>VDFB02072274.1:14649380-15391435 GCA_007258455.2 Sequoia sempervirens | reverse complement strand
ATGTTTCAAGAAGTCCTTCAATTATCTCTACTAAATATCATATCTCTTGACATTCTGATATTTGTGAAAAGCCAACATAGCCTTAGCATTTGCATAGACTAGTTTATCATTTATTTCATATGGTAATTACAATATCTAGAATGTGAGTGGTTCCACTACCTCCATGAAAGTGTGCTCTTTGTCTACCACAAATGTAATGTTATTCACATATTAGTGCATAATATTAGAGGATGCTTAGTCCCTTGATTTCATTTGGGCTTAGAAATTTATGAAGAATATGAATATATGATTAAGATACATAACATCTTTAAAGTGTTTCACATATATCTCGATATATCAGTATATCTCTATATATCAGTGAGGTTGTTGACTAAATTGCCATGGCATGGTACTCTCACACTTATAGCAGGTTGTCATATCTTTATGAACTGCCTTAGATCCATTTCTTCTCACTGGATTTTGACAAAATATCACGTGTCTTTCTCACAAACACCACCATCCTATGTAATGCCCCCTCAAGGATTAGACTGAAAAAATGCGATTAAATACAATAACACAACATTTATATTAATATAGAACATCCATATTTTATCTAAATTGAGCAGAGATTATGAGAAAATTTCCACCAATATGGCTTTCGGGTAAATATTGTAAGAAGACTCGTGTATATACACGTGGAATAATCATTAAAGGCCGTTGTTACAAATGGACACAGAAAATTTAAATATGAAATTCTCTAATTTGAAATTATGATGTGAAAAAGAAAAGAAAAGATGAGTCCAGAATTCAATAAAGAGTCAAATGAATCTTTAGAATACCTTATGCAGATGTTTAGGATCCAAATTGTGGTATACCTTATGTAAATTGGTGTGGATGAAGATGTATTGAATTTGAGAAGGAGAATTAATAAAGAACCCTTCTTTTAACGCCTATTTTCACTGTTCTTTTAGATGGTACGGACTGTACGGACCACTAATGGGCCTAAGATTTGTTGGATGTGGTAGAGGTTTGAATCTATTTTAATCTGGTCTTTGTTTTGTTTCATTTCATTGAGAAAGTGAAAAGTTATAGCATTTTTATTGAAGACTGCCTGAAATCCTATGAGGGTAAACAGTGAGCATTTAAAATTGTTGAATTCATTAATTTGTACGGTGGGAAAAAATCTAAAAGTTGGTGAAATAAAGCATATGTTTGTGTACTTTCATGTTGCAAAGTTGCAGACCCAAAGGATTAAGTTTGTTTATCATTCCATGATGCCTTGGGCTGGATTTTGTATGATTCCAGACTGGGGATGACAGAGTACAGTAAGGGTTTGAGTAATTTGATGAAGGAGTTGGCATTCTTGATAGGTGAATCTGTTTGTATATGGTGTCAAGGATTTCTAAGAAACTTTTTTAAGCTATGGTTTATAAAAACTTTGAAAGCTTGAGACCTTTTTATGCCGCTATCCTATATGGCAGACTTGTTACAGTCATAGACAAGGCTAAGTGTATAGTGCATTTTAGAGTTTCCTATGGTTAATGATTGCAACAACCTTTCAAGAATCATATGTTGAATTGTATTTCATGCCATTAAAACTATGTTTAAGGTCTGGGAGGGTCCTTTGATATTGCATGACAAAATAGATAGGAGAGGATAGTCTTAAGAAGTCTAAATAGGCCTGATTGCTGAATGGCAGTCATTATTTGGTGGTGTTTGTAGAATCTATGATCCTTTAGCTATGTAGGATCAACAATTCTGTAGTGAATCATGACATTATACTATCCACTATTATGTGGTAGGCATGTTCCCTATGAATTATCAAGAATATAAAGGTCTGGTCCTAGTATTCAAATAAAGAGTATAATTCTGATCAAATATTCTATTGGTATGCAGGTATCCTAGTATTTAGAATTACTGGATTCAATAAATTACATAGATTATTTAGTGTTAGAGGCACTATTAAGCTAACATAGATTATAGATTATAGATTATTTATGAGAGCTTGTGATCGATAAATCATTGGATATCAATCCTAGTGATACATCATTAATGGATTTATGATATTAGCCTTATCAACACTCTAATGAAATCACCCTACAGGCTTCCACTTAATTTGTAGTAGGATTAATAGACATAAAACATCAAAGAAATAGATAAAATAACTAGTAAAACAGAGCAAATAAACAATACATAGTTGCATAACATGATAATTCCTTTGGTGAAAATCCAAACAAGTAGAAAAACTTTAGTAAAAGTATGACTGTGGCATCTCATTCACTATTCAGTGCTATTGCATGAATATTCTGCCATAAAGATGGACTGCTTGTACAAACAACAATATAACTTCGCTTGTCACCTGTCTGTTCTTTCAATCCACAAGTATCTACAACACATTGTCTGTCTCTTTAGTATGGCAATAAAAGTGCTCTTCTTAGCCAATTAAACTTGCATGAAGGGTATTCAATTACCTTTTATCCTTGTCTGCCTTGCATCAATGGGAGTTGGACTGATTGCCCTAGAATGGCAACGGTCACCCTTGCATAAATTCCCAATTGTTGATATGGAAACCCAAACAAACTGCTCGCTAGCTCTAATGGCCTCCAACAGAGAATGCCAAGAGTTTGCTTCTTGCCTTCACAACTCCATGGAATGCAAATAGTCCTAGCTGAAGAAGAATAACAATCTGCTTAACTAATGTTTGTCATCGTGGCACCACTAAGTGTGGGAAAACAGAAAGCATGACCCTTATCAAAGTCAAATAGTTGCCAAGCAAGGAAAAAAAATTGTCCCTTTCATTGTCTTCCACATTGTATGGCTCTCAACATAATAATAGCT
This sequence comes from Sequoia sempervirens, assembly GCA_007258455.2. Taxonomy (NCBI): domain Eukaryota; kingdom Viridiplantae; phylum Streptophyta; class Pinopsida; order Cupressales; family Cupressaceae; genus Sequoia; species Sequoia sempervirens. Next base: position 15,388,618 of record VDFB02072274.1, on the reverse strand, counting down.
AAAACTACTTTGAAACAAATGAAGATATGGATGCTTGGTGCCACAAATCCACCAATAAAACTAGCAAACACATTTTCTCGTTCATACACTTGCTACATATCATTTGAGAATACTCCAAATTTGTGCCATAAATCCACCAATGATGTTCCAAACCAGTGCCAAGGACTGGCAAACATATTTTCTCTATTCATACACTCACTACATATCATTTGAGCATACTCCGAATTGCCGAAAGCAATGATAGTATCCCAATGATGATCTCAATAGAGAATCAATGCTCCATTAATCTACATGAAGTCAGAAAACACTCCTCAAATGGCCTCATGCCTTTTGCACAAGATTTAATACCTGCAACAACCTTTTATCACCTCTAGAAGCCTGCAGGATGCTTGTACCAGATTACATGAAGCCTACAACAGCCTGCATGATGCATTGTAGCAACATGCACAACACCTGTAGCAGATTACATGATGCTTGTATCGGCCTGCATGATGCATGTAGCAACATACACAACACCTGTAGCAGACTATATGATGCATGTAGCAGTCTTCATGATGCATGTAGCAACATTTACAACACCTATAGCTGCTTGAACAACACTTCTAGCACTGTTACTGTTACAAGTGATCTACAAATGATCCTACAACATGTCATATACTTTTCATAGAGAAAAATCCCCATAAGTCCCTGCACTCATGATATTTTCCCATTCAAATGTAGTGTGTTTAGACGTGGTCAGGAATCTTGGATCTAAGTTTGAGTCAAGCTTGGTAAGTCTCCAGTCATGATTTGCTGACATGTTAGTCTCAGCTGTACCTTGTCTTTATCACTGACATATAGCAAACAAGTCTGTAGTTCTCCTTGCCATTCACACTAGTGCATTCTTTATTCCATGTCAATGATTTCTCTAGATTGATGTGAATCACTAATTGTATCATTACAATACCAAGAGTTTATGATGTTGCATCAATGCAGTGAAACCTCCAATCTTGAAAAACAAATTGCAACTAAGATTATACTTCCCTCCATGACCTGAAGTACTTTGGTACCTTGTCACCTCCAATAAATTTGTCTTTGTCACCCTAGTTTGTTGTTCCCTGTGGATGATCACGGTTGTTTTCTTCAATGTTGTCCTTCAAATGGCTGCTCCTTTGGTCATGAGAACCATAATCTGCCTTGCAAATTTTTCCCTTAGAATTGTCATTGTACTTGGACCAATTATAATCTCTCTTAAGAATAGAGTTAAGTATTAGATCTTAAAGATAAAACAAAAGTTTATGCTTCATAGTTATCCTAAGCAACCCAGTCTCATCCTTTTCTTGCAAGACTAGGTATATTTTAAAAACTACAGCTTAATTTATCATAGTCAAGATCCACCTAGTGATCAATTAAAATCATCCTTTAAGTTCCATATGTTAAATTTATTCTACGTGTTTTTGTGTAGGGGCTCAACATACAGAAACTGAAGTAGAAGTCGAGCCAAATTTAGATACAGGAGCAAATGAGGCTGAAGAACATATAGTTGATGTTAGGGAGGAGGCCCAAGTGCAAGGAATGAATATTGGAGAGGGGTCAGGATCACTTCGGGATACCATCATGGATGAGCATATGAATATAGCTAAAGAGGTGAAGAGAAAAATTTCTTCTAGAAATTTAGATCATTTACTTCAAATGGATATGGAAAAATTGAAGTTTTATGCTAAACAACCTAGAAATAGTACGAGGAGGTCAATGAAAAAAACTGCAAAGCAAATAATTGCTCATTTCAATAACCTTGATACACTCAATCAAGCCCAACTATTATCAATTGTACTTCTAAGTAATGAGCTACAAGAGCCATTACAATTGTTGGGTGTAGATACAAGTACAAAAAAGAGGAAAGGTTCACACTTACAAAAAGACATTGTTGAAAATTTAAAAAAAGGTTTGGGGTCCATTGGGAAACATTCTCGATTAGCAGATAAGGAAATTTCAAGAAGAGTCATGTTGACATCAATTTTAAGTGAAAAAATGGCCAAAAAAAGACAAATCTCTTCACTTTCAACCGAGATTGGTTTCAGCAGAAAGACATTGACACAATATGTCAAAAGGAGAAAGATTCTTGATGATGGTACCTCAGAAGGAAATTGGGAAATTATGTGTAGAGCTCCTCGATCTGACAGAATTCAAGATGTTTTTAGGAACTTCATCTCAACCTTTTGGAATGATCATACCCATCCTTCATCAAATAGTAGAGATGTTATCAGACACAGGATTGGGCCCAATAATAATGAATTACATATAAAACATTGGCTAGACATAACACAACATGAGATTTATGTAATGTTTTGTAATTCAAATCCACATATAAAGATTGGGAAAACAACGTTTCAAAGGTTAAAGCCATACTATGTGAAAACAAACAAGGTTTTTGAAACTTGTTGCTGTCGTTATCATATTGAATTTTATCTCTACTATCAAGTGTTCCGAAAGATTAGAGAAGAAAGTGATGGTATTCAGAATGCGCCTCCTAGACAAGCAAGTCAGTTCGTAGCATCCATCCTATGTGATAAATCAAATGATGATAATACAACCAATCAAATAAGTTGCATACAAGGACACTGTGAAACATGTGGAAATTTGGCTAAAATGCCTTTGAGAGATGAAGATACCGACCTGACAAAGTTGGTAAATTGCAAGAGTTACAAGTATATCAAGTTTCATACCAAAAGTGGCAAAGAATCAACAAGGTTAGATTATGTAGAAGAGGAGATACCTATTGGAACATTTATTGAAAAGTTTTGTAAATTGATACAACCATATATACAACATGCTTTCTTTTCTAAGTGGCAAGCACAACAGTTTCAGACATTAAGAGATACATTCCCACTTGGAACAGTGTTATCAGTAGTTGACTTTGCAGAGAATTACTCTTTTGTACATCAAAAAGAGATTCAATCACAATATTATTTTTCAGAGCAGATCACTATTATGGTGCATGTGTGTTATCGACATGCACAAATGGATTTGGATGGTATTGACAGTACATCTGAGGAACGAGTCATTAAGAAAGAATATCACTTTTATATTAGTGATGACAAAGAGCACGACACTCTATTTGTACAACATTGTTTCAAAAACTTTTTTGAATATTTGGCAATCAGGGGTGTCAAAATTGAAAAGCATTTTGTATGGTAAGATGGATGTGCTTCACAATTTAAATCTTCAAGGCCATTTTATGCACTTTGTAGATATCATCGAAATGAAAACATACCACATGTTTGGAGCTTCTTTGAGAGTGGACACAGAAAGGGTGAACATGATGGTGCAGGAGCTTGCATCAAACGTGCTCTAAGAAAGTATCAACTGAATTATGAAGGAGATCATATAAAAGATGCGCATGATGTTGTTGAATGGTGTCAGAAACACTTTGCATCAAATGAGGTTGGCACATCTTCAACAAACAATTGATCCATTCCACATAGAGTGTTTTGGGAGATATCAGGTATGTTTTTGTTTATATTTAAATCTTTAAATATACATATATGTGTACATTCAAGTTTATTTATTTTAGTTTGAATATATTTATATTAAATTATGATTTTTTAATGCAAAATTAATTTTTGTAGGTGTGGATAGAAGATCAATGCATGGATGCAAGAGGGTAGAGAAAAAAAGATCTTTGCATTCTGTCATGAGTACAAATAGTTTCCCGTGGACATTGTAGACTAGGGATTACTCATGTTTTTGTTATGACTGCATTTTAGAAAACTATGATGAATGCAACAACCAACAACAAGGATATGTTAGTGAATGGAATTTGGTGCCACTAGATGTTAGTGACACATACAATGAAGATGAAGATGAAAGCTTTGAAGACATTCCTTTGATTTCAATTGATTATGACCATATTTCAGGACTAATTAAAAAGGGTATGTATGTGTATATATTTATATCGTACATGTACAAGCTTTTGTAAATTTGTAACTTAATCATTTAATAATTTTTTGCTACTTATTTTAAGTAAATTTATATATACTTAAATGATAGTGGAACTCCTTTTTTTACAAATTTTCCATGTAAATTTGGTGCAGGAGATATTTTTGCAGTCATAGCAGAGGCTGGAAACATAGAAGGTGTTAGTTATTATCTATTGCGTTGCACAAGAGAGAGGTGGAAGCTAGTAGAATCAGAAACGAGTGATGGAATGTCGTTCCCCACAGGTTTGACAAAATAAATAGATGCTCTTGCAAGATTTATCTATTGAATGTATATATTTTGAATTTGTTACTCGTATTGACCTTCTAAATGTTATGTCTTACTTTTGAATGTTGGTTCCCACAGGTTCAGTTGTACTACAAGGGACATATCTGAAACAAGTCAAAATTGTTCAGCATGGAATTCATTTTATTGATTATCAACTTGAGAACAAAGTATATCAATATAGCCACCTAGTAGTTGCTACTGCCCTATCCCTTCATCCAGTTCCACGTGCACGTGGACGTCGTAAGTGGAGACTAGATAGTGATGAACATCAAAGAATATTACATGTTATTGAAGAGCGAGCTGAACCACTTGAATTGGTTTGAATAACATGATGTGTCATAGGTGTACTTGAACAATTTACACAAATTGTATGACTCCAAACTATATTAAATTGAATTTTTCTTCAAGTTCATTCCATCTTATTTGTCAACAAAACAAATATATTATCATGTATATGTTACTTTAAGTTTAAAATCTCATTCAATTAAGTATATTATGGTCTCAAGATTTTGTATAATAGCTATACTGATCATTTTTTGTATAATAGTAACTTCCTTTCTTGTGGATGATGAAAATAGGCATCAAATGCAGTAGGAGTTATACAAAGGATTTTATAGAGCTAGCTGCCCCATGACAGAAGTTGTGGCAAGGTCTGCGATGGAGATGTGCATGAAAAGAGAACCCAAAAATGTTGCTTTTTTGTTTTACGCCTACAATATCATGATTGTTCAGTTAATGTGAGATAGAGATACTTTTTAATGTACTTTAGGCCTTAGTAAAAATGCTTGAACTTATTAGAGAGTATTTGCTTATTTAGATGATTGTTTAGGGCACCCCTAAATTCATAAGTTTATTCTATTTGGAGTTTTTCTTAATGAGGTTGTGACTTGCAAACATAATCTGTGTTTAAGTGAAAAATCAAAGCTATATAGGGGATTATAAGCTTATTAATGGAACTATACATAGCTGATATATAACTATGTATATTATGTTGTTTTTTGTAGGGATGTGATGGTTCTCTGCTTCTGGATAAGACCTCCAACATGGTTGGAGGGAAGGATGCACTATCCAACATAAACTCTTTGAGGCTCTAGAGAAAGTGTGCCATGGTACAGTCTCTTGTGCTAACATTTTCATAATTAATGCAAGGGGTGTTGTAATTCTGGTAAATAAGATTATTTGATGTCCTTTACGCCAAACTGCTATGTAGACCTATCAAGGTGGATTTACTTGTTGTTCGATTGTTGTTTCAAGCCAGGCAACAACATTTTCTTATTACTTTTTGATGGTATTAGTGTACCATGTAAACCAAAGCAGAAGCAGATTTGTTTTGAATGGTAGAGATTTGTTTTTTTTTTTAATATTGAGATTCACCATGAAAAGTAAAATTAACAACTATGTACTTGTTGGCATTGCAGAGACAATTTTTCTAGGGAATATCTTTTTGGGTATCTTTCATAGCATATATGTGAAAGGGGATCAAACTAATTTTGAAATCAGATCTGTTGGTGTGGAAGGTAGTGAGTTGTATCCAGGTGTAAAAGACCTCACTGTCAATGAGTTCTTGAGTCAATTTGCTTGAATTATATGAGATACTCTTGGAAGAAGTGGGCTATTAGGTAGCATGAGAATAAAAGTTTTGAATATACATTTAGTGCTAGATACTGTGTATGGGCGATTGCATGATACGTTGTATTAACTCTAGTGAGTTGGGTCCTTTAAATTTGATTTTATGCATAGTCAATTATTGATATATATACGCTTGATATTTGCACGCAGTTTGCTCAAGATATTCATTAGATATGCTAATATGGAGTTATTCTAAGCTATGATTTATGAACCAAAATCAATTCTTAATGTGTAAAAGTAAACATTTTGTTGTGGTTTCAACTTATGTATTATTATTCCTCATAAACAAAATGCCCTATTCATTAGAATTGTTAGAATCATACATTATATGGTACTGGCACTTTATTTTTACTAAATATTAACTGTGGAATTTGTAGATTCACAGTCTTGAAGTATGGCTTATCAATCTTCAAATAAAAAACTAGTGAGATGAACTAGTGTATGTAATACTGACTTCACAAACAAATAATGCGCCAACCAAAATGCCCAAAATCTAAGAAAAAATAATGACATAATTCAAATGGGGCTCAATCTTCCAACATACTTGAATATGACTCAGATGGCAGACCGATAGTTCAATGCAAGTAATCTAGAAAATAAATTCAATTTTCCTCTGTCCTTCTCAGTCAATCACATAGATTAAAGTTACATTGCGAATAGAATTGATGCTTTTAATAACAATAATGATGCCAATTATTCCTTATGGCTGATGAATTACTGGAGATAGACATAGTTCCAAAAGCCATTTGTATGATGCTACTTCTAAATGATGCAAGATAAACAAGCAAACTATCTTTAACATGGGTCTGGGAAATTGCAGCACACATCAAGCTACCAAGTTCTTTTGGTAAGAAGAAATGAAGTAATATAAGTATAGTAATACAATACAGAGTATCTAGTAGATCCATTGATAATCATAGATTATGAGGTCACATAGTTTGAGATGGACTTAGAACACCAACTAGGACTCAATACAATGTTGGGTGACAGGATGTGTGACTTATCTATTAGAAAAAAATAGATGGGATGGGGCACCACATTACAAAATGAACTTGATAGACTAATCCACAACCGTCTATGAGAGGACTAAAACAATTAACAGATGGTCAAGATTTGTCAACAAAGAGAATTGTAGGATTGATAATTGATTAAAATAATTGGCTAAATGAGTTATGCCATGTATTGTCATCCAAAATAAATGCACTGTGAACTATAAACACTAACTGAAGTGTCACCTGAAGAAATATTAGATTCAATAAATTAATGGAAGCACAAGTTTCTCTGAATCAATCACTATCCTCAATTTTATGTTGCATCAAAATGATATCTTTGGAATAGTTATGTTTTCAAAAACTAGTTGTCGACTGCCAGTACAATTTGTGTTCAAATTTATTCTTCTAGCATTCCCTACCTCTGCCCTTAGAAGAGTACTGCACTATTTTTGTAACATGAAAACATGTGGAAAAATGCACATTAAGTGGGGAAATTTATGCATGTGAAATGAAGCCATAAGTGACTGGTACAAAACAAGTTCAGAAAAATATATATATATTCTGAAAACAGTGAAGCTTTTTTATTTATAGCAAAAAGCAGTTACAAAATGGCAGCCAAAAAATACCAAGGCAAGGCCAAAATTACAAAGTAATAAGTCGGATTTTTGTAACATACATATCATAAGCTCTTACATGTCAAATATGACTTTAAACAAAGTTCAAAGAACAACAAGAAAGATAGTTGTTTCTTCAAAAGATGGCTAGTGAACAATAGTTTTTCCTTTCATACATAGATAAATGTAGGAACCAACAGTTTGCATCATATACGCATTAACATGATCAGAGTCTGAAAGAGAACTAGAATATTGGGTAGGATCGCTGAAGCCTGTTGTGTGTTGATGTTCCATGCAACAGAATGGAGGGCACTAGGTTTGTATAAGGTGGTTGCTTTTTAACCAAGAACATTTGCCTACATTGATCTCTCTACTTGAGTGGCCACACTTTTGGCGGTAGGAGAAAACACTGCATCCACAACACAAAACAATAGAATCAAAATCCACCAAGTCGATAAAATTAATAGTGAAAGCTAAAAGTGCATGGTTTGTACAAAATCTGGAGTAAACAAATTGAAGTTTTACAAAAGACAAGCTTACCAAAAGCTAAAGACAAGCATTAGTGACCAGATTGTGTCCACTCTTATAAGCTCCACCAGCTTCACCAACCCAAGCACTTGACTAAGGTCCATAATTATCCAAGATTCTTTTGAGGTTCTTGAATGTAGACTCTTCTCGGCTAAGATACGATGGATCCAGTATTTTATCCACAAGAAGCTAATCAACACCTGGTAACCAGATAACAAATTGTCAAGCAGTATCATCTAAAAACTTGATATGATGAACAAATTGATGACAACTATTCAAGAGGTTCTTGGCAGATCAAAAGGATATAGAGGAAAGCTCAAAGACAAATTCCATTCATTAAATCCCTTTTTTAAAAGAAACATTAAAAAAAAAATCTCATGTAAATAAAACTTCATTTTACATTGCTTCTCGGTACCAAGTACCCGGTATTCAGCTTTTCCCATGAACTTTCCCCGGACTTCGGTTTTACCGGAACTTCCGTTTTACCAGACCTTGACTACCAAATCAAAACATTTTGCTTGAATTTGCATTACCTTTTTCCCTTTTCAAACATTCTTGGTTCCTGGTATCTGGTACCCGGAAAACTACATTACAAAGTACTCTTTTATTAAAAATTTGTCTTTTCTCTTTACTTCCGGAGATCTTTTCAACTTGCTAGCTCCTTCCATAAGAGTTAAATTTTTCACTTAGGTCCCCAAGTCTTACAGCCTTGGGGTGCGTTGTGAGACCACACAACAAAAACTAGCAATCTACCATAAGAAACCACCAAGGTATCATTAAATTAATTAACAACTAGCTGCTAGAAAAATGACCCAGGATGCTTTTCCATCTCATTTCACCCATATGCACTTTGATATATCTCTTCCTCTATTATAACCTTTCACCAATTTCAAGGTGTATACCATAGCATCAAGAGTAATCATTTTCCTTGTAAAATTTCCATTTTTCATCTGTCATATGTTGACTATCCATTGCATTTTGTTGATTTTTATCTTCTTAACTTTAGTGTACTTACTCCTTATTTGCACTATAACTATGCTTGCAAGTGTTTGCATTCAATCTGAACAAATGGTATTTTAACTATTCATAAACCATGTCACTGTGAAAAATTCACTGCTTCAGTCCCGCATAAATCAAGTTAATGAATGAAACATAAAAAATTGAGTACATAATAAAAAATTTGTGTTGAACTACACAAGCTTTGATAAGGTTTTTGACATTTTATAGGGATTTCTTCACTATCACTTTGTGAGCCAATGATGTACTCATTTGTAAATTAACATGAAATATGTGTTCCCTGCTGTAGACGTCCAATTTGATCACTTCCATATGATCAAACACGTCTCCTCGTTCATCCAATTGCTCATCCCCTCTATCAATATTAATTAAACCATTTGTTTAATTAATACGTTGCATCTTACATAAGGGTCCTAAAGTATTTAATTTAATAAATACTTTACCCCTTTGCTTCCTCTAAATTAAATAAATTTACCATTTTATTTAATTTAGTCATACTCCCCTTTTGGAATTAAAATTCATTTTTTAATTCCTCTTTTCTCTCTCATGGTCACATCCTCCAACTTTTGCAAGTTGGTCCTTAATCCATCTTAATTACTTCATCTTCTTCTAATTAACTAGGGTTAGCATGTGCACACCCTTAATCATCATTAGGGTCACATTCTCCATAATCTCCCACTTGCTTCTAATGAGTCATTAGTCCATCTAACTGAGTACTTGCACAACCTTAATCATTTGGTTAGCCTAACCTAATCCTCCTCCCACTTATGGCATGTGTCCTTAAGTCAACCTTATTAAAGGCTTTCTCCTTTTGGACAAGGCACTCCACTTCCCCATGTGAATTTTTAATTCACCTTTTAATCCCCCAAAGCACCCAAAAGGAATTTTTAGTTCCTTCACTTCTTCCCACATGTCCTTCACTCATTCTTTATTCTTTCCCATCTCCCCATGAGAATATTTGAGGAATTTTTAATTCCTCACATGTCCTCTCACCCACATGGGGACAAGGACCTCCTTTATGAGGAGATCTTGTCCAATCCCAAGGTTTTTGTACCCCCTCCATGTCATGTCCTTCCTTCCACCTCATGTCCACTTCACCTTTTAGGGCTATATCACATGTTACATGTCAAGATGAGGGCTTGTGAGTTCTCAACTCACCTTAGCCCTACATCTTGATCATTTGAGGTTTCGATCTTGGCCATCCATTTCTTCTAGGAATTCTCAAACTCCTATAATACCCCCTCTTTTCTCTCATTTTGGGGAGATCATTTTTGCTAGCCAAACTCTTGCAATTTTGTTTCTCAACTTATACTTAGCCATTTTCATGTTTTCATCCACTTGCACTCATCCTCACAACATCATTTAGCTTGCATCTCGTGCCATCCAAGGAGCATACACATCAAAGATCGAAGGGCCAACCAAAGGATCGATTCGACGCAAGGTATAGAGTTCCATTTTGTTGCTTTCATCTTGTGTTGTTTCCAACTTAGGCTAATCTTGAGGTGTAGGTTGTTTTGGTGTTTATTTGCACTCTTTTACTTGCTGCTTGTTTTCTAATGCTTATATTCGACCTATCACACCTGTATTGTAAACTTAAACCTTTAACCAACAATACTTTCATTCAACATCCCACTTTTAACTACCATTGTCCTCTTTTGAGCATTGTCACTTTTTTTTAGACTGTGGACTTTCTTTCATACTAATCTTTTGAGTTTGAACTGCACCTTTCTATGACTTTCATGTTATTCTATTGTAAATCCACTATGTGGTCTTTGGTAGCAAGAAATCCACAAGTAAACATAGCATTTGATATTTCCTATGAGTATTTTCATTTCTAAATTACTCTCAAGATCACCATATTTCCTTCCAAGCTCTATCAAGCTATCCAATGGCTAGAGCAACTTGTCTCCTTAAAACCCTATACATGACTGCCCTCTTCAATATTTTTCATTGGCTGCCATGTGCTTGATTACCAAGGTCATTTTCTTCATCTAGATTGTTTCCCTTACCATTGTAACGTTGTTCTTTATAAGACAATATCTACACTTCTATAGACTGACTTCTAGAGCTCATGATGACTGTGATTATTGGCCTATGACTACCTTACTATTGTTTTCTTGACAAGGCTTTTCACAATCTTAATAGATGATTTACTATGGTTTACCATAAGAGTTTCCTTGTTGACAGTGCTTGATTCCAGTTTATGTTAAGTTTCATACATATGGTTTAAGTCAAAGCAATTCCAGAATTTTCACAACTTCAATTTTGGTCTATTTTCAGACCTGCAGATTGTAGCAGTGCAGCCAACTACAGTTGGGCTCACAACACTCTTATAATCAATTGAACTGAATTAGATTTACTCTAGAACCCAGTTGAGTAACTAACAAATCTTTATCCTTGGAACATTTCTACTTTTATTATATTGTTTTAATTTACTATTTTTTGCCTCTATACATAGGTGTACCGTGTGAGAACTAACTGCTTGCACATCTTCAGACGAGGTAAAGCTCCTACTAGACTTAGAGAAGACATAAAATGTTAATATGTTAAAATGATGTAAACTATGTTGCCTTTGGAAAGGGCTATTGGAATTCTTCTCTAAACTACACATGGCCATCATAATTACCATCTCAGAGTTTTTCAGATGATGCCACCTCATGACTGATGGTCTTTGTTAGTTGATTTGTTGCCTGGTATTGCTGTTTGAAAACAACATCAAATTAATTTTTTGACAGTAACAAATCCACGGCTGTAGTTTAAGTTTGAATTTACACAAGCATGGAGATCACACCTAAGCAAAGGCTTGAAACATAGAAAGACAAGTGTTTGCTATTAGAACTGTGTATATTTTCTTATTCATCAGATTTTTTCATGTTTTATGAGTGAAAGCAATAGGGCTTGAAAATGTTTTTATTATCCAGTATATTTTTGCTCCTTTCTTGTTAACATAAACTTGTTATACATTTTAGTTAATAAAAAAACTTGAAATCGGGAGCATAGTGCTCTACATCAAACATTTGATCTGGACCCTTATCTTGTTTATGTAACTATTATGTAACTTCGGTGTTGTCAATCCTTATGCATGGAAAACTAAAGACAATTGATGAAGGTAACAATGAGAGTATAAGGACAGTAATGGGCTATTAAAGACGGTGAATGAGTCATATATATTATATGCTTAAAGGAAAACTCTTTTCATTTTAAATGGCCAATGGCTAAAAGGTAAGGTAATGTCTTTGTGTCAGCCTTGACATTCTTCATGACTGTGATGTAATGTACAGTCCAAATGATAATCTTCTTTAATGACTGCGATCTCATCAAGGTCCTTGATAGTTGAAGATGTTACACTATTTACTTGAAACATCTATAACATCCAAGCCTTTTTTTCATTGGATTAATGTATACAAAACCAAAATTGTGTCTTTGCAAAGTGAAGCAAGGTGATAAGAAAGGATACAGTGAAATTGAAGAGGAGGAAGAACATCAAGATTTGATAATGACCACAAAGTGTAGTCACAGGGGAAAAATAATACAATGCAAGCATAAAGGTCAGTGATGTAAAGCATTTCATGAGTTTTCAGTTAATGGCACCATGAAGGTTGTACACAGTTGTATCAAAGCATATGGTATATAATATGTATGTATATAAACTAGGAAGAGTAGTGATTACAAATTGGTATCTGAACATATCATATCATAGTAACATTACACTCAACAAACCTGCCATTAATCCCAAGTAATCATGACTCATTTCAAGTTTTCACAAGTTATTCAAGAGGTTAGGCCATCATAGAAAACTTTTGCAAACTATTTGAACATACCTTAAGCAATCTCAAGAGACACATAAAAAGTAGAATCTTAGCAAATTTACCTTTTGTACCCAAGAATGACTCCTCGTACATAGAGCCTAGAAAAAGAAATGTGCCAAAGAGTTAGAATCAAGATAAATTACCAACATGTTTCATTCAAAATTTTGAGCAGCTATTGTGAAAACATAAAATAAACATTGCATTTTGTACCAACAACTTGTTTACCTATTAATTAACTTAGGCTCCACCAGAGTTGTCATGCCGACTCCGAATTGAGCGACCCTCTGAGTGAGAATCATGCTCCGATGGATGCACCGAGCCCTGGAGATAGTACAAGACATGTACACAATCTAATTATATTATGCCAAATTGGAATAATGTTAAATATCTATATACATGTGTACAAATTATATATATACATGGGTACATGATTTAAAAACTCAAACTCACCTGTCCACTAACATTAGTCACATCAACCAAATTACGCCTCCGTACACGGTCCGTCCTCAGACTCGGTGTAACATGAGCTAACTCCCTCTACAATATATATATATATATATATATATATATATATATATACTATATATATATATAACATAAATGTGTACATTAGGACTATCTACCATTTAAGTAAAACAAGTACTATTAAAGTTTAAACAAGTTTAAATTGTGCATGTGTGTACACACATACATACCTCTGTATCAGGTGGTGCAGGATCTACTGCAATGACCCTATCTGTCAACTCGGCTATATCATGGGTCTCCTTGGCTAGCTCCAGTATTGACGGGTGTAGTGGACTAACTAGATGAGATGGCATCGATGACATTTCTCCATGTACCAGCATATCCACAAAACTTGATGATCCCATCTGCAACTGATCTTCAACTAAATCTAAGCCCTGGGATGCATGATGTCGAACACTCGTAGAAGGACCAGTAGGTGTACCCTCGTCTCCAGCAGTTGAATGATCTGTAGGTGGATCTGACAAATGTGCAGTGTTTCCAAAGTGATGAGAATGATGTGAAGGACCTGTAGCCTGGCTGGATCCTAGATGTGAATGAGCTCTACTCACATGTCCTCTGACCTCATTTATCAGGATCCCAAGCTCTGCCGAAATGAAACCGTATGCCTCCAATAGGTCATCTGACAAACAATGAGCTATACTCCAAAGCATCTGCTCTCCTTTGAGACCATCTATGTCTAAGGGTGAAAGGACACCCGCCATAGCATAAGGTTCAATACCATCATCCAATGGTCTAGATCGTGCAGAATGACTCATCAAATATCTCCCCACACAATCAGTAGATATCGTAGATGCAGCAGCAGCTATATCACCAACACCGTCAATTGCTTCCCTTTGGGAAGAAATGACAACTTGTTCTGCAATAGGTGCTAGGGTTGGGGAGATAGCAGGCAATCTCTCCCCAACCAAATTCTGACAAGATTGAGGTTGTCGATTTGGTCGACGAAAAGCCTCCCTGTCAGCAACCCTACCATGCCCCTGACCATAATATTGTGGTAGGTCCAAGTAGTTGACATTGAGGCCCAAATGAACCTCAGCATACAACTGTTGTGCAAAGTATAAAGGAATTTGGTCGTTATTTGGATAACGACCAAATGCTGCAAGAAAGCGTGGGTATATCAAAGGGGCCATCTGAGGATCAACACATCGAGTCACCTGATATCCCTTAACCTTGGATTTACCAACGTAATATGGAAAACATTTTTCTTTGAGGGTATCTTTTGGGACTTGCAGCTAAACAACTGCAAGAGAAACCTCACCACTAATCTCGTGCTGCATCTCGGCAAGAATAGTTGCTATAGTGTCAGCAGAATAAGCATTTGTGGTGTGAAATTTCTGTATAATCTTCTTTAAGCTATTTAGAATTGACACACATGTATCCTTGTAAACCCCTGTGGTGGTGGGATCAGCTAGAATACGATCCAATTTATGGATCTCCTCGTCTGTATAGGAAAATATACCCACAAGTGGTGGTTCTTGAGTTGCCATATTAGTCCCTGATTTGTCCAAAAAAATACATTACTTTAAACATCCTAGTGTTTAAATTTAAGTGAACAAATCACAATCAAATTTTACTTTAGTCCAACCAAATGGAGGTGAAGACCAATAGGTACATTTTATAATGATCTTCTTTCTATAACTAATTTCATGCAATTCCTTATTAATACCCAAACCTCAAGAAAATTTGACTTTCTAAATAGAAGGAAAAGTCATAAATTTCTTAAATTAGCATTATTTAGATTATCCACAAGAAATCTAAAAATAAAGTTACAGACATTATGAACACTATTAGAAAGTCATCAAGCCCCAACTCGTCTTAGTCGGGATAAATTGTAAACCTGATAGTAAGAAATCTGCTTTGATGCAAATCTGACCCATAAACTGCTGTAGATATTCTTAAACAACTCACCAATTATGGATTTCTAATTCTAGCTACTCCAAACATCTTTCAATTGAATGGAAAAGAAAAATACAGTACCAAAAGCAAAGCAAAAGTAAGTAGATAAATAGAAACAAAACACAAGATTTGGACTAGAGAAACCCAAAAGGGGGAAAACTTGGATGATTAAATACTCTCCAAACTCCACTATAACCAATTAGGTACAATCAATATGAATGAACTTCTCTCCTATAAAGTGAAATATTGAACCCTAGAATAGAACAAATAGTAAGGAAAAACAATAAAAGCATAGAACAAATAAAAAACCCGATCACATAACTTGGAAAGAATTTTGAAAATGAAAAAAAATCAAATTTAGAGAGTACGATAAGAATTAAGAAACTTGTGATAAAATTTTGATTGCAAGAGCTTGGATGTGTGGCAATGAGGTACCACCAAGAGTGAGCATCCTTCCAATACTTGGCACAGAGAGTGGAAAAAATTTGACCAATGGAGGCTACAAAATCAGTAAACTCACTTATAACTACATCTTCCATATTAGGACCGGGGGAGACTTTAGCAAGCACTTTCTTGTACTCTTTGCTGACTTATGTATCACTTTATGGTGGCACCCTTGTTGGCACAATAAGGATTTCATTGCTGCTAAGTTACCGATTCACCACCTGTAGCCTTTGGATACGATTCGATTTGTACCAGATACGAAATTCGGGTACGGTACGATGGAAATTCGACCAGGATTCAAAATTTGGTCTGTGGATTCGAGCTGGATTTGATTCACCACTTCGGATTTGACCAGGATACGGCAAGAGGAATACACGATGAATCCAAACTATAAATGCTCAGAAGTTCTAAAATATAACTTAAATTAACTTTAACGAGCCCAAACTACAAATGCTCAGAAGTTCTAAAATATAAGAAATGTACTTGTTTATCTTGTGTACAACTTTTCATGCTCTTGTTCATGGTTTTGAGCTTTGTTAAGAAAGGAAAAGAGAACTGTGGTCTGCAGTTTTTAGCAGCCTGTGGAGAAAGTGCAAAGATTCAAATTTTAACTTGTAACTGATTTTCCAGAATATAAGTGCACAATTCTGGCATACAGGTTCTTTTTGATGGTTCCAGTTGAGGGGCTATATATTATTGGAAGTAATAGATCTTTTAGTGTATAACAGATGGATTTCAAATGGTATAACGTGTAGAGGAGCTTTGGGTCTTTGAAGAAAATGCCAATATGCAAACACTCCCTTAGATCACAAGTGGTGGGAATGGGCTATTTCCTTTTATTAAAAATGGATAGATTGCCATTAAGCGACTTGACTACTTTGAAGAACATTATTTCCTGGAGGTGATCATGATATCTGTTATTCCATAAGCAATTCAAATCTATTGAGGCATCATTGTTAGATCCCTACTTTTTTTTTAATATGATCTGCATATCATTGTTTCTAGTACATAGAGATCCATGGTCTACAATTTTCATTTATCTAATCTGCTTTGGCTTTGTTTTATAAACATTTACCTATTTTTGAATCCAAACGGAGGTTCTTCATCAATATTCTGGCATCAGCCAAATGCTATTCCAAATTGATTTCTTGCCTTACCTTGCCAAGATGTAGTATGACAGACTTTGAAACTCTTAATGAAAGTGGTGATGTATTTTTGCTATGTTATTAGACTATTAATATGGTGGTGTATTCTGAACTTAATTACTGCTGCAAATATGTATATATTTCTAATTTTTATATGTTTTTTGTATTGCCGTACCCAAGCCGTACCTAACCCCAAATTTTTCTTTGACCGAATCCCGTACTGGATTCATGTACTTGTACCCGAATCCAAAAACGAATCGGTAACTTAGCATTGCTGTAATGGGGTGGTCATTTTATTCTACCACTCAACACAAATTGATTGCACCCTTTTGAAATTTTTTATTTAGGATCTTGCTCTTTTTCAGTTATGATGGACTTCATATTTTCAATTATTCAATCAATGCCATCATATACCTCTTCCAAGCATGACTTATGTTTGCAGTGAAGCCGATCATACTCATGATGGATTTGGTGAAACTAAGAAGATATTACATGCAATCCCACCAAGAGTTGTTTAAGATGACTTGCTTTATAGTTGATGCCCTTTGACTATTAGATTGGCTCTATATTGATCAAAGTTGGCTAATGATTATGCTAGAAGGTGCCTCCCACACCTGCACAAGCTGTCTCAAGATGATTGTAGTGGATGCAAATAAGATCTCGCTTCTCTACAACAACCTATTAGAAAAAATAATAAAAAATTTAAAAACAAAGAAAGAATCATACTTAAAGTGAAGCATAAAATTAAAAAAAAAATTGCATTGTTTTAGTTACCTTCAACAGCTCTAATTGGGAGAATGATCTTGAAATGGGCTACGACATGTGTTGGTTTGTGATGAACATTTGAATATTTTTGGCCTCAACCTAGATTTGTTTGATCCAATCTTTTTTCTTGCCCAAGTTTTGTAGCATGAGGTTAAGCAATGTTCAGTCCTTAAGATCACTTACAACCTATGTTTCATGGAGTTTAAGGGATGGGAACGGCGGTGGATAAAAGGATGTCTTTCTGGGATGGTTGGGATGGAAGGTTGTTTTTAGGGGATAAGAGGGAATGAAAATAAAAATTAGGGAAGATTTAAAAAATATAGGAAATTTCAGTTATTCATGCATAAGTTGTTCATCATATATATTATACATTATAGAATGATATTAACATAAAACTAGAGCTGAATTGAGAATTCAAATGAGAGTTGACACACAAATTAACAAAATTTTATTGCTTGCATGTTAACATGTATGTAATAAATATAAAATTACTACAAAATGTCCTTAAGGCTAGAAGTTACAACTCCAAAATGATGAAGAGAAGTTAGAAATAGAAAATTATGAGATTAAGTGACATCTGCATCAGTAATATAAAATTCTTAAATTTGTTGACAACACAACTATTCCTTTCCATCAAAATGATTGATTTCCTCTAATTATATAGAGTTATTTGTTTGGTCACTTGAATAAAATGTAAAAATGTTGTTGAACACTTCCCATCTCATAATTTCACATTACCTTTCTTTTAAAGAGAAATAGATTGTAATCTCTTCAATACACAGCTAAATCAACATGGGTAAGAGTGGCGTAGACATTCATTTGGGGTTTGTTACTGAAAGCATATTCAAAATTTAGTGCATATTCTCCATTGAAATTCCTTCAAAGTGCAAGGGGATAAAAAATCAGACCATTATCAGTAAAACAAATGACAATGAATAAAGCACATGTAATGCAGCTGTTCATATTTATGTGGATCAGTCTGGATCTGGTCCAAATTACACAACAGTTATATAATATATTATATAGTTTCTCAGTTAACTCTGAATTACACAATAGTTATACCCCCAAAGGTTAGTTGTTCTTGGGATGGTTGGGGGACAGCTGGTGTCCCCTGCTGTTTTTGAGGTGTATTGGAAACATTTCCTAATTTTTATTCCTTTTTATTTGTAGGGGATGGCCTCAAGGATGTTCCCTATCTGTATCCGTGTCCTCAAAATGTCTTGTGTGGGGATGAGTGGAAATACCCAGGGGATGTGTCCCCCTGGAACATAGCTTACAGCAGCTCCTCGACACTCTCTCTCAGTTCTGCTCACCTTAATACAGTCTACTTGTTCACTTGGAAGTTTGAATGCTTGAGTTCTCTTGGAATTCACTTAAAATCCTGCAATTCTATGCTGAAACACATACACAACATGTATATATGCTTTTGCAAGCGAGAGCAGAAGGTGAAAGGATGCCTGGAAGTTAGAAGGTCAGAATTTGAAATACCACAGGCCAGTTTTATACACATGGCAAAACCACTGCTTGGTGCAGACTGGTGGGTACAAAATCACTACTTTCTGGAACATGCAGTTACATAATCGTCTCCTGTTGGATCCAGCAGTTTCTCACAACTGTGAAAAACTACTCTGTTTTCTGTTCAAAAACACTTGTTCCCTCCAACAAAAGTGTGCTACAAGCCATGCTCTACCATTTCATGGATCCTCAGTGTGACTAATTCATTTTCTTGATCCATTTTCAGATCAATGTGTAGGTCTTGTAAGGTATCTCTGGCATGAACTTATATGAAACAGATGAATACTTCTTTATCATGCAATTCACGTTAGATATCTGCCACAACACATTCCCATGTCTCAAGCATATTTAAGGGCTACTTTGCACTTTCTGTGCCAGTTGTTTTAATTAATGTAGATCATACAGATTATCTATTGAGGTGCAAAGATCTACAAGATCTATTCATTCTTGCCAACATACAAGGATTCTTTGTCAAACTTTGGAGAGGATTTGTTTTTACACTACTCATGAGTTGATTGGAGACTCTATCAAGGAAGGAGTAGGTTTTTTATAGATGATTAGTCCTTGATTTGGTATTCATACTCTTAGAGATGTGATTGCACCACATGATGCTCTTGGGATTGATGGATCAATGGAATTTGGATACATCCACCTTTCATCTCCTAATAGGGGAGATGACTATTATTCATGTGGATGTATAACACATTCTTAGATTCCTAGTCCATGGTTATTGCATTACTATTGAGGATGAGAGACAATTAGTCACTATATAGGAGGGATAGTGATATACACTTGCATGATTCATCATGAGTTACAATATTGATCATTTCTTATGTGGTGACTTGAGCAAGGGTCAATACCTATTCCCCTAACTAGTAGGATATTGATCACTATAGTATCCATGATAATGACTATTGATGGTCAAGGCATGCATTTGCATGTGGGCCTCATGCACATAATCAAGGCCATGGAGGAGTGAAATACTATTTTTGTATTGGAGCAGAGTATGCTTGCTCACCTTTACTAAGACCTTGGCAGATTTGCGCATCATGAGGGGAAAATACTCATGAACTCCACATTACTTTAGGTATGAGAATTCAAGAACATCATGTGTATAAGATATATCAATTACCCAAGGAAAATTTATTCGGATGCACCATGACCACAATAATACCCACTAATTTGATATTAGAGTTTCTAAGATTTACTATGTTGGAGATAATCTTTTGATCACTTGTACAACATAGAGATTATATAGTAGCCATATAGAGGAATGAGAGCATGGGATGATTTTGGTAGATAGATGGCTTGTATCCAACAAGATCACCTACTTATTGGTCACTATGACTATATCATCATGTAATTTAAGTACATGTGATTGATGAGGTAGTTTGGACTAGTATGGAAAGTGCCATCGATAATACCACTTATGTGCATTCACATCACATTACCATTAGAGCTAGACACCTCTCTCATCCAACAATCACTAAGGTCATTTTGAGTGACTTAAGTAGTAAAGGAGAGAACGATCATCTATTTTTGGATGTGGATGATGTCAATGTTTTATAGGGGTACACCGACTAGTGAAGTTTTTATCCAACAATCATTCCTTTCAAGGATGCCCCTAAAGGGGATCTTGATGCTTAAGGTTTGGATGTGGAGTATAAAATGGAGGAGGACAGGCCAAGGGTATAATAGAGAGTATGCTCTCCAATAGTTGTACCTCCTAGATAGATGGAGTGAGGTGAGTCTAGCAATACATGTACTCCTATAGGACCCACACTTATAGCACGCACTAGTCCTAGCATTGCAAATGGACTATGAGAAAAAATTGGTAGGCCAAAGACCTAAGTGATTTTATGTTTATGTTTTATATCATTTATTTGGAATATAATAGATATAGATAAAGTTCATTTTTTATTTGTTTTTTTGATGTGAAATTGATTTCTCTTTTTTCTTGGTTTTGCACCATGGACGTGAGAGTTTCTTCACCTTATCAGCTGAGTCATAGTAGAGATGATCTCATCCCTATATCTTGAGGGTATAATGTGAGCATCATATAGGCCAAATTAGACTACTAGACACCGCATGGAGACATTTGAGTCAAATACATAGCTTAGAGCTACTTATAACGAGTTTTATGTACAATGAGAGTCATTGGGAAATAGAGCTTGGAACAGTGACAATTAATTAAGATCAAAGACAAACATTTCAATGCATGAATGGATAGAGATAGTTGTAATCACGAGCCCTAGTAAGAGAAACACCAGCAAGCAGGGTTTTCTCCAATCTATCATCAACAAGAAATTATGTGTAACAAGCACATAAAGGAATGACTTACAACTAAGGAATAGCCATCAACAATGAGGAATGGGCATCAACTGCTGAGGAACGGCTTACTCCAAGGAGGGTTTTCTGTTTTTCCCAGATTAAGTGGTCTACAACTCTACAAAAATAAAATACAAACTATACAAGTAACTTTCAGCAAAGACTAATCTAAATGTGAAAATTCATTGATAAACTGTAGCCAGAAATGAAAGCGCCACAAATTGTCTATCACACACATGAATCACCACATGTATATTGTGTAAAAGCGCCAGAATTTTGTTCTATTTCACAATCTCACAGCGATTCTTACCTCCATGCATGTCCATTGCGTAAATGCCCAGAATTGACCATGTTGGAAATCTTGTGAAAGCAACCTCGCCCGCCAAAAAGAATTCCTGTGAAAATGACCTGCCCGCGAAAAAGACCAAAATGAACCTGTCTCTAAACTTTTAGAGGGAGAAATAAGGGCGTTCTCTAAAATTGGAGGAGAAAATTAGGTCTTCGAGCGAAGGAGTGGTTCGAACGAAGCCATTCTTTATTTTGATTTTAAAATTTTAAAGAATTTTCATGAGGCGGCAGTGGGTTCATTCGAAGCCCCCCTTCATTAGAAGGGGGGGTGCTTCTAATGAACCCCCTTCATTAGAAGGCCCCCCTTCATTCGAACCACCCAATTAAATTTTTTTTGTGCATTTCTAATTTCTTTTCGTTTAAATAATTGTAACCCATTATTGTGGGTTCACCCATCTCTATAATCTGAAACAAAAAAATGGTGAGACATTCTTATGATTCTTACAACAATGGAGAAAGTTGTTCGCTAGATATCCTTGATCTATACCTGAAGAGGAGAAGATTGAATTATTTATAGACAACTTAAATGATTAGATGAGTTATAAAATTGAATTGCAATGTCCCCTAACATTTGAAAAAGTAATTGAGAATGGGCTCAAAATCGAAGAAGCGCTAGTCAAACGAGGAGTGATTAAACACTATAGTGAAACATCCAACAACGCAAATCATTATGGAAACAACGACAAGCCAAAATTTTGGAAGAAAAATAGAAATACTGGAAGCAATGAACCTACAACTGACAATATAATACCAGTATTCAATTTGACAGCATCAACTGCCAAACCAAATCAAAATGAAAACCAAAACAATAGTTAGGGCACTATTCAAAGCAATAACACCAACAATGGAGAATCATGACCGTCATACCAAAGATAATCCAATTGACAGAAATTCACCCCATTAGGAAAAACATTGGAATCAACAATGAGAGAACTCATTGCAAACAGATTTATTACTTTACCAGAAGCTCAAAATTAGGAGCCAAAGGTAAAACCATCATGGTGGAATGATGTAGATTATTGTAATTTCCATAAGAATAAAGGACATAATACGAACGATTGTATGCAACTAAAACACCTAATAAAATATTTGATCGAAGCCAAGAAGGTGTTTGTTGAAGGGCTTCAGACAAACAATGATCACACTGCATTTACTAATCCATTAACCAACTATGAAAAAGGAGAATCTTATTCTAGTGGTAAGGGAAAAAGTATAAACTATGTCTATGACACCACCATTCTTTTCCTTTCTGAGGTAGAGAAAAATGACTTTGATACTCAAAAAGATGACACAAACATCAATGACATTGAATCCCTAAACATAATGCCAAGAACAAACACATTTGATAATCAAATCAATGTCCTATAGATACACAAGACCATCCACAAGTCAATATAATGACAAGGGGCCAGTCCAGAGTAATACTAAAAGGAATTTCCTCGAAAAATAATGCTCGCCTATCACATCAATACAGTATCATACACCAATTACAAAAGATACCTACACAAATATCTATTATAGAATTTCTCAAAATTTCACCATCACACAAAGAAGTTTTAGAACAGGCTCTAGTAGCTACAACGGTCCCTAATAATTTGGATGTTTGTCAATTCCAAGCAGTGGTGGGACATCTCACCACACCTCATTATTTGTCGTTCTCTAAACAAGATGATGTATCTTTAAATCACCCACACAATGCAACCTTGCATATAGAAGTTTTGATCAATAAACATTGTGTTAAACGTGTTCTAATAGATGGAGGAGCTGGTTTAAATATTTGTACCTTGAAACGGATTCATGCACTAGGCTATTCTAACAACGCCATTGGAACTGGGAGAAAAATAACAATAAAGACATATGATGAAGAGGAAAGGTCTTCTAGAGGGCTTATCATACTCCCAATTTAGGTAGGGCCGATTGTCAAAAACATTGTTTGTCAAGTGTTAGACAAAGATCTTACATAAAAAATACTATTGGGTCATCCATGGATCCATGACATGCAAGCGGTACCTTCAACATACCATCAATGTCTGAAATTTCCAGTAAACGGATCGGAGGTCACCATATCGACTGACAACAACAATCCACAAACTTGCAACATGTTAAAAGCAACTCAAGACACTCTGGTACCTCATAACAGAGAAGTCAATACTTCTACTTCATCCACTATTGACAACCAACCCAATTTCATATCTAAATGGGTTGAGAAGAAGAATCTAGAGAAAGAAACAATTGTCGCGGAAACATCAAACACCGAAGGTCCTATAAATGAATTATCACAACAAATTTCAAAAAAGATTCAAATAAAGGAAAAGGGTTTAGGAGAATATTCTCTTGAACAATCTTTGTGCCTATCACAGTTGCTACCATCACCAAAAACATATGGACAACCCATATTAAAAACTCCAAGTTCGTCACAACCCATCATAGCTCTAAATGAGAGATTTATAAAAGTAGGTACACTCGAATATGATTTAGAAGACAAAGCCATTCTTAGTTGGCTATAAAAAGATGAGGAAGCGTCAACATTGTTAGCGAATGCCAGCATCAAAATAGATCAGTATGGAAAAGGGAAGGCCATTTTAGAGAAAATGGGTTACAAAGGTCAAGGACTAATTGGAAAGAGAAAGGACGGTATTATTGAACCCATTCAACCTCTAACATTACAGCCTAAAGACAACAGGATTAGGCTACATAACTGAACAAAAAGAGGAAGAAACCCAAAAAGGAGTGGAAAGGATACTACAAATGAGAGATGGCTCTGACACAAACTCTAACGAATATGAATGGGATCATCTATCTGCTACATCTTATAATGACAAAGAGGTTGATATTATCAAAGTATATACACCCTTATGAGAGGAGGGGCAAGGTTCAGGAAATAGAACATTTGTTATGGGATCAAAAAATATTGATGATTCAAGCGAGGAAGATCAGACATCAAGTGAGTCAGAAAACTTGGAGGTGAGTACTGTCATAGACCTCGAACTTCCTACCAATAACTTTGACCACCTAGCTATCATGACACTTACAACATTTGACCTTATTCAAACTAATGACTTGTTACCTTTAATACACCTTGAACTTATTGATTGGGAACCACCGAACCTATTCTCATACCAGTCTTTTCAAACGATGATGCCATCATAAATTATCTTTGTAATGACGAAACTGATACATGTACTATCCATAACACTCATATCGACGCTTTACAATAGGAGGGTGCCAAATCTTTCAGTTGCAAAAATAATAACAGGAAAAATAAATCTAATGATGAAAACCTCTTTTAGGCAACATTAGACTTTGAAAAGAGAAAAATAAAGAATGTATCCAATAATGAAAACCTTTCTGAGGCACTGAAGGATGGAAGATTTGACACTTTCACAGAGTGTTACCATGGCAGATCATCAGTACTGGTAGAGCCGACACAGTCTATAAATCTAGGAACAACTGAGCAGGCAAAGATCTTACATCTAGCAGCATCCATGACAAAACAAGAGAAGCCGACATTCACCAAATTCTTTGAGCAGCGACACATAAATTTTGCATGGTCTTATTCTGACATGCCAGGATTGGATCCACAACTCCTAATGCATCATCTATCACTACCAAAGGGAATCAAATTGGTCAAACAAAAATTGAGAAAGATGCATCCCCACATCGCCCTTATGGTTAAAGCTGAATTGAAAAATTTATTGGATGCAAGTTTTATTAGGTCCATAGATTATGCAGAATGGATCTCAAACATTGTGCCAGTATCCAAACCTAATAATAGCATCAGAATATGCACATGTTTTATGGATTTAAACAAGGCATGCCCAAAGGATGATTTTCCTTTGCCCAGCATTGACATAATTGTTGATCTAACAATAGGACATGCCATGTTATCTATAATGGATGGCTTCTCAAGATATAATCAAATAAAAATAACACCTGAAGATCAAGAAAAGACGACATTCACTTGCCCTTGGGGAACATTCTGCTAGAATTTCATGCCTTTCAGATTGAAAAATGTAGGTGCAACATATCAGCGGGAAATGACCACAATTTTCCATGACACGATGCATACTTTCATGGAAGATTATGTGGATGACATCTTAGCAAAATCACACACTAGGGAAGGACATCTGGAAATACTTGATAAAATCTTCACTAGACTGGAAAAATTCAATGTAAGGTTGAACCTGAAGAAATGTATCTTCAGGGTGACATCAACAAAACTTATTGGTTACATAGTGTCAGAAAAAGGTATTGAAGTGGATCCAGCTAAGGTTAAAGCAATAATTGAGATGCTGCCGCCTAAAAATATTAGTCAATTACAATCCCTACAAGGCAGGGTACAATCCATTAGGAGATTTATCTCCTAACTAGCAGATAAGAGTCACCCATTTAATCATCTACTTCATAAAAATGTTTCATTCAAATGGGATCATAACTGTGAAACAAATTTTAGTAAGATAGAGAATTATTTGGTGTCACCTCCAATACTCATGCCACCTGCAACTGAAAGACCACTATTACTATATATTGCAACTACTAACATATCTTTAGGAGCTCTATTAGCATAGGAGGTCTGATTTTGAAGGAAAATAATAAGCAGTTTACTACATCAACAAGACTCTCAACGAATATGAAATAAACTATACATTCATAGAAAAGGCTTGTTTTCCAGTAGTATTTGTAACCCAATAGTTGTGACACTACATGTTGACTCATATAGTTAGGCTCATAGCAAAAATAGACCCATTGAAATACCTACTCAGTAAAGCTGCTCTAACAGGAAGAATTGCAAAATGGGTTAGGATCTTAAGCGAGTTGAAGCTCCATTAGTTGAAGCTCCATTACAGGATCATCATCCAATGAACATTGAATCTCCAGATGCCGACAGATCATGAATGTTACAACACAACAATGAAGGATTTAGTTTGATGGATCATATACACAAAGAGGAGTTGGTGCAAGAATTCTATTTGTCACACCTCAAGGACACACCATTCCAAGATCCTATAGGTTAATGTTTCCATGTACAAACAATATAGCTGAGTACGAAGCATTGATTAACGACATCAAAATAGCTATTGAATGGAAAATCACAGAAATGCAAGTGTATGGGGACTCACAGCTTGTCATTTATCAAGTAAATGATGAGTATCAAACAAAGGATGAGAAGCTCATGCCTTATAAGAAAATGATAGATGATCTAAAAAAGTACTTCATGTATATCAAGTTCGAGCAAATACCAAGGGAAAAAAATAAAGCTATAGATGCCATGGCCACAATTGCCTCCCTTTTGCAATTATCAGAAAAGAAAGGTCGATATGAGTTTATGGTTGAACAAGTATCTAATATTGCATACAATAACCTTGATTCATATACCATATGCCACATAACCAACACTCAATCCTCACAATATGGAGAGATCTATACTTACCTCAAAGATAACATTCTTCCTCTTGATCTCTCTAGAAACCAAAAGCGTAACTCTATCCGTCAATCGGCGCGAGATACATTAATTGCTGACATCCTTTTCCGTCGAGGTCTAGATGGTACTATTCTCTAGTGTCTAGAGCATCACAAATCTGTAACATCCTTACGAGAGGCCCATGAAGGTATTTGTGGGACTCATTCAAGTGGGCTAACCCTACCTAAGAAACTCCTCTGTTTAGGGTATTACTAGCCGAACATGGAGAGGGAGACATATCAATATGTTAATTTTTTTTAGAAATGTCAGATTCATGGTAATCTAATTCATGCGCTGGCACAAGAATTACAACATTTCACATCCACATGTCCCTTTTGTCAATGGGGACTAAACTTGGTAGGGAAAATAAATCCTTCATCTAATGGGCACAAGTTCATCATCACAACAACAAAGTATTTCACAAAATGGATAGAAGAAGTTCCTTTAACAACTGTCATTGGAAAACAAATTTCATCTTTCATACTCAACTACCTCATTTGTTGGTACAGGGTACCTCAATCCATTATCATAGACAATGGTAGGCCTTTTAAAAATCAGGACGTCTAGGAATTATGTGAACAATTCCATATTCAACATTGTCTTTCAAAACCATACTATCCACAGGGAAATGGCCAAGCAAAAGCCTCAAATAAAACAATCCTAAAAATACTAAACAAGATAGTAAATGATGTTGGACGTGATTGGCATGTTCAGTTAAATCCTGCACTATGGGCCTATAGAACCAACATCAGAACACCAACATGAGTTACACCATATGCCTTTGTGTATGGATCAGAGGCCATTCTACCAATTGAGGTAGAAATACCATCACTCTGTGTATCACTGAAGGGTATCATAACAGATGAGGATTATAAAGTTTCAAGGATACAGGAACTAGAATTACTGGATGAACATCGTCAACAAGCAGTCAATCATTTGAAGGCCTACCAACAAAGAGTGTCAAGGAGTTACAATCATAGGGTAAAACCTAGAGTCTTTCAAATTTGACACTTGGTCCTAAAGGAAAACCCTAGGAATCAGCAGGATAGAGAAAAGAAAGGGAAGTTTGAACCTAACTGGATAGGTCCCTTTGTAATCATATTAGTGTATGGATCTGGAGCATATCAATTGTCTACATCAGAAGGGGATCTATTTGATGAACCTATCAACAATATCCATCTCAAAAAGTTCTATACCTGAATCACTTAGTTCATGAATTAGTTTTTGAAAATGGTTACATTGATGAAAACCTAGAAAATAGGCATCCTCGTGACATAAAAATATCAAAAAATCAAAAGGACAAAAAAACTAATTAGAAAAACAGAAAAATACAAAAAAAAATAAAAAAATAAAAAAATAAAAAAATAAAAAAGGAATGAAAAGGTACAATAAAATATATAGTGAAAACCTGGAAACATGCACTATTTGTGATTCGAATCAGCTCTCCCATCTATTTGGATGTGCATGTCATGGTCGTTACTTCCACCATCATTTTACATCTATTATCATATCATATCACGTGGTCATGTCTCACCCTAGCTTGGGGGCAACATCTGAAGATCATTAGGGGAAAAATAAATCTTGAGCTTAACAAAAGGGACAAACAACATGAAGACAAACAAAACAAAAACAATGTTCAAAGCACAAACCAACATGGACTATCAATCACCATCGAAAACACATCAGACATCCATATCACATCAAAAAATCCAAAAACAAGTCAAATAGGTCAATATCAAAAATCCAAAAACATGAGTCTGTGTCAGTCAAACTACGTGGTCTTTGTGTGTA
Organism: Sequoia sempervirens; assembly: GCA_007258455.2. NCBI lineage: Eukaryota > Viridiplantae > Streptophyta > Pinopsida > Cupressales > Cupressaceae > Sequoia > Sequoia sempervirens. The sequence goes on along the minus strand of VDFB02072274.1, from coordinate 15,359,566 downwards.
TAACATAGTAAAGGCTAATCTTTGATCAGCCCTCGAGGCCCCTATGATAGGTCTTTAGGTTAGTTTGATCTAAAATCTCGAAAACACAAAAACATCACAAAATCAGGATGGATGATCTAATCTGAATAATGATTGAAATACTTTAAGAAAAATTTGGATAAGTTGTACTTTTGATCATTGTTATCATTTCTTTGGAGCAACTCAATGGTGTATTGAACTAGAGAAGCTAGGAAGAAGAAATGGTATTTTTCTTTGTTTGCTGTCTATGAATTAATCATAATTATTGTGTGATTCATCACGGGAAATGCTCTACAAAGTATCATGGATGACATTCCAAATCACATAGGAAAGGGGTTAATTCTTGTTTGTTTACGCAAGAAATGCTTAGGTCATCTCGGTTTAATTATACCTCGATAGTTGTGTTCGCTTGCAATATCAAAAATCATGAAAGTAGTGCTCAGGTCATCATCGGTTTACATTATACCTTTGATGCTTGTACTCACTTTCAACATTTTGAAAGCTCAATGATAATACAAAGCACAAAAGTACTGTTAAAATTCCTATGTTTACATGTAGATTTGCATGGTAAAAAGTAGATTTCATCCATAATAGTGTTACATCTTTATTATAAAATTGGTAAATCATTCATTTAAACAATTATCTTTTATCATAATAGACTGAGTATACTTGACATTAACAAAAACATCTCCATGATCATACAGTTGCATCATCATATTCATTTACATACATAGCATTTACATCATCATTTCATCATTCATACATTTCAATCAAATCATTTTACATTCTCATCATATCTCAACAAACATATATCTATATCATTCCAGTTTCACAAACATACATCATTATCATAACTCATCAAATCCATCCATTGATTATATCACATATCCATATATAATCCATCCATTTGATCATAAATTCAATCATATTTATTGCATCATATATCATTCAACATTTTCATCCATTTTATTACATCATAAATTTACATCACATATAGAATATCATATAAACACATCATATCCATATATTGTGAATCCACATACATCATATATCCATATAACATGCATCCATACATGACCATTATGTGCATCATAAATAGCATAACATCATATCAAAGCATATCATCATAACAATAAAACCATCACATAGCATATAGAACATTGAAGAAAATGCATCCATTAGAGAATCATTTAGAACACATAATAGATAGAAGAATCCGCTGCATCTCATATATAACAAAATCACAATGTCAAGTGTACAATGATTTCTGAAATGAAGAGAGATATAACATCAAATATGACTGTATATCAAAATAATCAAAGTGAACATCACATCTCAAATGTAACACAGACAAAAAATTAGGTGTTGCTAGCTCTAGATGGTGTGGGCATAGCAGGATTAGAACCCCTACCATCAGAGGAACCGAGATCCCTTGGATCTCTAGGTAGAGGCTGGATAACACCTGCATTGATAGTCCTAGATCATGACTTGGCAGAATGAGACCTCACATAACTAACTCTCTGCTTAGAGGGAACTATGTCATAATATCTCACTCTATAGAACTCAATCTCCTTGCCAATGCGATCAACCTCTCACATGTAATCTTCTAGGGAGGTACCATCTACCAGTGTCTATAATCTATCAACAGAAGACTGAGCACCCTCTGTTCCAAACCTGGCCACATCCCTCTCAGTTGTCAATGAAGTAATATGAGCCTAGGCTACCTCAGCTATCTATCTGGCCACATCCCTCTCGGCTGTCAATGTTGCAATCTGTGATTGAGCTATGACTAACTGAGCCTGCACTGATGATAGAGTCTTTGCATGCAATTTGGCCTATGCCTACATCTGAGCCTGGGTCTGCTCTAGTAAACCCTAAGCCTAAAGAAGTTGCTCCTGAATGGTCTCTAACTGAACCTGAAGATCTGCTATCTACAGCCGTTCTGAAACACTTCCCACAGCCTGCCTCTTGCAAGGCATGGTCTCACCAGGCAAATCTAAAGCAGGGCCCAACCCACCTGCAACCTCTCCACTATCAAATCTCTCATCTCTGCTGCTCTCACCACAAACATCCTCCTTGACACCAACATCCTCCTCTAACCCAACATCCTCCTCAAGCTCGACATCTACTTCACCAACCACACCATCATCCTCTGCCTCAACCCCTCCAATATCCTCTCTCCTTCATCTCTGACCATGCGCAATGGGAACATCCTCCTCTGTAGGTAATGGGGCAGACTCATCTAGAATGGTAAGGCGTGGAAACAGATGGAAAGTGAGAAACTAAGCATAATCTACCATAACTAGAGGCTCGACAATATCTAGTTGAATGTCCCACTCAAATGGATGTAAACTCTGAAACTCCTGAACTACAGCAGCATATGACAAACAAGGCCCCCAATCTACGGTATCAGACTAACGACGAGTGTAATGAGCAACACACTGGGGCATACCCTGTACCATCCCATACTGTCTGTAAACCCGTCTGATCAAGAATCTCTCTAATACCCGACGAGCATGACCAATCAGGATCATCGACTAACAAAGAAATGGTAGCTGAATATCATCATCATCTTAATGATCACAATCTAGGTAGGGATGCCATATCACAGACTCTATGTCATCAATAACTCTCCTCCAATACTCTAACTTACCCAGTCTAGACTGAGTAAGCCAGCTGACATATCTAAACACATAAGGTCTCATGGGTGGCCTCTGTCTAACTGGAACTGGATGTGTGACAACTATGTGCTCCCACACCCATACCTGCAACAAAGTAACGCCAGCCGATAAACTCCTATCACAATCTAGGTAGGGATGCCATATCAAAGACTCTATGTCATCAATAACTCTCCTCCAATACTCTAACTTACCTAGTCTAGACTGAGTAAGCCAGCTGACATATCTAAACACATAAGGTCTCATGGGTGGCCTCTGTCTAACTGGAACTGGATGTGTGACAACTATGTGCTCCCACACCCATACCTGCAACAAAGTAACGCCAGCCGATAAACTCCTCCGACCACTAATATACACAACTAAATGTAAATCATGATATAAATGGGCAAGCATACACATACCCCAAGCGAATCTGATGCCATGAACAACCATACTCTCTAAAACTCTACCCCAACCAACCAAAAATCCCTTAGACCTGCGATTAGGACTAAGGAATCCTCCAATGAAACCAACAAGTACTATAGGAAAAGTGGTGTATGCATCAACCATCTCACCCCATGGCATCCACTCTTCAGAAATACCATTATCCTGAAACACTCTACGAAGGGTATCAGTCCCACTCTGCTCTATCGAATCATATATGGCAACATCTCCAACAATCAGAAGCTGCAGAATCCGCTAGACATCCTCTGGGGTGACTGTCATCTCACTAGTATGAAGGTGAAAGGTGTTGTGCTCACTATGCCACCTCTTGGCTAGCATTATCAACAAACCCCAATTAATCCTAATCTGGGGCATATATAGAAGAGGAGACAATCCACAATGTGTGATAATAGTCGTCTCATGCTGTTCCAACTGTGGTATGAGATCAAATGTCTAGGGGAAACGCTCTCAAACCTAGAGGTTCCCCAATCACTCCTATTATCATAACAAGATGAAAGTCAATAAATTCATGTCAATCATCAAAGAACATCAAAATACCATATCAAATCAAGTCAGCTCTTGATGAAAATTTTAATCAAATCTCATGAGCACACATCATTGAACCAAACCTATCATGGGGTCAATCATCAATGTATGAAATCAACCTCACCTATCATGGGGTCAATCATCAATGCATCAAATCAACCTTACTTATCATGAGGTATGTCAATCATAATTATTCCTCACCTATCATGAGGATAGTTATCATAAAAAAAAATCAGACCTTGCCTATCATGAGGTCAAAAAATCATGTATTTGATTAGAAAAATCATTCATATCAAATCAAAAGCTGATACGATAAAAAATTGAGAACATCAAGAACAAATTGACAAAAATCACAACACTTTGATTAAAATGCGCTCAAACAAGCATTAAAAGCACTAAAACAATGACATGCACCATTTCATTAGATAAAAGTGCTATTACAGATAGACAAAGCACCATTTTATCAAAAGTGTCATTATATTTGGTCAAAGCGCTAACATTTTTGATAAAAGCGCTAAAACTCTAAACACGCTAAAACAGGAGGTCGAAGCACTACAAAATATAAACAAAGCACTAAAGTACTGAAAGCGCTAATGTATCTTACAAAAGCGCTACAATGGCTATCCTAAGCGCTAAACTTTGAAAAGCATTAACCTAACCTACTAACACGCTAAAACAAACCTCCTAAGCGCTAAAATTAAAAAAGTGCTACAACAGAACCTAGAAGTGCTACAACGAAATTGCAAAGCGCTACAATAGATTCTAAAAGTACTAAAAGAAGTTTAAATTCAAAAATTCAAAATATACACAAAAAATGAGGAAATGCACGAAAACAAAGGAAAAAAATAGACATACCGGAGGTCTGAACGCGGTCGACCACTGATGTTGTCAGACATGCTCAAAATGGTGGGTGTGATATGGAATCGACATCTTGCTCCAAGTAGCACAAGAATCTCTCTCACAAAATTTTCAAAAGTCACAATGTGCAAATGATTTTGAAAATGACTTTTTTTAACCTTTTATAGGTTATTTAAAAGGGGTTTTTTTGAGATTAATTTAATTTTACAAAGGGGAGATAAATTAAAATTCATCCAGGACCACTTTCTTCATCAATTACCGAGAGATAAATTATTTGATCATCAAATCTACATCAGATCATTAGAAAACCATTAAAAAAAAAGTCCAAAAAATCCCCAAAAAAAAAAAATCATTAATTTATCTCCCAAGGGAGGATATATCCATCAATCACCCAAAAATCCTGTCTGGGGCACATTGAAATTTCTCCTCAATACTAACAACAACATCATAAAATTTTCTTTGAAGCAATGCATAAACATATCACTTCAAAGAGGGGCAAAATGTATACACCTAAAAATGGTCTAGAGAATATAATTAGTTAAATATGAATTATTTAATTAATTAATCCTAAATTCATCTACTTAGTAAATAAATATAAATATTTATTTATATTAAGTTCACTATTAATTCTTCTATTTTATCACATTATTTCCTCTTAATTAAATAAACAAAATTTAATTATTATCATTATTATTTCTTCTATACTTTATCCATCAATTCTATCCTATTAAAAATACAACTTCAATAGTTGGTATTATTTAATTATCTCATCACATTTCTTTTTAATTAAATATAGATATCCTAAAATCTTTAATTTAATTATCATATTCCTTCTATTTTAATTTAATAAACAACTTCTATAGTTTGTTTTATTAAATTATTTATCTCTCTTTTTGCTAATTTAAATAAACCAAAAATATTTAAATAAAAGCATAAATCAAATCCCTCTATTCACTCACCAATAAAATTAGATTTTTCAAATCTAATTAATGCAACTGGCATTCACAAAAAAAGCCTTGGAGACAAACCTGCAGGTAATCCTCTCAATCTTCTTCCTCAAATCTTTCCTCTCATCTTTCCTGGTGTTTTCATGGGGAGGAACATTCCTTCATGATCAACTCCACCTTCTCATCTCTTAACATTCAAATCTCTAGATTTAATCTCAGCCTATGTTGTGTTACCCATGTGCAAAAATGTTGCCAAAAATCTATATATAAAACCTTTTGAAGCATGAAAAGGATCTCGAGAATTATCATCTTTTATGCAAACTTACTCTACAGGATTTAGCACTCAAGCATCTTAAGATTAGCATTGTCATTAGCATCAATTATCATTTAGCATATTAGCATAGCATCATAGCATTTGTAATGCCCTGCCGTATGAAACCCAAAGGACAACAAACACTGCACATATTTTTTTTTTGAAAGGACAACATTGCGTAAGATGAATATGTACTTAACTTACATGAGGAACAACTATGCATTTACAAAGTCATATGTGCCCTATTGGGTACAGGGAATAGTCATTACGAATCCTAAACTTTAATCAAAATGAAAGTGAATAAAAACCAAGGTTACATAATGATATCATAAAATCATCCATGATTAAAAGAGAGGAGAATATATTCATCATTTAATGCAATTCAATTTCATAGTTCCATAATACAATTGTGGAGCATATTTCCATAGATACAACACATCATGATTACATTAATACATTACATAATGCTCCCCTTATAACAACGGGAAGAGTACATCAAATACAAGAACAATGAAATAATGAAGAATAAGGTACAAGGTGAGGAAAAGTCTTCAACAACGCGAAGCTTTGGAAACTCTGCATCCACTTCTGCATCACGAACACAACTTGAGAATCCAATGGGGTGTGTAGCACGTTCCACCCAACCATGTGGACCCGAAGGTCCACCCCCCATGCTAGGAGATGACAAGAAAGGATCAACATCCAAACAAGGTCAAACAAAAACAAGGCTAACTCAACAATGACATAAAACAACATCAAATAAGTACAACAACGCTTGTTTAGGAAACTCTTCCAAATAGTTTTGAATTAAGACTCACAATAACAAGGGTGTACCAAGCATAAAAAGCCACAAAATGAATACAGATACGAGGCATGAACCATCTCGCTCATAGTCATAACTTGGGCAAAAAAATCATAGAACAGAGCATGCCCATGAGAACTTAAAATAGGAATACGATGAATGGAAACACAAAGGTTTAAACATGGGAAAATTCAACAAAAAAATGGGTTTCCCATCGTCTCTGGAAGCCTAACGACGTACCACTCATGACTATCGAACAAGGGAGTAACTTAAGCATTTGGGTTCCCATTATATCCAAAACATCTCTAGACATAAAGTTATCTCAAAAGTGAAATAAAACAAGAGGAAAAATATGGTCAACATAGAATCACTAGTATGCATATAGAATCAAATCCAAAGAGTATTCAAGATAACTAAATAACCATCTACATGCTCAAGATAAACTATAAATGTCCATTCACTTAAACGTAGACACAATCCAATCTTACTAAGGATAATGTAGAGAATAATTAAATAATTAACTATAATTAAATGTAATTCCACCACAAACTCTTTTAATTAAATAAGCACTATGAACCCTATAGAAAGTAAACCTTCAAATTTCTCTTAATTTAATACTCCTAACTTATATTTTTTTTTCGACTCATATAAATAAATTTAATTCCAAAAGTTAAATAAATTTAATTCCAAAATATAACTTTTGCATTTGTTGACTTTAAATTAAATAAATCCAATTTCAAATCTAACGTAAACAATTTATACACAAATCATAATCTAATCGTAAGAAATTTGTGAATAAATTTAACTTTAAATAACTTGTAATCAAATCAGATTTTAAATGCAATTTGAAAATAAATCTATTTAATATACATTTTAAAAAAGGAAATGAATTTAATTCAATTTACATAATCCAATTTTTCTATTATGAAAACTTAAATAAGCCATTGTTCCTATCATAGAGATTTAGCAAATAGCTGAGATAAAATTAAATAACTTTGAATCACACCATTTAATTTCAATTATTCCCTCTAACCTAAAACATATTCTTTGAATTATTTTTAATTTATTTGAGTAAGATTGTATTGTTTTATTTATTTATAATCAAATAATAAATAAAAAAAGATCATATATAAATTATTTACCTTAGAGAAGAATTCTCAAAATTCTCTTGTTCTTTCTACAAAGAAAAGTAAGACTATTAGTATTTACTTCCTTTTTTTATTACTTTGGAAATTAATATATTCCCCTTTTAAGAGAATGACTCGCCACTATTTCCTTTATATAAGGAGACATTTAAGGAAGAAAAAGTGTAAGGAAGTTAGTTTTTTTTAGTTTTTTTTTTTTTTAAAAGTGCAAGAATGAGTAAAATGACACAGTTATCGAAGTTAAAAATAGCTTTAGAATAGGGCTTGAACAGTTACTAAACATAATTAAATAGCTTTAGAATAGGGCTTGAACAGTTACTAAACATAATTAAATTTATATATGTTCATCGTTGCAGCTGTAACTGGCTGGCAGATATGTATGCGAATTGTCAAAGATTAGCCAAGGCATATCTAATAAATTAGAAGGTTGATAATATCATAAAGAGAGGCCAATCTAATGAATGTAACGATTTTAAAATATTCATGAAATTAATTTATTAAGACTTATCAAGCAAATATGATTTGCAGGTGTAAAACCATAACGTGATTCTACTCCTATTGTGAGCTCTTCAGGCACTGAAGCTTGAAACTATGATTTTTTTTAATTTTTTTTACTCTATATTTAACTAACAAGTTTCTAAGAAATTTATATGATAAGGTCATAGATTCATTGAAGAATTAAGCTGAAGAGATGGATTATATATTTGAACCACCAATAATTAATTTTTCTCTTATATTGTATGGATATAAATAATTGCTAAGTCAATCTGTATCTTAGCAACTAATAAAATAAATTAGACACAATAAATATATATATATATATATATATATATATATATATATATTCATTCCAACATTTCATTATTCTTAAAATTACACTTATAAATAATTTTATCAATTGCACATAAAATTATACTTATAGTAGTTTTCTTTTTATCATAATCAAATATCTTCATTTAAATGACAATAGTAACTGATTTCCTCCTTGGGAGGCAGTTACACCTGGAAAAAAAATTAGCTAGTGTTTATAAATAGGATTTATTGAAACGGCTTTAGAAACTTTTAAGAATAAGCTATTGGCGGGTGTACAGCCAGATTCCACAAACTTTTCCAGCATTCACCCTGCCTATAATAAAATGGGGGTTTTAGAACAGGGTATATACATCCATCAAGAATAGCAGGTGGCGGATAATCGTAAATCATTTTTGGAGGTGCTCTGGTAGAAATGTATGTAAAATGTATTAGCATTTACAAGGCACACAAATCTTATTGACAGAATGCCTCAAAGAAATGTGGTTTCGAGGATCGCAATGATTGTCGGATATCCACAAAAATGGATTTGTTGAAGAGCCTTTAGAAACTTTCAAGCAAATGTAATCCACACTAGAAAAGAAAACAAATTTAATTAAATCCAGATCCACCAGGTGTGAAAACAATTTTGCAGCATAGAACAAAAGATGCTATGACATGGTACAAATTAAAGGTTAAAAATAACTTTAAAAAGATTACTCTCTGCAGCAGAAAATAATTATAGAAAAAGCAAATAAATGAAATTTATTTCCAGAGGGATTTGTCATTGAGTACTTACCTTAAGATTCTGCACAAATTGTGTCGTGCCCTCTTTATTTACTTATTTTTTTTCTATCTTCTTAGTTTTTTTCCCAGCATACACTCTGCCTGTGCCAAACTGGAGCTCGGAAATGAGGTATGGACATCGATCAAATGTATACGGAAAGACATTTTTCCAGATGTTCTAGATGCAACTGCATTAGAAGATAAATATGCCAAAAGTAAATGTGGATGCCTAGACAAGGCATACGAATTGTTGCACAGATTGCTTTATAGAAATGTGGTCTCAAAGAATTCACTAATTGTAGGTTATGCACAGAATGGATTTAATGGGAGGCATAAAACAAACTTTCAAGCGAGAAAATCTGCGGGTGTAAAGCTTCCTTCAGCAGACAAGTATGCAAAATGTGAAGCATAGCAAAGGCACGCGTACTGTTTGACAGAATATCTCTAAAATGTGATCTAATGGAATGCAAGATTGTAGGGTATGTGCCAAAACAAGATTTGATGAAAAGGCTCAAGAAAACCTTCAAGAAAATGAAACTGGCCGGCCTCCCCCCCACTCGACTACCCAACCTTTTGCCAGATCTCCCCAATGCCAGCGCCTTCCCCAGGCATGTGGACGGCTTTTCTTCACATGCAAAAGAGTTGGAGTGAAGACAAGGCACGTGGAGGGCTGAACAGAAGGCATGAAGCAAGGTGGACGGAAAAAAAAAGAAATAGACGGGTGTAATATATTTAAATATATTTAGATGCTATTCATCTATGATTTAAATATAAATATATTTAGATGCTATTCATCTATGATTTAAATATCATAAAAAGAAAATATATATATATATATATATATATATATATATAAAATATTGAATATATTTTGATTTGCATTAAATTTTAGAATTATTGTCACACAAATAACAACCATGCCATAAGACAAGTGCAAAATGCAGAAGCAAATGCAAAACACGTGAAGAGCTGATAGGGTACTTGAAAGGCACGTGGCCCCAAGGGTTAAAATAAGATTCATTTTTTATTATTATTTGTTATTCTACTTTTATGTAACTTGATCTATGTTTATTTACTCTTACTATTAAGTTTGCTCTATATTTATGCCATTTTCCTTATATGTTTTGATACTTTATTGCACTCTATTCTCCTAGCATTATTCGTGCGCTCATATCTTTATTCCTTATCATTTTTTATTTTTTTTTGTTCTTGCAACTTTACTCATTCATTCTTCACCTTATTCTGAAATATTTAATTTCACATTTACTATCTGTTATTTCTATCCTTATATCTTTTCGTCTTATTTTTATGTTATTTTAACACATCTACTTTTGTTTGAGACTTATCTTCTCTTTGCATCCTTATTTGTTAATCATTATTAGTTTTTTTTTCCATATTTTATATTTTTAATTCATAGTGTATAATGACATTATACCTATCATTTCCTTTCGTTTTTCATACGCTTTCTTTTAATTTATCTCATATCATTATATTTCTATATTAATACTTTTTATATTCCCTTCTATTAGTTATTATTTTATTTGTATTTATATATTCACTCACTTTATGTATCTTTCTGTACTGCTATATATATATTTTTTTCTCTATTTATATAATTAATATATAAACTCATTTAATTATTCTATTATGCTGACTATGTGCCTTTATCCTTATATTCATAATACTTTCCTCACTTATACATTTTATAATAACTTATTATTAATTTTGTTTAATAATACTATTTTTATTGTCATGTAAATCGTTTTTAACAATTGTTGAACCTTCATCCAATATTTTGTAAATTACAACCTCCAAAGAGAAATAGTAAAATAAATAACACTATATAAATTTATGAACTATTACACTACATTAATGACACAAACCAAGTACTTAGATTCCTCAATATTTCCAAGCAATCAACTCAATTTAACCAAACGAACTTACACAAGATCTAAGACGACCGAAACGAAGGGACACTATAGCATCAATAGATTTAGAATCACGGTAGCATCATTAGTTTTTATTGTAGCTTCCATTTAGCAGGTTTCATATCAGGATAGTTTACGATAGCTCCATATCATCTAGGAATCATTAGCAATCATCACATCACAACATTTAGCATCATTCTATTATCTAAATAGACATTTTAATAGTCACGGTACTTTATCAAATCTGAGAGCCTTCTCATGACTCATAAATATTTGGAGATAGGGGAAAATGAGACGTCTTTAGGCTTTTCATTGTTTTAAATTAGTTTAATTCATGTTAATCTTGATCTATTGTCTTATTAAGAAGTGTTTTAGTTGTTCTTTTACTTTTTACTTTTTCACACTTACAAGTCCCAGTGTGCATCAAAATTAGTATTTCTAACATCTCATACCTCAATTCAAGTCTTTTCAATTTCTAGGTGCACCTTTGTCCTTTCTTAGTGCATTCTTCTAATTTATAGTTTCATATCTTTAGTGACATTATTAGGTTTTCATATCATTGCATTTCTTTCTTTCCAAGCCCTTGCTTTGGTGGTGAACCCCCTTTTAGTCTTTAATCAGACCCTATGACATCTTATTGCAGACCTCTTTCCCTCATTACATCCCTATATTGAGATCTCTAAGGTTTCCTTGAGTGAAACTTGAGGGAAATAGGTGGGAACATCGTAAAACCCTAGTTATATCTTCCAAAAAGATTAGACCCTCGTATTTTTCTAGGTTTCAATAACTATAATCATTTATTGAGAGAAATTATGATATTTATTAAGAGTGTTTGGCCTAGCATGCCATCTAAAATAAGGAAGCTTTTTGTGTGGGATTGGCATAAATAATGATATTTCATTTAACTTAGGGTCTTCGAACCAAATCTATCATTTTGAGATAAGAAATTTGTTTTTGTAGTCTCATAATAGTGAATTCTCCTCTGTTATATCCAAAATATTTTGGAGGTGAGATACATTCAATATTTTCCAAACTTTCTATTGCTTATTTGGAACTTTGAATATACTCAAGGGGTGTGTGGAAGAAGTTGAGTCCACTTTTTGGTCAAAAAGTGGAACAGTTTTCCCTGATTTTCAAATTTTGTCTCATTTGACCTAAAAATTTGAAGTATTTAAAAATTAAATTTTTAAAAAGTTAGTAAAATGAAATGTAGTACTCCAAGTCTAGTTTGCAAATATGTAATTTATTTTAATACCTCGATGATACAAATTGATTTTCAATAGGCATGTCTAAAAACCATTGTTTAAAAGACTTTTTTTTACCATACCATGTATATGTAGGTCATCCATATTTTGACCTAAATAATTGAATTTTTCTAAGTCCTTTTGGAAAAAGATTTGTAACACATTGAAGAATGTGTATGATATTTTTTTTGTTAATTTTTTATTGTCCATATTTGTTGTTTTGAAAAATCCTCGTGTACATCACTCATAAGATGACCTAAACATATAATTTTTTGATTTTTTTTCAAATTGAAAATAATTTTCTAAAGAATATGTACGTATAACTCGTTTTTCAAAAAAATATTTTAATAAAAAGTTATTAAAATACTAAAAAACCTTGATATTTCAAGTTTATGGACCTGTTTCTTTTTTTTTTTTTGAAAAATAGAAAAAATAATCCAATTGTAAAAAAATTACATATTTTGACTCTACACAATCTCAACTATAATGGGTTTTAATTTCATCGATTTTTTTTTGTAAAAAACATCTTCAGACATATGTCTAAAGTCACTATTTCTACTAACATTGACATGACCTTCAAGGTGTAGGTCAAAGTAGGTCCAAGGCTAAGGGTCGACTCCCCAAGCCTTTTCCTGAACTAAAACCCATAACAAAAACTAGGTTGAGAATTGAAATTTTTAGAAAAAAGATCCCGTTTGTTTTTTTTTATATATATATTTCAATCCTTTATGAAATGGGATCCCATTTTTGGCTCGGATCTCGAAAGGAAACAAAGTCCCATTTGCTAAATAACAGGATCCTGTTTCATTTTTCCCCATTTCGGGTTTTTTTCTAAGTTTGAAACTTCTATTAGACCCTAGGACATACGTCTTGCACTGAAAAGTACACGTATAGAGTTAAAATTAACATCAATTATCCAGTTTTGGAAATTGAATCCTAGATTTAATATTGAAGAATTAGGATTATTCATCATAGTGCAATGAAAATATCTATTGAAACACATATTTTCCTCTGCCATCCTTTTTGTCATGGTTGTTTTCTTTGAAAGTCAAGAATCCTGTGTAGTCACTGTTGATTAAAAAATGCTTTAAATTCATATATTCTAAAGAAAAAAATCAATACATTTCTTAACCCCATATATTTCATTATCTAATGAGTTCATTTTTGCACATCTTGAGAAAAACCTCCATAAGCATATTTTGCGACAAATTCATTATTATCCTTTACAAAACACAAAATACCACTCCAAGCATATTCATATGCATTAGTATATAAAATGAATTATGAAGTAGTAGGTAAATAATGGACTGACAATTTACTTATCTTTTCTTTGATTTTTTGATTGCATTGGTGTGTTCTTCAGCCCAGATGAACTTCTTTTTCAATAATTATTGAAGAGGATCTCAATCATATCCTAATCCAAGGTAGAAACTATGTTTAACATACCCAAAAAGGCTTGTAGATTATTCATGTCAAAATTTGAATTGAAACTTAAGACCTTATCCTTTAAATGAGGTTAGACCTCAAGGATACTATTATTAACAATTGTACCTACAAAATTACAACTATTACTACACCATTGCTCATTTTATTACCAAATAATACAATACTAAAGTTTTTTTTTTTGAGATGACTATAATGGTGATCTAAGGTCTAATTGAAAATAAGAATATCATCAATATAAATACATATAAATTCTGAAGTTCCTTTGAATATTTTATCCATATGTCCTTAAAAATAGACAAGTGCATTCATTATATCGAAAGGAATAGATAAAATTAATTTTTATATTGGTCTTGTTCTTGTTGAAAGCGTAACATTTGAAGCAATTAAAGGCGTCGAATAAAGGAGATCACCAGAATCAAACAAAATTTAATATAGAAGTTTCTCTCCAGCAAACAAAGCGCCGAAGTCAACAATATGCATTTAAAATGGAAGCTTCCCAACTTCCATTCTCTTCTATCAACAGTATGATCTCGTCTTCTTGGTTCATATTTTATGCATTCTTATTGAGTGTAAAGTATATCTAGAAAATTCTAAGACCTCTATTTATAGATGTATTGTAATTGTTTTTGTAAGCATAAAAGAAGAAGAAAAAGTTTTGTTTTGTGTAGCAACAGAAAGATTTCTTGGCTCTTTTGTTATATATTGTTGTGTGTGTTCATAGTGTCTCATTTTTTTTTTATGAGCACATTTTATGTACTCTTCTTTTACTCTGTATTCTCTGTATCCTATATCCTCTGCTCTTGCCTTTTTGGTTGCTCTATTTGATTTGTTCTTTTGCAGATTCATATTGTTGGTGATAATGCAAAGATAGTATGTGAAAGAGTTTTCGAGCAACAACTGGTATTAGAGCCAATCAGAGCCAGTCATGGAGGAAGCAATAGTGAGCGATATGGAGAAGTTAAATGGGGCTAATTTTTCCCTGTGGAAATCCCAAATGGAGGATATATTGATTTTGAAGGATCAATATTGGCCAATTGAGGGAATATCAAAGAAACCCACAACAATGGTGGATGAAGATTGGAATAAGCTAGATAGAAAGGAAATTGCAACCATCCATCAATATCTAGCTAAAAATGTGTATTTTAATGTTGCTGGAGAGAAGACGACAATAAATCTATAAGCTACATGATCTGTATGAGAAAAACACAAATTCAAATAAGGTTTTTTTGATGAAGAAATAATATAATCTTAAGATGAAGGAGGGTGCTTTGGTCATTTGAAGAGATGAATTTTCTTTCCTACTATGACTTTCTTATCTTTCTACAATACTATTTTTATGGTTGGCATTATTTTACTCCAAAATTTCTAAGGATCTTCTAACATATTTTCTCCTCTACTCATTGCTTAATATCAAGAAATGGAAGAGGGATCTTTTATATGCATATACAATTATAGGGTATTTTATCCTATCCGCATTTAATGTAAAAAATACAAGTTTTCTTGTACTAGCATATGAAGAATAAGTATTTATAAAATTCCTCCTATTAAGGCATATACAAGCATCTTGTTAAATTCAAACAAATCATATTTAAATTTCTTCACTTCTATATTTATGGTTTCTTTGTGTTTGTGCTTATCACAAGTACATCTTTGCACATCCTTACTTTTATACTTATTGTTTTCTTGTAGTTGTTTCAAATATTTTAAAGTGAAAATTCTATAAAATGAAAGTGATGCTCCAATATCAATCTTTCCATCATACATTTTTCCATTTAGTTTAACATAAATTAATTGTACATACCTTCTATGAATAAGAGAAACAATGTATTCTATCTATGAATAAGAGAAGCAATGTATTCAATCTTTCCATCATACATTTTTCCATTTAGTTCAAGAGGTGGAAGGCTTGACATTACTAATATACATCTTGTTAGGCTTGGAAATTATTCTTGTTTTGCATGAAATTTATCTTATTCTTTTTTAATCAATACAATTTAAGGTTTTACATGAACTAACCTTTTATTTGGATTTATTTGGTAAAACCATTCTTTGATTTCTATAAGAGCATTTTTATGGCATTTTTCTTCAAAGTTCAAAATAATCATTGGCTTTCTACTACATCCTTTGTCAAAGGACCTACAAAATTCCCCCTTTACAAACTCTAGTTCAATATATCTTTCCCATTCTTCTGTTCACGTCAAGACTATTTTAATGCATTCTTTAATTTTTCATCCTTTCTTGACAATTTATCCCTTGCCCATTCTTCAAGGACAATTGTTTCTTTTTTTTTGAATAGAAGTTATTGGTCTCTATTGTACCCAATTGAACTAAGGAATATATGGAGAAAATTGAGGATTGGTATTGTTAGGAAAATGGAAATTGGAATCTACATTATCCTCGATATGAGGATACTTTCCTCTTTCTCATCCTCTATCTTTTCATATCTCATGCATCATGGAGGCTATAAAATATTCATCTAAGTCATCGGATAGTTCATCTAGATCATCTTCTTCATCCTCATACTCTTCAATTTCTTCTAAAATTGGCTCATAAATATCATCTTTCATTACAAGTTTTCGTCTACATCAGTAACATATCACCACATAGTTACATTGGTAGAATATACTACTTTGACTACTTTATTTTTACAAGAATAATTGGGTGCCATATGGCCAGGCTTATTGCATATGCAATAGACAATATATGCAACCGATAGTACCTGCATAAGAAAGCATATGGGTTGTGGAGTGTGATGCTTTTTTATGCAGGTACTATTGGTTGCATAACTGTGGCACTTGTTGAAAGACTGACGATGAAAGGAAAGTTTATAAGTCTTGTGCTTATGCTTGCAATGTTTTTGTCTAGACATAATGAATGGATTATAATGATTAGATTGAGTTTCATGGAATGTAGGTTTACGATATTGGGCTTGATGCTTGCTTATTTTTTCTTGATATTTAAAATCATTGATGAATTGGATATATTGTCCCTCGATTTATTCTATCGAATATATCATGGAAGCATTCGCCATGGATGGGCCTTTATATTCTAGGTAGGTACACTTGAAGATATCATAGATTCCATATGGGAGACCTTATAAATATTTTAATTTAATAAAAAAATTATTAGAAGAATTAGTATCATAAGAAAGTTCTATTAACTATATTTAATAGTCTTTAAAATCTTTAAAGATTACACAATTTCATTAATATTTTAAGGGGTAAACATTTTTGACCCAGAACTATGAACCAGTGAGGTCACAAACGGGGGACCTCATCCCCAATTTAAAAATTCAACAATTACACCAAATGGGTTTGAACCATGGTGGAAAGAATGATAGCAAAAAAACCTTAACCATCACACTATGCTACTATTGGCTAAAGATCACATAATTTCATAGTATACATAGCTTGAACATTTATCTCAAACTTTCTAATAAAAGGAGGATATAATTCTTGAATGAGAAACTGAGTAAGAATATGGAACAATTTTAACTGTAAATAAAATAACATATTTGTTGTGTTAGGATCCTTTGTACCTCACCATTTGGTAGTAATTACCCATAAATATTGAACAACTAATGTGACAACATCACTAGGTATTTGAGTAATAATTTGAATATTACCAAAAGTATTGGACCATGCTTTTATTATTTTAATGAGATTTATATTGTTATTAATATTAAAATACTAGGGTTGGAATGATATGTTAGATCCCATCATCTTTGTAAAAGGATGGGCTAAAGGATCACTTTAATTGATATGGTTTTTATAATAAATGATTGATGTCTTATCTTTGCAAACATGTCTGATGATGTTGTAGTAGGGAATAAATATTTTTCTTTCTTTTTATCTTCATTGTTCTTTTCTTCATTTTCAAGACAATTTAAACAATTTTATAATTATGAAAGCTTATGATCAAGCTTATCAAACCTCTAATCTATTTTTTGAATGCTATCTCCTAAAGAATGAAGATTGTTTAAAGACTACTATGGAAATGTTTTATTATCATAATAGTATTTTTGAATCTGCTATACATAGATACTATTTTCATAAGAAATGTAAATATTTTTTATCATATTTTATACTAATTCTATCTACAAAATTTCTTATATGTACAATACATCTTTACATAAGTAATCAAAATTTTCCTTGAGATGTCTTAAAATTTTGGCTAGATAATTTATGTTTTTATAATCTAAGCCATGTTATTTATCTTTTGACTTTGTTGGCTGGAAATCATATTAGAAATGGTTGATTGATCCATTATTAGAATTATGGATACCTCTGTTTGGTGGCCATCAACCTCCTTTGTAAAAAGATACATCATTTTCTTTATAAAATTGAAAAATATTATCTCTAGGTAGAGGCATACTCATGTTTGTAAAAGGTAGATGGTCTTCTATGATACTCGTCATGTTCTTTTGGTCAATTTCAAGACCTTGAATAATGGGTTCTTCTTCAAATTCTTCAAAAAATTGTGTTGGCCAAGTACATACTCTAATATCATAAAAAATTCATGGACTGTGGAAAAATCATCCCAACTACTCTAATATCATCAATTTTGTCTCGCTAAATGAAGATATTACTAATACAAATCTAGAAATTGGTGAAACAAGATTGTAAAAATTATGTGAAAGGATTTTGGGTAGAATATGGACAGAATTTCATTTTACTTTATAAACCATATTTATTATTTTTTTATAGTTTTGGAGAAACATTATTCATCTATTTAAGCTTCCATACTCCTGGAATCTCTACAATGTTAATATGTTTTTAATGTAGGTAGACATCTCTATTCAACATCTTCACAAAAGGAAGAGTTTCAAAAATTGTAGGATGGTTTGTATTTGTTATTCTATAGAGAGCTTAGATTTGGAGGCTAGTATACTCCCAAACATTTCTAACGCATACAAAATTAACCCCTACTAGTCTAATGAACCATATTTGACTTCATGACACCCTCTATCTCTAGTACATATTGTCAAATTTGGATAAAGTTTAAAGAATACAACATTTTCATTCAATCTAGATAGAAAAGATTTAATTATCATGCATGATCATACTATGTCCACCTTCTATCACACAAAGATACATAGGATATAGGTTTGATAAATTCATAGGCACACAAGAACTAATATAGACCAAAATAGCTCTAAAATGTACTACAAATTTTACTTATGAATCCTAATGTTATCAATCTTAGATTTTGGAAAAATAGGTAATAAAATTGTTTAGAAAGTTTTAGTAGGTTTATATTCTAAGTTTAACTCTATAAATTTTAATATAGGTTTAAAAAACGACTTGAAAGTAGAGTGTGAAATTATATTTTTATTCATATTTGACTTCAATGTATATTTTTTGTAAATATTTTCATCTTTCAAATTTGTTGGATGATATATAGAAATTGCATCTATAATTGCTTCATATGTAACTTGAATGTCTTGGGCCTCCTTGCTTATGATTTCATTCTTTGTAGGTTCTAAATGAAGAATCTCAAAATATCCTTCAAAATAAGCTTCATTGATAATCTCTACACCTTAATTTATAGCTCTTTCTCCTTGGAACTCAAGCATTTCAAACTATAGACATGTAATGATACTAGGGAAATAATACCTTAAGAGGATTAAGGGATTTTGAAAGATAATAAACCAAATATAATATAAATAATATTATTTGGATATAATCAACTAGATCTCAATGAGACTCCCCACAAGACATAAAGTTCTCAGAAATTCCCTTAATAGTGGTCTAACTTTCTTACTATGGCTATGCTATCATTAATTTTCTATAGGTCATGCAACTAGGCAGAAATGGATATAAATATCAGTGGAGGCTGAAAACCAAATGATTATGGATTATAATATTAAAAAAAAATGATAGGGATTTCCTTATATATGATCAACGACTTTTTGATTCTCTAGATCACACAAAGTGCAATGGATGATCATCAACACAAGGCTCCTAAAATTTCCTTTTACCATTTCCCTTTCAAATAATATTGTTGTTATGCACCTAAAAATACCTACATGAGAGAGCCTCACACTCCATGATCCTAGTTCAAAAATACTGTCTATTACATATGTAATAATCCTAGCCATATTGCACCCAATTGTTCTTTCAAAGATAAAGTAGTCAAAGTAGTATATTCTACCAACACAACTATATGGTGAGATATTATTAATGTAGAAGAAAAGCTATATATACAAGATGATATTTATGAGCCAATTTTAGAAGAAAATGAATACTATAGGATGAAGAAACAAATGTTCTAGATGAACTAGCTAATGACTTAGAGGAATATTTTCTAGCCACTATGTTGCATAGGGTATGGAAATTTAAAGGATGAGAAAGTGTAAGGTCTCCTTTAGATTGAGGATGATGTAGATTCCAATGTCCATTTTCCTACCAATATAGTAATCCTCAAATTTCTCTACATATTCCTAAATTCAATTAGCCCCAACAGAAACTAGTAACTCCTATTCAAATGAAAAAAATAATAATCCTTTGAGAATGGCCAAGGGATAAATCATCAAGATTGACTAAAGAATTAAAGAATAGATTAAAACAACCTAGAAATAAAAAAAAAAAATGGGAAATATATATTTAGCCAAAATTTGAATAAGAGGAATCTTGTAGGTCCTTTGACCAATTATATAGTAGCAAGCCTATGACTTCTAAAATTTGAAGAAAAATACCCTAAAGAAGCTCCCATAATAACTAGAGAATGGTTTTAATAGATAAATATAGACAAGAGGCTAGTTCATGAAGAACCTTGAGTTGTACAAATTAAAGAAGAAGAAAATTTTCTTGTAGAAAAAACAAGAAGTTCTAGAGCTAACAAGATGTAGGTTGGTAATTTCAATCCTTCCACCTCCTAAGCAAGAGCCTAAGCTAGAATACATTGCTTCTCTTATTCATGAAAGGTATACACAATTCACTTATGCTGAAGTAAATGGAAAAATATATGATGCATAGAATGATACTAGAGCATCACTTTCATTCTATAATTTTTTTGTTTTTAAAAGTTGGGAATAATTGGAAGAAAAAAACAAGTATAAAAGTAAGGATGTGCAAGAAGGTACTTTTACCTATAATAAGCACAAGCACCACAAAACCATAAAGATCTAAGGGAAAAACTCAAGTGATTTATTTGAACTTAACAAGATTCTCTTAGATATCTTGATAGGAGATACTTTTATAGATACCCATTTTCCATATGGTAGTACAAATAAACATGTATTGTTTACATTAAATAGATAAAGGATAAAATACATTGGACTTATATATGCATCTTAAAATATCCCTTCTATAATTATTATAAAATCTAATAATGAAGTTCCATTTCATAAGCTTAACAAATAAATAGAGGAAATATGTTCAAAATATACCCATAGAATTTGGAGTAAAATAATGCCAACCATGGAAATAGTATTGCAAAAAGATAAGAAAGTCAATGTAGGAATGAAAAATTATATCTCTATAGATGAGTGCTCAAACATAGAGAAAGAAATTAGAGAACTTGAAGAAGGAAGATGTTTTAAACCATCAAAGTCTCCATTCTATTACTATGCTTTCATGGTAAACAAGTATTACAGGTGAAAAACATGGGAATAAAAGAATGGTAATAAATTATAGGTCATTGAATGCAATCACATAACCTTTCCCTTGTCCTATTCTTATCCTATTTTGATCCTAATGACCAATGGGGTCATTATTTTTTGAACGGTCCCCTCAAAGTTCATGATGATCTTTTCAAACTGGTGGATTTTGTTCAATTTTTTGAGCTGTCCGGATTTATCTCTGATATCATTTATCTTCATGTCCTGGACTACTTGCATGAGGAAACTGCTAGGCCTACACTGGCTATGGGAAGGGGCATTTATTATCTTCTTTTTTGGCTTTACAAGTTACCTTTTATCGGTCATTTCTTTGTGGTGTTTTCTAGACTTGGTTTTCTTTGTATCTGCCCTACTATTTTTCTTTTTGGCACTGTTTTGGTTTTACGCGGCAAGTGTGTTGGAGCTATGGGTGGGGACCAGGTGTGTGTGGAGCCTGATAAGTGCGATGATTGGAAAGCGGATGGCACTGTCTTCCATATATGCAAGGAAGGTGGTATCTCCCAGTATATGGAATTTATGATCG
Organism: Sequoia sempervirens; assembly: GCA_007258455.2. NCBI lineage: Eukaryota > Viridiplantae > Streptophyta > Pinopsida > Cupressales > Cupressaceae > Sequoia > Sequoia sempervirens. Next base: position 15,337,499 of record VDFB02072274.1, on the reverse strand, counting down.
GCCATGATGAGGGTCTTTCCAGACAATTTGTGACCTCTTAGAAGGCCAGAAGGGTCACAATTGGAAGCATTTCCTTTGATATCGATGAGGAGGTCATCACAAGGGCTACGTGTCTCGCTCTAGATGGGTGTACTTGGAAGAAAACCACCAAATTTTTTGATCAAACTAGCCTCAACTTGTTCTTCTAGAGTGATGAGAAACCTATCAAGTTATGTGGGGGTTATGACCATGAGGTGCTTCCTAAGCCTTGGGATAGAGTTTGCATGATGGTGATAAAATACTTCATCCTTGAAGGAAGATACGGTGTGTATTACTACTACCATTTCAATTTCCTCAATCACCTTAGGAATCACCAAAATATTTCCTTCCCATTTTTTCTCATGCATTCTCTTGAGAGTACTGTGCTTGATGCAGTTGAAGCCATGAATTCAAATAAAAATTTCACCATCCTCCACCAAGGGATCATATCCAGACTTTACCATCTTCACTCGGCCCTTTTCCCTCCTCGACCCATTACTGTTGTTGAAGCTTCCGACCCACCTCTGTTGAAGAGGCTCTAGTTTCTAGCTCCCCCGTCAGCTATCATTATGGACACCCCTGGCCCGAGCAAGAAAAAATGTATAAAAAATCCTACCTTAAAAGTTTATCCATATGACACATCCCCTTCTATAGGGCCCATTGTGGAGAGAAAAGATAAAAAAATGCATAGACCCCACCTTGAGAATGAAGGTCAAAGCCTCCAAGAAGACTAAATTTCAACTCCATCAAATTGACTCTAACATTGAGATCGCCGAGGAGACTAATACCCCTCGTAGGCCAAATAGATTGGTTATCAAGCAAGAAAAAGGGAAGAGTTTTAAGGAGGTCTCATATTCTGACAATGGGGATAGGAGCGAGTGTAGGAGTAAGGAGGAAAAGGATGTGGTGGAGGAGGCTCTCTTGGTTTCTGCTAGTAGCTCCTCACATGTTTCTGAAAGCTTTAAAAGGGATCATGCCAACATTAAAATCAAGGAGGTCAAGTTTTGCACCTCCAACATTGTGGAAGGTAAGGCTCCCATGGAGGAAGCCTATAGTAAACAAGATGCTATCTGGGAGGAGGTTGACAATCTGAAAAATAGAATTGAAAGTCTAGAGAAAAGACTGCAGGATGTTACTCGTTTTTCCTTTAATATTATGCACAGGTCTGCCACCATGTTATGTCTGTTGTAGAAGGACAATTCTGTGAATGATGTGGAAGAAGAAGCCATCAACAAGGAACTGCTTAGGTTCCTCACTGAAGATTGGGCCACCATAACTTTAGTTAAACCATGTAGTGGGAAAAAAGATTAGTCTTTGGTGGGTTTTGCTTTTTTGACTGGGGATGGTTGAATCAACCTTCGTTTATGTTTTGTTATGTTAAAGACATTGTTTTTATGTTTATTTTCCTCTATGATTGGTATGACCCTTGGTGGTCATTATCTATGGTGGTTTTAAATCATGCTATCATGATAGACAGTACTAGTAGCGTTAGTTCGGTTGTTAGTTTTTTGAGTTGTTTTTGATATGATCTGCTTAGGGTGATGGTTTGGTTTTTAGACCTACTATTACTTTGCTATTAGTTTTAGTTTGTTGTGGATGGTTGTTGGTGCCTTGTATTAATGGGACAACACCCTTGTTTTGGTACTTTTTATATAAAAAAAAATCATAATTGTTACAAAAAGTTTCTAATGTTTGTTATTTCTCTTAATATGATTGTAAATCAAGTTTCTATCAAATCAGAGCCAAAGAAGGAGACCAATATGAAATTGTATTTAGCCATCCCTTTGGAAATTATGAATGTCCAACATTATGCCTATTGGTCTAATAAATGTGCCCACCTATTTTTAGGAACATATGAATAAAGCCTTTAAAGGAACTTCATAATTTCTATGTATTTATATTGATATTATTCTTATTTTTAGTTAGACTTTAAATAACTATTATAGTCATCTCAAAAAAATTAAAAGAAAATGATTCTAGTATTGTATTATCTATTAATTAAATTTAGTGGTGTAATAACAGTTGTAGGTTTTTGTTGTATTATCTAGGATGTTGTTGTAATAATAGTTGTATTATCTAGGATGTTGCTGTGGGAAGTGTATTGAGAATTTTGATAGGGAGGAGCTTTCTGATGTGCTAGGCTCAGCCCATGATTTTGCTAATGTTTTGTTTAAGTTGTTTAAGTGATTTTTTCATGAGATCAATGGGATCAATATCAGAATTAGAGGTATTGCTAGTAAGGCCGAGGATACTTTAGTCCAAAGCCAACTTGATAAAATGATGGAATCCCTTAATATTGTTGCTTACATTGTGGCAAAGGAAACCACTAACTTGAAGAGGAACTGGGAAGGAAGATTTTCCTCCATAGAGGAAAAAATTGATAAATTATGGAATGTTGTGATTAATACTAGTGATGCTTCTAAGGCCGGGGCCACTATGGATTCTGCCAAGGTGATTCCCCCTCTAAAGAAAAAGGGGAATGTGTCTATTGTTGATATTGCTGCGGGGGGTAAACTACTAACTTTGGATTGTGAGGGTATGAAAGTTGCTGGTAAAGATAATGTTTTGAGTGATGAGGTTAAGACAGGTGGGTTGGGGGCTAGATCCAGGAACAAAATGAAAGCTCAAACTGATGCTTTTTTTCAGTTGTTTGATACTGTGGAGAATGTGCATAAGATGGCTGCTACTGAAATGGAAGCTGTGGAGATCCTGAACAATATGTAGAGCTTGGTGTCTGGTTTCTGTCTTTTTGGCTATTTTTTGGCTGTGTGTCTGCTGATGTTGGACTGATTGTTGTGTGATGTTTTCTTCTTTCTATATCAGCTGTTGTCTTTTGTAAAGAGTTTTGGGCCCCTTCAAAACCCATCTTTTACCTTTAATCAAAACAGTTGTAGGTTTTTAGGTATGGTAATTTCTAATGGTCTCCTTAAAGTCCAACCTCATATAAAGGATAATGTCTTAGGTTTCAATTTTTCTTTTGATAAGAAGAAGCTACAAGCCTTTTTGGGCATGTTAGACGATGTCAATAGTTCTACCCTAGATTGGGATATGATTGAGAGCCTCTTCAACAATTATTGAAAAATTATTTAACTCCATTTGGACTAAAGAACACACCAATATTGTCAACAAAATTAAATAAAAGATACGTAAAATTCTAGTTCTTATTGTACCTACCACATCAAAATTAATTTTATATATTGATGCCTATGACTATGCTTGGGGTTGTATTTTTGTGTTTTGTAAAAGATAACAAGGATTTTGTTGAAGAATACACTAGCATATTTTTTTCTGAAGATGTGTGAAAATGGAGCTCATCAGATAAGGAAATATATGGGGTTGAGAAATCCTTTAAAAAAAATTCTTTAAAACTTGTGCATTTGAATTTTTTCTTAATCAAAATTGACTACACAATATTCCTAACTTTCAAGGAAAAGGACCATGACAAAAAGGATGACATCTAAGGTAGTAAGATTACTTCAACCAATTAAATACATTGTTGAATATATTCTAGGAAAAAATGATATTGTTGTCAAATAGTTCAATAGATATTTTTAATGCACTATGATGAATAATCCTAGTTCTTCAAGATTAAATCCAAGATTCAATTGCTAAAGGATAATTGATATTAGTTTTAGTTCTATAAGTGTATTTTTCCAAATAATTTTTTTTTGTAAGGTGTATCTCCTAGGTATATTTAAAGTTCCAAATCATTAATAGAAAGTTTAGAAAATATTGGATGCTTCTAACCTCCAAATTATTTTGGAGATAACATAGGAGAATTCATTATTGTAAGATTACAAAATTAAAATTCTTATCTCCAAATGATGGGTTTGGTTTGAAGACCCTATTTTAATGGAAAATCACTACCTATGCCAATCCCACATAATAACTCCAAGATTTTATAAGGAATTCTTGGCCAAATACTCTTAATATAGATCATGATTTCTCTCTAGAAATGATTACAACTGTAATAATTAGCTATCAACTAGGTTGGGAGTTTTATTTTTCTATTAATCTAATTCATAATAGATCTGACACAAATCAAAATCTCCAACATCATTTCTAGCTAAAATAATTATGGAGACCCTTTTGAGAAATGATATTTATGAAGAAACTGATAGATGAAAAGAAATATCCAATCTTATTCTTGTAGCACATGAAACATATTCTTTAGATAGTTATTGAAGTCATGGTGGACCCTTTTTTCTCCACTTTGAATAAAGTTATTTAAATTTTAATAAAATTAAGGATTTCCATTGTTGGCCATTTGGCACGATATTCCTCCTTAGCTTTAATAAAGTTTGTAACTTATTTACTAGATAGTCTAGGTAAGATTTAGTGTTACCAAATCCCTAAGTCATTTTTTGATCTATAGATAGAGTTCTTGAGAAGTCATTTGGCATCTTGAGCCTTAGGGTTTCATGAATTAGTATGCTCTTGTCTTGCACTTCATGTGATCTAGAGAATCAAAAAATTTCTTTTCATATGTGAAGAAAGCCCTGAATTTTCTATGTTAATATCTGAAGTTATAACCATTCAATTGCTAGCCTCCACTGTTGTTCCTATCCACTTTTTCGTAGTTGTGTGACCTCTAGAAAATTAATGACACACATGCCTTTCAGAGAGATGTACAACAAGATTTGGGGAATTTGACACTCTCTCCTTATGATGGGGGTAAATGCACAAAGTTGAGTCCACGAAATGTGAAATTTTTTGCCTTAGCCAAAAAAATGAAATCGACATTGCAAAAACAGGATCTTGATTTTCATAAATGGGATCCCAATTTTTAAAAATCGGGATCTAGTTTAGCTTTGAGATCCCGCTTTTTAAAAATTGGGATCCCGTTTGTTAAAGGATCCTGAATCGACGGACGCAAAATGGGATCCCGATTATTACAAAACGAGATCCCGATTTGTAATAAATGGGATCCTATTTTAATATGGTATTTATTTTTTTAAAAACAAACAAAACTCATTATGCTCTACTCGGGATCCCGAATTGGTGTGGGCGATAGCAACTGTTTAACGACCTCTAGGTATGCCTCCACCCCCAATTATTTTATTTTTTTCATTTTTTATTGAATTTTTAATACAAGAATAGATTTTACCATTTTTTTTCCAATTTATTTAGCATTTTAAGCATTTTATTTCGTGTAATAGTAGAAATGATTATTTGTAGAAATAGGTGAAAAAATGCAATGAAACCTAAAGATATTGAATAGAAAGGAAAAAATGAACCTTAAATTGTATTTTAAAAACAAAATTTAGCTTTTGAAACCTAAATTGTTCAATCAAACCAAAAAAAATTGCATTTGAAAATCCTAATCGAAAGGAAACAAAAATTTGCATTTCAAAACCCTAATTGAAATGAAATAAAAAAATTGCATATGAAACCCTAATCAAGATTTTGAAAACCCTAAAATTCAAATCAAACAAAAAAAATTGGATTTGAAAACCCTAATTTGAAATGAAACAAAAAAATTTCATTAAAACCCCTAATTGCTTAGATTGAAACCGTAAATTGAATTGAAACAATTTTTTTGCTAAAACCCTATATTGAAATCGAACAAATCATTTTGCATTTGAAAACCCTGATTTCAAGCTCAAGAATATTTGATAATGGAAAAAATTCATTTGCATTGCTTAAATGTTTTAAATTTCATTTGCATTGTATGGAGAAAACAAAATGTTAAACTTTACTTTCAATGTTAAATTATAATTAGATTAGAAAACAATATGTTAAAGAATATAAGTTACAATTCATAAATTTTATCAATGTTTGTTTGCAAATTTAGTTAGCAAATTCCTAAATCCTTGTACAATCCATTTCCAATTGTCACCTAATTAGATAATATTTTCATTCATTTCTATTTTATGTTTTGATCTCTCTTAGTCATGCCTAGTGTAATACCCCTCATGTTGCTGTTTGGACTTGATATTTACTATGGTTTTGCTTGATACTTTGTGACTTTGATAGTTACTGTTTGTTGGTTGGATTGGTGGATTGGATAGTTTAGACTGCTTGATGACTATGCTACTTTATTTGATGACGTGGATGTTATGATATGACATTATGGTTACATGTGATTTGGTGATTTTTAATTTGATTTCAGTAGTACATTGTGATGCAGTAGAATAGTAATTATTTAATGATGATATGATGTGATCGGTTTAGTTTAGCAATGTTACTTTATACTTGATGTTGTAGTTGTTTTAATAGCCTTGGTGAGGGGACAGTGTAGCACCACTTTTTTGCGAGTTCCCTGCTACGCTGTGATTCCTTCTCACGATGTGATGTATTTGATTATATATACATGTTGTACACAACCTTGTTTGTATGCAACAATTGCAGGAATAGAGTCTTGATTCCACCTACTTCGGCAGGATAGGGCGAGCATCAAATTAACCCAATGGGCATGAAGTTGAAACAAAGATGACAAGGAAGTCACCCCGTCCCAAGTCTGTCAACCCATCTTATGTTTAGTGGTATTGTGTGTCCTTTACCTTTGTCATTTTTGCATTTTATAACAGTTGTTTTGTGTGAGTGTATTTATGTTATTTATTTTACGTTGGTGTGTAGTATGATGTAATTTAAATAATTAAATGATTAAAATAAATGTTAATAATAGTTATTGGAATAGTTTTTATTATAATATAAAAGTATTAAATTAAAAGTCATGTAAATTATTAAAGATAAATAAATTGAAAGGTGTAAATTAAATTATTTAAATTGGTATTTAGATAATTTATTGAAAATAGCATGTTGAGGATAATTAATGGAATAATATAATTAAATAAGTTAAATTGTGTGAATTGCAAGTATAAATTAGCAAAATTGAAATTAAAACAGAAAGTGTTGTTTGAATAGAAAAAAAAATCAAGAAAAGAAAGAAAAGTAGAAAAGGACCAATGAATGTTGAGATTTTGGCTGAAAAGCTGGTGAAGAAATATAAGATTTCTATTCATCCTGATTTTTTTTAAGTTTTCAAAAAAAAGAGATATCTTTTTATTTAATAGGAAAAATGAGAGGTTTTCATTCATAGGAAAATTGACAGAAGCTTCAAGAAAATTATTGAGTTATGGAAAAAATTTCATCTTCTCTTAGGTCTCTGTAAAAATTGTTTCTCTTTCATTGTTCTAGAAAAGATTCTCTTCTGAATAAAAGATTTAGATAGAAAATTGATCGAGGAAATTGGTGGAGAAGTTCTGAAGAAAGAAAGGGGAGCTCTTCGAAAAGGCTGGTTCGAATAAAAGGAAAGCTTTAGCAACTTCTCAGCAAGCACATGACTCTAGGTTCCTTTATTGATCTTTATTTCTTGTTAAATTTGAAATGGAAAATATGTTGTTCTATAAAAAGAAAAAAGACAAAATAAATCCTTTGAGGTTTTGAAATTTGGCGGGTAACAGATAAATGAAAGAAATTTGTTTGAGTCTCTGAAAATGTTCTGTATTTTTATAATTTGTTCTTGGGAAAATTGTTTCCCCTTTGAAATAATCGAATATATATATATAAATGGATATACACACATATATATATACTTGTGAATATATATATATATAAATAAGTATGTTGTTCTTTTCAACTTCTACAAAAAGTACTTGACAAAATAAATATATATATATATACACTCCCCACAGAGGTATATACATATATATGTTTATAAATATATTATTTAAAAAAAATAAAATTAATGTTTGTAAGGGCCGAACCTGTGCAGGGGTTATATATTTTAAAATTAAAAAAAGGGAAAAAATTTAAGGTTGAAGGGAAGGGGGTGACGTCCCCTCTCCCCTCTTCCCATTTGGCAGTGCGGGGCTGCCCACAACAGTCCGTAGACTGTTGTGTGCAGTCAGCGTACGGGGTGGACTTAAATTTAATTTAATTTTATAATATATAAATATATATATTTATATTTATATTAATATATGTTAATATATATATAAATATATAAATATATAAATATATAAATATATAAATATATAAATATATAAATATATAAATATATATATAAATATATAAATATATAAATATAAATATATAAATATATAAATATATATATAAATATATATATATATATTAAGATATGTTTTTTTTTGGAACATTTATATACCTGAAAGATCAATGAGATTAGAATTATTATTTAAAATATATATATATATATATATATATATATATATAAACAAAATGTTTATATATATATGTTTTATTTATATATATATATAGATATATTGATTTCTCGTATGATTATGAAATTATAAATATGACTGTAATTTATTCATGGAAATAGTCAAAATTGTATTTATATCAGAATTATTATCAAAATGTTATCTTCAAAATTATTTCATTGAAATTGGGAAATAAATCTTATTGGATAATTGCGAATGAAATAAAACAAATTGTGGATATTGTTAGTTACTTGCATTATGGAATCTTGTAAAATTGATTTGGCTACTTTTCTTTATGGTTATGTTATTGTTTTGGCTTTATCGATGTGGGAACCCAGTTTGCTTTAGGCAACCGCTAGGGATATTGTGAACCTTAGACGTCCAGAGGCTTGAGCTTATTTGTTAATCGATGTATCTCTCTTTATGTACTTTTGATGTGGCAAGTTATTGAGTATCATTATTTTGAAAGGGTTGTACGGGAATTGTTGAGACTTTGATTATGTGTTTTAGCGAGATGGGTAATGCCTCGCAGGTTTTCTATTGAGATTTAATGTTCATTTTATGTTGATACAACCCCTGAGTTTGTTTATGTTTTGGGTCTCTAGGGAGAGTGGCTTTTCATGGGGGCCGACACCTCAAAAGGAGGAAGGGCCAAGATAACCCACGTAAGAGTTAGATTAAAAAGTGAAAACCTAATAAAAGAATTTAGGGGGATGGGTAGTAATAACATAATAAGATAATCTTGGATTCCTCATCTATCCATTAGGGCTTTCACAGACTAATGGTAGACTGAGAAGGCCATGGTTGGCAAGGTCGTTACCTCATCTTCATGAGAGGTTAACGGCTCCGCATGAGTCACCCTATGGGGTCCGCGCCTCAAGTAGGAGGAAGAACCAGGATAACCATAGATGGGGGCTGACACCTCATGTAGGAGGAAGGGCCAGGATAACACATGTAGGACTATGCGATGACACCCTCCACTAGTTGCCCTTATTCTTTTCTTTCTTACTTGCCTCTGGAAGTGGTTAATGGTTGTTGCCTTTGATTTATTTATGATGTGTTTTATGGTCTCGTGTTATTGTGACTGATTCTTGGTTGTTGTTCATTTACGATCTATAATCTCATGTTATTTCATTGGAATTACTGTTACTATGTTACTGTTATTTGAGTCTAGTCTTGTAGGCATCCTTGGTCATGGTCACTTCCTTGTCACCTTTGAGCACGAGTGGTGGGTTTTTCTAAAACCCACATGGTCGGGTGGAACATGCTCCACACCCGTTGGGTTCCCCATCAATGTTCATTCTACACAGTATCCTTCAGATGGAGCTTGTACCAGATATTCATCTTGTATTTCAGATATTCTTTGTGTGATGTATCTATCCCACATGTATGGGAGATTTTGATGTAACTCATGGATATGTACATGTAATGTATTTAAAATTTGATGTAATGTAAATGCACTCTTGTAGTCATTCATGATTAATGAGATTTATGATGGTTTGGTATCATGTGATGTATATATATTTATGCTTATGAATGTATGGATGGTATCTCTTGCAAATGGTTATTTTAATGATTATGATGGATGCAAAGTTAGTTAAGTTATTTAGTTTTATATGAAACTTTCATATTGGGTAGTTTTGTGTGATGTGACCTCGTGTGCCCCAAAGGACTTAGATGTTTAAGATGTTATCATGTAATGTAATAATGTATAACGGTTCTTTATATGTTTACTTTGTATTATAAAAAAAAAGTGTGCATAGTTGTTGTCCTTTGGGGTTTGCACTATGGGCGTTACACCTGGTTTCCATTTCTTGTTTGCATGTGTTGTCTCTTGTCTTTCGACAATATTAACCCTCATTCTAGTCAATTAGATGTTAATTAGGCTTATAGTTTAGTCTAAAATCTCAATTTGCACTAGTTACCTAGACACTAAAAGAATCTAAATATTCTTCTTTTCTTTCTTTTAGGTTCTTTCAATTCCAAACAATCCAAAATAAAATACTTGATTCAACATTAACTAATTTTATATTATATATTTTATATCATAAAATTCATTTAAGTGGGAAATATTAATGAAAAAAATGTTAAATAAAATAATCTTATATTCAATTAAAAAAATATCTAGTTAAAAAATACATCAAACTCAATCTTAATAATACATAATTATGTGTTTCTATTATGGAATAGTCAATCTATTCATAAAATCAAAAATATTCATAAACTAGTCACTAACTTGCAAGTCCATTATTCCAAGGGCCAACCCAAACTTCACCCTAAGTTCCCTAAACCCTAAACCTTGAACTCTAAAATCTAAGCCCTTAACACTAACGCATTCATTTTGTCCTAGGACCTTAAAATGAAATTTCGTTGCTTTAGGCCACTCCACCAAATTTTATTCCCTTAAGCCATGTCATTTTGTCATAGGACTTTACTACATAGATCCCCTTAAGCCATCCTATTACCTTAAACCCTAAACTCTAAAATCTAAACCCTAAACCCTAAAGCCATCATTTTTTCCTAGGCCCTTAATAAAATTTGGTTTCCTCAGGCAACCTACCAAATTTTATTCACTTGAGCCATGTCATTTTGTCCTAGGACCTCACTAGACATAGATCCCCTTAATCCATCCTATCACCCTAAACCATAAATCGATGTCTTAAGGGGTTTTTAATATGACATTTCTTAAGGGGATCAAAGAAGTTATCAAAATTTGGTTAAGTTGACCAAGGAAGCCAAATTTAACAATAATAAGATCGTGCAGGATTATAATATGAATGAGATTTCATGATCTAGGTTGGTCAGTCAAAACAAGAGTTATCTCAACCAACTGCTCCACAAGAAAATGTTGTTCACTAACTTGCAAGTCCATTATTCCAAGGGCCACCCAAACTTCACCCTAAATTCTCTAAACCCTAAACTCTAAACTCTAAAATCTAAACCCTTAACACTAAAGCATTCATTTTGTCCTAGGACCTTAAAATGAAATTTGGTTGCGTTAGGCAACTCCACCAAATTTTATTCCCTTAAGCCATGTCATTTTGTCATAGGACCTTACTACATAGATCCCATTAAGCCATCCTATTACCCTAAACCCTAAACTCTAAAATCTAAACCTTAAACCCTAAAGCCATCATTCTTTCCTAGGCCCTTAATGAAATTTGGTTGCCTTGGGAAACTTCACCAAATTTTATTCACTTGAGCCATGTCATTTTTTTCTAGGACCTCACTAGACATAGATCCCCTTAAGCAATCCTATCACCCTAAACCGTAAATCGATGTCTTAAGGGGTCCTAATATGACATTTATTAAGGGGATCAAATAAGTTCTCAAAATTTGGTGAAGTTGCCCAAGGCAACCAAATTTAGCAATAATATGATCGTGTAAGATTATAATATGAATGAGATAAATCATGATATAGGTTGATCAATTTATGGTTTAGGGTGATAGGATGACTTAAGGGGATCTATGTCTAGTAAGGTCCTAGGACAAACCGACATGGCTCAAGTGAATAAAACTTGGTGAAGTTGCCTAGGACCTTAATGAAATTTGGTTGCCTTGGGAATCTACACCAAATTTTATTCACTTAATCCATGTCATTTTGTTCTAGGACCTTACTACATAGATCCCCTTAAGCCATACTTTAGGATGTATTAAGGGGTCCTAATATGACATTTCTTAAGGGGATCAAATAAGTTCTCAAAATTTGGTGAAGTTGCCCAAGGAAACCAAATTTAACAATAATATGATCATGCAAGATTATAATATGAATGAGATTTCATGATCTAGGTTGATCAATTTATGGTTTAGGGTGATAGGATGGCTTAAGGGGATCTATGTCTAGTAAGTTCCTAGGACAAAATGACATGGCTCAAGTGAATAAAATTTGGTAAAGTTGCCTCAGACCTTAATGAAATTTGGTTGCCTTGGGCATCTTCACCAAATTTTATTCACTTAAAAGCCATGTCATTTTGTACTAGGAACTTACTACATAGATCCCCCTAAGCCATCCTATTACCCTAAAACCTAAATCCTAAACTCTAAACCGTAAACCCTATAGCATTCATGAATTGTCCTATATTAATAGTTAATTGTCTTTTCATTCAAGTAACATGCCTTAGACATAAATGAGGCTTACATATTTTATCATTTGTATTCAATTAGGCCAATTATATTGAATGGTTTAAGGGTATTTCCTAAACATGTATCTTACATTTTAAAATTACAAATCTAATGCAGGTTCACTTATATCTTAAAGATCACATGGATCAATTCAATAATATTCGTAATCCACCTCCATGTCATCCATCTCCACCACCTTCACCTCCACCTCCACCCACTCCACCTCATAACCCCCACCTCCACCACCTGAAATTGATGGTGCTCGCTTGCAAGCACGAATCAATTCCAATGTTAGAACCATCCAAGATCAAATCAATGTTATTCCAAATGAAGAATGTATCACACCACCTGTGAGGATGTTTGCATCTAGGATGCAAACCATTGCTGATGTTGTTAGGGCTATGGATGGGATCTTAGATGAGCATAAAAAATGGCTAGAAGAGAGGAGAACTTACAATTTTGAAAAGGAAAACACAAAGAAATGAAGAGATGTTGTAGAGAGCCACAACAATTTCTAAGTTAAGACAATAATCTTATAGTTATGAATTTATGAATTTGGTTTGATGGATATTTTGTGTGATGAATTTATGAATTTGGTTGGATGGATATTTTTAGTGATGTGTATTTATGATTTTGGTTCCAGATGGATATTTTTAGTTACATGAATTTATGAATTTGGTGGAATTTATGAACTTTTAATGATGAATTTATAATAGTATATATTTTATGACTATCTACTAGATCATGATTTCTCCTGTTGGAAAAATGTAATATATATATGTGTGTGTGTGTGTGTGTGTGTTAGACATAAAATGAGATTTTTGTGAATGTTACAAGTTTATTTTTTAGTATGTACATGTATAAAAATTGCATAGTTCTAGATCTTAAATTTTGAATTTTGTATGCACATGCTCAAGTTCAATCAATGGATATGTATGTGTATGTATATGTATGCACATCCTATTTAAACAAATTTTCATGTCTGTTTCAAATTTAACTATTTCTAGTAATTTTATTAGTTTATATGTTAATTTTGTATAATTTAATGTTGGTGCACTTATATCTGATATCATGGATCAATTTAACATTGATGATATCATCAATCCAACACCTCAACCACCTCCACCTCCACCCCCTCAACCTAATATCCCACCTCCAACACCTACTGCATCTAATGAGGCTCGTGCGAGCATGCATAAATGATAAAGTTGCATCCATTCAAAATCAAATCAATGCTATGAAAAATCAAGCATTGATTCCACCACACATGAGACGTTTTGCATCTACGATGCAAAACATTGTGGATGCCATTAGGACTATTTATTATGATCTAGATAGGCCTCAACGAGAGAGAGAGAAGATGAGACAATTTTATGTAGACGGTCTCTCCTATAAATAAATTTTAGAACTTAAAATAATAAAATCCCATCTAGCCCTTTACTTTCTCGACCTTGTTACTCGATAGCCCATTCCTCCCAATAAATCTAGAATATCCATGAGGTGGTGTATACATCCACAGATGAGTGCAAATTTTTGGGATCGATGGTATATGGTATTTGATAGTCTACCACATGCTAATTGGGAGGTCCCATTGTATTTTTTGAGGAAACTATATGTAGAGTTTGTTATGGGGCAAAAGCCCAATTATTTTTATTTTAAATCATTTTAGGGTGTTGGTGGTGGCATGCCACAACAGAGGTTAGGGGCAAGGGTTGATCCCCAATGCCCCATGCATGTGCAATCCCTTGTTGCTTCTCTTGGTCTTGCCATTCCCACACCTGTGTATCAACGTGTGGTGGTCTTGACATCAGGATCCCTTAGTACGCTCACATAAGACCTTAATCAACATGCTTCTATGATAGCGAGTAGGGAGCATAGAGACGATGATGATGGAGGAGTGTTTTATGGAGTTGGTTCAAGTACCACTCCAAGAGTGTCAAGGGGCCTAAATGTATGTACTAGTTTCCATTAGTTTCGGGTGGACGTGGAGATTCTAGTGGTTCATCTGGTTGACTCATTTCATTTATAGAATTTCTTACAACAAACCATCACCCTGAGGACACTGCGACATAGGTATAAATATGCATCTGTATGTTCATTTTATAAGAATTTTAATGAATGTATATATCAAAGAAAAATTTGCAATATATTTTAACAATCAAATTGTTTAGTGTACAAATGAAACTAATGATCGGGTAATCATCTACTTTGCGAGTACATACATGACACCAGTCCTAGTCGGCAACCCTTATGGGGTATTTTGATTTCAATTTTTTAAATTATATATGAAATGATTTTTAACTTGAGTTTTAAATTTATAATTGAATCATGAACATATGTTTAAAATATTTATGTTGGTTTAGGGGAGTCAATCGACTTCCATGTCAATTCTACCCGAGGGGTTGTCGAGCACTCCTCTACTATTGAGCATCGTAGATCAAGGGCAAGTACATTTATATTCTAAATTGTTTAATTTACATTAGTATAGTTACAATTATGAATTTTGAATTCAGTATATATCAAATGTGCATGTACACTTGTAAATATCATAAGCGTTAAATGTCTACATGTATGTCTAGGTTGATACAACAATGAGAATGGGCATCGGGCAAACATTAGATGTTGCAGCTACTTGCGAGGCCTTTGATTTTTTCAGGTTGTTTTAAAAAAAATCTACACAAAATATGCAAACTTGAATCTATATATATTTTAACGTAATTCAAGTATACATGCTTTAAATTTGATCTTGTAGGGCTTTGTTAGTGTGACTTTCTGCCATGAACCAGTCATAGTTACACCTCTAGGAGGACATGTAGAGCAGGCTCCAGATATCATGGTAATTTAAATTTTTTTATTATATTTAAAGTCAATTGCAAATTATATATTTTGAATGACTTTAATTTTAAATTTTAAATTGAATATATATATAATATGAGCTAATACATGTTTTAAATTGTTTTTCTTTTATAGCATGAGACACATCTTGTAGTTGAGCATGTACAATCAGGTCCTAGAGAAGAGGGTGCACAACCTCAGAATACAGTACAATTAAAATATGATAGATTATAAATTAAATTGAATTAAATCATTTTTAATTGTAGACTTACATCTAATTTCAACTTTCTTTGTATTTTTCACTAGTAGAATTTGGTAAATAAATGACTACATGTCACTACTAAACTATTAGTCACATGACTAGCACTAGTAGTATTTGGAAAATAAATGACTAATTTGGTCATCACGTAAAATCACAACTAAATGACTAAATAAATGACTAAATAAATAAATAAATGTGCTCATTATTAAAATCTTGGCCATAATTTTCATTTTAATAAACATACTCTAAAACCTTTGTCAAGATCTTATTTTCAATTGTAGCCCACCATAATTAATAATAAAATATTACAAATAAAATTACTAATAAATAGCAACCTCCGATCAGGATTTCTGTGCGTGCTCCTTAGCGATGAACCATGGCTTGGAGGGCGTCGAGTATGTGAGTTCAGTTTTGTCAAGCCCTAAAGCAAAAACAAAGACTTTTATGTGGGGGCATTCACAGGTGGGGAGCGCTAGCCTTCTCCATCTTTCCGCTCTCCCGTTGGATAGCTCATGTAGGGCGAGCGATGGTGGTTTGGGATTGGAAGATGGTACAAAGAGACCAGTCGACAGTGTTCCTCACATAGCAACGACTGACAATTTGAATTTGGGTGTTGTTGGTGATAAGAAAAGTTTTGTGGATGCCCTAGCCATGCGCCCACATTCTCCATGCAATATTCACCATGATGTGAGGGGAACCCCTAGCATGCGAGATACTGGATTTACAACGCGCAATCATGATCCCCAATTGTCTCATGGAAATTCCTCTTTGAGTACCCCTTTTACTATTCGACACTCAGGCTCTGCTCCAGAGATCTGTCTTGATGAATTTTCCTATGGCAGGGAAGATTATTTGGTGGATCATGCTTTGATATGTCGGTTCACAAAGGTCTAGCCTAAAATCTGTGATCTCCATTCATGGATCGATGCAAACTGGAAGGATTATCTGGAAAATGAAATCGGTATTTATCCATGCGCAAAAGGGTTTTTCATCTTAGAATTCGAATCTACGAAAGACAGAAATGGTACTCAAAATTGGTTCGTGGTTTTTCCAAGGCAATTTTTTATGCATGAAATCTTGGTTCCCCTCATTCGATCCATGCACAGATACTTTTTCAATGACATTCATGTGGATTCGTTTACCCTACCTCCCCTTGCAGTTCTGGGAAATTGGTTGTCTGAAAGCAATCGACAATAGTTTGGGGAAATATTTTTGCCTCTCCAAGGAGACAATCAACTACGAAAAATCAACCTTTGCATGCTTATGTGTTGAGATGGATGTCTCAAAGGGTCTCCTTGCAGAAATTTTTCTTAAAGATGGTAAGAGATGATGGTTCCAGCCAGTAGATTACGAAAAGATTGCATTTTGATGTCAAATTTTCTTTGCCACAGACCATGGTACTGCTCAGTGTAAAAGAATACGTTTTGGGGAGCATGCCAATTTAGCTCCTAATTTCAAACCCTCGTGGTGGGAAGGGGCCGAATCTCACCACTATGCAATTTCTCCTCCTTTGAAGCTTGCAACTCCTTCCTCCCCCATGTTTTAGAGTCCGACTCCTATCTTGTCCTCCTTGGTGAATGGTAACAATATTGAGATAGAGTCAAATTCAAAATCAAATGATGTTTGAACTAATGCTTCGTCTCCACCCTTGGAGGTAGCCAACACTTTGTCATCCTCTCCTTTTGCCATTTTGCAAGGATTTTTTTTTGATACAAGCACTACAAAATCCTCCTCGGTTGCTTCAAGGATTTACATAGCCGATCACCCATGAAAGTGTTGAAGTCTCCCCTACATCTCATGTAGCCATACGTAACAAGGAAGAAAAGAATAGGGTGGGGTGTACTAATTCGGTCACCGCCTCCGAGATAGATTTGGATTGGACTGAAGTCAAGCAGAAGAAATCTCTTCCCTCTATCCAAATGACATTATGTTCTTCGAAGAAAAGGATTCAATGATAATTATGTAAGCAGTAGTTGTGAACTGTTCGATGTGGGTAGTCATTGGTTGTACCCCTGATGGCAAGGGCATGAATCTATTCTCTCTTTTGATGGGAGTTGTCCCCTTGACAACACTTACCTATAAAAAAAAAATTACTAATAAATATTTTTGTGGAATAAATATTTTATTTTGTGGTGTCATCATATGAACACCGAAGTTTCTTCTAAATTGATGAAAAACCACCAAATTATAAAAATTAACGAAAAACATAAGAGAACCTAAAAAACTAAAACCCAAAAACCTTGAAAAATAAAAAAATAAGCAAAAGGAAGAGAAAAAACAAAAAATAAGAATAAACAACCAAATAATCTAAGAGGAAAAAGGACCAATTTTTTTTTATAACCATAATTTTCATTTTAATAAACATACTCTAAAACCTCCATGAAGACCTTATTTTCAATGTAGCCTGCCAAAATGGAGCAGTGAGTCAAAACTTGTAGCCTGCCAAAATGGAGAAATGAGTCAAAACCTTATTTTCAAGGTAGCTCGCCAAAATGGAGAAGTAAAGCACGCCTGATGTTGGATTGCAACCTCTACCCATTTTTCCGCATCAGACACAATTTGTGTAGAATCTTGTGGTAAGTCGCTTTCCATGGTTTTAGTTAATTTTACTTTTCAAATCTGTATGCGGTCAGGCCATATGATCCATATGATGCATTCTTTTTAATCATTTTACTAGCTGCTTGTTGACTAACAATGATTATCTTCTTTTTTAGGCTAATTAAGGAAAATCAAATCCATCTTGTGTTGTAGAAGTTAAGGATTTATATAGAGAACTTGGAATCAAGGTCTGTTTATTCTTTCCTTTACCATTATGAGATGTTAACAATGATTTTTTCTTTTCGAAGTTTCCACTATCAAATTGCATAGTTCATAGAACTTACTTTTATTTATAAAAATGATATTAAGGGACGTGTAGATTGAGTTTTCTTTACAAATTTTAGAATTTGAACTCTTAAAATGAGCTTCCACTTTCTGAGGGGCCATGAAAATCACTTTTGAAGTTGACTGTAAAATACAGAGTAGCATGTAAAGAAAAAGGATGAATAATAATAAAGTGAAAAGTGGCTCTTCTTATAGTAACCATGTAGAGTACAATGAAAGGAGTGTAGGGATGGTAGGGGTTTAACGTTTACAGTGCAGTGGAATAGTAGTTCAGTTGTACAATAGATGTGATCCTACTTTTTTTGAGAACTCTTACTGAATTCCCAAAAATAGGAGTTCCCAAATGACGCCAACAATAAGAGCTGATTCATAGGCCCTATGAAAATCTCTAACTTTTTGGCTCCCCTTTGATACTTTTCTACATACTTACAGATTACATCTCCATGAGTACTATGGACTGGAAGGGTTGAAAGGGCACATGTTAGTCTTTTCCATTTATTGGGCAATAAAGAGTTTGAAGTGACTGAAAGAATCAAATGTAGCTCTTTACTCTAGATGTTTTATTCTCATTCAGTTATTAATATATCCAAATATAAACCATGATGACTTAAATCAGAACTAGAAGAAATCTCATGAAAACTACAAGAAGAGATTAGTGATTAGATGAGTCATGGAAATGAAACCAACTCCATAAGCCACTACAAACAAAATATACAATGCAAATGAGAATGCAAGCCTTCAAAGGAGTTGTCATGGATAAAGAACCATCCTCCCTTAGATATCTTGTGAGAATGCCTAAAAGCTCTTTAGTTATCCACAATATCCACATGTTATGAGCTCTAATACAAAGATTGTGCATAGTTCTTCTTAGTTTATTCAATTTGGTGCTATTATTTTTATCTTGTGATTCAGGCTTCAAACCAACCCCTCTCATTAGTATTTGTCTTCCAAAATTGTCTAGAAGAGGGTAATCAAAATTAGTACTGGAGTATCTGAAAGTTGAAGATCCTTTCCCTCAAACTGAAGCTTTTTTCTTGACAAACCAGAGCTGAGACAAGCCAAGAACTAGTGGAAGGGAAGTTGAATGAAAACTAAGAGCAACTAAAAGCCTTCCTAAGAATAGTGCCCTTTCCACTACAACTGTCGGTTCTAGTGTCTCCTTGTTCATTTTTTCTGGCATCTCCTCATTTTTCATTTCTTGATAGAGAGCTTCTGAAAGATGTGCAAGATGTTCGTCAATCTCAACAATTAATGTTGAGATAAAATGGAAGCATTGTTCTTGAAAATAAGGTGCTAAATCATTTATCCTTGAAGGAGATTTATGTGCATGAAGAAAACTTAGGAGGTCTTCCAGAATATTCTTGGACCCCTCATCTATGGTATCTTTTATTTGACTAACCTCAGTTCCAAAATAAGCGTTAAGGTGACCAAACTAGTCTTCATCATTTTTCATCATAAATCTAAAACTCAATCGAGGTAAATTGACACTTTTTAGGTCCCCTCTCTTGAAAAGCTAGACCTCACTAGTAGTTAATTTGTGCAAATGGGTTTCAACATCTTTGTAACTTGCCAAAGATGTAACTATGGCTTCAAGGCATTTACCAACCTTAACTCTAGTTGACCTCCACCCTCATGCTTTTGTTTCAATTCAGTTTCTTCCCAACCTAACAAATCATAGACTAATAAATGGTAAGCCTTGAAATCATGGAACAAAAAACTACAAGAGATGGAGCAAGCATACAACATTAAAATTGTGACTTGCAACAGTAAAAGAAAAGAAGCACTAGGTAGTTTGATATACAATCAAAAAAATGGCATTTTATGAGCCTTCCTTAAGGAAGCAAATTAAAAATTAAATAAAATCATGCTTCAAATTCCATTTAAATTTTCATTTGTACAATAGATGTTATCCTACTTTGTTTGAGAACTCTTACTAAATTCCCAAAAATAGGAGTTCCCCAATGACGCCAACAATAAGAGCTAATGCATAGGCCATATGAAAATCTCTAACTTTTTGGCTCCCCTTTGATACTTTTTTGCATACTTACAGATTACATCTCCATGATTAATATGGACTGGAAGGGTTGAAAGGGCACATGTTAGTCTTTTCCATTTATTGGGAAATAAAGAGTTTGAAGTGACTAAAAAAATCAAATGTAGCTCTTTACTCTAGATGTTTTATTCTCATTCGGTTATTAATGTATCTAGATATAAACCACGATCACTTAAATCAAATCTAGAAGAAATCTCATGAAAACTGCAAGAAGAGATCAGTGATTAGATGAATCATGGAAATGAAACGAACTCCATAAGACACAACAAACAAAATATGCAATGAAAATGAGAATACAGGCCTTCAAAGGAGTTGTCATGCATAAAGAATCATCCTCCCTTAGATCTCTTGTGAGAATGCTTGAAAGCTCTTTAGTTATCCACAATATCCACATGCTATGAGCTCTAATACAAAGATTGTGCATAGCTCTTCTTAGTTTATTCAATTTGGTGCTATTATTTTTATCTTGTGATTCAGGCTTCAAACCAACCCCTCTCATTAGTATTTGTCTTCCAAAATTTTCTAGAAGAGGGTAATCAAAATCAGTACTGGAGTATCTGAAAGTCGAAGATCCTTTCCCTGAAACTGAAGCTTTGTTCTCGACAAACTAGTGCTGAGACGAGCCAAGAACTAGTGGAAGGGAAGTTGAATGAAAATTGAGAGCAACTAAAAGCCTTCCTAAGAAAAGTGCCCTTTCCACTATAACTATCGGTTCTAGTATCTCCTTGTTCATTTTTTCTTGCATCTCCTCATTTTTCATTTCTTGATAGAGAGCTTCTGAAAGATGTGCAAGATGTTCTTCAATCTCAACAATCAATGTTGAGATAAAATGGAAGCATTTCTCTTGCAAATAAGGTGCTAAATCATTTATCCTTGAAGGAGATTTATGTGCATGAAGAAAACTTCGGAGGTCTTCCAGAATATTCTTGGACCACTCATCTATGGTATCTTTTATATGACTAACCTCAGTTCCAAAATAAGTGTTAAGGTGACCAAACCAATCTTCATCATTTGTCATCATAAATCTAAAAATCAACCCAGGTAAATTGACACTTTTTAGGTCCCCTCTCTTGACAAGCCAACCCTCACTAGTTGTTAATTTGTGCAAATGGGTTTCAACATCTTTGTAACTTGCCAAAGATGTAACTATGGCTTCAAGGAATTTACCAACCTTAACTCTAGTTGACCTTCACCCTCATGCTTTTGTTTCAATTTAGTTTCTTCCCAACCCTACAAATCATAGACTAATAGATGGTAAGCCTTGAAATCATGGAACAAAAATCTACAAGATATGGAGCAAGCATACAACATTAAAATTGTGACTTGCAATAGTAAAAGAAAAGAAGCACTAGGCAGTTTGATATACAATCAGAAAAATGGCATTTTATGAGGCTTCCTTAAGGAAGCAAATTAAAAATTAAATAAAATCATGCTTCAAATTCCATTTAAATGTTCAGTTGTACAATAGATGTTATCCTACTTTGTTTGAGAACTCTTACTAAATTCCCAAAAATAGGAGTTCCCAAATGACGCCAACAATAAGAGCTGATTCATAGGCCATATGAAAATTTCTAACTTTTTGGCTCCCCTTTGATACTTTTCTGCATACTTATAGATTACATCTCCATGATTAATATGGACTGGAAGGGTTGAAAGGGCACATGCTAGTCTTTTCCATTTATTGGGAAATAAAGAGTTTGAAGTGAATGAAAAAATCAAATGTAGCTCTTTACTCTAGATGTTTTATTCTCATTCGATTATTAATATATCTAGATATAAACCATGATCACTTAAATCAGATCTAGAAGAAATCTCATGAAAATTGCAAGAAGAGATCAGTGATCAGATGAATCATGGAAATGAAACCAACTCCATAAGAAACAACAAACAAAATATGCAATGCAAATGAGAATACATGCCTTCAAAGGAGTTGTCATGGATAAAGAATCATCCTCCCTTAGATCTCTTGTGAGAATGCTTGAAAGCTCTTCAGTTATCCACAATATCCACATGCTATGAGCTCTAATACAAAGATTGTGCATAGCTCTTCTTAGTTTATTCAATTTGGTGCTATTATTTTTATCCTGTGATTCAGGCTTCAAACCAACCCCTCTCATTAGTATTTGTCTTCCAAAATTGTCTAGAAGAGGGTAATCAAAATCAATACTAGAATATCTGAAAGTCAAAGATCCTTTCCCTCAAACTCAATCTTTGTTCTGGACAAACTAGGGCTGAGACAAGCCAAGAACTAGTGGAAGGGAAGTTGAATGAAAATTGAGAGCAACTAAAAGCCTTCCTAAGAAAAGTGCCCTTTCCACTATAACTATCGGTTCTAGTATCTCCTTGTTCTTTTTTTTTGGCATCTCCTCATTTTTCATTTCTTGATAGAGAGCTTCTGAAAGATGTGCAAGATGTTCTTCAATCTCAACAATCAATGTTGAGATAAAATGGAAGCATTGCTCTTGCAAATAAGGTGCTAAATCATTTATCCTTGAAGGAGATTTATGTGCATGAAGAAAACTTAGGTCTTCCAAAATATTCTTGGACCACTCATCTAGGGTATCTTTTATTTGACTAACCTCAGTTCCAAAATAAGTGTTAAGTTGACCAAACCAGTCTTCATCATTTGTCATCATAAATCTAAAAATCAACCCAGGTAAATTGACACTTTTTAGGTCCCCTCTCTTGACAAGCCAACCCTCACTAGTTGTTAATTTGTGCAAATGGGTTTCAACATCTTTGTAACTTTCCAGAGATGTAACTATGGCTTCAAGGCATTTACCAAACTTAACTCTCTCACATAGATTTGCAAATCCATCAGCTATTATTTGTTTCATCCTACTAACAAATAGGCTTTCAAAACGTTCATCCCACAGAATCTTTGAGTGCTTCAAAACAATCTCACACACGCATTGGCATGGAAACTCAACATTTGATTCAAAAACCATTTTTAGCCACTCCATGCTCACTTCAAATGCATCCAAACTGTCCAATGTGTCTCTGATCAATGTCTCATTCTCTGCAAGTTCCTTGCCACTTTTCACAAGATCAAGCAAATACTTTCCCCCAAGCCTATCTGTAGAGAGAATACCATCTGCACGTGTCTTAAGCCACACTAAGCAAGACTCTAATATAAATTCGCTTAGAAAAATTATCATGGTAGCTTGTAGCTTCTCTCTATGAGATTTCCACAATTGCACCTCATTGTCTAGGTTTGAAATCCCACCAAACAACTATGATTCAGTTGGCACTGCCAACACATTCTTATAAAAAAGAGGCAAATCATTTACAACCTGCAAGAAGAGTTCCCTAGCCTAACATAGCATTTACCTATATGACTCTTGCCACATTACAGAAAATGGAATTGACTACCCTCACCTTATTAGTCTATTGGCCAGACGTGTCTTCTGGTTCCAACGATGTGTCGATGGTTCTATTTTTCATTGGCATGAGGATCTTCTATCAGCTGGACAAGGTCTCCTATTCCCGCGATGGTCCGATGGGGATGTCGTACATCCCCATTGGACCATCTTGGGAACATGAGACCTCATCCCATCAATAGAAGATCCTAACACCGATGAAAAAATAGAACAGTTCCACCGACATCCCCATCAGACCATTGCGGGAACATGAGACCTCATCCTGCTAATAGAAGATCCTCATGCCGATGAAAAAACAAAACCATTCCACTGACAACATCCCCATTGGACCATCACAGGAATAGGAGACCTCGTCCCACCGATGAAAAAACAAAACCATCAACGCATCACTAGAACCAGAAGACACGTCCGGCCGATAGAGAACTAGAAGACATGTCTGGCCAATAGAACCCTTGGTGTGTGAAGTCTTCTATCCATTTCTATCAGAATGAAGCAAATGGATTTCAGGGGTTTTGTTTCAAATATGGAAAATTTTGTTTTGAACCAACTAGAGCTAAATGGGTGTTTCAAACTCAATCAAATCTTGTTTAAAAAAACCCAACATGAAGACAAGTGTACTTAGAAGATTGGGATTGCTTTTCTGATCATCATGATTTGGTTTAGAGCCAGGAAATTGAAGTAAAATGGTGATAAAGAACAACAGGGCATGGGCATAAAATGTGTCAGGTTGTTTTGGGAAAAATGTGCCTTAAACATTAGAGATCTTCAAATTTGAGAAAATATTTGAGAGGTTCCTTGAAAAATCCATTTTGTGCACATTCTGCAATCAATCATTTCATTCCATGAGATGACATATCTTTGAGGCATTTTGTCAAACAATTCATGTTTTTTATCTATGATTCTGCATCTTGCATAAATTGTCTACCAGAGCATATCCAACTATAACATCCAGGTATCTTTTTAATTCCTCTATCTTTCATCAATCTCTTTACTATTTGAACCTCATATAGATGTTTTAGAGAAGAACATAAGTTGCAACATTTTTAGGATCCAACTAAAAATATGAATGGTTGATCAACCATGCACACCTAATGATCAACTATATATGTAAATTGTAATGTAAAAAGGGTTACTGACATATGAAGTATGTGCAGCCCTCATCCACTAAACCTACATGACTGCATGCACCTAGAACCCAAGCAAAGCTTACAATGTTAGGATATGTTCCAGAGTGCTTCATTAATTCAAATATTTTGAGAGGTTTCTTGCAAAATCCATTTTGTGCACATTCTGCAATCAATCATTTCATTCCATGAGATGACATCTCTTTAAGGCATTCTATCAAACAATTTAGGTGTTTTGTCTACAATTCCACATCTTGCATATATTGTCTACCAGAGCATATCCAACTATAACATCCAAGTATCTTTTTAATTCCTCCATCTTTCATCAATCTCTTTACTATTTGAACCTCGTACAAATGTTTTAGAGAACATAAGTTGCGGAAATTTTAGGATCCAACTAAAAATATGAATGGTTGATCAACCATGCACACCTAATGATCAACTATTTATGTAAATTGTAATGCAATAAGGGTTACTGACGTGTGAAGTATGTGCAACCCTCATCCACTAAACCTGCATGACTGCATGCACCTAGAACCCAAGCAAAGCTTACAATGTTAGGATGTGTTCTAGAGTGCTTCATTAATTCAAATATTTTGAGAGGTTCCTTGCAAAATCCATTTTGTGCACATTTTGCAATCAATCATTTCATTCCATGAGATGACATCTCTTTGAGGCATTTTGTCAAACAATTCAGGTGTTTTGTCTACGATTCCACATCTTGCATATATTGTCTACTTAAGCTAGTTTTTCCTATAGTTGTTGTTATTTGGTGTTTTCAATGTTGTAGAGTCAAATTTTATTGTATTCCTGAATGTCTTTTTTTGTAAAGTCAAGTTTATACTATGCTCCCCATAGTTTCAGGGATAGGGACGACAACAGACGGTGGGACGTGTTTTTGGTACAAGGGTACTTTTGGGTCATTTTTTAGGGGATAGTAGGGGATGGCTATAAAAAATAGGGTAATTTTTAAAAATATAGAGAAATTTCAAATATTCATATTAGAACATTGATAAAGCATTCATCATAGGCATTGTAGAAGAATAATAGATAACATTAGACTTGAATTGGGATTTCACCTAAGAATTGACAAACAAAGTAACAAAATTCAAATTCTTTTATTGTCAATGTGCATACATATTAAATAAGAATTATAAAAAAAAGCCCAAAGGATTCAAATTTCAACTATAAAATGAAAAAACATAGAAAATATATGGTTGTCCCTAATCAAGAGATGCAACTGGTAGGTTTGTATCAAAATTGGAGCTCAAGTTTGTGTCACTGTTAGATGCAAGGGCAGGGTGAAGTTTTTGGGTCCCCCAAGTCCCTGAAACATTTCTAGGATGGGGAAAAGGGTACCAAGGTAGGGGACGGGTCCCCGTGGAGCACTAAGTTTATATGGTTTGGGGTTTCAAGGTGGGGTTTTACCTAACCACAAAAAACCTCTGTGGTTGGGACAAAGGTATACACCCCTCTTGCTGATTACACCTTATCATCTACTAGAGACCTCTGGATTACTCCTGGCAATGGTACTGTGATGGATTGAGGGGGAAAATAGTAACAAAGGTCATTGTGACAGTAAAGTGGAGGTTGGTATGTACACTATTTAAGTCTTGTAAGATTCTAACCTGGAATCTAGAGGCAACAATTAGGCAAACCCTAGTCCGAGGCCTCATAAAAGAGTTTGCAATACCAATACATAAATGTAAAAATGTATTTGATTTTGAATTGTATATCTGAATAGCTCTATTTCTTCTTAAATTAAACATTTAAAAACTGGTCCAGGAGCATCGAGGTATTTGTGAAATGTTGATTCGTGGAGGTCTTTGGTCAGTTTGAGTTTTAATTCTAGAAGTCATTAATAAGGTCATGATTGACCAATTCATATTGTAAGCATGTGCAAGCATAATGAAGAGTGTTGGAGGTGGTGGCAGAGTTGTGAGAGGTTGGTAATGTCATTTTTCAATAAACCCTACCCCAAGCTAGTGTAAAGTGAGGGTTTTTAGTTATAGAGGTTAGATGGGAGTTTTCCCATCTAAAAATTGTTGATTGATTGTTGAGTGGTTCATTGTGAGATAAAGTCAAAAATCTGGGTCTGCAGACCTACTGGATGAGTTGAAGATTTTTTGAAAAGGAGTGATTTGGAAGAGTTTTGTGAATCAGTTGGTTGTTTGAATCGGCTTGTTTTGTGATGATTTGTTCAAAGCCAAATTGCTTTGCATAAAAAAATTTCCATCATATTGAAGCTTGATGGGAAGAAGGTTCCATTGAGAAAAATCAAGGGGTGTTACTTGCTAGGAGGAGAGAGGTTGTGGAGTACTTGTTGGCTTGAACAATTCACTGAGCTCACCTTCCTTGTATTGAAGAGGATGTACCAGGTATGCATTTCCTCAATTAGGATTAAATTATAACTGATAGTTTTGTGATGAGATGGTGTTGATGGAAAATCATAAAACTGTGATAGTTGAAATTATTTTGGTGGTCATATGACATTCTTTTTTAGAACATTTATAAAGAAAGTATAGATTAAAGTTTGTTGTGTAGAAGCAGTGAGTAGGCTACATTCCTTCGCTTGCTAAAAATCTTGATTTGGGTGATGAGGATAGAGGTGTAAGGAAAACAACAGTGCGGAAACAACTTTCCTAATGTCAAATCCATAGGGAAGAATGCAATGCAGGACTTTTAATTTTCAAATTGCAATCTAATTAAGACACACATGAAATATTTATAGAAATAAAATAAATACACAAAGATAACTGAACAACAGATTTATGTGGGAAAACCCTTTTGGGAAAAAACTCACCACACCAAGCTGAATCTCTTTGTATTACAGTAACAACAAAATTACAATCATAAATACAACTCTCTGGTATTTCACTGTAGCTTCATTCATTGTTCATCAGTTATAGACAATGTTCTTGTTACATCCGATTCAACTCACTCACCTTTTAAATCAGAATCGTTCTCATTTTATTTTATTCACATTCTGATTTTTGTCTTATGTGCATCCTTATCCACCATTGCCAAACATAGACAGTTTCCTTTTGAGCAATTGATTTTTCCTTGCATGCAATTTAGCTCCAGCGTAGCACTGTTGCAAAAAACCAACTACCAATCATTCAAGTTTTGCTTCCTCTGATTGGTCCATGAGATGGCACAGAGGATGGTCATGCGGTCAAAGGCATTTAGACTTTGTTGGCATATTGGTGAGACACTAACAGTGTCTCCCCAATGCCACAGAGTCTTCATATCGATATCCCCAAGAGTCCCAACAGTCGGCAAGTCGTTATAACGAAAACCACAAGTCATACCGAATCTACCGATATCCATTTCGTTCCTATCAGAAAGAGTTTCTCTTATCGACAAGACTCATATCAAATGGAACAAGTTATATCGAACTCAGAGAAACCATCGGCAAGACATGCCGATCTCACCAAGACCTCATATCGAAATCTTCAAGTCATGCCGGCGTGAGCCATTCAGCATGACTATCACTCTTCGGTGAGACATCATAGTGAACATCCCATGTCACCCCGAATGTCACATACTGTCAGCAAGAATCATGTCTTTCACTGTGGCATTTCATCGAGCTCCATCATGTCTTACCGAGTCGGCGAGACTGCTCTTCATTGCTGGGACCTTTCATCAAGCATTACCAAGTCTTATCAAGTCAGCAAGACTCAAGCCCTTTGCCAAGACGTTTCTCTGAGTGCCCAAAGTTAACCCGAAGACTTTCGACGTGACTTATCCAAGTCGCCAAGACTTCTCAGTGAAGTCTTTTGTCACCACGAAGGCACCACGAGAATCCTCTCATTAGCGAGACTTTCCGATTTCGTTGAGAGATCTCCTTGAGATCCTTGTGTTAGCCTGATAGCTATATGCTACTGGTGAGACATTCACCATTCACTGGGACCTCTCCCTAACACCCGTGAGAAAGCCTGATAAGATCAAACTGTTGCGTAGAGAATTCCATTCAACAAAAGGTCACACCAAATGCTCCTAGTTACAGCGATAGACTTCATTCGGCAAGACATCAACTTTGTCTTGGTGACATAATCTTTTCAAGTAGATTTAGTATAGTTAGTCAGCAAGACATGAACAATGTCCCAACGACTTTTCCCTTCAAGAGTTCCATGTTAGTAAGGATTGAGGAACATATTCCAACAAGAGGTATAATTCCTTTTGTTACCTCACACTTGTTCCATTCATGCAATCACCTTGATGATTGTTACCTCACCCATGTTCCAGTCATGTATTTACCTTGATGACTAACTGACTTGTTTTTAGGGCTTACAACTTACAAGAAAAATAAAGGCCCTTTGACCTTTTAGATCATTTGTGATAATTTAATTACATCAACAAAAAACCATGGAAGGATTTAAGTACTTAGGGTTTTGTTGAAGATATCACTGTACTATTTGAAGATTTTGGTTTGTACCTATTTTAAGCCAAATGTTATGCTTTTGGCCTTGAGATTGAGTGAGACTCTCAAAACTTATTTTTTGGTCCTGACAACAGACTTTTAGTATGATATGGTTAAGATGGTTCGATTGATAATTTGAGAACAACAAAGGATAAGCCTCAATCTTTTATGTCATTTAAAGATTGGAATAAAGATTATTGGGAAGGACAACTTAAGACCTTAGATTTGTACCAATTATATATCAGCTAGAGACCTTACCTATACCTCATGTAACTCTCCAGGATTGTAAATATGATCTTCAAATTATAAATATATACATTCTACATAAGATTTATTGGTTTAGTAGATACTTAGGGAATGTGTAAACATGATAGTGAATACCTTGAACTAGTCAGCTTTATCTACTAGTTACTTCTAATCAACTAAGGACATTTGATGAGCTCGAAATATGCTCATAATTTGAATATTATGATGTATTTTTAATACCCTTACTCTTATTGTTGATGGTTGTTTTAACTCTTTGATTAAAGGCTTTTTATCTAAATTCGGGTAGTATCCTGTAGTAACACATTCCTATATTCTTGCAGCTTAACATCTCCATGTGTCTATATTAATTACCCTGTTTGACCTCCCAAATGACTGATATAATGCATGTGGTTTTTGGATAATGAAATGGACTTAATATGTGATTAATGAATATGTATCGTGTTATTTTCCACGCGTGCTTTCTTTCTCTTATGTTGCCATGTGCATCACAGGTTGTTGAAGGAGGCATGCATGAGTCAAAGCGCAACAGATCTCAGCCCTACAGTAAAGTCCATTTCCAGCACGGCATCGAGGAAGTTGTTCCAGCAAAGACTCTCTAACCAGGTCGTTGGGAGGAAATCTAAATGATCATTAATCTAGGAAGAGTGAAATACTAAATTCACTCTAAATCGTGTTGAACAGATATGCCTTCATTTATGAGAAGTCTATTCCTCAGTTTTAGGATGCACTTATGTCCACGCCTTTCTCTGTTAGAGTTAGGTAGTTAGCTACTTTTCTAATATAAATAAGTGTTCCTCCTACGTGAGTGAGCAACGAAGTGTGTTAAAGTTAGTATTATAATGAGAAATAGTGTTTTGTGTTAGTTTTCTTACAAGCAGAACAATCAATGTATATGATTATGAGTTTATGAATAAAAGCTGATGAAGTTTTGAGTTCAATTCTTGCATAAACTGGTTGATACTTACTAAGGGGGCCCACTTAGTGAGTATCACATAGTTAGTTATTTATCTCCTATTGATTATAAGTTAGATTTCTTTCTTGAAGGTTTCAGTGCAAACTCAGTCTTATATTGTTCCTACAGCATCGGGAATCCATCCTTGTGTTTGTTCCTACAGCATAAGGCCAGTTCATAGTTTGTTTCTCAGTAAGAGATGTCATGATTTCTGCTTTGATTAAGTTATGCCTAAGTTAAGAAGACTTTACATTACATTCCTATAGCATAAGTAGAATTCCTTCCAAGCATTTATTTCTAGTAAATTATGACTAAAACTGGTTCTTAGTGCACATACAGTGCCGCTCCATTTCAAGTATACGTTCCCTGGTTTGACAATGTAAATGAATGACCATAAGAAGATGTTAGTCACCTACTGGAATGTCCAATTCCTAGGTTAAGATTTTCCATGACTTTTATATCCTTTTGTGGAATTGACCATTTTTGGCGCCGTTGTCGGGGATGGTGTCAAGCTAGGAACCTGTCATAGTCATTGTTAGTAGTAGTTAGTGTGTTTATTCAAACATTTTTAAAATCCTTCAATTTATGGTTAATTCTATTGCATGCATAGAAGAAGAGACGCTCTGGGAATATTCTCCCTAACCTTCCATTCATTGATAACAATTTTGCACCGGCTTATAATCTATTTGAGGAAGGAGGAGACCAAGATATCAATCCATTTGTTAAAAGTCTGTTTGTTGAATTTTCATTTGACCCAGCTGACGAAGAACCTCAAGAAAATCCATTTGCTTTGATACTCCATCAAGCAAATATGGCACGTAATCCACCTAATCAACCTCCTGCTTTTAAATTCCCCATCATTGCTCAGCAAGATAATGATAACCTTAAAAATATTCTTTCTTCATTACTTCCCAAGTTCTATGGACTAGTTATAGAGGACCCAGACACTTTCTTGTTTAAGTTTGACATCCTCTGTCGTAGCTATGATTACACTTCAGATGCTCATAGGCTAAAGTTATTTCCTGCTACTTTGAAGGAGGGAGCTCTTAGATGGTTTATGAGTTTGGGAGGGGGTGTTGTTGATAGTTGGGTAGCTATGCAAACAAAATTTCTTGAGAAATACAAGGAATATTGTAAGAGTGGTAGTAAGGGTGATGATATATTCAGAATTCAACAAAAAGAGGATGAAAGCCTGGAAGACTATATCTTAAGATTCTTGTTTTCCCTAAAAAAGAATTCAGACCATACTCTCAATGAAGAATCTCAGAAACTACTTTTTCTAAGGGGAATCAATGACACCTGTATAGATGACATAGATCTGATGGGAGGAGGAGATATAACCCAAGTGCCTTGAGATGATATCAAGAAAATATGTGGCAACTACTCTTGAGCAATTGTTAAGAAGGGTAGAGGTCATCAAGCCATAGTGGGAAAGTCTTCTACTAATGGAGTTTCATGGATGGAGATCACACATTTTCTGTCTGATTTCAAGCAGGATATCATAAACAACATGGCTACACAGTTGGATACTATGCAAGCTCGGAAGAAACATGAGGAAGCTGAAGCAATCTTGGCTGAGTTCTGTCCACATTGCAGACAGAAGAAACGTGACTGCAGATGTAAGATGGTGGATAACCTGGAGGCTAAGAAATTACCTATTGATTTTAAGATAGTGGAGGGTGATGATGATCAAGTATTTTTTGTTGCACAAATGCGACCATGGGCTCAAAGACAAGGTATACCTCAAGACCCTTTGACTTTTGGTAATCCTTATTCTAATTACAATAACCAATGGAAACCTACATATGGCCCATCACCACCTTGGAATACTTCTCAACCACACTGGCCTAACTATTAGATTCCTTAATGGCAATCTCCTCAAGGAGGTTGGCAGTAGCCACAAGGACAATGGACTCCACCCCAAGGTAATTGGCAGCAGAATCCTCAATGGAGAAGTTATCAGCAATGGCAGAACCAATCCCCTAGATCCCTGCCTCTTCAGCAGCCACAACCTCCGGCCCTCATGCCACCTCCTGCAACACCTATAGCAAATATTGGGCCTTCAAAACAAATGCCTATGCCTACTCAACCAGTGCCAAATCCTAATAATAAGTAGCAGTAGCAACATCAGCCTATGTATTTTGTAGAAGCCAATCAATATCCAGCTTATTCCTTGAATATTAATGATATCCATCTCAAGTCTGGAACCACTCTCCTTGCTCTGCAGCCACCTATAATTATGAAGATTCCAGACCCTACCTTTGAAAAACCTACTAATCCTGCAGAACATATACCTGTATCAGATATTGTTTCTAAGGAGCCTGTCCTACAACATCAAGCCAAACCGCCTTTTCTTCAAAGATTGCAAATTACTACATCCAAGTCTATGGAAGAGCCTACCTTTGATATTTTGGATCAGCTAAAGAATGTACACATTTAAATTTCCCTTTTTCAAGCCATTAAAGATGTCCCAATTTATGAAAAATCCATTAAGGAGGCATGTTTAAAGAAACCAGGAAGAAAGAAAAAGGATCCCTAGACTATCCATGTTCTAGGACAGTTGGCAGATATTATGTTAGGGAAGGTAGTCATTCCAAAATATGCCGACCCTGGGAGTCCTGTGGTACAAATAAATATTAATGGCCAGGTAGTAAAGAATGTTTTGATTGACCTTGGTGTAGCCATCAATGTAATGACCAAGAATACTATGGAGTATTTGAATATCCTAACCATTCGGTCTACACCTACCATCCTGCAGCTTGCTGATAGTTCCACAGTAACACCTGATGGAGTGGTAGAAGATGTCATTGTCATCCTTGAGTCTTGGAAATACCTAGCAAATTTTACCATACTGTCCACTAAGGCAACTTTAGGAGGATATCCTATCATCCTAGGTAGACCATGGTTAGCCACAGCTGATGCTTTTATAGGATTTCATTTAGGAGACATGACAATTTCTGATGGTCAGTCAAGCAAGAAATTAGCTTTATACGCACCTGCCCAGCCTCAGCTAGAATTGTCTCAACCAATTTGGCCAGATTTAGGAGAGGAAATTGAAGAATTCAATTCATTGGATCAGCTAATGATGCTACAAACTAATCTGTTTTCCCAGCTTCAAAGTGAGGATGGCCTACTTTTACACATTTTGCAGTTCAACTCTGATCTGAGTAGCCCATCTATTCCAGATAGCTGTCTTCAACAATGTTTCCTGTAGCAACTGAATTCTGAGAGCCTGCCACCTGAATCTCCTACATTTTATCACAATTTTCTTCCACATGAAATACAAACACCACCTTTATTAGCAGCCTCCATGAATGATTTTACCAAGCAAGTAGAAGTGTCTCCAGGCTGCTGTCTGAACATCAATAATAAGTTGCCACAATCTCAACAAACTTCCCTAGTCACAATGCTACAAGATCAACACAGAGCTTTTGCATGGGACTATTGGGATGTCAAGGGAATAGATCCTCAGCTCTGTACTCATAGGATCTAGATTAAGGAAGATTGTTCACTTGTTAGGCAGCCTCAAAGAAGGATAAACCCGACACTCAGGGAAATAGTTAAAAATGAGCTCCAAAAATTGTTTGATGTTGGTTTTATCTACCCCATTTCAGATAGTCAATGGGTATCTCCATTGGTGATTGTTCCTAAAAAAGGTGGAAAATAGAGAGTTTGTGTAGACTACAGGGAGCTAAACACAACAACTAAAAAGGATCACTTTCCACTGCCATTTGTTGACCAAGTGCTAGACTCATTATCTGGTAAAAAGTATTTCTCCTTTTTAGATGGATATAGTGGGTATAATCAAATTAGAATTTCCCCTAAGGATCAAGACAAAAAAACTTTTACCATTCCATGGGGCACATTTTCCTACTCTGTCTTACCTTTTGGCCTATGTAATGCACCTGCAACATTTCAAAGGGAAGTGATCAGTATTTTTGCTGGCATTTCTCATGATTCTATGGAGATCTACATGGATGACTTCACCACTTATGGAGTTACTTATGAAGAAGCATTAGAAAATTTGGAGAAAGTGTTGAAAAGATCTAAGGAGCAAAATTTGTCTTTGAATAGTGAAAAGTGCTTTATGATGATGCAAGAGGGAATTGTTTTAGGCCATCATATCTCTCAAGTAGGAATTCAAGTTGATCCTGCAAATATAGAAGTCATTCTAACTTTGCAAACACCTATGAAACAAAAGGATGTTAGAAGCTTCCTAGGACATGCTGGATATTGTAGAAGATTTATCAAAGATTTTAACAAAATAGTCAGTCCATTATATACCTTATTGACTAATGATTCTGAATTTAACTGGACTAAGGCCTGTGAAAAATCTTTCCTGTAGCTTAAGAATTTACTTACTCAGGCACCTGTTCTTCAAAGACCGAAGTGGAGTCTGCCCTTTCATATACACACAAATGCTTCTGATTATGCCATAGGGGCAGTTTTAGGACAAAAAGAGAATTCCATAGAGCATGACATATATTTCATTAGCAAAAATCTTCAAGGCCCTGAATTAAACTATATTGTCACAGAGAAAGAATTTCTAGCAGTTGTGTATGCCCTAAACAAGTTTTGACATTATGTCACTAGTTACCAAATATTTGTCCATACATATCATGCAAAAATAAGATACTTCATGAATAAGCCTGCCATATTTGGTAGATTAGCAAGATGGTTCCTATTGTTGTAGGAATTTGATATCACAGTTATTGATAAGCCAGGTCGGGCTAATGTGGCAACTAATTTCTTGTCAAGACTTCAAACAACTAGACTTGCCACCCCTGAGGTAATTGATGATAGCTTTCCTGATGAACATCTATTTTCTATTACTACTCAAACTCCATGGTATGCAGATATTGCAAATTATTTAGCAACCAACAAGATCCCAGCCCAGTTCTCACCAAAGGAAAGGCAATTGTTGGTAGAGAAAAGTTTTAACTTTTCATGGATTGCAGACTATTTATTTTACACATGACCTGACCAAGTCATGAGAAGGTGTGTTAGGGAAGATGAGACCTATGACATTTTGCATGCCTGTCATGATGAGCCATGTGGTGGGAACTTTGCAGCCAAGAGAACATCTATGAAAGTGCTTGCTATAGGATACTATTGGCCCACACTACACAAAGATGCTGCAGCCTACACCAGAAAATGTGATAGATGTCAACACATGGGGAGACCAACAAGGTCTAATGAAATGCCCCTGTATCCTCAAGTGGTATTCAGTCCCTTTGACAAGTGGGGCATGGATTTTGTAGGGCCCATTGATCCTCCATCCAATGAGAAATCATACATTTTGGTTTGCACGGATTATGTAACCAAGTGGGTGGAAGTGAAAGCAATGACACATGCTCGTGACAATAAAGTTGTTGAGTTCCTATATGAGCAGATTTTTACTCAGTTTGGAGTCCTAAGGGAACCTGTCACTGATCAAGGAGCTCAGTTTACATCAAACTTAATCACTACATTGATGAATGATTACAAGATCAAGCATAGAAAGTCTATCCCCTATCACCCTCAAGCTAATGGTCAGGCAAAGATTACCAACAGAGAAATCGAGACAATCCTTATTAATATAGTACAATTACACAAGAAGGATTGGAGTAGTCGCATTCCTGAAGCAGTCTGGGCCTATAGGACAACATGGAAAACAACTACAAGGTTCACTCCTTTTGAGTTAATCTATGACAAAAATTCCATGTTACTAATAGAGTTTGAGCATAAGACCTTAAGGATTGCTCTCCAGCTTAACATTGATATTTCAGAAGCCCAAAAGGAACATCTCTTGTAACTGAATGCATTTGATGAGATAAGGAAAGCTTCCCTGTAGCATACTGAAGCTATCCAGTAGCAAAGAAAAAAATGGCATGACCACCATATCGGAACTAAGCAATTCTCTACCGGTGATTAGGCGCTACTCTATGACTCCAGGTATAAGGAAAATCAAGGTAAACTCACCACAAGAT
This sequence comes from Sequoia sempervirens, assembly GCA_007258455.2. Taxonomy (NCBI): domain Eukaryota; kingdom Viridiplantae; phylum Streptophyta; class Pinopsida; order Cupressales; family Cupressaceae; genus Sequoia; species Sequoia sempervirens. The sequence continues at coordinate 15,301,046 of VDFB02072274.1, read as the reverse complement.
GGCTTGGACTTTATGAAATAGAAAATGTGTTTGATAATGGTTCAGTTCAGTTAGCTACAATAGATCTTGTTTGATTCAAGCTACTGGTTAATGGACACCATCTTAGGTTGTATCATAAGCCAATGTCTAAAGAAGAAATTATGAAGCAGTTTGTTTCGGATGCAGCCACTGACCTTCCTGCAGCAAAAGGCTTTGGCCTTTCTCCTATAGCATCTCTTTAAAATTCTATTTTGCATGCCCATAATAAAGGTTTCCTTTTTACGGAAGCCACTTTCTCCATTTTTCATCCATCACCACCATTCATTCCCTCTTCTTCCAAGTCACCCATCCATATCGTCCATCCTGTCGTACCACCCTCACTTATGGTTTCAATTCCAACTGTCATTTCATGTTGAGTTGTGATCTTTCCCAGCATGTACGAGCACTTATTACAAGGTACGTGATATATTTTATCGTCACATTATTTATTTATTTCATTTATTCATTAATTGCTATGTACATATTAGTCATCATTGCCTTGTTTTTCCTATCATTTCGCACATGTGTGGACACATGCCAAATTTTTAGTAGGGGGCAGTGATAATCCATTTCAACTTTTTCTTATGCCACTGCCACAACTGTTAAGACATTTTTATTTTCTAGTACTTACCAATTATGACTGCATGCTTTCATCCTAAACAATAATTAACTGCTTGATTTGAGTCATTTTTAACAATCATTTCATGCAATTATCCTTTGGGTCATTCTTGGAAAACTAAAGAAAAGTGACAGTAGGGCAGAAAGAAGCAAGGCATAATTTTTTTTTCGAATTTTCAACAAAAGTTTGAGTTTCAAGAATCTTAGCAGGGATAATTTGTGAATATGGGTGCCCAGTTAGTAAGACATGAGCCTGCAACTCATGAACCCTTGACACAAAATCCTCAAGTGGTTCAGGCATTCAGCAATTGTAGTTGGCTGAATTATTTTCTGAGGATAGATTTCTTTAATGAGGAAGCTGGAGGTGAGTTTTTGAGAACTCTTTCAGAGGGAGAAGCTACAGTGTGGGGTTTAACAGTAGTTGTTACAGAAGAGCGGATTGTAGAAGTAATTGGGCTTCTGGCGATAGGAGAAAATTTTTCTTTAGGGAGAGATGTTGTCTCTGCTAGGGCAGAATTCACAATACCAATAGATGGACCCTTGGAGGTTTCCAAACAAGGATGCAAACGGATGTCACTGCCTCCTCCATACTCAGAATATGCCACCTTCATAATCATGTACTTGACTTGTGAGGGACATTTTTCCTATTTGCATTCCTATCATTTTAAACTTTTGAATCATATGAGGCATGGTTTAGCTATCAATGTTCCAAATTTTTTGTTAAACCTTTTGGAACATTGTGCCCATGAAACCCAAAGGGGTAGGGACAACTCTATCACCCATCATTCCCTCATTAAATTCTTGATCGAGCATTCCCTGAGGGATGTATCACCCCTTTCTTGGCAAGAATTTGTTGACCAGAAGGGTCTGCAACCTCCTAGAGCACTCCCTGCACAGCACAAGAAAAAGAAAAGAGAGTAGAATCTACAAGTAGGGAAGCAGAGCAAGAATCATCTGCTCCTGCAACACTTAGTCTTGCAGCCTTCACACCAAAGCCCTTTACCCAAGTACAAACCAGGTCTGTTGGTAGAAAATAAAAGGGGAAAATGAAGGTAGGAGAGTCATCTAGGGCAGAACAAACCCCAGAATCTGACCCTCATATTCAAAAGTGAAAACGTTCTACTCCACTCTTTCTTGCAACATCTTCCCCTGTAGCAGTTTCTCCTGCAACAATGCCTGTTGCCACTGTAGTTTCACTATCATCTTCTCCTCCTGAGTCTGAATCCTCTAAGTAGGTTAGAAAGAGGAAAGCCATGAAAGTGTCTCCTACAGCTATTACTTTAGAAACATTTCCAAAAAGAGTTTCACCAAGGAAACATCGTAAGGTTACCTTAACCTCCGTTCAACCTGAAATTATAGCAATTCTTGAGGAATATGAAGAATTCAGTCATGATGTTTCTCAGAATGTATTTGAGAATGTTCCACAAATTCCATCTGTTATTCTTGGGGAAGTGCAAACTGAGACAGTGGAAGTTGAAGAAGCACAACATGGTAGTGGTAATGAAAGGGGGATGCCAAGTTTTGATGACTTGGCTGAAGTAGTTAGGCAGGTTTCAGAAGAAACACAACCTCTTCCTGAGTAGCAACAAGAGTCCATCCTGCAACAAGAGGAAGAACAGCTTGAACAATCTGAAGTGTCCAATGAAACCCTATTACCCCCTGAAACTTGTCGAGCATTGGTTGTTTATAAAAGGAAATTGTTAATTGAATATTTGGAATATCTTAGGACTACATGGAGGCCTGTTACATTTCAAACTTTGAGTTTCCACCATTTAGCTAGAACTGAAATTCAACAAAGTCTTTGGGAAGAAGAAAAGAAGAAATTGAAAAGGGAAATTGAAAGACAAAAACAGGAAATTCAAGAAATGAAAGAGAAAATGGATGAAATGATGAAGATAACTGGTAAAATTATGGAATGTAGAGCACCACCTAGGGTATATGCTATGTGCCTTAAAGAGAAATTTCTTTGGTTCCAATTGATGAGAATTTCAAGAAATTTAGACCCTGTCATTCACACAGCTAAGGAATTTTATGATGCATATTAGGTAGCATCCAGTTGGCTGAAAAATTCTTTATGTGAGTTTTATTTGCATGGTTTGCTAAGTCCCTCTGAAACAGAGTGGAATCCGCTTCTCTACATTGGTGGCATTCATCTGAGGTCACTTATGTCTTGGGTGGCCAATGAAACTAACTATAGAAGACAATTAGAGGCTTATGAAAAGGCTGAAAAGAATGAACCTATTCCACTGCGACCTGAAAGCTCAGCTCCTAATACAATTTTGAGAACTTGGCTTACTATTGTGTATGGATTCAATGATCAAGCAGAAAGAATGAAACTATTTGATATCAGGAAGCAGATGTATGATGAGTTCAAAGACCAAACGTATCTGTTTTGGAAGCTTTCATGTTCCAGAATTGAAACAAGATGGAAAAAAATGACTGTTGGTCTGAGGAAATCTGAGCCTCATAGCCCTCTGAACTTTAAGGAAACCCTCATAAGGACAGAAAAGTATATGCAGCTTGGTCTCCAAAGAAGGTTTGAGTTATGGTTACCATTAACATTTCGACCTCCAGTTTTGATGTGGCCACTTTACCCTTATTGGGCTACATATGTTAATGAGGATACAGAAACCCACAGGTATGAGAGATGGAAAAGTTTCAAAGGTTTCTACTACAAATTCAAAACTTCATTACAGGGCCATACTACTCCTACTGATTTCAGAGAAACAACTAGAAAGCTTAATGCTGGAGGACCATCATTAGGATAAGTAGGGGGAAAATAATGAACTCAAAATATGCTCATAATTTAAATATTATGATGTATTTTTAATACCCTTACTCTTATTGTTGATGGTTGTTTTAACTCTTTGATTAAAGGCTTTTTATCTAAAATCGGGTAGTATCTTGTAGTAACACATTCCTATATTCCTGCAGCTTAACATCTCTATGTGTCTGTATTAATTACCCTATTTGACCTCCTGAATGACTGATATAACGCATGTGGTTTTTGGATAATGAAATGGACTTAATATGTGATTAATGAATGTGTATCATGTTATTTTCCACGCGTGCTTTCTTTCGCTTCTGTTTCCATGTGCATTGCAGGTTGTTGAAGGAGGCATGAATGACTCAAAGCGCTATAGATCTCGGCTCTGCAATAAAGTCCATTTCCAGCACGACATCGAGGAAGTTGTTCCAGCAAAGACTCTCTGATCGAGTCATTGGGAGGAAATCTAAATGATCATTAACCTAGGAAGAGTGGAATACTAAATTCTCTCTGAATTGTGTTGAACAGATATGCCTTCATTTATGAGAAGTTTGTTCCTCGATTTTAGGATGCACTTATGTCCACATGTTTCTCTGTTAGAGTTAGGTAGTTAGTTGTTTTTCTAATATAAATAAGTGTTCCTCCTACGTGAGTGAGCAACAGAGTGTGTTAAAGTTAGTATTATAATGAGAAATAGTGTTTTGTGTTAGTTTTCTTACAAGCAGAACAATCAATGTATATGATTTTGAGATTATGAATAAAATTTGATGAAGTTTTGAGTTCAATTCTTGCATAAACTAGTTGATGCTTGCTAAGGGGGCCCACTTAGTGAGTATCTATAGTTAGTTATTTATCTCCTGATGATTATAAGTTAGATTTCATTCTTGAAGGTTTCAGAGCAAACTCAGTCTTATATTGTTCCTGCAGCATCGGGAATCCATCCCTGTGTTTGTTCCTGCAGCATAAGGCCAGTTCATAGTTTGTTTCTCAGTAAGAGTTTTCATGATTTCTGCTTTGATTAAGTTATGTCTAAGTTAAGAAGACTTTATATTACATTCCTACAGCATAAGTAGAATTCCTTCCAAGCATTTATTTCTGGTAAATTGTGATTGAAACTGGTTCTTAGTACACATACAATGCCACTCCATTTCAAGTATACGTTCCCTGGTTTGACAATGTAAATGAATGACCATAAGAAGATGTTAGTCACCTGCTGGAATGTCCAATTCCCAGGTTAGGATTTGCCATGACTTTTATATCCTTTTGTGGAATCGACCAACAGTTATATTTCAATTTTAAATAAAATTTCAATATTGAACTTCAAAATCTGGACAATTGCCACCTGCACTGGACATAAATGGGGGCGCTCTTTTAACACATTTCTTTGATTATGCTTTCATATCCTTTCACATTTGAGTATACTAACTAATTTTGAAATACAAATTGATTTCAATGTTCTATCCCATGGCTTAGTTCTTATTTTTGTGTTGAACAAAAATCAAACACTAAGCTTCAATGTCATGTTGGATTGTCAGAAAGCTACAATGTGAAAATAGCTTCTTTAGAGTCTTCATTCTATTCTATCTTTGCAACTCTGTTCTCTCCAAATTTATTTTTACATACTAACAGTGACCATGAAAAAATTATTGCAGGAGTGGGAGGTTATTCTTACCTATATGAGCCACTTTGGTGGGTAGGAATGATTACCAGTAAGTGCTTATTACTTATTAAATCAGGTTTAGGTGACAACTGGAGAATATTAATGTTTGACAATTGACATAGATTACTTGCATTCAAACTATTAATTTCATTATTTACAATCTTTTTTGAGATTATAGTTGTATGGCTGGAGAGTTTATATATTCATTGTTTTCAAAATTCATAGTTTATTTGAAGTGACTTCACTGCCAGTACTTAACAACTATTTCAGAATCAAAATTTTCACTAAAAATTACATTCACCATCTTTTACGAATAACTACTAACTACCCTGCAAACCAAAAACTCATTTTCGTTGCCCAAAGTTTTGTAAAACCCCCAAAAACTAACTACAGACAAGCTACTCGCCATAGTTTCCATAGAGGTTTCGTTCTTCTTCCTCTTCCTCTGAGGTCGCTGCTCCAAATTCTCTAACTGCTCCAACTTCAGTTGCTTCTCTTCAACCTTTGCCTTCTTTACAATTACCTCAACCTCTATTAATTCCACAATCAAATTAAGAGCCTCCCACCCACGTGTTGCTCCCTCTCTCCATCTAGCTTTATGTTTTCCTTCTGGCCATTTCAGAAAGGGTATGCATTTGAATGTTTCTTCATCCTCTTCGCCTTCAATTCTCTCACCAATATCCATCCCAACTCCTAGAATTTTTCATTCCAATAGTGAATCCAAGTTGTTCAAATAATGCTTATGCACCAGTGTCTTCATGACCTTTTTCACAACTTCAATTAGCTCTTCCAAATCTAAGCCCCAAGCCATTATGAGCGAATCAATGTCCAAATTAGTTATGTACCTGTGTGTGAGCTGGCTGAATCCTCTTCCCAGAATTAGTTGCATTGACTGCACTAATCATTCATTGTTGTATAGAAAACACCCCATCAGTCTCTTTATTGATGGTTCTCCATAAAAGTGTGAGATTTGTTTCTTCATTTTAAGCTTGAAACTAGCCTCCATCACCTCTGCAGCAACAGATCCGCCACCTCTTGTACATTTTTTTCACACCTATTATTCACCACAGTAGAGGAGCATTGAGTAAGTAATGCCTTGAGAATATAATGAAATAATGAAATGAAATAATTTAATAACTTCATTCACATTCCTTTCCATAAATGCTTAGCATACATTAGTCATCGCCACCACCTAACTCCACACACTTCGCTCATTCACTTCAAGAATTAAAACCTGCAAGTACTCCATTTTAGAGCTCCCTAAATGCACCACCCATTTCAGTCTTGTCATTGGGGGGAACATTAATTTCAAATATCTTGATGATGCCTCGAGATGTCACATCAGTTAGAATAATCATTATCACCGTATTAGTGAGACTGTGATTCTTATTCCATCGATAGCCACCTTCTCCATCGATGAACAAATTTCCTTAGGTCTATCATTAGGACGCCAGATAACGTCACCCCAGTGCACCTCAACTCCACTGATATACATTATGCACTTGATAATTCATGCTTATATCAAGCCATCAGGGGAATGCAAACATTTGTTCCACCGATGTTCATGTGTCACAACAACATGCTTACTTTTGTTGACTCTGTCGATCTATCGGGGAGAGCACCTTAGGAGTCAACCTGATAGGGTATTGTTATACCGATACTAGGTTATGAGTTGCTTTCATTGGGCCATTGGTGAGGCTATAATGGGGGTTTCACTGATGAGGCATTGTTAGGCTGATAGTGCTAGTTTTTATTTAGGGATGGGGAAAGATTTATGGAGCGTCATACTATTATGGTCTCATGTTTACTATTATGCTTTTGATAGATTTTTTCCAAGGTTGTGAACTATTTGACAAAATTCTTTGGTAGACATGTATGGAAAATGTGGTAGCATAGACAAGGCAATGAATTGTTTGAAAAAAATGCCTCAAAGAAATGTGGTCTCATAGAATGCCATGACAAGAAAATGCAATTGGCAGCTACTCCTAGTTATTAGTTATGCAATGTGAAGTAATTGCATAACTACGAAGGTTGACTTTGTAAAAACTATATTATTGTAATTGAAATTTTGTCATCTATCAACATCTAGTTATTAGTTATGCAATGCGAAGTAATGCTTTGAGTTTGAAAGGTGTGCAATGCAATGTAATTAAAGATATGAATATAAACTACATAAATCTATTTTTTACAATTCATTAGACTTTTTATTTTATTTTCTCTCTATATCTCTAGGCTATGGAAATGCCTTTCAATTTTTAAAAAAATAGTTTTTTGTCACTTGTTTTACAATTTTTTACCTTTTTTTTAAATCTGAATTTTTTCTAATTTTTGAATGCATGGGGTTATGTTAGTAGTGCTCTAATATTGCGTCCATGGTAATGTAGTGTTTATATTTGTGGCCTTTGTATCTGATTAGCATGAAGGTAATAGTAACATTGTAATGGTTTTTTAGTAAATTAGATTGATCATTGCAATTATTTTAACACACACATGCAAGTACTATTTAAGTAAGTAATGGTTGTTTTATTATGCAAACAAGGGTAATCATTACCTATGTATATAATGTGTTTTTTCTTTTCTTTTTTGTAGAAATGTATTGATAAACTCAAAGAAGGGGATAAAGTTAGGGAGTCAACTTGAAGACAAAATAGATGGAGTTGTTCATCTAAAAGAGAAAGAGGGAATCTTCACACAATGGCCACTAAAATATTTGTAGAAAATGACATAGTTGAACATGTTTATCATGTACTATTTAATGTTAGACATCTTGGCTCATTGCTTTATGCAGTATTTTGAATATGTTGTTCAGGGATCTTAATTATCATGGTGTATTTGAAAGAGTTGGAAACTCTTAGAAAACTTTGACATTTTTTTATTATATTTACATATATACTCTTAGACAACTTTGACATCTTGTAACTTGATATATATATATATATATTTGGATTAATTTTTGTATTTCACATTACCTTTATTTATCATGATGTTGAATCGATCTTTTAATTCTAGCATGTTGTAGCTTGTTTGTATATGTAATATTTTTATTTGCTTTTATGTTTGAGTTCAAGTTTAATATTATGTTATTTTTGCATTATAAAATTTATGGTACTTAATAAATTATTCATTTCATGACTATATTTACGACCAATTAATGGAAACCAATAAATAAAAATGACTAAATTAATGATTAAATATATGATTAAATATATGACTAAATTAATGACTAAGTATATGACTAAATTAATGACTAAATATATGACTAAAGTAATGACTAAATTAATGACTAAATAAATGACCAATTAATAACAATCAATGACTAAATAAATGATTAAAATAGTTTAGTCATAAATTTAGTGGTGTTATAAATGACTACAAATAAACCACTAAAATAGTCACGTGACTAAAATTAATGACTAAATAAATGACTAAATCAATGACCAAATCAATGACCAAATTAATAACTAAAATCAATAAATAAATAAATGACTAAAATTGTTTAGTCATAAATTTAGTGGTGTTATAAATTACTACAAATAAACCACTAGTAGTCACGTGACTAAAGTTAGTCATTTATATGCAATTTTTAGTAGTTTATTTAGTCATATATTGTTGTTTGTGTACTAGTGGTTTATGTAGATTGATTTAGAGAATTTAGAGGTTGGTTCAGGTGCGCCAGAGCATCCAAACCCACATATGATGGTAATTTAATTTTATGATGAATTATAAATTAAATTGTCATTAAATCATTTTTCATCATCTTACATTTGATTTCATCTTTCTCTTGTATAGAGTGTTTCAGGTCATCCACATAGTCTGCATGGTGTGAAGAGGTCTCTTGATTATAGAGACAATGCATGACCTAAACATGATTTTATGGGTTATATTTGATTATTTCATGGACTACATATTTGGTTTCTCATGTACTCTGTTGGAATTTATATTTCATGGGTCAAGTACTTTGTTGGACTTTAGTTCATGGGTTGTATTCTGATGGACTTTATTTTGTGTGCTTAATATATTGGTTTCATGCACTTAATATGTTGTAAATTATGGACTTTATTATTGTTTGAATTTTTAATTTACACATGTACATTTATGCATTTTATGTTCATAGTCAAGACATTAATATAGGACATTAATGTGAAATTAAATATAAATATGAAATTAAAGTTGAAATTAATAGGACATTTTAATATTTGTACTTTACAAATTTAGTGATACCATACATGATATACATGAAATGTACATTCAATAATTAGTGATAATTAGTCAATGAACTTATTCAATTCGTGTCAATCAATAATTAGTTAATAAATCATAATTTACAAACAAAAGCAATCCATTTATATACCACAAAGGATGAAATTTGAAGAAATAAACAATACCATACAATATTAGAGAACAAAAGCATTAATAAATTCTATAAATAATAGCATCCAACACTAATTTATATGCTATCAAAACAAATAATAGCATCCAATACTAATTTATATGTTGTCAAAACAAATAATAGCATCCAATACTAATTTATAAGCTGTCAAAACAAATAATAGCATCCAATACTAATTTATAAGTTGTCAAAACAAATAATAGCACCCAATACTAATTTATAAGCTGTCAAAACAAATAATAGCATCCAACACTAATTTATAGGTTGTCTTAAGGGGATGTCTTAAGGGATCCTAATACGACGTTTTAAGGGGATCAAAGGAGAGTATAATTAAGTATAAATATTAAGTGATATAAACAAGTATTATACTTTAGGGTGAGTCATCATAACAAATGATATAATTAAATATAATATTTAGGATATGTGCTAATACAACACATCTTAAGGGGATCAAAGAAGAGTATAATTAAGTATAAATATTAAGTGATATAAACAAGTATTATAAGTTTTAGGGTGAGTCATCATAACAAATGATATAATAAGTATAATATTTAGGATATGTGTTAATACAACACGTCTTAAGGGGATGTCTTAAGGGGTCCTAATATGACGTCTTAAGGGGATCAAAGAAGAGTATAATTAAGTATAAATATTAAGTGATATTAACAAGTATTATAAGTTTTAGGGTGAGTCATCATAACAAATGATATAATTAAGTATAATATTTAGGATATGTGTTAATACGAAATGTCTTAAGGGGAGGTCTTAAGGGGTTGTAATACAACATCTTAAGGATATAATTGATTTAACAATAATTTATGCATGATATTTAGTGATTATACAATCAAATATAAAGTTTCAAAGTAGGAAAACATGCACATTTAACAAACAAAATATATAGAATATTGATTTTGATACATAAAAGTACATAGAGTACATAATTGTTTATGTACATGCATTTGTAATTTGTACAAAATGTTTAATTGTGTAAGTATGTATGTACATATATGTCATCTCAAAACAATGTTTACAAAATTTGGATATGCCATCTCAAGAACATCTCAAACTCATGCTCGGAATATAGTAGGTCTTCACGCCAGCTAATATAAAAAATGTACAAGAAATATCAATGAAATCATCAAAACATACATATTTTAATTTATATAAAACTATCTATATGTACACAGCTCAAGTACCTGCATTTAAAAGTATTCCACACATGTGTGTAGGTTGAATACAGGCATCCTCTCATTTTTGTTTCAAAGTATGAGATCAATGCAATGATGGCTTAAGGATACAAAAGAGGATAATAAATCAAATTTAACTATTAATGTACAAGAAATATCAATATATAGTCAAAACATGTATTTAAATATAATTTAACTAATAATTACCTATTTTTACCAAGTATTCCATGTTGTCTAGGTTGAATCTGCATGGACTAGATCCTTTTTTGTGATTATGGCTTAAGGATATATAAAAGGATAGTTTAAATCAATTTCAACTAATAACACACTTGACCAATATCAAAACATGTATTTAATCTATTTAAAAGGACATTATAAAACTAAGACTATATTTCCCTGTATTTACTTATTCCATTGTACCATCTGCATCCTCTCTTTTTTGCAATGCATCTATGATTGTCTCATGCTCTTCCATAGAAATTGGCCATAGCACTTTATTTGTAGGTCTTCCATGATACCGATCTAGTTTTATATTTGTTGCCACCACCAAATGTGAATAGTGTATAATCTTTTTATGTGTTTCATAATCTTTGAATGTAGGTAGACCATTCTTCCTTGTTAGGTATTTTTGTAGCCAAGTTCCAACAACTACCACTGATCCTATTGGAAAACATGAAAACCATCATCAAATAATTTCTCAAAATTTTCTTAAGGGGATTAAAGACTTGTTCTAAAAATTTGCTTAAGGGGGTCAAAAACTTGTTATCAAAATTTGCTTAAGGGGATGTCTTAAGGGGATCACCATACATGTTGGATAATGATAGGCATCATCGTCTACTCGAGGTGATATTAACTTATGTTTAGTCTCCACACAATGAGCCAACCAATATTTTGTTTCCTCTTCATTCCCCTCAGGTGCAACAGCAACATGCACATGTCCTGCAAACAAATTTTGATTTAATAACTTGCGCATATCCATATAAATAATTTAGTATTACAAAATAACTTAATAAAGTGAAATAAAATGAAATAAATTGAATTAAATTATCTTCTTGTGCAAAGTCTAAACCATAGTCATAGTCTTCAGATGCAAACACTTGATCATTTTCTTCAATAGTTCTTTCATATTGATCATGTGCTTGTGTAGGTGTCAACAATCTTTGCTCCCACTGTTTAACCCATTCTATATTTTCACATGCTTCCCAATCTCTTGAGATACAAAACTAACAAAAACATGCAAGCTCCCTTGTCCAGACAGTCCATGTGCTTGTTGTCAAACTCCTAAATGAATGACATTTAGTAGATCTACTAATTGTCTCACAGTCAACTCTAGGTACAATGTTCTCTTCTTCAACCAACCAAAAGAATTGATGAACTATAGAGTGCTTACTCAAACCAGGTGCAGATAGTCTTGTATTGCATCAATCCACAATCCCACGTGCATCTTTAAATTTTACTACATCCTCAAATTTTAATTGTTCTCTAGCAAGAATTCTTTTGACACATGCACCAACTCCATCATGTTCTCCTTTACCATGCCTAGCTTCAAAAAAACTTCATATATGTTGGACATTAAGTTCCTTGTGAACCCTACTTAACCAATAGAACATTCGAGCATTCTTGAGCTTCCCTGCACAATTATTTGACCATATGAGGTGTTATGTCATATGGATTTCTCTCTCTTAAATCTCTATAAAATATATTGAAATAGTATTGAACAAACTTTGACGAGTGTAACCGGTTGTCACTCAAATAAAAATGATACTCCCTCAAAAAATTTCTATCATCCTCAGTACTATCATCTGCATGTCTATAAACAATATGGACAGACATAGCTACTTGCACTCAATTATAATACTGTGATTGAATTTCCTCTTGCGGAGCTAGAGTATAATTTTCTGCAAAATCAACCACTAAAAGTATAGTACCAATTGGAAATGTCTTTCTACATGCATGAAATTGGCCATCAAACCATCGAGCATGTTGAGAGTGCATGGCATATTTTGGTACAATCTTATTCTTAAATTCACTCATGAATGCATGTACACTAACTTTTTCTATAACTAAATCACAACGCTTTCCTATTTTTCCATCTTTTAAAGAATAGTGAACATTCTTAAATATTTTAACATCTACTAATTGTTGTCCAAAATAATTATCAATCGTTTCATGCATACAAATTCTTAAGAATGAAAGATTTCCACAACTAATGCATTGTCCAGAAATATAAGAACTTAAATAAAAAAAATTACCATTAGATCTTTCACAAAACAAACTTGATATAAACTCCCTTATTGCTTCAAGTGGCATATTAATGCCACATTCCTGTATAATCATGTTAGTATGCAAGGTACAATGTATATATCAAAAAACATCATAAAAATAATGAAATTGAACATGCATTTTACAACAACAAGATATTTTTTGCTTATTAATTTTTACATACCAGGGTTTACATTTTTTAAAAGACCTTTGACTTATTTTAATATTACCAAGTAACACTAAATCACCACAAAATTTTCTATAAAATTTAGTTTGTGTTGTATCTAATAGGTGTTTTGGGTGAGGATCGCGAACTTTGGACCCCACCCTTAATTTTAAAACATCTCTAGCTTTAGATGATACCCTAGTATTATCATGCCAATATTTTTCAATCAAAGATTTAATTTCAACATTCAATTTTATATCAAACCTCGGGAGTCGACCACTGAAACTCCAACATGGTTGATAGGATCATTTTCTATACTTTCTCTTCTTTTTGCGGCTTTGAGCAATGTTTTAGGATGTATTTTTAAAACTTCACTAATATTGCTTACCATTCTTTAATTCAAAGTTGCTTTTAACTATAGCAATTGTTATAACTCTTCTTGTTGCATTTTTATCTTTAGATCGACTATTTTTCCCAATAGATTGAATGACACTAGCAATAGTAGACATAGCATGTTTTAATGATTGATATTTTATTTTTTGTTTAACAAAAAAGCCTAACCTTTTCATTATTTTCCTCAATTTTTGCATTCTCATCAACTGCATCATTAGTTGACATTGAAATGCAAGTTTTTTATGATAAAATAATTTTGTGTACATTCTATTCGCATGCGTTCTTATTTTCCTCCAAGAAATATTACCAAGAAGATTATCCAAAACATCACTTTAAAAAAAAATTAAAAATATTTTCATTAAATTCAACATCACATTCTATATTTTCATTTTCATTTTCAACTTCAAAACGATTTACATTTTTATCAACAAAACAGTTTTCATTTTCATTTTCATCAACAAAACAGTTTTCATTTTCATTTTCAACAAAAGGATCATTCTCATTTTTATTTTCAATGAACGATTTTTCATTCTCATTTTCATTTTCAACAAATTCTATAAAAGTTTCATCTCTCCTAATATTATCAGTGCCAATATCGTTAAGTCCAACATCTTGTAAAACTTCTACATACAAATTTACCATTTCACTAAAATGTGGATTTGAAGACGTACCTAGATTTGTGCCTATTGAAACATTCTCCATTGCATTGAAAGAGGGATTTGAATACATACTAGGACTTGTTTGTACAATCATATTATTTTCCAAATTGAATTCTTGAAAATTAGCTTCATCTACAACCATGGTCTCCTCAATATTTTCATCTTCAATAGTTGTGGAATTGGATGATCCACAATCATTCATTGATTTAATTTTCATTCTTCTTTCTCTTTGTCTATGTTTCTCCTTCTCTCTCTTTGCTTCAATTTCTTCAGGAGTCAATGTCTTCCTATCTTTCCTCTTATTAAGAGCTTGTGAACCCATTATTATAAAATTCTCAAGCACAAATGAATGTCAATAGTGAAATTGTTCAAAAAATTCAATCCAAATTGCAAGTTGAAGACCTGTAAGGACAAAATTCTTCCTCTTGTGTTCCTCAAAACAAGTAGAAAACTAGCACAATTCCACTTAAAAAACTATTTTATTCATGCCTCCTTTCAAAAATTTAATCCATATTGCAAGTTGAAGACCTTTTGTTCCTCCAAACGAGTAGAAAACTAACACAATTCCACTTCAAAAATGGTTTACATGATGCCTCCTTTGAAAAAATCAATCCAACATGCAAGTTCGCCACTTGTAAAGACAAAAGTTGATGAAAAATAGCCCAATATGTCGTAGTCAGCTGTACATGTGAAGTTGCAGATTTCACAGTAAACTTTGCCAGTAAATTTAAAAAAAAAAGGTTAAAAAGAAACGGGATCCAGTTTATAAGCTGAGATCTCGTTTATTACAAACAGGATCTTATTTCATAATTAGGATCCCATTTCCGAATATTAAATGTGGTGATCATTGACAAGGAAATGAGATCCTGTTTATAATCGGGATCTCGTTCCCCAATATTAAATGTGGGGACCGTTGATAGGGAAACAGGATCTTGTTTCCCTATCAATGGTTACCACATTTAATATTGGGAAACAGGATCCCGTTTCCTTATCAATGGTCACCACATTTAATATTGGGAAACAAGATCCCGTTTCTAAAAATTTGAAATTTCATTTGCTTTGTGGTCGGGTTTCTGGCTTGTATTCTGGTTCAGGAAAAGCATTGGGAATCCAAACCTAGGCCTTCAACCTAGTTTGACCTGCAAGTTGAAGGTCCTAACAATGTCAAAGAAAAATACTAAGTTTGGACATATGGTTGACGACATTTTTTGCAAATTTTTTTGACGAAATTAAAACCCATTATAGATGAGACAATGTAGATTCCAAATATGTGTTTTTTTTACAATTGGATTATTTTTTCTATTTTTCAATTAATTTATGATGAAACTGGTCCATAAACTTTAAATATCAGGGTTTTTTACTATTTTAATCTTTTTATTTGTAGAAATGTAAATAATCTTTATCGACATCATGCATCTAATTTTGATCAATTAACATCATTTCCTCTATTAATCAAATAAATTAATTTATTAGATTAATTCACTAAAGTCCTTTTATTTAATTAAGTAAATCAATTTATTTAATTAAATCCCCAAAGTCCTCTTGTTTAATTAAATAAATCAATCTGTTTAACTAAATCCCCAAAGTCCTCTTGTTTAATTAAATAAATCAATTTATTTAATGAAATCCCCAAAATCCTCTTATTTAATTAAATAAATCAATTTGTTTAATTAAATCCCCAAGGTCCTCTTATTTAATTAAATAAATCAATTTGTTTAATTAAATCCCCAAAGTCATCTTATTTGATTAAATAAATCAAATGATTTAAATCAAATATCATAAATTCACTAACCCACTCAAAGTTAATTAAATTTTAAATTAATTAACCTTAATCACCTTCTAATCATCATTAATAAATTCTCTAGCTTTTAACTCCCCAAGAGTTAAATCAACACCAGACTAATCCACCCATTTGCACATGAAAATCAATTTTTCTAATTAACTAATTATCTCATTTTCCCTCTCAAAAGCACATTATAGGGAATATTCCTTCATTGACTCCCTTTATTTGACTTTCTCATTCAAACAATTTCTGCCCCCAAAACAATTCAAGCACATGCATTTCATGCCTCTCAAACATGCATTTGGTGCCTCTTACAAACACAAAGTTTGATCAATCCTTACCCATTAGCATTATCATTGGTCTTTTTTTAATCCCACATTCTTCCTATTCTTCAATTCTTCAAACCTCTAACTATAAATAGAGGCCTTCTCTACTTGAAATCTATCCATAGTTTTATGCATTTACACTACACACACATTTGTCTTTATCACTTGCATCTTGCTCATCATTTTGAAAGTTTATCAAGGGTTGGGAAAGGAATACTTTCCACATCAAAGTAGCACCAATCCACTATGAGATAGAATTTGCTTCATATTTTCATATGCTTTTGTTTAGTTTCATTGTTTCCTTGGTTGCATATTTAACATGATTGAGTATTTCGTAGAGATGTTTAATTTGTTGTGCTTTAAATGACTAACATGCTAATGTGTGTTAAAGTTTAAGCATTTTGCAGATTATTGCATCTACAAAATGGCACTAGAAGGGGGGCGAATTAATGTTTTGTGTGTTTTTGGAGAAATTTTGGGTTTAACTTAGTTGTTGGTTTTTTTATAAAAAATTGGGTTTAATCTTTTAAATGCATGATTTTCCTTAATTTTTAATAAATTCTACATGACTAATCTTGCAGAAAGGTTGCTAGGTTTTGAAGATGTCATGTTTTGTTTTCCAAAACATTTTACGATTTCAAAATTGATTACTATTTGAAGAAGTCATTATCTCAAGTTGCTGTCCATGATTGATTTTGCTGTTTTTTTTTTTAAATTTTGGGTTTAATCTCTTAAATGCATGATTTTCCTTAATTTTTAATAAATTCTACATGACTAATCTTGTATAAAGGTTGTTGGGTTTTGAATATCTCATGTTTATCTTTCCAAAACATTTTACGATTTCAAAATTGATCAAGATTTGAGAAAGTTGTCATTATCCCAAGTTATAATCTAATTTTCTAAAAAAAAATAAAAATTCAAACACTTGAAGGGATAAAATGAATTAGCTTTCAAAGTTGGATAAAATTGAACCAAACAACCTCACATTTAGCTTAAATTTTGACATGTGCTTTAAATTTTGATTTAATCTAATTTTTAACATGTCTCTAAACTTCTTGTTTTGGTTTCTTGGGTATTTTACAGGTTTGGACAATACAACTTGAAGAAAAGAAGCATACTATATCATTTGAACTATAATTGTAACAAGTGTTTTGACACTTTTGGGGAAATTATAACCCATTGTAGTGCTTTTTACTTTATGCTTTAGGACCTCACTAACTTTCATTTGGGTTTTAAAAAGAATATACAAAAGCTTTCTTTTCCATAAAGGGTTAAAAAGAACAATTAGAAACTCACTAGATTTGATTTTGGGTCTTAAGAATTGAACAAACAACTTCAAAAACTCAAATTTGGTGCTATAAAAAGAATCCATCATTTCTTTTGAGGTCTAAAATAAACATGTGCTTATCTTGTTTTATAATCCTTTTTACAAACTAATACCATTGGAATGTGTATGCACTTCGCTCGTGCTTTATGGTGATCTTGAGAATCAAAAGCATTTTGGTGATATTAGGTTATCTAAAAGATTGCCTCCGCATTTCAAATTTGGGTTTTTAAAAATTGAACAAATCTTGCTAGTGTGAGTGAGTACATTGCGTGTGTTCTCTCTTTATTCATACAAACAAAGATTGATCAAACTACGAATGTGCTTATTCGCTTTTGTATACCTTTAGAGGGCCTGACTTCGTGGGAAAAAGTACTCACCCCAAGGGAACGACCCAAGCGGTAATGAGCATAAGCCAGGCTCTTTTGAACCGTTATACAAATTTGTGGTTGCAAGGAAACATTGCAATCAACTTAGTGATGCATGATAGCTCTCCCCTAGTATCTTTATGATGCGTAAAGCCCTTGTTCTAAGGGTTGGGAGACCTCTTGAGGGAGTTTATCATCGTGTCCTTTGAACTGGATGCCCTTATTATGAACCATTGTATAGTAGCCAAAAATCCCAATATTTGTTGGCATTAGGAGGTCGGACATCCAGAGCCATCCCACATACTTGCGATTCTTTGTAGAGATGAAAAGTTCATCATGGGAGATTCATGAGAACTGAAGCTTGGCTGACCTGTAGAAGTGAGTGTCATGGAGGGGAGCTAGTGTGGTCAAGCTTCTAGTCATTCGCTCTGAATAAGCGCAGCTGGATTTATCAAAGTGGGAAATTCAATAAATATTTTCTCTTCCATCCTAGGATTGTGCAATTGAGTCAATTAAACACATTGTTTGGATCCAAAATCTTGAAAACAAACATTCAACAAGGTCATCAAATTTCAAACCCTTTAGTAGAAGCAAATACCTTTGAAATAATCTAAGTGCTACTGCTTGTCCCTTGGGATTTCATCCTTAGAGGCTTCTAAGTATTTGGGTTTATATCTTAATTTGCTCTCTAAATTTAACATTAGGGAACTATTGCCTTGATTCTCTTGATTTCTGCATAATGGACTTTGTGGGATGAAAATAAATTGAGACATTAGGCATTGAGTTCAAAAGCTAAGCAAGAAAGTGTTTGTGGTAAAAAGGACTCGTTAAGCAAAGATAAGAAACAATTAGACCCCACACATATGCTTTTACAATTTTTTTCCCGAAAGATCAAAATTTGAAAACCAAAGTCTAAAAGTCCTAGTCCAAGAGCTCTTAAGAAACATTTCTCTATGCTTTATGAATTTAGAGAGAGAATGGTCTTCAACTTTTACAAACGTGCACCAAAGAACAATCCCAATTTGTATTCATTTTACTATTATCAAAATCCAAGACTTTTTCAAAGGTTTGAGTATCTCACATAGGAAGCATAGCATGTTCTTCAACACCAAGGTCTTGTAAGCAAAAGTATCTCTAGGTTCACTTAGGATCAAGTCAACCACTTTCATCCATCCTCAAACATCAAATCAAAATCATCTCATAAACAACTCTTGGAAATCTTGAAAAAATCATTCATGCTAGACTTTTGGAAAATCCTTTAAATCAAATCCAAATCATCTTGTTTGAATAGGTATGTGTAGATGAATCCTTCATACATTTAGTCAAATTATCAATCCTTGTGAACAAGTTTATCCCTAGATAACATCCAACATCTTGGGGTTTATGAGTTCATTATCCAAAATCCAAAATCAAATCAAATCATAATCAAATCAAAAATCCAAAAGTTCCAAATTCTAGTATCTCCAATATTTCTTAAAGAGTTTAATCATTCACATCATCCATCTTTCACTTATCTCATCATCACCCTTTGGTCCTTATCATCCTAGATTTTATTTTTTGAGCCTAAAGTTTAGATCAACCTAAGGAGTTAGAGGTTCACCTCCCACATTCCTAAAAATTGATCCCTATTTTATGGTTCAAACTAGATCTCAACACAAGAAAAACATGGAAGCCAACAAGGAAACATCCACTTCAAGTGACTTGAGTCAAACTGCACCTGAAATCAACCCCATCGAATCTAACAATCCTCCACTCAACCTTCCTCAACTACCACAAGATCTTCAGGAGCTAGGTTGCCAAGTGGAGGATATCACCAACAATGTCCTAGGAATGACTCAAGATGAAATCATGAGCTAGTCCACAATATTGAAAACCACAAGATTGTCAACACCATGATGAGACTCAATCATTCACAATACATGTTAGCATTAGCAAAGGAAGGGGCTAAACTCCCTTTTTATTATGATGTGAACACTATTGTGGAAACATCCCTTGGAAATATACCTCAAGCCCCCATCATGCCTTCATTTCCAAGCATCGTTGAACCCATCATACAACGCATTTCATCTCATGCACCAAGTCAACCCATAACTACCAAGAAAATTTTATTGCTCCACACTCTTCAAACCCATCCCCTTGTTAGTAACCAAAACTTGGAGGCAAACACTATCTTGGGTATGCCAAACACTGTTCCACAGGATCCAAAGCATCAATATGTCCCATTCATTTTAGATAACACAAATGATCCTGCTTCTTTCAGGGAAACACCGGCATATCAATTAAATACCATTCTCACAACATCACAAGGACAAGGGGGAGTTCTTTACCCATCATCCTCGCTATCACAAGGGAACACATCATCCATCTTTCCACCATTCCCACTCTTGACTTCATCATCCACGCCTAATCAAGGTGGAGGGAAAATCTTTCCATCTAACACATCAACCCCAAATTAGACAAATCAAATCAATCAAACCACAAGTGAAATAAACTAATCAAATCCTCCAATTATATCTCTAATATCACAGCAACAGGTGGAATCAATCCAAGTCTCACAACCAATGATCACTCAATCCACAACCTCCAAAATTCCTCAAAACGCGGTCTATCAAGGACCAAGCACATCATCTATACCATCTACCACTCAACCCCTTTTCATCATGCAAACACCCCCTCAACAACCACCGCCTCAACAAAATATTATCACACCATCTCACAACATTCCAAATCCACCACCTCCACCACCAAATCCAAATCAATACAACATCACCCTACAAGTAGCTCAACAAGCATACCAAAAGGAATTCCAACAATTTTAGGCTTAGCAAGCCATGCAACAAGCTGCCCAAGCACAAGCATAGGCATTGCTACAACAACAACAATCCCAACAAGCCATGCAAGCTGTAAAAGAGCAAGCACAAGCCCAAGCGCAGGAACAAGCCCAATACCAAGCACAACAGGCCCAAGTGCAAGCCTTGTTACAACAACAAGCTTACCAACAAGCTTTACAGGAATACCAAGCATAAAAGCAAGTGGCTCAACTACAAGCCCAACAACAAGCTTTGTTGGCACAATAGCAACAAGACCAACAACAAGCATTATTGGTACAACAACAATTCCAAGCATACTAACAAGCATTAATTGTGCAGCAGAACCTACAACAAACTCCCACGAATACATCACCAAGTCCCCAAACCATCACACCAACTGAAAACACATTCATTCCACCATCGGATCCTCATAATGATCTATCCACACAAATCAAGCTACTCTCACAATAGGTATTAGACATACAATCTAGTAGAACACCAAAAACACAAGGGAATCTATGTCCTTATCCTTTTGACAGGAGCATTGCAATGAAGTCATTCCGTCAAGGTTTTGAGATACCGAAGTTTGACAAGTACCATGGAACCGAAAATCCTGAAGATCACATCAAAGAGTTCCATGTGCAATGTATGGAATTTTCCTATGATAAATCTTATCTAATGCAACTCTTCCCTAGAAGCCTAGCTAGCCTAGGAATGGAGTGGTTCTTCCATCTTCCCCTGGAATCAAAAAGTTCCAAGAAATTGTGGATGCATTCATACAAAATTACTCATTCAACATAGGCATGTATGTGAGGTTAGAATAACTGTCTGCCTTAAAACAAGCCAAGGGGGAAACATTTGCATTCTTCTTACAATGATGGCGATCCAAGGCCAATAGGAGCAAGTGGGCTATGCCAGAAGAACAACAAGTCGGAACCATCATCTCAAATCTTGAAGGGACTTTAGCCTTCCATCTTAAAATGCAGTGCATCACCACATATGACAAAATCATCCCCAAAGATCTTAACATTGAAAGAGCCATCATTGCATAAGGGGAGACACCCGTGTATCAAGACCATCATCCATCAAAAAGCTATAACAATAAACGTCACACTTGGGCACAAAACAAAAATGTCACCAATGATGGTGTTGTTGATGCAAAATTTGTAATCAGTGCTCCTAGACCAAATGCAAAACAACAAACCTATCAACAACCTCAAAACAACACCACACAGACCAACACATCACAACAACAAATCAACTCACAAACAGTCAACAATGTCAATGATCAAGGCGGACCATCCACAAGGAACAAGTATCCCCCCAAACAAAAATACACAACCCTTTGGGAACCAATTGAATCTATCATGAAGAAACTAGTACAGGAGAACCTCATTAAAATCCTTGTCTATGAGAATTATCAAGAGCCCCAAGTGAAACCACCATGGTATAATGAAAATCACCTTTGCAATTTTCATAAAATCAAGGGGCACAAGATGAACAATAACATGAGATTGAAAAATCTGATCCAAGACCTTATCGATGACAAGATCATAAAGGTTGAACAACCTACAGGAAATCAAGACCTGAAGATATACACGAATCCAATGCCAGACCACAATAAAGGGAACAACCATGGAAAGGTGAAGTATGGCAATGTAAACCATGTTTACGATCATTTTGTGGCATCCTTAGATGAATGGGTCACTATTTTTAATGTTAAGGGAGCCAAAGCTAATTGTGGAGTCACCACATGTGGCATAAAGGTTACGATTGCTAGACCATCCCAACCATCTAGGGCATCAACCTCTAATCCAAAATCCATTCCCAATGGCTATAATGTCTTGGACCAACTGAAAAGAACCCTCGCTTAGATCTCCATCATTGAGTTACTAAAGATCTCACATGCACATAGAATAATCTAAGAGGAAGCATTGGCTTCATCCGTTGTCCCCACAAATCTTGATGCAGATTAGTTCCAAGCTATGGTTAGACACATAACCAAACCACATCTCCTAACATTTTCTGATCAGGACCTCCCAACACAACCATCTCATAATTGTTCACTCCATCTTGAGGTCTTGGTCCATAAAAACAAAGTCAAAAGGGTCTTGGTGGATGGGGGTGCAAGTCTAAATATTTTTTCTCTCAAGGTCATAAAGAATCTAGGATTCTTCGAGGACATCATTAAAAAAGGTAAAGGTATTACGATTAGGGCATATGATGATCAGGAAATAGTGTCTCAAGGCACTATTCAACTCCCTATTCAAGTAGGGCTAGCAATTATGGAAACCACATGCCAAGTCCTTGATCTTGATTTTCCTTATAATATCTTCCTGGGGCGTCCATGGATCCATGGGATGTAAGCAATTGCATCTACCTTTCATCAGTGTGTCAAGTTTCCCTATCAAAACCAAGAGGTCACAATCCATGGTAATCCTGAGCCATTTTATTATTGCAAAAATCTAGAAGCAAAGTACTACAAAATCCCTCAAGTCCCAAAGAAGGAGGAGGGCCCTACAAATCCATATATAGACCCAACTACTTTAGCCTCCACTTCTAAGACAAATTCGCCCAAATAACACTTCAGCCCAAACTTTCAAAGTAGACCCTTCTAGATTTAGATGTTGGGGTGACCTAAGTCAAGAAGTAGTGGACGAAAAGGACATATCAATTTTTTTGTACCAAGATGAAAGGCTCGTACCTGATCTTCCCATGAATGATAATAGAAAAGGACTGTAGATAATGCAAGGATGGGGCTATAACAAGAACAAGAAACTTGGAAGGAATGACAATGGTCTTCTAGTACAGCTTATTCCTGAGATGCGTATGAGAAATCTTGGCCTCAGATGTACCCCCCTAAAGGTAACCATACTTGGTAGAGGTGCCCCAATTAAAATAGTCAAAACTCCCCCTCAGTTATCAACATCCGCTCTTCAATTACCAGTATCCATAGGTCAAGTCATAGATAACTTTATCTTTGACATAATCGATGTGTGCAGTGATGAGGATCCCATAACTGACTTGCCCATGCTATTTGAGGATTCCTCCCTTCTCATGATTAGTACCCTATCTTTTGAGTCAAATAACCAAACCCATGAGCTAAACTTAGTCTATCCCCAACTCATCAATTACGACCAACGAGGACCACTAATTTTGGACACATTCGAAAATGAGAAGGCTCTTTCAAAATTCATGGGATTGCGAGATACTATACCATGCAGAGATCAGAAGGTTGGGTTTGACATTGAGCTAGACACACATGCCTATTATGGGGAAATGATTGAATCCCTTAGTTGCAAAATTGAAAATTTAAGAATAATATCTAGGTCTTTCAGTGAAAACCACACTATGGCATTCTCTGACCCAAAAATAGTAAAAACAAAGGATGCATCCAATGGTGAAAATCTCCTTGAGGCCCCAGAGGATGAGGGATTCAATATTCCCCTTAGTTCTATTCATCAGGAGAAGTCAGTAGTCTTAGAAGAAAAGTGCAATTCAGTCAACCTGGGCACAAAAGATATGCCACATATTACCTTCTATGCAAAATCACTTCTCACAGAAGAACAGGAAATCCTAGTTGCTTTTCTAAGGGAAAGAAAGGTAAAATTCTTATGGAACTACGCCGAAATGCCTGGTCTCGACCTAGAAGTTGTGGTTCACCATCTAGCTGTCTATCCTGAAGAAAAACCAGTAAGGAAAAAACTAGTCAAGATGCATCCACAAATAACATTATTGGTCAAGATGGAATTACAAAAGCTCCTTGATGCTAGTTTCATACGGCCAATTGATTATCTGAAGTGGGTTTCAAATATTGTACCTGTTTCAAAGCCCACTAGGGGCATTCGGATCTGTACTAACTTCAGGGACCTAAACAAGGCATGCCCCAAGGATGACTTCCCTCTTCCCAATATCGACATGATTGTGGATCAAACAACAGGGCATGAAATGCTATCACTAATGGACAGATTCTCAGGGTATAATAAAATTATGATAGCTAAGGATGACCAACACAAGAAAACTTTCACTTGTCCATGGGGGACATACTGCTGGAATATGATGACATTTGGGTTGAAAAACATAGGAGCTACCTATTAAAGGGCTATGAAACTAATCTTCCATGAAATGATTCACAAAACCATGGAAGACTATGCAGATGAAATATTGGCTAAATCAAAGAAATCTCGAGATCACATAGCAACATTAAGCTCCATCTTCGATAGGCTAGAAGAATACAAGGTTAGGCTCAATCCAAAAATGTGTGTCTTCGGGTACAATTAGGCAAGTTACTAGGGTACATTGTATCTATGAGAGGAATCAAGATAGACCCTACCAAAGTCAAAGCAATCCTCGAGATGGATGCACCAAGGACATTGAAGTAGTTAAGGGGTTTGTAGGGAAGACTCCAATCCATCCGCCAATTTATAACATAATTAGTAGATAAGGCTATCCCATATTCTCATCTACTCCACAAGGGGGTAGCATACAAATGGGATGATAAATGTGACTAGGCTTTCAATAAGATCAAGGAGTACTTGCTCACACCACTAGTTTTCATGCCGCCAATTCTAGGCAAGCCATTGATCCTGTATATATCAACAACAACAACATCCCTTGGAACTTTCTTAGGTCAACATGATGAAAATGGTAAGGAGAGAGCTATTTACTACATTAGTAGAACCATTGTGGGACATGAGCTGAATTACACATCCATTGAAAAGGCTTGCCTAGCAGTAGTGTTTTCCTCACAAAAATTCAAGCACTACATGTTGGCCCATCAAATAAAACTCATTGCCAAGATTGACCCACTCAAATACTTACTTTCTAAAGCAACGCTCACAAGGCAAAAAACTAAATGGGTTATGATCCTGACAGAACATGACATTGAGTATGTAGAATGGAAGGCCATTAAAGGACAAGTAATTTTAGATCAATTGGCAAAGGCGCCAATGTATTAAAAAAACCCACTGATATTAGAGTTCCCTAATGAATCCATCTTTACTATAAGTGTAGCAGATCACTAGAAAGTATATTTTGATGGATCCTACACATAGCATGAGTTAGGAGATGGAGTCTTCTTCATTACACCACAAGGATATTGCATACCCAAATCATATAAGTTGTATTTTCCTTGCACAAACAACATTGCAAAGTATGAGGCCCTTGTCATAGGACTCAGAATAATAGTTTAGTGGCAAATCATGGCACTCAAAGTCTATGGAGACTCGCAGCTAATCATCAACCAGGTCAATGATGACTACCAAATGAAGGATGACAAATTGATCCCATACAAGAAATTGGAGGAAAGCCTCAAAGAATTCTTCATTGACATCACATTTGAGCAAATATCAAGAGAAAACAACAGAGCGGCAGATGTTATGGCAACAATTGGATCACTACTAGATATCCCACGCAACGTCCCCAAGCAAGAATTCCTTATAGAGAATCTTCTCGTACTAGCATTCAAGGTACCAGAGTCTGAATTTGTGTGTGAAATTGTTGGTCCCAATGATCTTTAGTATCATGACATATACACCTACTTGAGAATAGGAGTTCTCCCCGCTAATATAACCCTGAACCTTAAAAGAACATTTTTCAAGAATTCATCTTGTTTTGTTATCTTAGGAGACACCCTATACTGTAGGAGTATTGAAGGAACCCTTTTACAATGCCTAAACATTGAGGAAGCTTTGACTACTTTAACCGAGGTACACAATGGCATTTGTGGGTCACATTCAAGTGTTATGACCTTGGTTAAGAAACTGTTGAGGACTGGGTACTATTGGCCTACAATGAAAAAAGAAGCTCACGACTATGTTTGAAGGTGCTTGCAATGTCAACAGCATGGGGATCTCATGCATGCACTGGCTCAGGAGCTCCACCCAATCATTACACCTTGGCCCTTTTCACAATGGGGGATCGATCTCATTGGAAAAATCACCCCCACCTCATCTAGTGGACATAAGTTCATCATCACCGCCACAAAGTACTTCATGAAGTGGGTAGAGGCCATTCCCATGACCTATATCATAGGAAATAAAATTTCCATGTTCATCCTGAACTACCTAATTTTCCGCTACGGTGTCCCTCAAGCCATTATCTCAGATAATGAGACACCTTTCAAAAACCAAGATGTTTGAGACCTATGCCAAAATTTTAATATCCAACATCGCTTCTCCACTCCATACTACCCCCAAGGAAATGACCAAGCTGAGGCTACCAATAAGACCATTTCAAAAATCCTAAAGAAGACAGTCAATGACACTGGTCATGACTGGCACTTACAGCTAAATCTTGCCTTATGGGCCTACCAAATGAGTATCCTCACATCTACAGGTGCAACCCCATTCTCCTTGGTCTATGGATCAGAAGCTATACTTCCTATCAAGATCAAGCTCCCATCCTTAAGAATATCATTGCAGAATCTCATCCCTGATGAAGAATATCGGGTATCATAGTTGAAAAAGATGGAACTACTGGATGAGCGGCCCATGGATGCTCTAAACCACCTACAAGTCTATGAGAACCATCTCAAGAGGAGCTACAACAAGAAGATCAAGAGTCGAACCTTTCAAGTTAGAGAGCTTGTATTAAAGGAGAATCAGAAGAATGTACCAAATCCAGATAGCAAGGGAAAGTTTGAACCCAAAAGGTTGGGACCCTTCATCATCATAGTAAGCTACAAATCAAGAGCATATCAACTATCTACACCTAAGGGATAGCCTCTATAGGAGCCTATCAATAGCTCCTATCTCAAAAAAAATTATGCTTAAACTTGCAAAGTATAAATCCAAAAATACAAAAAAATCAAAAAATATAAAATCCAAAAAAATAAGAAAAAGGATTGAAAATAGTAAATAAAAAATTCTCCCTCTAGTGAAAACCACTTTGGTGGTGCTTTGGGAAAGTACCTTGGTGAAAACCTAGTAAATAGGCGCCTCGTGTAAATAAGCCATTTCCATCCACTATGATCTCTACGACTTGTTCTGCATCATTCATCTATCACACTTTCATATCTCCATCCATCACCCATCTACATCTACATCATAGCTTGATCCTATTTTCATATCATGATCCCTCTTAGTACTACTTAGCCGATTCCTAAGGTCAATTTGTCCTACCTATACTAGAGTAGTCTATTGCACCACGCTGGGGGCATGTTCTTATACTTAGATTGGATCAAATTCGTGTATATTCTTGAAATATTCCTTAAAATTAGAAAATTAGAAAATCCAAAAACATTCATAAAATTAGAAAACTCAAAAACATTCATAAAATCAAAAAATCCAAAAACATTCAAAAAATCAGAAAATCCAAAAACATCAGAAAATCAAAAAACCCAAAAACATTCAAAACATATCAAAATCCAAAAATAGGTCAAAAAGTTAGAAAAAGTCAAAAATAGCCTCATCTTGTTGAACTACGGGTCTCTGAGCTCTTAACGTAGGCAAGACCATCATCGATGTGCCCTAGAGACACCCTAGGTCAATCCTTTAGGAGTCTGTCATAATAAAATGTCACCTTTTATCTGTGTATATCTTCATCTTATTGGTCAAGTCAGTCAAACTACATGGTCTTTGTGTGTATATCGTAGGTAAGGATAATCTTTGATCATCCCTTGAGGCCCCCAGGATAGGTCTTTAGGTTAGGTTCTTGGTCAAAATCTCAGAAAATACCAAAACATTAGAAAATTTGAAAATCAAAACATTTGTAAAACATTTCAAAAATCCCAAAACAGCCTCGAAACATTTCAAAATACCAAGAACATCCATCCCATTTCCCTTTCACCTTCAATAAACATTGACTCACAAGATCTGAACTATTTCCCAACTCTATTGGAATACTACCAGTGAACTAGTTATTAGACAAACTGAGGCTTTGGAGGTTTTGAAGTTTTGCAAAATCAGGTAAAATGGGTCCACTAAGAAGATTAAAAGACATCCAGTAGAGTAAGATTTCCAAGAAGAAAAAGTTGCTAAGGAACGTGACTAGTATGCAGGTTTCCCTGTAAAGATAACTCAACCATTGCAAATTCAATCTCCAATTTTCTCAAGAATACTGCCAACCAAAGCATTCTGTGAAAGATCTAAATGTTGTAAATACACATAATTAGGAAAAGCTATTTTCTTGAATCCACCACAAATTTCACTTGGAATGGTGCCACTAAGCTTATTGTTTGAAAGGACATGGTTATTCAACATTCCCAAAATAGAGCACTGAGTCATTATCTGAACTATGTCATCTCTGAGCTTAAATGTAGGCAAGGCTAATCTTTGATCAGCCCCTGAGACACAAAAATACAAAAAACATTTAAATAACCTCCCCCAAAAAAAATAGCCTCATAAAACATCAAAAACATCCAAATATTTGAAAAAATCCATCCACCTCATTTCGTTTCACCCACAATAATCAATCATCCATAATAAATCAATCGTCACCTTCAACCTTTGGCAAAACAATTAGAGACAAGTATAGAAAATTTAAAAGTGTAAACCCAAATGTCAAGGTCTCAAGTCTAGGTCAGTAGGTAAACAAGTTGGTCAATTCTTGGTATCAATAGCCCATCATCCCATTAGTCTCAAAATCATCTGATAACATCATGTCCTAGGATGCATCCTTCCTACAATGGACATCAATATCAGACTTCACCATAGTTTAGTCTTGGCTAGCGGTATGGAGAACATTGAATTGTTTGTTTACTTGATCTTTTCTTGTGATTTATTTTATTGAACCTATTCCTATGACCTCTCAAGGATGTCTATCTAAAAAAAAATTAGAGAGAGAGGAATGGGGTTTTGATCATTATCTTTTGTTTTTTGTGTTTGTTGGACGTTTTTGTAACATAATTTGGCGAATACTTGCTTTGGTAGGTGTGTATGGAAGAAGTTTTAGACAACTTGTTGACTATTTCATTGATAGGTTATGCCTTTCTATGTTTTGGTCCAATATGTTTGAAAATTCTGAAATACATCCTAGTGAGGTTTCCATATGTCAAGTATGAACAAGAATATTCCTATCTATTTTTTTGAGTCAAAGTCCATCACACTAGATACCACACAATCCTGGTTGTTTGTACCTTGATGCATCGTATATATGTGCATTATCAAACATAAGGAAAGTTATGCTCTTTACATCCCCAATCCCTAGATAAGAAAACCATCATCATTCATCATCATATCTAATAAAGTCTCGACAATTCATAGACTTGTTGGACTTCTGCATCTTCTCAGACTCAAGGGTTGATCCCTCTTATTCTACTTATTCTTTTATCTTTAACATTTTTATCCAAGTATTAAATATGTATGATATATCATAATAGACATAAGGTTAACCATGGTCGATGACTTTCTATACATCATCAAATCAGTCTACATTAAATATTTGAGCTTTCTAGTTCCCTTTGAGTTGAACTAATCCTAAATCTTTATCGTGAGATTGACCTAAAAATTGGAATTTTCGCCTGATCTTCAAGGGGGCAGTGTACTAGCATATTTTCTACTAGGGCATAAAAAAAATCATAAATTTTTTGAATTTTGATCTCACCAAGGTTATTCTTTGAACCAATGCAGCAGGTACATTGCTTCAAAGAGGGGAAAAATGTAGACATGCAAATAATCTTAATCGACATCATGCATCTAATTCTGATCAATTAACATCATTTCCTCTATTAATCAAATAAAGTAATTTATTAGATTAATTCACTAAAGTCTTTTTATTTAATTAAATAAATTAATTTATTTAGTTAAATCCCCAAAGTCCTCTTGTTTAATTAAATAAATCAATTTGTTTAATTAAATCCCCAAAGTCCTCTTATTTAATTAAATAAATCAATTTGTTTAATTAAATCCCCAAAGTCCTCTTATTTAATTAAATAAATCAATTTGTTTAATTATATCCCCAAAGTCCTCTTATTTAATTAAAGAAATCAATTTGTTTAATTAAATCCCCAAAGTCCTCTTATTTGATTAAATAAATCAAATATCTCAAATAAATCTGCAATAATCTCCACCAATTTATATATTTTTCAAAGGTAGATCTCAAATTAGGCTACCATTAGATCAAAGTTCAAGAGTACGATATAAAAAAGATAGCCTTTTGTACCATTATAGGCATTAAATTTTTTTGGTTATGTTGTTCAATCTATCAAATACTCCTACAACCTTCCATTCCTTCATAAACCAATTTTTTGTAAGCAATTGAGAAATTTTATCATTGGCTTCTTTGATGAAATTATTATCTACAACAAGATGCGGGAGGAGCACTTGTAGCATATTGATGATGTGGTTGGAATTTTGGAAGCTTGCATAAATTATTTTTACAAAGGAGTCAAAATGTGAGTTCATTATGACATATATTATATTTGGGGCACATCATCAGTGTAAAGGAAGTGTAGGTCGATATGGAAAAAGATCAAATAAATTATAAATTAGCCTCCCCCAAAGACTTTAACATTATGAAATAGATATTATATTTGGGGCACATCATCAGTGTAAAGGAAGTCTAAGTTGATATGGAAAAAGATCAAATAAATTATAAATTAGCCTCCCCCAAAGACTTTAACGTAACTTTTTTGGCCTTTACATCTACTATAGAAGGTTTTTTAAGGGGTTTTGTCAACTGGCCACCAACTTAACCAATCTAAGAAGGGATATTTCATATGAGATGAGGTTATTTAAAGAATATTCGATGAAATAAAAGAGGTAATGATCTCCTATCCCATGTTAGCTATTCTAGATTTATCTCTTCCATTTATTTTGGAGTGTGATGCATTAAGGGAGGTAATTGGAGTTGTTATTCAAAGAATAAACATGTCATTTTATTTGAGAGTGCTAAACTCAAGGTGGTGGAGAGAAAATTCTCAATATATTATAAGGAAATCCTAGCTATCATGCGTGTATTAACCAAATTCAAGCAATACTTGGTGGGTGGTTGATTTGTGGTCAATATTGATCACAAAAACTTGAAGTATTTTCTTAGGTAGAAGGATAAATGGATGAGAAAAAGGGTAAGAAAAAAATAAGTGTATGGTTTGACATTGAATATGTTAAAGGAAAGAAGAATGTGGTTGAAAATGTATTATCTAGGGAATCAACTTTGAGTTCAATGCCTCACATATCTATTGATTGGAGGGCATAAATTAAGAAACATATGTTGAGATTGTGTTTTCTACTTATTGTTGGAATAATCTACTTGGTGGTAGAATAAAGAGTAAAAAGGAAGATTTTGAGAGTAGTTCATGATATTCCCTTGACGTGTCACCCTATGTCTTTCAAAACATATAAATAGATCAAGGAAATATTTACATAGAAATGAATTAAGAACAATTTCCTTAGTCATATTAGAGAATTTGTTTTTTTAGCAAAATAAAATCTAAGAAAATATTCCCAACATGTCTTTTGCAACTTTTACCTATCATGAAATAGAAAGGGCAAATTGTTTCAATACATTTCATCACCAAACTTCCTAAATTCCATGGTAAGGATTGAATATATATTTTTATTGTTAGAACCACAAAGTATGCACATTTATATACTATTTTTACATATTTTTAGGCATTACATTTTTCTTTTATATTATTTAATTAACTACTAAGACTCCATGGATTACCCAAGAGCATCATAAGTGACAAAGATAACTCGTTCTTTAACCTATTATGGAAATAAAAAATTTATTTGGTTAGAACTAAGCTCACACCTAATACCATCTACCACCCATAAATAGATGGGAAAATGAATATTGTAAATAAATAGGTAGAAGATTACTTGAGGAGCTATCTTGTCGATCAACATAATAGATGGGTTAGATGGATCCATATAGGGGAGTATTGTTATAAAAAATGCATCACATGCCAATCGAGATGACATCATTCATGGATTTGTATGGGTATGAATCTTGAAGTTTTTTATAAGGAAAATCAAGTTTTTAAGGGGCCCTAAAACCCTTTACAAGGATGAAAAGTTTCCAAAAAAACTAAGCAATAAACACCAACAACCCAAAAAACCAAGATGCTGACAAAAGATAAAACAACAGGAACCCATTAGCAAAACAACAACAACCCAATTGATCCAACAAAAAGGAACGCGTCAGCTATAGAATTTTTTCCAAGAAATTCACTGAGGCCATATTCTCCTTGATGACCTCCTCCTGCATATCCACAACCTCTTTGATCTCTTCCACAGAGATAGCTTCTCTCTTTTTGGTCTTTCTCCTAGTCCTAAGGCACGACCTAGCATTCACATCTTTCTCCAACACTGGAGCATACTCCTCAGCTTTGTCCTCTTGGTTCAAGTAGTTGATTTCCTCAATCACTTTCTCTAACTCACCCAAGTCAAGAGGTTTACCTGTCCAATTAAGAGTTTTTTTCATTTAAAATAGAGAGACCCCTAGTTGTAGTCTTTAGAGAATTATTGTTGATATTAACCACAATTCTTAAGTCATCCATCATCTTACCAGTTCTCTCCTCAAGATTGGCAACATGATCCTCTAAAATTTTATTGACCTATATTTCTAGACAAGAAATCCTCTCCTCATGAGAAACCCCCAGATGATCAACATCAATAACCAGCTTGTCTAGCATTACATTCATGGATTTGACTTTTCCTTTAATGGCCCACTCCTTTTGATTACCACGAAGAATAGCAACACATATCTCCTACCAATTCTTTACCTGAATATTCAATTCCTTAACCTCAAAACATAACCACTTCACTAGAGACAACAAATTCATTGTCCCATCCTTGGCCATCTTGTAGAACATGTTCATATTCACATCATCCCAGTTAATAGGAGGCTGATCATTTGGCTCAATGTTACCATGAGCATCCGTCCTATCCATTTTTTGCTCCTCATCCTCTTCAATAGGGGATTCCTTGACCTCCACCACATCCACCTTGATCCACTCCTTATCAGGCAAGTTAGCTAAATTAGCTAATACTTCTAGCTGCTCCAAATTAATTTCCTGATCAACTAGAGATAACCCCTGAGAATGCATTACCACCTCCATTCCCTACACCTCCATAGGCCTAGGCCCTTTCAACAACTCAACAGAGCAAGCATTACCAACACCACCAAGAACCTTCAAACACAAATCCACATCCTCAGAATCCTTAAACACAGTCACAAAGGAAATTTCCACCTTCCCGGGCATAGGATCCCCAACAGGCATATTCTCAACATCAACATTCATCACACCACCTTCTCTAGGACACAACAAGGGTTTATCACTAGAACTAGGTGCCACCTCCATCTTCCTTTTAATTGAAAGCTTATCTTTATTTTCACCTTTATATTTTCCTTTCGAAATCTTCCTCATAGACTTTTCCATGGAGACCTGCAACTCCACATCTATTTCATAGCCCTTGCTCCACTCATCTGAGACCTCATTCCCTTCCTCAGAGTCCACAGACATTTCCTCAAACTCTGACTCTTCCTCCTCAGAACTTCCAACCCATTTTGTGGCAGAGTCACCCGTATCATACCCAAAAAATTTAACGGCCTTCTTACCAAGGGTTTTTGGAGAAGCCACAATTAACTTAGGCTTAATGTGAGAAAACAAGAGATTCATAAGACCCTCATGTAAAACCACCTTCTTAGGGTTTTTTTTGTGATCTTCAATGCTCTTTTCCATGGAAATTAACAAATAGAAGGGAAAGGAGACCAACACCTTGTGCCTAAAATGATTCAAAAGCATAAAATGGTAGCTATAAATAGTAGAGAATCTACCTTCAAGCGTAAAATAGTGCATTATGGCCAACACGAGGTCCCTCCATAACAACTTCAAATACTTGTGAGTGTAGTCTCCACTCCCAATTTCCCAAAGCTTCTTCTTCTCGCCGTACTTGAAATTCACACAAGCCTTTTTAGCTACTTCCTATCTCTATAAAATTTCCTCCCAGAGACTGCCAGACCAATGGCCTCCACGATGAAATCCTCATCAATTTGAAACTCCACACCCTTATAATGCAATGTCCTCCCATTCCAACCTTTCACAAAAAAATCTGTAGCATCAGCGTCTGGACCTTGAATTCTCTACATAAACTACATAACTCCACCCAACTCCAAATGCTCCCAAACAACAGGATTATTCTGAAAATCCTCACAAGAACTTGGTTCAATTCTACATCAGTCTCCACCCATGGCGCATGAAAAGTTACAGACCCCAATGGCACCAGAGAGTTAAGAAAATACAACCAAACTCTCCACAAAGCAACACAAATTACACCCACAATACGTGTGGGCAAGTCATTCAAAGTACTGCCCTTCTTACGCTGCTAGTCCTCCATAATATAGAAACCAAGGAGATAATAATAAAACATATAGGCCAAAGGTTCCTCGTGCATAATCCAACTATGAAACATAATGAAGAACCTTTCCCAAAAAACATCAATCTTAAAAACAAGTCATCTGGTCATCATTAGATAGACATTTAAGATTAAGAGAAAGGGATTCAAAAAAACCCCAATCAACTCTCTCCACCACCCCCACGTTGGCAACACCATCAGCCAATCTATTAGCTTCATGGAAAACATGAGTAACTTTAAATTCCTCAAAAGAATTTAGGATAATTAAAGAATCATTTATAAAATTAGCAATAGACCAAGATGGAGGGCATTTTTTCAAGAGGTAATTTATAACATTAAGAGAATCCCCCTCCAACCAAAGTTTAGAAACCCCCTATTTTTTAGCCAAAACAAGGCCATGATAGGCTACTGCAGCGTCCACAAAATGGTTTATCTGGTTTCCCAAAGGGAGCGCCACTATGGAGACAAACCTACCATTTTCATCACGTAACACTCCCCCACAAAATTCATGCTCTGGATTTCCCTTAGATACACTATCAAAGTTAACTTTATACCATCCAATCACTGGTGCCTTCCACCAAACCCCCTCCCTAGGCTCTTTCACTTTAGTCACTAGATTAGAAAGATCACAAGAAAGGTTCCATCTCTTACCCACAAGCAGATCATAGGGAGAAACCACCACTTTCAAATTAAAGGAAGGAATCTTCAAGAATTCAGACACGAAATTCTCTTTGAGAACATTACAGATTTTAAAGACCAGCCTAGAAGGCAACAACTCATGCTGACAGAAAACCCTGTTATTATGTTCCTTCCAAACACCCCAAGCAACATGCGGAAAAATAAGAGACCACAACAAAGAAAGGGTCAGGTTTTGAGAAGGAGACAGCCATTGGGAACATAATTCAGCAAAGGACTGAAGAAACACCCACGCAATATCCCACAGATTGAAAATATGAGACCAAACATCCCGAGTAAAACTACATCCAGTCACCAAGTGAAGACAATCCTCCACATTTTCCTTACATAAGAAACATTTATTCGACAAAGCCATACCTCTTTTCACCATATTATTCAAGGTAAGAATCTTATCTTATATTATTTTTTGACAAAAGCTTCCCATTCCACACATGACCCCAGAACGGTAGGGGACCTACCAAATGAAGAGAGAAGAAAAAGTAGAGGACATCGAGAACTTCCCATTAGAAGAAAACCTCCAAATAACATAATCCTCCAAAGCTTCCAAAGGAATATGTTTCAAAGAAAAAAAATCAGCAAGTGGCTTCAAGTCCCTATTAACCACATCAAGACCAATCCAACGGCCCTACCTAATATAATCAGCAACCAAGACACCCCATTCTCTAACACAAAAATCCATGAAAGGAGGCCCAGGGCTCATCCCTCAAAGGTATGTGCCCAATCCACTAGTCTTTCCAAAAGAAAATCCTTCCGCCATTGCCCAAAGTCCACCTCAAACCAACCGCCACAGTTGAGCAAACCTGGATCATACAGTTCCATATGACCCTTGTGAAGGAAAAAAGTTCTCCTTGAAAAAGTCATGGAACTTATCCACTCCCCTCAAATACTTAGAAGAAAAAATGGTCGCCCATTCTTTATCAGACACAAGCAGGTTCCAAAGATGTTTAGCCATTAGAGCATAATTAAAATCCTTCAACTTACGCAACCCTAAACCACCTTGGGATTTCAATCTACACACCTCCTCCCAAGACATCAAATGTAACCTTTTCTTCTCCTCCACACCAGACCATAAGAACCTTTTTTGAATTCCCTCAATTTTCTCCCAAAATATTCTAGGAATTTGGAACAAACTTAAGGCATAAATCGGTAGATTTTGGAGAGAAGACTTGATTAACTAAATTTTACCAACTTGACTAAGCAAAGCACTCTTCCAACCAACAAGTTTTGAGTTAAACTTATTAATGATACTATTCCAAAAGGAGTCAGGGACACCATTAGAACATAAAGGAAGTCCCAAATAAGAAGAAGGAAGCTCCCCAATACCACATTCAAGAATACCAGCAATCCTCAATTGACGAAGCTTAGGCGTATTAAGAAAGAACATAGTGATTTTAGGAAAAATTACCTTTTGACCCAAAGCAAACTCATAATTCTAAAGAATAAGGTGGATAGACTTAGCCACCACCATAGAAGCCTCTACAAGAATAATGAATCATCCACAAATTGTTGATGAGTGCAGCAAAGTTGATGCGAGGAAGGGTAAATTCCTTTGAAAGCTCCATTAGCCATTGCCTAGAGAAGATACTGACCCAAATATTCCACCATAATTATGAAAAAAAAAAAGGAGAGATAGGGTCCCCTTGACACAAACCACGCAATATTTTTAAAAAGGCTGAAGGAGACCCATTAATGAGCACCGCAAAAGAAGGAGTGGAAATTAACTGCCACAGTAGTTGCAACACCCTACTTGAGAACCCAAACACCCTAAGGATACTACAAAGGAATCACCAATTCACCCGATCATAGGCTTTGACCAAATATGGTTTCAAAATAAGACCAGGCTTCTTGTTAACTTTCAAAGAGTGAATATTCTCGTGAAGAATGATAATAGAATCCAGAATCTGCTAACCAAGCACAAACCCATTTTGCTGGGGAGAAATAATCTTTGATAGTTCCCTTTGCAACCTCAAAGAAATCACCTTAGAGAAGATATTATAAATAGAATTGCATAAACTAATAGGTCTAAAATCACCAAACCTCTTAGCACTAGGCTTCTTAGGGATTAACACAATAAAAGTGGAGCTCAGCTCCTTCAAAAGCTTTCTACTACCAAAAAATTCCTTAGTGGCATTGATCACATCCTTGGAGATAATCTCCCAAAAATAGTGGAAAAATAACAGGGGGAAACCATCAGACCCAGAGACTTATTACCTTAAAATGAGAACACATCCTCTCTGATTTCTTCATTTGAAGGAATCACAGACAAGAAGCCATTCTCCTCCTCTAACACCAAACTAGGAATAACATTAAGAAAACCTTCTTGGCAAATAGGATCTAATAGACCTTCCTCAGATAGAAGGTTCTCAAAGAAGGAACAAGTCGTAGATCTAATATCATCATCTTCCTCAATAGAAGAATTATCCACCACCACTTTAGAGATACTATTCGAAGATCTATGTTTCATGGTAGTGAGATGGAAGAACCATGTATTTTTATCTCCACTACGAATCCAAATAGCATGAGACATTTGCTTCCAAAACTCCTCCTCTATAGCCACAATATAATGAAACCTGGACAAAAGCTCACTCTCCTCCTTAAGTAACACTACATCAGCCCCTGAAGCCTACAAAGATTGTTGCACAATATCTAAATTAGACATCACATCCAAATTTTCCTCAAAGACATTACCAAAAGAGTCCTTATTCGACTGAATCAAATTATGCTTCACTGAAGCCAATTTCTTGGCAACTTTAAACATGGCCAAACCATCAACATTGATATTCCACAACTGAGCAATCTTAAGGCGCAAATCAAGATGATCAATCCACATCTTCCCAAATTGAAAAGGAAAAGACTTTTTATGCCCAAAAGGATCAGCATTCAAAGCAATAGGAAAGTGGTCTGATCCAACCCTGGTAAGAGCAGACAAAGAACAAGCATAAACATGCAGCCAATCCAAAGAGATAAGAGCCCGATCCAATTTAACATGTATTAGCGCATCTCCAGACCGCCTACTAGACCAAGTGTAGGAAGCTCCCCCAAAATCTAGGTCCAGTAACAAATTATCATTAATAAAATTCATACGATCAAGCCTACTATCATCAGCAATCTGAGATTCCCTACTTTTATCAGCATCATTCAATGGGGTATTGAAATCCCCCATCACCACCTAGTTAGAAAAATGGAATTGAGCCTTAAAAATATTCAGCCGATCCCAAAAATGCTTATGGGAAAATTTAGCATTGGGAGTGTAAATATTAGACAATACCCAAGAGAATTTTTCCTTGAAGCACAAAAAGGAAGAGGCAACGGGATTTTCAAAAGCAAACAACTCTGACCCAGCCACCACATTAGGATTCCAAAAAGTCACCACCCCACCAGACACACCATTAGAGTCCACAACTTGAGACTCACAATCTTTAAAGAACATGTTCTTAATCTTAAACACCTTTTTAGCACTCATTTTAGTCTCCTGGATCAAAATAATATTCAACTGATGATCTCTTACCATATTAGCAAGAAGATCCTGTTTATGAGGATTATTCAATCCTCTAATGTTCCACGAGAGGATCTTCATAAAATATTCTATTAGGGACCATGCAGGCCCATCTCAAGTAGAGTAATCTGTGAACCATCAACAATTTCACACTTACTAACCCTCTCCCTTACTTTTTGCAATGAAGGTCTACCTCTTCCCCTGGGTTCCGAACCACAAACCAACTTTAAGAGATTCCGAGTAGCCATCTGCAACCCTGTTGGAAACGTCTTATTCTTAGACTGAAACTTAGAGGCCGAAAGAGCAGTTGTCCAAGGATCCTCCTCTTGAGAAACATAATTAGAGCAATCCATGATAGAAGAGGTGAGCACCAAATTTTCAGCAACCGATTACACTAGAGGGTCAACGAAGGTTGAAACCTCACTTCTCTCCTCCAACATTACTAATGAAGACAATGACATGTTTTCATTGGAATTTGATCCTCAGATAACATCTTCAAAGGGGTCACCTTCTCTAGCTCAACAACCACTAGAGCCAACAAGTCAACAACAACAACCTCCACCAAATCCAACTTCCTTTTAGCAAAGTCCAATCCCCCAACCTCCGCCACCTAAAATTATTCAACAATAGAAGAAGCAACAACACCGGGAGCCTTAGACCCCACACCCTTAACAAGCTCTTCCTCAAGAGGCTGAATAGAGCATTAAACCAAAATAGCATCAGGATGAAGTCCAAACTCCTTCCAGACTTTAGATTCCTTGGGAGGAGTTACGTTCTTTTTAGGAGGAACCACAGGCTTCAACAGACACTTCTTCACCCAATGCCCCTCCTTCTTGCAGTGGAAGCAAGCAAAGGGGATAGATTCAAACTCAACCTACTACTCCCACACTCCCAGCTTCGAGTTAATCTTAATCATCGATGAAAGATCCATAGTTTGGTCCAAAATCACACAAAGTCGGGCATAAACCAGTATGTGCCTTGAAGCAGTAAGACTATCAATCGAAATTAAATGCCCAAAAGTAGACGCTATACCCTTGAAGACCTGCTCATCCCAAAATTCAAGAGGGAGGCTAGGCAAATAGACCCACACAAGGGGCCAAGTCAAACAAACAAGAGTTAGGGGAGAAGCCAACCTCCCATTTCTTTAACACCAAAGTTGACTTTCCAACAAGCCAATGCCCACCCACCAAAACCTTAAGCAAATTCTCACTACAAGTAAAAGAAAAGGAGAACCCCTTTGCAAGAGCCACAATCTCCACCTTCCCTTTCAAGAACCAACAATTTTTTGCACATTCTGACCATTTCAATATTAGGGCACTGACCCAGAAATTTTCCCACCAACACTTGCTCCATGGAGAGTAAACCTTTATCAATAATGCAGCTAGGCATCGACACCAAATAATCTCCCTTAGACGGATTAGCAAAGAATTCAACAGGAGGAGACGAACTTTTCTCCTCAAGCTTACTACCCAATAAAGAAGACCACGACTTCCCATCCATTGAAGACAAATCAACCTTAACAACTTTAGAAATGACAACTTCAGAGATGGCAGCTACCTCGGGGGCCACATTCTTAGACCCCACCTTGCTAGGAGAAGTACCATCCTGACCCAAAACGGCTTCAATACCCAAACACAAGGACCCACAAGGAGTCCCATCCAAAGAACCAACATCATCCTACTTCCTAACATCAGCCTGACCTCCGCCATTAATGCCAACCCTTGGAGCAGGGGTTCCTTCCTTGACCGAATTTGAAAAATTCTTACCTTCAACAACACCACCCAACGTCGCTCCCATCTCAAAAAATGATATATATGAATCTTGAAGTTTTGTTGACTCTTCTTTGTTTGATAATAGAGTTCTTGGAGCAAGTGATTTGATCAAATAAAACCAAGACAACTTGAAATCAGTTAAGGATAGTCTCCAATAGGATTATAATCAATATAAAAATTTAGAATACTATAAAACAAAGTGGAAATTTTAGGCAAGAGACATTGTGTTTAAATTTGAAAAAGGCACTTGGAAAATATATTATATCATCAAACCGGTTACCTCCAACTAATGAAGATGACAAAGTAGTATTGATTCTTGTATTACTCATGGATTTAAGGGTGAGAAATATGAGAAATATAAGCACCAAGGAACACCTAATTCAATGGAAGAATATTTCAATGGAGGATATAATGTGAGTAGGACCATAGATAATGGAACATTAAAATTTGCAATTTCTTGAGGATAATCAATTTTGAGAAAGGTAGAATTGTCATGTCCCATTTCCAATCAATCTAAGTCTATACATATTAGGTATATACTTGTGTCTTCCCTATTTTCATCTTCTATGTATTTTCCCTTCTCGAGTATGCCTTTTCTTCCAAATCCACTCCTTTCTTCCACCTATATCAGAGTTTTAGACTTCTCCATATTAGTACACCTTCTATTTACCACTTGTCTCACCATTGTATTTGTTATAATTATCCATCCTATCATGCTCTTTGCTCAACCCTTGACACCTCATCTATGTTTCCTCTTAACTTCCTAGGATGTGTTGTATTGTTTCTATTAATCTATTTTTATTTCCATTATTTTCAAAGTGGAATATTTCCTATGCATGATTATTATTCAAATTTGAAGTTATGAGTGTGCATGCTAGATGACCTATCTATTGCTGAAGATATAAAAGACCAAATTGTTTCATCCAGGATGATCATATATCACTTAATCAAATTCCTTTCCAAATTCATTTTGAGCACTTTTGTTTGAGTCTGGGAATTCTAGGATGAAAACCCTAGTGATTTCAAAGGATGATGACATACAAAGGTTGTATTTGAGCTTCATTGTGTTTTATTCCCTTATTTGATTGCAATCAAAAGATCACAAAAGGGAAATATTCTATTAAACAAGTTTTATTATTTTTGTTTTAAAAGAAAAATATCGTCTTCACAAAATTCAAATGAATGATTCTAGATCTCCCAAGAAGGTCTTCCTCAGAATATTTCTCTTAGAAACCTATTGAAATACAAAGAGAATTATTGAAATAAAAATTGGGAAGATCTTTAGTGGACATAATAGAAAAAACCTCATTTAATTAATTAAACAAGTAAATCAATCTGTTATCTTGAAGAAATTTACTTTTTGTTGTGATTGCTTGGAAGGATTATTTGTGTGTTTAATTATCTAAAAATACTTATTACTTGGAAAGAAGTAATTTTTTAATTAATTATTTGGGGGATTTATTGGTGTAACTATCCATAGAGAATACATAGTAAAATATTATAAACTTCTTATAAAAAATAATAACAATGGTCATATGAGAGAAAGAAGTAGAAAACCATACAACTTAGAGTAGTAAAAAAATAACAACAAAAAATCTAAAAAAATTAGAGATTCAGTTTGTTGCATGAAGATAAGATCCAACAAAAGCTAGAACTCTAAGAAAACCATACTAGGGATCTCAACCAAAAATTCATGGGCCAAAGCTACCCTCACCTCTCCTACCCACCACTTCTTTCACATGCAATCCACTATGTTTCTTCACCAAACCTCTACTTAGTAAGCCTAATTAGATACATCTAGTTTAGAAACCACACAACCATATTCAAATTAATCCTTTATGCATGATTGATGATATTATTATAGAATATTAGGATGGTGAATTCAATAGAGATCTCAAGATGACCCTTATTATTGATCAGCATGACGCATATATAACTTTCACTACATCCTATAATAAGCTCTAGGAAAAAAAAATTCTTGATGAACTAAAAATGGGTCCAAAGACACTTCTTATCTACCCACATTGTGATATAGATTAATTGACGGGACCTCCCAAGCCATCACCTTTCTCATGTTTTTTTAAGCACCTATGTCTTTTTCCTCTAGCACCACCTTTACATTGTCAAATTGATCAAGAAGGAATAAACATAGAAGCTAGATCCAAAGCTCTACATTAGGAAATGCATCTACCAAATTTGAAAAAATCTTCTTGAATTATAGTGCATTAGACCTAGAAACCCTTATTTATCCCATTCGTTGATCTCTTAAGACTCCCTTATGAAACTTAGAGCTACTAGATTATTACATATATAATAATAATTTTATCTTATAGTTTGTTACATAGCCTTTTCCTAAGGGATCTCTTACTCTACAAAACAATCTTCTTATGAGTCAAGGTTGTAAGGTTAAAATAATGAAATCACAAAATAACACCAAAGTCGCTCCCAAATGCTAGAATGCTAGAAAATGTTGAAATCAATGTCTGATTGGAAATCATGATTGCTTACTTATAAATTCACCTTCATCTACATATAAACACATACAAGCTATGAAGGTTATTAAAACACATAAACCAAATAAACACTTGAAACTTAGTAAATATTTTTTTAAAATTTTGATAACAATTCTTTACTAGTATTTGACATAAAAAGCCCAAAATAGTCCCTCAAAAATGAAACCATTAGAGGGAGAACATTTAAAAAATATTAATCCACTGAATGAATCTTCTTTGTACATTGTTGTGATATGATATTGGTCTATGCCACAATTGGAAAAATAAATAACAACAAAATTAATAAAGGTGTCTATCATTCTGGGGATGTCAAAGTGAATTCCACAAACTGGATGAAAATGAAATGAAATGGTAATAATTCCAATTGGTTGGGCCAAAAAAACTTTTATGGAACATTCATATGAAATTTATGTGCCTCTAAGGTTGGAGGTATCATCAAAGACTCAAAAGAGAAACTAATGGTTGTTGCATCAAAGAAAATTAAAGAAGTAATAAATAATGGTGTTGGGGCATATGGATTGGTGTTGGGCCTTCAAACAAAGCACTAAATTGGATTAAAAAATATCAAATTTTAAGAAAATTTGATCATTAATAATTTTTTTTAAACAAAAATTGGAAAATTGGAAAATCAATAATATTATTACAAGCCTCTAGCCATATATCAATTCTCTCAACTCCTTCACTATTCAACATACTTACATATAAGTCGATACAAAAACAAACTACTTATTAAATTATGCTATGGGCATGGTTGAGGATAAGAGAGTTAGTGATTTTGGTAATGATTGGAAGAATTATAATCCCACATTAATATCAAAGTATGATATTGACTCCATCTCTCAACATGAAATATCATTGATGTATAATAATTACAATATAATAATATCTTTGTACTAGGTTTAATTGCAACTAAGATGAAGTGGGATCCCTGAACACATGTGAGAAGGAAGTA
Organism: Sequoia sempervirens; assembly: GCA_007258455.2. NCBI lineage: Eukaryota > Viridiplantae > Streptophyta > Pinopsida > Cupressales > Cupressaceae > Sequoia > Sequoia sempervirens. The sequence continues at coordinate 15,256,586 of VDFB02072274.1, read as the reverse complement.
AAGGATAATTCCATAACACATTTAGTCTTGTTATTATGAGATAGGATGGTGAGTGAGGAAAAATCTCAATACTATTTTTTTATAAAATAGATAACCACCCACTACCAAATGTAATAATAAGATGGATACATGTGTCTATTAATTAGTGACACATGTCATGTGGATTTTTAGGAATAATTTTGAAATGAAAAATTTAAAAAGTATTCAAAACTCATTCAATCCTTCTATTATATACCATTCAATTGCTTTTAGGAGAGGAATTATTGGTCATAGACCAAAATTATAGGTTTAATTATGACATATCATCCATTTTTTGGGGTGCTACTGGACTTAGATGAGGAGAAGGAGACAGTGAGATCAATCACTAGTTTGATGGTAGAAAACATGTTCTTAGTAGTCTACATAAAATTCTATAGACTGCTACTTTACACTTAGGATAATTGATTAAAAATGGTGCACCATCAACCAATGGCTCCACAACCGTGTAGTGGAAACCATGTGTCATTACTAACAATCTATTGATGAAGGAAAAAAGGAGGCAAAAATATAACAAAGCATTAGAGTTATTTAAGCAAGCCATTCGATTAAGTGATGAGACTAGAATAATGATCTCCTTATTTAGTAATATATTTGATGAGGAAATTTAGCTAAATATGTTAGTAAACTATACATATATTAGGCAATATAGGTAGGTTTTTATATATACAATTCTATTATTTTGGGGTATTTTATTTATAAGCCATGTAATTACTAAATCTTTGAAATTTGTCTCTAATCCATAAAGCTAGAAATATCAAATTTTTAATATTATAGTTCAATAGAAATGGGCACAATCCTCATGACTGTAGTTTATCTAGAAAAATATTAACAATTTTTTGATAATGAGAAAAATAACCTCCTTGAAATGTGAGCTTATAAAAATAGCCTCCTCTAATTACCTCCCTAGCAACTGATTGGGGTAACTTCTTTTTTTATGATTGATAACAACAAGTAAGTCTGATTCTATCGAAAGATCCCTACACTCCACTTGAGGAGGCTAGATCCATTATAGCTACAAATTCCCTCCTATTCCATCTCATTATTCATCTTGCTTCTTAGAAATAAAGATCCACCATGTAGAAAAATCTTGTCCTCATTAGAAAGAGTCATACATGCCCTTGCAACATGGAGGTCAATATTTCTATTTTCTTTGGTGGCTATTCTAGATTAGGCAATAGTTAGCCTTCCTTCTATTTGTTAGGAAACTTTGTTTCCTTTGTTGGAAACCATTAAGGATAATATATAGGTTAATTTTTATTCTCCATTATGGTGAGGTAAAATCCATAAAAATATTCTTTATAATATTACAAACTTGCAATATTGGTGACAAAACAAGCAAACAATTATAAAACTATATGAAGATTCCACATCTCCATTAAGTGCATAAAAAACACTTCCATACTTTAGTCAAATTCATCCACATTTTTAACATATTAAGAATAAACTTATGCATCCTTGCTATATTTATTTATTTTATTTATTATTTTCGACACTTAATAATTATGAGAAATTTTGTGTTTTTTATTAGTTAAGCAACATTTACAGGGTGTTGTACTCTTTACACGAGGAGCCCATAGGGCTAAAAAGGAACCAAGTTCAGCAAAACATTAAGAAACCAAACTAAAACCAATAGAAAAAGGACATAGACATTGCACACTAACAAAAGAGACCGAGCAAAAACAACCAACCCAGACCACTAATTAGCCACACCCTCCCATTTCTGAATGAGGAGGTTTAAAACATCATCCCCAATCCAATTGGGGCCTTATCCCTCAATAGCCCTATCAACCTCCTCCTTGATGACTTTGAAAAGTGTGACTATAGATCTATAAATCATTTTAATAGTGAATTGAGCCAACCTGTTGAATTTCATTTCAAGCTTCACCACTCAGTCACACAATTTGTTGATGTCCTTGTCCATGTCGTTCTTCCACTGGGTCATCTCCTCCTTGATATGCCTGGGATCAAAAGAGTGGGTAGAGTAATCTTTGAGCATTATGTTCATGTCCGAGAAATGGATAGGGCCTCCAAAAATTCCTCTTCCACCTCCACAACAGTGTCTTTCTTACCTTCATCTTCACCGAAAGCCTACTCTGACTCACTTGAAATATCATCCACTAGGACCCCTTTTTTGTTCTTAGCCAATGTGTGGGACCTCTAGACACTAGTTTTTTTAGTCTCCATATCCATAGTAGCAACCACAATCGTGTCACCTTTGGAGTCTTTTTCCTCAACACTTTTTCCCTCATTGTCAAAGGCCGACAACTCCACTCGACACATAGTGCCTTTTTTCCCCTTTTTCTTAGTCGTAGGTCTAATTTCCATCTTGGTGGGTTTGTTCTTTAGTTTTCATAATCTGGTCATAGCCTTGGACTAGGCCAACCCAACCTCCCCCTTGTTCTTTTTTGATGGGATTTTAGGGTCAGGCTCAACATAGGGTTCATTTTCAATTGGGGGTTTTCTCTTAGAAGCCACCAAAGCAGTAGGGGATAGTTTATCAAAGGTAAGGTTAGGAGGTTCCAATTCTTCTACATGAACAATCGAGATGGATTTAGGGGGCACAGGGCCAAATGGAAGTGATAGAGCCTTAGGATGAGGCCCTGATGCAGAGACAGGGGAGTCAGAAAGTTCAAGTTAAGAGCAACAATATCATGGGATTCCTTGATCAAATTTTCAAGGAAGGTCAATACGAGGAAAGGAAATTTGAGGGTCAATTTGTGTCTTAGGTGGTTTAGCAGTGGTAGATGATAAAAATAAAAAACCTTAAATCTACCTTCTAAAGTAACATATTTCATGAGAGCAAGACACACCTTGTCCCAAGGTTTAGGCAATGCCTCTCTATCAAAGCTCGACTGCTTCTTAATCAGCTTCTCATTAGCCCTAAAAAAGGCATTGAGACTCTCAAGATCCTGAGTCTATATATGCTTCTTGTACTTCTTTCCCTCGCAAGAAAGGCTCGTCGCCTTAGCAATCACTTCCTCATTGACCTCAAACAAGATGCCACCTATGGTGACTCTCCTCTCCCTCCATGAACCAGCAAATTGAGCCGACATTTTTTCATCATGCCCCACCAAAATTTCTAATAGCGGTGCCAAATCCCCCTCCATACAAATATGCCACACAATGGGGTCTTTGTGGAATTCATCGTAGTTTTCGAGCTTGATTCTGACCCTATCACCCCCCATCTCAACCTACAACACACAAAAACTAGCTAGGAAAACAAAGTTAGCCAGAAAATGGACTGGCCGCTAGTGAATTTACTCGCCCTTATAACATCATTACCAAGCCATCCAAGGAAATAAGGCATAATTAAATTTTTCGAAAGTTTACATGCTTCAATGGTCATTCCCAATGAAGCCAACTCCGTGGGGCCATAATCCTTCCCTAAGTACAATAAGCTAAGGCAAAAAGCCATGATAAAAAATATCAGATAATTAATACCTGACGTGCCAAAAATCACATTAAACTTACACATTTTCCCATGTCTTTTAGCCGCAAGGCGAAATATTGAATTCCCTATGTATGCCTCATTAAAACTTATGGCCATCATTAGCTCTATCAAAAAATAATAAACCATCAAGATGGAGATATACATCATAATACACACATTCTCAAAGATTTGACCGTATATGTGATACATATGATTAGACAACCCATAAAAGCAAGTGACCCCACCTTTCTTAGCATCCCTCATTGAACTCTCACATCATCCAACTTAGTCCCTATCATCATAGGTCCTAACATGTAGTGCCACATGTTCCCCCAAAAAATAACTTTGTTTGCCATCATCAAAAGGATATTTTTCTCTGCTTCGTAAGGATTAATCCTTGTATATTTATTGATAAACATTCAAGTCTTTTCCAACATTTGCAAAGACTCCAAGAGGAGCCAAAGTTGGCCAGGTCATCTGCCACTTGGTTACCTTCACGAAAGATGTGAGATAAATGTTTTCTTTCCAATTTGCAGTCAATAATTTTATATCCAATAGGATATCCCTAATGTTCCAACCATGAGAACGGTCATGATTGAATCAATCATAGTCATAGAGTCTCCTTCAATGTGCATATTTTTTATGCCCAAAGTGACAACTAACTCGACACCCTTGAGTAGCATTCATGATTTAGTTGTCATAGAGGATTGTATGCCTATACCTCCAGCAAACCCCACAATGAAGTTTCCTTTGAAGTCCCTAATAACACCTCCAATACTAGCCATTCCAGGGTTCCCTTTAGCTACTCTATCAAAATTCGGTTTGAACCACCCAACCCTCGGTGGATTCCAAACTGTGTTCCTTCTAGTTAGAGACTTGGAGTTGTCAAAGGAATTGGTCTCCAGCTTTATGTTCCAATATTTTTCCATTTTGATCTCCCTTTTAGTAGGGGCCTTATTCGGTGGTTTCCAAATGTATAGAGAGATAATTTTAGTGATAAGTCTAGATCCTATGCAAAAAGCTTCCTTACGAATTTTCTCAGTGTCTCTAAATATCCAATTGTTCCTCTCCTTCCAAAGGCACCGACAAAGGATGGGGGAACTTGTCTCCAGATTTCCATGGGGAGAGGGTGTTGGAAAGGCCCAGTCCATCTTTCCATTATAAAGGATTTTAAGTCCCTATCCATGGTCCAATGAGTTTCCAACTTTTGAAAAGCCAGATCCCAGACTTCAGCAGTAAACGAGTAATGCAGCAACAAGTGATCCACCAACTCTTCATTACTTTTACATAACACGCACCTGTCTGGTATCTGGAAACCCCTTCTCCTTAAATTATCTTGGGTTAGTATTCTATTGTGACAGGCCTTCCACTAGAAGAAATTTATTTTTGGTGTCAAGTATCTGTTCCAAACCAGTTTCCATAATCTGCTTTGAATACCCCTATCCGATAGCAACTATAAGCCTTCATGAAAAAGAGATTTCCCTTGCTTAAATCCTTAGTCCAAAAGAAATCATCCTCAACATTTGATTTGGGAATTTTGGTTAGAAAGAGTAAGTCCTGTAAAGTATTGGCCAACCTTTTCAAATATGGGGAAAAGGGGTAGCACAAACCTAAATCTTTCCATTTCCTAGCACCCTACTAACCATAGAGGTAGTCACAAACATTCCTTCCAAAAAGTAGAAGCGTGAACTCCATCAAGTTTGAATCGAGTAGCTAAGAGTCTTCCCAGAAATGAATGCTGCTACCACCACCAAGTTTCCATCTTAGCCCTGAGTGAAGAAACTTCTTCATCTTGCAGATATTATTCCAAGCCAAGGACCCATGAGGGTGATCATCTAAAATGAACCTGATAAGGGAGCAGTTGCTTAGGTATTTAGCATTCATTATCCTACGCCAATCTTTTTTGTTTCTTAACTGATCCCACTCCACCTTGGCAAGCAAGGCTTTGTTGGTAAACTATACTTTCCTTATACCTAGACCTCCTCCACATTTAGGAAGGCACACCTTATCCCAATTGACTGGCGACATCTTCTTTTCCTCAGTACAAAAATAGAGGAAAACCCTTTGGATCTTTTCAAAATTTTCAGCAATGTAACTAGGAATTTTGAACATGGAAAGGAAGTGAACCAAGATCCCTTGTAGGGAAGCAGTAAGGAGTTGCAGCTTGCCAACATGACTAAGGATCAAACCTTTCTAGCCTACCAGCTTCCATTGGATCCTCTCCAAGATAGAATTCCAAAAGTTGGGAGTGACTTCCTTAACAGTGAGAGGGAGACCTAGATACACTGAAGGAAGGGCGACACTCACATAGCCCAAAACAACAATCACACGATCCTGCAGGCTAGGAGTGTTGTTAAAGAAATATCTCATACTCTTATTATAATTGATGCACTGACTTGAGCAAGCTACATAATTATTGAGGCAACTTTTCCATTTCCTAGCTTCCACAGCTGAGGCTTTCTTGATTAACATAGTGTCATCCACAAACTGTTGAATGACAATTGGGTCTAAGGTGGTGGATAGCTTGACCCCCTTGATGGAGCCCTTCGACAACATATGAGTAACATTCCTACTCAGCACATCAATGACCATAATGAACAAATAAGGAGATAGGGGGTCACCCTGTCTAATACCTCTCCTAGCCGCAAAGAAGCCATGGGGAACTCTATTGACTAGAACAAAATACTGCACCATGGTTATGCATTCCAAAATAATTTTGATCACTCTTTGATTAAAACCAAACTTTCCAAGGACTTTGAGGAGAAAGTCCCTTTGGACTTTGTCATAAGCTTTAGAAATATCAAGCATAAACACCATACTAGCACTGTTGCACCGGTCCATAAAATGCAAGATTTCATGTGTGGTAATCACTGCATCTAAGATATGGCAACCCGGAACAAATCCTTTTTGGCTTGGGATTATCATTTTATCTAGATGGGGTTTCAAGCAGTTCACTAGGATCTTGGAAAAGATCTTATACATAGTGTTGCATAGGCTGATGGGCCAAAAATTTGCCATGGTCTATAGTTCCTCAACTTTTGGAATAAGGGAAATGAACGTGTGGTTCAACTGTTTGAATAGCTTGCTAGAATTGAAAAAATCCCTTTTTTCTAGAGTTAGATCCTTCCCATGATATCCTAGAAGATCTGGAAGAAAACCGAGGGGAAACCATCGGGCCCTGGGGCCTTATATGCCCCCATGCTAAACATCACAGTCTAAAATTCCTTAGGAGTAACAACCCCCAGGATATTGTCATTATTCTCCTAGGTTATAGGATTGGGAAGGGTTTCCCGTAGCAGGTCATCCAACGCCAGATTAGGAGCCACAGTCGAAGTCGAAAGGGCACGTTGGAAGTGACTAGCAGCTAAAAGGCCAATCTAAGTATGGGTGGATACAACATTCCCTGACTCAACTTTCAAGTTTTTTATTTGATTCCTTTTTCTATGCTTAAGTTTTGAAATATGGAAAAAATACGTGTTCTGGTCTCCCTTAGTCAACCATTGAATTCTAGATTTTTTTTCCAAAAAATGTCTTCTTTTTTAATTTTTTTCCCATTATGTGCACTCCTCCCTCTCCTGCTGGAAAGTCTGAATATTGATCTCCCCTTCTTCCATCCTTTTTTGTGTCACTCTGAATTTATTAGCTAAAATCATTTTTTGATGAAAGACATCCCCAACCACCAGTTTATTCCACCTCTTAACCATGTTTTTGATATGTTTGAGTCTATGGAAAATCTGAAACATGGGGGAGCCATGTACAAGGACATTCCACCAAGCAGCAATCTTATTCTTGAAGTCCAAATGGGAGTTCCACATAATCTCAAACCAGAAAGGGAAGGGACCCACAGTAGAGTGTTCGTTTAGGACCAACAACAAATGGTTATGGTCTGAAACATTTTGAGGCAAAGCCAACAAATTAGCATTAAGTAGAGTTGTCCAGTTGGGAGAGAATAGGAATCTATCAAGATGAACCTGAATCAAACCATCCCCAGATGTCTCACTTACTAAATTTGTTATATTATCTCTCACTTACAAAATTTCTTGAAGTTATCCTCAAGTACTAGTCTCGAGAATGGAACTTTAAGAATAAATCATAGTTAAGTATTCAAATATAAGGATGGAGTGAGGTTAGAGTTGATTACTCCATTCTAGTGCATCAATTTAGTGACAATTTTGATATATATTTCATTGTTACATATTGATTGGAGTTGAACTAATATTTTTATAGGTTTAACATATGGTTCTTAGTACTGTCATATGTAATGGCTGGACATATGGAACCAATATCTATTTATTTCTATGTAGTTTGATAATGTCTTGTTTATAAAATTAATATTAGGGAAGAGTTCTCCTACTTAGCCAAGTATGAGGAACATTGTTTATAGTTCTCCTAGAAAGAATTTATTGATCTTGATTTTTTGTCTACAACATTTTTTTACTTTGTAGTCATTTGACTATTTTTTGAGATTAATATTGGGAAACATGATGCATAACTTGCGTAAGAGATTGTGTATTATATACTTGGGTGATGCATGTATTTCACATACCCAATGACTTAAAGATTAGAACACTAGTAGTTGGATAAAATTCTAAGCTCAAGCTAGAGATGATTGAAGTGGTTGAGCTAGATATTAGAAGAGTGGACATGGGAGTGATTACATAAGTATTTATTAACATGTTAATATTTTGAGAAGGAAATTTATTTAAGGAAAATAGAGAGGGGATATGATTTGGTTTAGTTTATTTTAAGACATCTACTTATTGGCCTTTATAATTTCTTATATCAACAATCTTAGGTAAATTTTTAGGGTCTTATGGATCTTTATTTTCTAAATTTATTATTAGAGGACCTAGTGTCATTATTATTGGTGTTGATAGGTCCCCTATTTTTATTTTATCTATATTTTTTCACATATGATCAAGAGAAAAGACCTAATTTTGAATCTTGAGGTGTTTCCTTGCAACTTGTAATCCTTTGGTGAATTTCCTTGCCCTAATACCTTTCCAATCCCTTAAGGAAAATTTTACTAATGTGGACACATAGTTAGAAGACCATTAATTTTTGTTTTGGAAATGATAATACTTTGTTTATGTTGAATAAATTGTATGTGTGTAGTTGTTCTAATTTTTTTCGAAAGAAAAATTCATGAGGGTCTGTAAACAAAATTGGATCTCCAAATTTTTGTCCATCCAAATTTTTGTCCACATTGAGGGTTTGAAATAAAATATCATTTTTCAGATTTGATACACCTGAGGGTTTGAGATAAACAATTATATTATTTTCATATTTTATCTCCTTTACTATTATTTATTTGATAACGGAATTGATATTAAATTTTGGAGCTGCACAATTGGGTAGTTTGATAAGATTCCCAAATCTTGTTTGGATCACAATGGGGAATCCAATGAATGAGGCTATCATCCCTAAAATCATTATTTTTATTGCCCAATGCCATTATTCATGGATGGTGATGAAGATTGCAACTTATGTTGTAGGCAAAATAAATGCACATAATTAGACATGGATGTTAACATGGACTAGTGAAGCTAACCATTTTAAACAAGTGCACCATTTTAAACAAGTATTCTAAAGGTATGGGAGAATCAAATAAGGCTAATTAAACATGATAAACAAAATACAAAATAATATGGGGATGAAAAGTGGCATCGTCGGGAAATCATGGAGATCTCAAAGGACACAATAAATTAGGCAAGCATGGAAACATGGACCTATGACAAATATCTTGACAAAAATCAAGTAACTTGACCCAACCAAATATTAAGTATGGGAAAGTTAATACACTAACATACGTCTTAAGAACAAATACTAATAAATTTGTAGATGAACACAATTTAGGTGGTTAGGGGATGCTTGGTGGTTATTTGAATAAGAAGAATCTCATAGCAAGAACATTTCCTATAAAGATGTACATTTTAAAAGGATAAATTTGTTAAGTTACTTGAAAACTAGTAACAACACTTAAAGGTGTGATCAAATGGTCCATAGATAAGAATATTCATGATCTTGTTAGCCAAGCATTGATTGTAACAAAGATGTGACCTTTGAGTTAGAGCATTGTGAAGGTAAAAGAAAGCCTCACTTAAGGTCATTCAAAGCTTTCTTATTTGTTTTGGTATAGACATTGTTCCTCTGGTTTGCTATCTAGCATGTAATCCAATCACTTTGTCACCACCTCCAACTACCTTGAAATCTTTTTCCTATCATTGTTCCTTCCTTTACACATTCTCCATCACTACAATTCATTACTATCCACTAACATAATTCACCAGTTGTTACTATTAAAATATATAAAAAAATATAACTCAAAATTATAAATTAAATTTTTACAATTATATTAAAAAATATTTATAAAAAATACATATAAAATGTAAAATATAATTATATAATTTTATATTAAAAACAAACTTTAATTTAAAACATAAATAAATCAAATTTTATATTAAAAGAACAAATAAAATTATTTAAAAAATTTGTATGTTTGATTTTTTATCATATAAAAAATAAGAGCCAAATCTAAAATCTAAAATTTATTTAAATATAAATTCAAATTAGTTTTTTTTTGGTATGAGTTTCTCTATCCTACACATATTTGAAGACTATTATTGCAACGTTTCTTCTAAGTTGACTTGGCTTTAAAGATGGATAAATTTGCAGTCTTTCAAACCTCATACATATTTAAAATTTATTTTTGCCAATGATTGAAATAATTGTTTTAATCCATTTTTTTATATAAAGTGTGTATTTTCATACATGTAAGAAGCTACAATTATAAGTTATAATTAAATTTAATAATAGATGGTTGGAAATTTGGAGACTTTTTTTAAAGAAAGAATTTATTTTGATAAATTGCATTTGTGAATTATTATATAATTATCTCTTTTAAAAGTTTAAAAGTTTTTTTATAAATTAAATGTGGAAAAGATTAAATAATTGATATATAAATGTTTCTAGATTTAATTATATAACATTTTTAATTAATGTTTTGGATGGTATTTGGTAATCTTGATAATTATTTATCTAAGAGCATTTATAACTCATGTTTATGATTTTTTAATTTTTTTTTAAAAGATTAAATAACTACTAAGATATAACATTGATCAATACTATTTTTTTAAATTTTTTTAAAACTTGTTTAGAAGTCAATTTTAAAATATATTAGAACATAAGTAAATTTAATATAATTATTGCAACTCTTTTCTCTTAATACTTTCATACTAGAGTTGAATAATCTATTATCTACAACAACTTTATTGTACTTTTGACTATTTTTTGTGAAATAATTTAATAAAGAATTCTTTTTGCTCTTAATTAGACAACCTATTCAGACATTTCTAATAATAGAAAGTAAAAAGAACAACTTAAATTTTTATTATTCAATTTTTACAATAAAAAATACCACTAACAATATTTTCTAAATAACTTACAACTATTTATTAAAGAAATGATGTCTAAAAGAAACAAAAGTACCATCATATATAACTTAAAATTATTTATTAAAGAAATGACGTCTAAAAGAAACAAAGTATCATTATATATAGCGTACAATTATTTATTAGAGAAATGATGTCTAAAAGAGACAAAACTACCATTGAAATTTTCTTAAACAATAATTTTCTTATATATTCTACTTCTCAAGTTTATGTAGAAAGTGATCATAAATGTTTGTTAGAAATTATAAAAGAATGCTAAAAGAATAAGATATTTGTTTATCTAGAAGACAATTATTAGAAATTATAGAGGAATGTTAAAGGCAAAAAAAAATTATTCGTGTAGAAGACAATGCATCTATTCAACAAGACTATAAAATGAAAAATACTGAAAATTTTTGCAATGGTAAAGTTTCATTCAATGTTATGATTCAAGTTATTTCAATTATGTTCATATCCCTAACATCAAGAGATATACTTGTATATATACAATATTTTCATAATATAAAATATTGTATTAGTTACAATATTTATGGGGTATGAGAAAGTGATCACAATAGAAATTTGATATATTTTAATCCATTTCATATACTCTTAGAATTTGTGGTTGATTTATATTATTGAACTCATAATTTTATATTCTTTACTTAATTATATACAAAATATTTTTTATTACTTTCAACTTAATTCAATACAAAATTTTATTTTTTAACTTAAAAAAATTCAAATTGCTTGAAGAAAAAACTTTTATATATCTGATTGGTTTTGGGTTATTTCTTTTTGTATTGAATAAAGCTGAAGGAAAGATACAAATAGAAACAATATCAGTCCAACAAAGGGACTGAGAAGGAAAGAAGATATATAAACAAGACCTTGTACAACAACAAACAAACCCAGCTAAGCTAATACAAACACAATAATCCAACTGTGAGTTTGCAGCTAGCAGAACAGCATAGAACTCAAGTAACAGCAGCAACAACTCATAATGAAACATACATCCAGCTGTGATTTTACAATAACAATAACCCAGCTGATAATCAGCCAATAGTATAGTATCAAAAGCCAATTACACTTTAAATTTAAAAAAGTTTTATAACTGTCTGCTCGATGGAACTCCCCCTCTTGCAACTGTAAAAACTGATGTTTAATCTTGTCCAGTCTCTAGTTGAAATCACCATCTTTGAGACCCCTTTTTCGCTGCAAACATAAAAGGATGAATTGAAACATGATGTCAGAGTAAAAGATTCTGGATTATTGTTTTAGCTCTTTAACATTATTGAATGCTTTCTATAAGTACCTATGTTTTTAGTTCTCTCTTCCTCCGTGTATTTAAAAAATAAATTTGGTAACTTCCAATCTTTCAATAAATTTAGTGAATAACTTCCAATATTTCAATTTTCAAACCAAATTTAGGAAGCCTTCCTGCAATTTTTTTTTTTTTTTCCTTTCATTACTTACATAATTGAGAACTGAACATCCACTTAACCATCGCTCTTTAAAATTTCATTAGAATAGAAAATGAGAGCGAAAGATTTTCTGAATATCAGTTCTAAGAAAATATTTCACTCCCCTACTTTGCAGACTGTTTCATCTACATTTCATTGTTAAAGGCATGGTGTTGATCTGGTGGATTAAACCACATCAGTAAAGGAAGGAAACAAAGAGCGGTAACAATTAACACTGTTTTCAATAATGGACAGGTATCAAAGAGTGGAGAAGCCCAGACATCAGTGTCATTAACCAAAATGAAATTAGAATGACATCTCTGGGTTTAATCAGAGAGTATGTTAGTTACGCCACCAGCCTTCTGCAGGTGCTTAGATTCTCCTGCTTTTTAAATTCAAATTATATTGAAATCTGATGCTCCAAATTACTAGCTTTCATTTTAATAATTCTCGATTATTGGGTATTGCATACATGTGAATTGATGAGCTTATTCTGTTATGAGCAAAGTCATATTCTGGGTTTTGCATACGCTAGGAGAAAATTCTCAGTGTATGTGAATTGATGAGCTTATTCTGTTATGAGCAAAATCATAATCTGGGTTATTTTGGGGTTGATCAGGAGTAAGTCTTATATGATGATTTCTCTCAATTTCATCGTGTAATTTGTTAAGTTTTTTATGGATAACTAAGAGTCAAATCTAGGATCTCTTATTTGTTACTAGAGTGTTTTCCAACATTCTTAGTTTGACCTGGTTCTGTTCACCTGAGCTCAGCTAAGAGTTGAATCTAGGACCTCCCATTGCTGAGGAGCATTACCGCTGAACTACCAGCCCTCTTGATGACCAATTGATCCTCGGTTCAAATGTATCAATCAATTTTCATCCACTCTTAAATAAATCTGTAAAGATTGACTTGAAAATACAGTAGAATCCTCATAAATTGTAACATAAATTGATACACTGCGATAACACCACTCAATGAATATAAATATGTCTGTTGTCAATGCCATTCATTCTCTCGAATTTGCTGAAAACCCTAATGGATGTGATGTGATTTTTTTTTTAAGATAACTGGTTTGAACTGTTAAACCTTTATCTTAATGGGTTTTCAGAGAATATGCTATTAATAAGGATTAGGTTGTTGCTTGATTTTCAAATTTAAGTTTACTTGGTATTCAGTGTAGGCCTGCCTGCTGTCATGCTTAAGCGATACGGTTAAGCGGTTAGTGTTTCAGTGGAATTCTTGTATTCTTACAAATGTCAGGAGTGAACTTTTTATGTTGCAATTGACCGAAAAACATAAGTCACGCTGCAGAATTAGATATCCTTCAACATGGCTTTTTTTCTGGTGACGAAAAAATTGGCATAAGTTCAGTCAGTAATTAATCCCTTGAAATTATTCAGGTATCCTACTAAATTGTGATTACGTATACCCGATTTTAGCGTGACTCAGTGTACGCTTTGATTAAATATACCCAACTTTAGTATTGGTAGTTCATATTGGATGATGCATATATCAATTCTAGATTTGAAGTTGTATGCTGAATTACTTTGTCTGAATTGTAAAGACGAGGTTAAGACTACCAATGATCAGCTGTTCAACATTTGGTATCTTCGACGTATGAGGCTCCTGCTGGGATCATCTCATAGTAAACAGAGCTAGTTTGCTTTACAGGAGGAGGATACACCAGAAATTGTAGTAAAAGCAATGGGCCAAGCAATAAGCAAAACAGTGGCTATTGCAGAGATTATAAGAGTAATTCTTTCAACTATTATTTCATTACATTTCTCAAAAGTTTTGAAATAATACATTAAACATGGAACACTGGCAGATATTCTTCAAAGCTTCAACTTATCTGAATAAGCAACAATAGCCTTAATATCTGAATAAGGATGTTCTGCCAATGTTGAAGTTAGTAGGCCCTTATGGTAGATTTTTTTTTTTTTCAGTTTCTCAAGCCTGTAGGGGCAGGGGCGAGGCATTGAGAGGGGCAGGGGCAAGGCATTGGGAGAGGCAAATACAGAGGTAGAGTATGTGGTATACTAAGGGCTGAATTAAGATTTTACAGTTGTAGAAACAATTTAAAGATGCCCAAGGTCAAGTCTGACAAATAGCGAAGAAGGTAAAGAGGGGATATTTTAGAGTTTTGGATAGCCCGAGAGACAAAAACAGTGATGAGTACCTGATAAGGCTTACCGATACTCTCACAACGACTGAAGTGAATAGAATGGTAAGTGCAGAGTCCCCTGTTCCATAGACTGGCAAAGGAAATAAAATGATTTTCCTTTGGAACAAGAAAATGACCAAGAAATGGAAGATCTTCAGTTTAAGGGAACTATATCCTTCGATAAACAGTACAATCTAGAACCACCAATGGAGAAACCTACAGGTAAAGTGAAAAGCCATATGATCAAATGTCAGTATGGTCCTAAAAGAAACAAAATCAAGCAATGCGAAGAATTCAATAGATTTCTTGCCTTGTTTCAATCTGATGTGGGTTAATTTGCTATTTACCAGTTGCCCTTCAATTGTATCCTAGTTGTGTACCAACTCATACCAGTGTTTCTGTTCTCTTGGCGTGTAACAAAGCTTGGTCCTCCATTTGATTGAATATCAATAAAAGTCTTTTTTATTATAAAAAAAATAAAAATAAAAGTTAAGATGTACAAATTTTCAGGCTTATCCCAAATAATTAATAAACTATTGAGTAACATGAACAGAAACTTTAAACTATTTTGGATTAATGCTTTAATTTAAAATCTACTATGCCATGTGACCTATATGCAATGTGTCTTGTTGTGATCCTTCCAAGCATAGATTTGGGGAATGCAACTATCACACTTGAGGCTTTTGGAATTCCTCATGTTTTCACTTGGCTATTTACTTATTGGTCAGTCAACTTCAGATGTTTTGTTCATGCGAATCAGGTGAAAGATATATGGGAGGTGTCATGTTGAAAGTCTTATCTGAGAATTTGAAGTCTCATAACAATGCAACTTGGCAGAGAAATTAGCAAAAGTAAATAGGAAAGATTGACAATGAATATGAATTGCCAATAAAAAGTATTAGAAGGCTTAGAGAGTTATTACTGGCCTTCAGACGAAATCACCGGTGATAATACAGCACATAGCACAAAGAAATATTTGTAAGTTAGAAGAGAATACAAACATTAAAGAAGAGAAACCTTATACCAAAAAGGACTCTGACATTAGCAACTTTGTTGATGGATCAAGGCCTTGGGAAGAGATCCAAACACTTTGCACTCAAACACACAACTATTAGAGGATTTAAATGCTTCCTTTAACAGGAAATCTTAGAGTGTGGAGGAGTTTGAATCAAAGATAGCTGAAGATAGGAGAAATATAATTACTAAGTTTCCTCTGTTTGATGACTCTCCACATACTCTGTAATAAGATACTAAATGGAGTCGCCAAAAGAATGAATATTTCCCTGCAGTAAGGCAAATTATATGGATGAAGCACATAATAATCTGTATCAATCAAATCCAGTATGTCAACCACTTATGTGGTCTCATCCAGATGTTTTTCAGTCCTGTAGCTCTCACATGCAATACTCATTCTCAAACAACAATAGAATACTAGATAAGATTTCAACATCACTAAGGAATGCATTTTTCAAGTGGAAGTGATGAGGACATGAACAATTCAATGATGAGGGGGAAACCTGATTCAAATGGTCTCATAGAGAGTGCAAAATGCCCTTTCAATGATCATTATCATTTTGGGAGGTATTTTGGTTGAAACTAATGAGAGGAATGGAAAATCTCAAAGGAAAGTACACCAACACAATAAGTCTGCTAATGTTGGTGATGAATATTTATCTATGAAAAGAACAGTTAGGATAGATATTTATCATCTAAACTTAAATAAGATCAATCATGATGGCAACAAACATTTTGCTGATAAGTCTCAACCTTTGAGAAGAGAATAGAACTACCTGGACAGTAGTGGCAAATCTAGCAGTAAAGAAGAGAAAATTGAAGAATGTTATCAAGAAATTCTGAAACAGGGAGCTGAAATAGGGGAAGGAACTAAGGCCAATAATGTAACTGTGACCCATTTAGATTTTTTTTTGAATGTTTTCTTGTTTGTAACAAGAGCTGCACTACAGCTGGAGTCCCTGCCAAAAGAAATATTGAATTTCAGAATATTACCTGCTCATGAATGTTGCATTGAAACAAAAAGAACATGAATGATATTCTTTTTGCATGTTAATCTAACCAAAACAACAACACAAAAGCTAGCTTAGAAATATTATGAACTCAGACATATTAGCACCCTCAAACTTGGCATCTGACATAAGTGCAGCTTCTAGTGATTTGCCCCTCAAATTAGTTTTTCCGTTTGTGAAGTCACAAATGCGAAGGTCAATGGGTTTGTCATAGACACCATTTACCTGACCAATAGTATTTTCTACAAATGCCTTTTCACATCTATTTGGATCATTTGACAATGGTTGCAACCTCTGCAAAAAGCAAAGAAAACAAATGTAATCTAAGTCAACAACTAGTCATAAAGTGATTGTAAGAGAGTTCCAAATCAACTTATTTTAGAGAAAGAAGCTCTACTGGATTTGATGGTGCAACATATGTATGGGAGGCAACTGCTACTGCCCACACAACACAAAGACTACAAGAAATACCTTTGAATCCCTTTATTGGAGAGGTTTTCACTTGAATGAAATTATCTTCTTTGATCATGTCTGTACAAACTCAACACAAAATATCACATCTACATATGCAGCTATATTTAAAAGTTTACGCCATTTGAAAAGAGTTAAAAAAGACATGAATATTCAAATAGATATATCAAAATCTCTTGATGTAGTAAGAAATGCATGTACATCTTGTGGGGGGAAGGGTGGTCAAAGAGGGCAGCCGACGGGAAGAAATGTGAAACAAAAACATTACAAGTATCTTGACAAACTAATGGTACATGATCACAGTAAATTTTTACATTCCAATAAAGTTGAATGTCCTTGTCAGGCGTCATTTAACCATCAAGAAGTTTCAGTTTGAGTGGTAATAATAAACTCACAATACGCTATATGAAATTGCTCAAGATATTTCTGTGAACCCACCAAATAGAACCTTGTGCATGCTTTGGCTGTTATATTAAGAACTTTTCTTATGCAAAGAAACTAGAATCATCTCAAGTTAATCAGAACTGGAAATTGATTAATTTGAGGAAGTTCAGATTCTCTTGCAGAAAAAATATGTAAAGTATGGTAATTTCTTAATAAAATATAATTCACTTAGAAATTAAATTTAACCATGAGTTTACAATCCCAAATTCATCAAGATCAGTTAAGCCCCTTGTTTCCCAAAAGAATTAAAATAATGTCTGCCAAAAAAAATATAGAAATAAAAAATGAAACAATATAACATCACAAAATTGAGATAAACTACATGAATTTGTTTGTTTGATTGCAGATTTGTTAACATAAAATAGTAATCCAAACCACACTTTTATACAGTAAAACTTATTCATTGAAGATGCACATATTGGTGATTTAATATATGATAAAAATTGGTTACAAATTAAATCTCCGCATATTAATCTCCACAAGTGCAAATAGAGTGCAGAGCAGCAGTAGTTCATCCTAAAATCCCGGCTGAAAAATGACTTGCCATTCAAAATTTTGCATCAGAGAGGCAACCATTTCAGAAACACAAAGATTAGGATCATTTCAATATTTAAATTAGAGAATATCTAACAAATGCAAGAATTGATGCCATTGCCCTAACAGCTCCTCCTCACCAGCTCAAGCAACAAATCCATCATAACACTATCAAGATTCACTCACAAGGCAACTAGACACAATTTTTGAAGGGTTGCCCTTGAGGTGCTTCCATTACAACACGATCAGCCACAAAGTCTCCGGATTTTCAGCCAAATCTTCTCCTGGCTTGTGGTCTGTAAATCTCATGAAATGGGTGCAAAAACCAGATAGCCCTGACAGATTTTATTTGGCACAACCATGGACACTTTCTTGAGCAGTTTTCACTATCCATCTCAAGGCCTCAAGATGTAGATTCTCCAATTGTGCCCCCTGTGGCTCTACCTAGGGAAATGAAATTAATTCCCTCCATAATAGCCACTTACCAGTCCTAAAAGTGGACATTATGTTACTTCAAAGTTTAGATGTTCATCTTTTCGAATTGGCCAACCATCATGGTCATATACCAAATTACCAGATATCAACAATTGATTTTCCTTTGATATCATTACTTTTTGTATGCACCTGCAAAGCAACAATGTTTACAATTTAAGATATTATGACTTTTTGAAAACAGTTAGTGTGTTTACTTCCATGAAAAAAAATATATCATTTCTAGCATTCTAAATAAACAGTAGATCTTCAGAAGAAATGACAAATCACAACTCGTAAGTTTATGGTGGAAAAATGTGTAATAGATTTTTTTCAAAATTCATATGTTCTCCTTTGCAGAACTTACATCAAAACAATGAAGAGCTATTATCATGATGTCCCTCGCTAGATAGTTCTCGGGAACAAGTGTTAGGCCCGTTATTGGACCCTTGTGGGCTAGCTGGATTGGTTAGAGGGTCAGTGGTACTTTCTGGAGAGGTTGATTGTTCTTGTTTTCAGAGGCCAGTGATTGGATCACAGCGGGCGTTGGCATTTCAGGAGTTCACAGCTTCTGACGGCACAGGAATATTCAGAGTTTTGAGCAAGTTATGAATTTTTAAGTGATTAAGTTAATTATTTAACTTAATACCTTTTATTAAAGTCACATCGACTTTAATACATTTTATATCACTTAAATTATTCTAAAAAGGTGATTTAATATTTTAATCTCTTAAAATATTAAAGGGCGCTCAAGTATTAAGTTATGACTATTGAAAAGACTTAATATAATATTAAAAGATTTAAATGATTGCTAAAAGGGCGCATCTTCTTGGAAATGCGTGCCATTTGAGTATAAAGCAATTTTTGGCAATGAGAAACTCACTTTTGATAATTTCGACTTTGCCTTGTGCCATTTCCTGTGCATTCTCCTGTGATCAGGGTTTGAACAAACTGCCATTGAAGAACGATACCTCTTCAGTGTGAGCACTCTTGAGATTGTGAAAGATCAATCGAATCAGTGCATGTTGAGAGCTTCATCCAGAGGTTCTACAGATTCAGATAGAGGATTATTATTTGGGTTTTCAGTTCAGAAGAGGGTTTCTTCATCTTGAGGCGTCCTCTCCAGCAATTCTCCAGCTTTCATCTTGGTTTCTTCAATAGTTGACTTGGGCCGTACTTTTACCTTGGGTTTTGTGCATTACTGGAAAAAGCGTGTGAAGGAAATTAGTGAAATGCCTTCTTCCTTTCTCTTTTCTGTGCTTCTACCTTGGCGTCTACCTCTACCAGGGCATTGTACCTCGTTTTGGAGTAGGAGAAGTCAGATCTGGAGATTTGGCGTGCTTATTTGCTTGATTTCACCATTTCCGGCTGTCAAACTGCAATTTCTTTAATTAAATAATCTGGAGATATCCTGGTATGTGTATCATTTGCAATCTATTTGTCACAGTAAAATAATGCAATCTACACTTTCATTCTGAAGAAAATAGTGTTAATTTACATTTTATGAGCATTTATGATGTGCGCCCCTTCTCTTCTGTCTATCAAAAATTCTCTAAAAAACTAAATAACACCTAAAGACTTAAGAAAAATTGGGGTTTTGAGTTGAGAGCCAGCAGGGCTCATCACAGTGGTATCAGAGCTCTGATCCTGCCAGCTTGTGGGGTTAGAGAAATTTATGAAGTCTCACAAAGAGGGTTTTGGCAAGTTCTATTCTAGAGGGGGTCCTAGAAACCAGAGAGGTGATCAAAATCCTTTCCCACCATTTCCGTTTGAAGAACAGGAGGAGGAAATAGACTTGGATAATATGGCGAACAGGGCAGGAGAAAGTTCTCACAGGAATCCTTGGGATGATGAGGACAGAGAAGCTAAAGACGTGCTCAGAGGTATGGTTGCAGGCCAAGAACAGGTGGCGACTATTCTTCAACAACTCAACACAAATGTCCAAAATTTGACAATTAATAGGGCTCATAGTTTGGATCCAGATCGTGATGGCAGTATTCACAGAGAGCCTCAGAGAGTCATAGCTCCAGCACGCACCTTTGAGAGAGCTACATGTCCTACGTTTACCAGAGATGATGCTGAGGAAGTGGACGAAGTTGAACAGGGTGGCGAGATTAATTTTGCAGCTAACATTATGGCTATGCATGATGAGTGGGATGATTTGCCACCGAGAGTTAAGGAGCACCTTAACTTCGGCAGATTCATGAGCCAAAAGAGAGAACACACCAGAAGCAGGAATGACAGGCGGCCTAGATACAAGCATAATGATCTTAGACAGGCTACCAATAAGCTTACCTTGGCGAACTTTGATGGCAGTGGTAGAGTTACAGCACGTACCTGGGTTAGTAAGCTTGACACATTCTTGACACTACGCCCCATGCCTGAGGAGGATGCCATTCGATTTGCAACACTTCACCTTGATGGCGTGGCACATGACTGGTGGATTCATGGCATGGCTACTCTTCACCATGACAGGATTACCTCGTACCAGGAGTTTACTGATAGACTGGTAGAGAGATTTGATAGACGTGATCCTGAGCTATTCTTCAGAGATTTGGCACAACTAAAACAGTTAGGTAGCTTGGAATCGTACATTGGTGAGTTCCAAAGACTATCTGTAATGGTGACAGGAATCTCAGAAAGAAGGCTGATCATATTGTTCATTGAGGGTCTTTTCGAGCCCATGAAAGGTTGGATAAAAGCATTTGATCCACCTACCTTACAGGAAGCCATGAGGAAAGCTCGCAGCATGGAGCTAACTACACCTCGTAAGCCATTTGGCTCAAAGCCAACTACCTCCTATACAGAGAACAAATCAGATCCGAAGAAGGCTGATAATGCAGATCCGAAAAAGAAATTTGCAGCTCCTTTAGATCGAGAAACAATGAACGATTTACGAAGGAGAAAACTTTGTTTTTACTGCAAAGGTCCGTATGACTTTAATCACGACTGCCCCCTCAAACCTAAAGGGCAAAACAGGCACATGGAGTGGTTTTATGAGGGAGATGCATTGACTGATTTTTCTGATCAGCAAGCTCCAATCTATGATACAGATGGAGAAGAGTCAGAAAATGAGGCAGAAATTGTAGTAGAAACAGAATTAAAGGAGGCTCATATGTCCAGCATGCAGAGAGAGGGATCTTTCAGACTCTGTGGGATCTTAGCTGGTCAAAGGGTCATATCCCTTCTAGATACAGGTGCAACCCACAACTTCATCGATTCACGGTTAGTGGAGAAACGGGGAATTCAAACTCAGCAGTTTGAAGGCATACGTGTGAAGGTTGCAGATGGATACACTCTCAACTGTGAGAGGATGATAACTGACTTGCCTTTGAAACTTAACAATTTTGAGTTTAAGGCAGATTTTTATGTTGTAAACATGGGAGGAACGGATATAGTTCTTGGCATGAAGTGGCTTCATGCAATAGGAGAGTTCACGCTTAATTTGCATGACATGGAGATGAAATTCAACATTGATGGCACAAATCATATTCTAAAAGCCATCAAGGACAGCAACCTTAGAGAAATTTCACTCCGGAGAATGGAACGTTTGATTCGTAATGATATGGTAGAGTGGGCTGCTGAGTGCAAGCTAATGCCTTCACAATTGGAGCAGCAAGCTTCTTCTTACCATCCAGATGTGCAGGAACTTCGAATCAAACATGCGAAGGTGTTCAGTGCAATTCCACCAGGCAGACCTCCTGATAGAGGTATTGAGCATATTATAGAGCTGGATGAGGGCACGAAACCGATTATGATTACTCCTTACCGGCACCCCAAGCGTTTGAAAGATGAGATTGAGAAAACTATTAAGGAGCTTTTAGCTATGGGGCACATTAGGCCGAGTAAGTCACCCTTTGCTTCATCAGTTGTTTTGGTGAAGAAAAAGGATGGTACACTCAAAATGTGTATTGACTACAAAATGCTCAACAGGAAGACAATAAAGAATAGGTATCCTATCCCACGGATAGATGAGTTGATAGACGAGCTTCGTGGAGCTTGCTACATCTCAAAGATTGATTTGAGGATAGGGTATCATCAGATCAGAGTCCGAGAGGAGGACATAGAGAAAACTGTGTTCAGATGTCACTGTGGACACTATGATTTCTTGGTTATGCCATTCGGTCTAACCAATGCTCCAGCCACGTTTCAGTCTACAATGAACAGAGTTTTCCATCCTCACTTGAGGAAATTTGTATTGGTGTTCTTCGACGACATCCTGGTTTATAGCAAATCATGGGAGGAACACATGGTTCACTTGGATGAGGTACTGAGTATACTTGACAGGGATTCCTTGTACGCCAAGGAGTCCAAGTGTGCTTTAGGCATGGCAGAGCTTTTATATCTGGGACACATCATCAGTGGTGCAGGAGTCAGCATGGATCCAGAGAAAGTTCGAGCCATCATCGATTGGCCTACACCTGAGACTTTGACACAGCTCAGGGGTTTTGTAGGATTGTGTGCCTTCTATCGTCGGTTCGTTAGTGGATTCTCGCGGCATGCTGCGCCACTAACTGATTTGACTAAGAAGGGTGCTTTTGTATGGACACCACTAGCACAGGCGTGCTTTGAGAAGTTCAAACTTCTCATGACCACATGTCCAGTTTTGGCTCTACCGGACTTTACTAAACCCTTTGAGTTACATTGCGATGCCAGTGGTGAGGGTATTGGTGCAGTTATCATGCAGGATCGACACCCGATAGCTTTCGAGAGCAGGAAGCTAAGAGGTCCTGAACGGAGCTACAGTATCTATGATAAGGAAATGTTGGCCATCATGCATGCCATGGCCAAATTCAGGCAGTACTTGATTGGTAGTAAATTCACTGTTAAAACCGATCATAATAGTCTGAAGCATTTTCCTTGGGCAGCGAGATCTTAATGAAAGACAACAAAAATGGGTCAGCAAGCTTCAGTCCTACGATTTTGACATCTCCTATGTCAAGGGCACTCAGAATGTGGTTGCTGATGCTTTATCTCGCCGTCCTCACTTGAGTTCTATTACACTGGTTTCAGAGGACTGGAGACATCTGATAGTAGCAGAGTATGCTAAGGACCCATGGGCTTCTAGCATAGTAGATGGATCAGTACAGGATGACAGGTATTCACTTGTAGATGACCTTATCATCTACAAAGGGAGGATTTTATTGGTCCCAGGTTCTGAGATGAGGGACAGAGTATTGAGGTCATTCCATGATTCACCCATGGCAGGACATCCCGGTTACTTTAAGACCTATAGGCAGGTACGGGAGAGATTCTCTTGGAAGGGTCTCAAGTCTTATGTTCTCCAGTATGTCAGGGAATGTCTTGTTTGTCAGCAGAACAAGCAAGAGCACACATACCCTGCAGGTTTACTCCAGCCGCTTCCTATTCCAGAGAGGAAGTGGGATTGTTTGTCCATGGACTTCGTCACGGGCTTGCCAAAAGTTCAAGGGAAGGACAGTATTTTCGTGGTGGTAGATCGATTGACGAAATATGCACACTTCTTCGCAATCACTACTACACACACGGCTACCCAAGTGGCAGATTTGTTCTTCCGAGGTATCTCGACCGGCACGGGCTTGTCTTGCAGATCGCTACAATGATGTGGACAGCAGTGCTTCATGAAAGCAACTCCGGTGCGTGATATTCAAACTTTGCGGTGACGTAGTTCACCCTGGGCACCGCCTACCACCCCAGACGCATGGGCAAACCGAGATCAAGCCAACAAAATGGGTGAAGGGTAATTTGTGAAATTATAGTCTCCGGGCAAAGATGGGCGCATGGGTGAGGTGGTTATACCTTTGTGAGTATTGCTACAATACCACCCATCACATGAGCATCCAGATGACACCTTACCGAGCATTAAATGGATATGATGCTCCAAGCTTTCTAGACTTATTGCTGAGTGACAGTAGAGTTCCCAGTGCTGGTGATTTATTACAAGAGAACCAGGATATTATGAAGGCACTCAGAGAGAATATACAGAAAGCCCAAAATCAGCAAAAGCAATATGCTGATCAGAAACGAGTAGAGCGGTCTTTCGAGATCGATGATTTGGCGTACCTGATGCATCAGCCTTATAGGCAGTCCACCCTTCGTAAGAAGGGCTCCGAGAAACCGCAGGCTTCACCTATTACCATGGACCTTCGCAGCCAGTCGCATGCGCCGGGGCGGCTTATGAGTTAGATCTCTCCTGCGTGACGTAGGGTTCGCTACAATGTGTTCCATGTGTCATCAAAAGGCGCTAGACAACATCGCATAATTCCTTCTATTGATTCACACCCCTCGGATGATGAGGAAATTGGTTTCAGATACCTCGAGGCCATTATGGACTCCAGAGAGCCGCCATCTCTGAGGTGGCTATCGTAACACTGGGTAAAGTGGACCGCGAGGGATGCTACTGGGAGAGTGGACTCCAGATTCCTTCAAAGATCCTGCTTTGAGCTCTGCTTATGGACAAGCAAACGGGAGGCAGGACCGTGATGTTCCTCACAGACATGCCTTCGTGTGAACAAAGGTGTTAGCTCCGCTATTAGGACCCCTTTGTGGGCCAGATTGGTTAGAGGGTCAGTGGTACTTTCTGGAGAGGTTGATTGTTCTTGTTTTCAGAGGCCAGTGATTGGATCACAGCGGGCGTTGGCATTTCAGGAGTTCACAGCTTCTGACGGCACAGGAATATTCAGAGTTTTGAGCAAGTTATGAATTTTTAATTGATTAAGTTAATTATTTAACTTAATACCTTTTATTAAAGTCACATCGACTTTAATACATTTTATATCACTTAAATTATTCTAAAAAGGTGATTTAATATTTTAATCTCTTAAAATATTAAAGGGCGCTCAAGTATTAAGTTATGACTATTGAAAAGACTTAATATAATATTAAAAGATTTAAATGATTGCTAAAAGGGTGCATCTTCTTGGAAATGCGTGCCATTTGAGTATAAAGCAATTTTTGGCAATGAGAAACTCACCTTTGATAATTTCGACTTTGCCTTGTGCCATTTCCTGTGCATTCTCCTGTGATCAGGGTTTGAACAAACTGCCATTGAAGAACGATACCTCTTCAATGTGAGCACTCTTGAGATTGTGAAAGATCAATCGAATCAGTGCATGTTGAGAGCTTCATCCAGAGGTTCTACAGATTCAGACAGAGGATTATTATTTGGGTTTTCAGTTTAGAAGAGGGTTTCTTCATCTTGAGGCGTCCTCTCCAGCAATTCTCTAGCTTTCATCTTGGTTTCTTCAATAGTTGACTTGGGCCGTACATTTGCATTGAGTTTTGTGCTTGTTTTGGAAAGGCGTGTGAAGGAAGAAGTTGAAACGCCTTCCTCTTTGCTCCTTCTTGTGCTTCTATCTTGGCGTCTACCTCTACCAGGCCATTGTATCTCATTTCTGAGTGGGAGAAGTCAGATCTGGAGCTTGGGCGAGCCTATTTGCTTGATTTCATCATTCCCGGCTGTCAAACTGGCTTATTTCTTTAATTAAATAATCTGGAGATATTTCGGTATGTTTATCATTCGCAATCTATTTGTTGAAGTTAAATAATGTCTTCTATACTTTCATTCTGAAGAAATTAATGCAAATTTACATTTTATGAGCATTTATGCTGTGCGCCCCTTCTCTTCTGTCTATCAAATTTTCTCTAAAAAACTAAATAACACTTAAAGATTTAAGAAAATTGGGGTTTTGAGTTGAGAGCCAGCAGGGCTCATCACACATCTCCAGTAGCATTGTTGCTTACATCGTCCAAGGTAGGTGTTGAAACCCTTGATGTAGAGAGGACATTTGAACTCATGCAGTATTATCATCATTCATGTTTAACCGAGCAGACTCGGCTTTCAGAGACTTTTCTTTAGGAAATGATTTAATCCTCTCCAAATGCTCTAAAATTTTACGAGCTGTTTCTGTGGATTGTCATGGCACATGCGATTCAAATGTCACGGAACACTCTGTCCAGATTTATTTGCATGTAATACAAAGAATTTAATTGGTAACTGGTTGAACAAAATTGATTAAAATTACTCAATGGATTGTAAAAGCTGGTCTTTTGTCGGGTGCTCCTTATAGGGCCTCCTAATGTCAGACCCCCATCTACTACAGAGCTACTCCTCTTTTTTAACATCTGGGTAGCAAATCATGTCATGTAAACAACCAGCAGTTTATCCCCAAAACCAGAAAAAAAAAAAACATTAAGAATTGGGAGAAAAGTTGTCAAAACATGGATTCTCACCTGTCCTCCACCTGTAGGTGGAAACTGTATTTTTGTCCACTCCATTCGTGGTGTTTATTGGAATCCCATCAAAATAGTCAAGTGGATAATAGAACAGAAAGCGTGATTCGGGATTTTTATATTTTTAAGACCGAATTAAATGTGCTACAAGAAGCCACCAGTACGACGAGATGACGAGCTCCGGCCGACGGTGAATTTCTGACATAATGGGTACACTTCGCAGGTCGAACTCTATTTCGAAATTCTTCCATGTTAAAAAGGCCATCAAGCCTGCTCTCGATAGGGTCTTCGGAGCATAAGTTCAATCTATAGCATATCCGTACTCGGTAATGCACCGGGGCATGGATATGCCCATCTATGTCCATCCATGCTACGGATTTAACTTTTTGTGTTCCATGCAGTAAGTCCGTGCAATTTAACTGTGTGTGTTTCGTGCAGTAAGTCCCTGTAGTGTCGTTTTATACAGCAGCAGAAAAATAGGGTAAGTAGTAATAATGTTTTATTTTATCGATTTAGTTTATACAGCAGGACAAACGGGGCAGTGTTAATTTCTTCTTTTTTAACAATTATTTATTCTTGTATTATATTTTTCACCCTTGGATAGACTATAAATATATTATGTTATATTTATATTATAGTTTTAAATATTTTTTACTTAAATTTAGAATCAAATTTGAAATTTAGTGAAGGAGAATGTCATAGGATTGTTAAAAAAATAGGATTATTTAAAAAATTTCTTGTATTTAAATTATATTATAATAGTGGTAAAACATTTAATGAGATAGATAGATATAGATTGTATCAAATTAATTGTTTAATAAAACATGTGTAAAAGTTAGTTTTAAGAGGTGAAAACATTTTTATCTTGGTTAATTTTATTAATTTTCTATTAAATATAAAATTATTTTGTCATTTTTTTAATAAATTTAATCTATCTTGGAATTAAATAGATGTTATTGTGTAATTAAAATCTTCCTTCTATTTAAAATATATTTAACCTATTTTTAGTTCCTCAAGCAGAGGAACCATAGCACCACCAAGATCTTAACTAGTTATTAATAATTCTCTTCTCACCAAATGAGTGCTAAAACATTTTTCTATATCTATTATCAATGTATACATGCCAATTATATAACAAAAATTTCATTCCAAAATTCAATTCTCTTCAATCTAATTAAGAAAGTTAGACAAATTTCACCCGACATAAGCCATTAATGCCTGCACATTTCCATTACCATACCATTACTTTAATGTGGGTAATAAAAAAATATTCAACTAATTTTAAGAAAAAAATTTAAACTCTTCAGTATTTACTTTTTATATTTCTATTCTATTAAATTTAAATATATAAATAATCTAATAACAAATTCAAATAAATAATATATTTTTAATGTATATTCTTAATTTAACATCATATTATAATATTATATTATATATAAAATACATATGTAACATATATATACCATCTAAAATATAATTTAATATATTAGATAATAATATTATAATTTTATATTTTAATTTTAAATTATGTAATATATTATCTTTTTAATAATTTAATATATATTTAATATATAATATTATTAGATATTTTTAATATATATTATATTAGATTATATATTAAATTAAATTAAAATTTAATATATTAAATTAATCTTGTTAATTATATCTTCTGAAAACAAAACAAACATATTTTGCCTAACTTTTCTTTTTAATGTTAAAAGAGAAAAAGGTTTATTTTTAATAATAAAAAAAATATAAAATATGGTTGATCTCAATTGCTATTAGATAAAAAATTCAACATCTGATTTCAAGGAAATAATTTATCATTTCATTACAAAGTATAAGAAAAGTTACAATGGCTCAACATTTTCCATTTATAAATATATTAAATTTTATATTATTTCAATAATGAATAAATTTAATGGTATGAAAGATAAATTTATATTATGATTATTTTAATTAGATAGTGATAAAGTATCTTTCTATTTTAAAATTTGATACAAAGTTGTATTTTTTTTAATAATATATAAATAAAAATAAATCTAATGATATATTAGTTTGATTATCATTAGATAATCAATAAAAAATAATGGAGTGGATAGATAATAAATAAATTAGTATAGATATTTTAGATATTAAATATATATCAATTTGGAGGAATCTATATAACATATGTCACACAATTAAGATAGATATTTCAATATAGATATATATCATATCTTTCAAATAAATGTATTTTAAGAAATATATGTTAATCATGAACACTAATAATACTACTATAGATATCTTAAATAATCTATTTAGAAAATATTTAGATATATTAATCTCCACTTAAGAGTTATTTTATTTTATGACATAATTATTTTATTTATTATCAATACATAAATATGTAAGTTGATAGATAAAAGAAAAACAAACACTATTTGCATTTACTCAAGAATTAGTTTTATTTTTTAGCAATTTTTTAATGTTATATAGTAAGAAAATAAATAATACAACATATGCAAACAATTATAAAAATTTAATTTAATCTTTTTTTTGCTAGACAATTTTTTCACTTAATACGACATCTTAATTATTAAATGACGTCCTTATTATTTTATTATTAAATATTAATTATTTAATGTGTAAATGACTATAGGTGTTTTATACACACTTGTGAAGTGAGAGCCAATTTTGTTACAATACACTTCTCAAATATTAGTCAATAAACTAAACACTTGTTGAAAAATAAAAAAGTGTGTAACTATAGCTATTGTATATGATAGCTAACCTATATTATATATGAGTAGAACTATTAAAAATTGCATGTTTATTATCTTTTTGTTTTAAACATTTTAAATTATTTATTATAAAGTAGCCTAAGTGTGTGAACAAAAGCTATTAAGGAGTCACATACATGATTAATAAAAACTAAAACACACCAAACATATAAAAATAATAAAAACTAAAATACAAATAACATATATATTTTGGAAAAAATTACATCCCACAAAAGTCAAATATAAATAGTGCTAGTTAATGGATTATTCACTATTTGAAATTTTCAACTTTTTTCTCTATTGTTCAATCATATAAATAATTACTAACCAACAATTGGGTAAATTATTTCTATATGGAATAATTTACCTCTGAATTTTATGAGGTACAACTCCCTCATTTGATAAGAGAATAGAAATAATTTACCTCTGCATTTTATGAGGTGCACAACTCCCTCGTTTGAGTTCTTCTCTGAGTTTTAAAAAACTTTAACATGGGTATGCTTTTAACTAGAAAGCAAGAAAGGTTGAAATAATAGGAGCAACACAAATCAATAAAATGCTACCAGTGAATCTTTTATTGAACAAAATGTAATTTGTAAGAAAACAATCAAAACATAGACTAATTGCATTCCACAAAGCATAAAATAGTAAACTTATCAACCAAAAATAATTCTAAACTTGAGAAGATTAGATAGTAGAAATGGTTCACACATTCACAGAAAAATGCAATAACCAATGAAACCACAATTTAATCTGAAAGTTACAATCTACCTTAGTGACAACCTCATCCATCCTCTTCTCCTTACTTCATATTCATTTGCACAATCTACCCGATATTCTTCCAAATTTAGAATGTGATCTTCAAATGAGAACTTATAATTATTTTTGGATGAATTTTTGACAACTTTTCTCAAGGTTGTGGAAACCTTATTGAATTTTGATAGAGGTTTCAAAACCTCTAGAAAGTTCCAAAATTAAACTTCAATGCCTTTGATCTTTCCAAACTTTTATGAGAGCTCATGGTGGAACCAAAGTATTAAAAAAATTTGACTCTAGACTTGGTTGTGGAAACCATGTCGGGTCTTGATGATGGTTGTGAAACCATAAAAGCCAAAATAAAATAGCTCACCATCCCAAGGATGCGGCAACCCTTTGGAGTTTAATGAGGTTTCTAAAATCTTTCGACTTGTAACAAAGGTTTCAAAACCTTCAATAAGTTCCTAAGTGCTTCTTTATTGTCTTCAATTTCTCCACTTTTGATTGAATGGGTTAACTTTCCCTACTTGTGTTGGCTTTAGACTAGGTTAGGAAAACATTATCAAAACCCAACGAGGTTCTGAAAACCTCATCGAAAGCTAATGATATTATTATAACTTAAGTGATGACCAACACATCATAAATAATATGAACCTTTAACAAGTTGTCGGGATAATACATGGTTAGCGAAATGTTGTCAAAAATTGACAAGGTTCTGAGAACCTTATTGAAACCGAATGACCAATGATGAACTTCTCCAAATTTTAGCAAGGCTCAAAAGGATTTGATGAAACATGAGGTAACAATTGGCTCTAACTGGGGACAAATACTATAAAGGATGCTAAAGAACCCAAAACACAAGATTTATGACTGTCCATGGGTAATAGAGTCACTAGTTGTGAAGTATAAGAAAACACGTGATGGACAAAAAATTAAAAGAATGAAGCAAACTAAAAGATAACAAACCCAAAACACCTAGCCTACTATTTATAGAGGGTGGAACATACACACTCCTATTCCCTGAATAGCACCTCCTACTCAGTTCTCTTCCACTCTATTATGTAGTCTTGACCTACTATTTACAAAGGAATCAACATACACACTCCTATTCCTTAAATAGCACCTCCTACTCAGCTCTCTTCCACTCTATTGTGCAATCCTCTCTACTTTCATTGGCGTGGATTGTTTAATTTTTTTCCTTTTATCTCCTGCTCATGAGGCACAACCTCACTTCTCCGTGACACCTCCAATCCGTGCAACCCCCAAAAACTGTTAATTCAGATTTTAATGATACCCCCTTATTCGCCATCTCATTTCTCCTTTTGTGGTGTGACTTCTTCCTCCTACCAGGCACGTTCCTTCCCCTTTCTACCTTCAACATAGCCCTCCTTACTACCTGAATCGGCCTTTTACCCCATCCTTATTGCAATTTTAATTTCTTTTGCTCATGAAATCACGCATTATTAAAAAATATTTCATGATATGTCTATGTATTATTTTGAGGTCAATGCTTCTACCAACTTCGATCGGCTAATTAAAAGAAACTTTTAAAATCTTTAATGTTCTTCAAACACTATATCTGGAGACTTTGAAGATATATGATTACACCTATTGTATTGTCAAAAATCACCTACTTTGCAATTTCCTAATATTGTTTATGGTATTACATGTCACCATCTGACAAATTTCAAGATTACTATTAAGTTGTTATTATATCAACACTATTTCTAAAACGTAGCAAACACAACAACTAAAAACAAGACTATTCTTAAACATTTAGGCAGGAACTTTGCAGCTCTGCAACTCTTGTTTTCTATAACTTACTAAAACTTTAAATAATATGCCATATTAGTAGTTTTATTGAACATGTTTAAAACTTAGTTTTATGACATGTGATAATAATTTATTAAAGATTGTGAAATGAGTAAGGTATTTTAGCTAATATAAATAATTGTTAACAATATTATCAACAATTAACAATATAATAAAAAATATATTAAAATATAATATTTTTAATTGTTAATTATGAATATTGTTAATTGCTAATTGTTAATATTATTACAATTAACAATATTGTTAATTGTTAATATTATTAACAATTTAACAATTAACAATTATTATATTAGTTAAAATACCTTATTTGATTTAAAATAAATTTCACAAACTATTATCACATGATGCCATAAAACTACTAATATGATAAATTTCCTTATATTTTTAAGTGTTATATCATTAAGAGTTTTACATCTATTTTGTAAATATACAACATTTATAAATAAACAATCTTTAAAGCTAACCAAGATAAAAATATTTTTACCTCTTAAAACTAACTCTTACACATGTTTTATTAAACAATTTATTTGATACAATCTATATCTATTTCATTATATGTTTTACCACTATTATAATATAATTTAAATACAAGAATTTGTTTTAATAATCCTATTGTTTTAACAATCCTATAACATTCTCCTTCACTAAATTTAAAATTTGATTCTAAATTTAAGTAAAAAATATTTAAAACTATAATAATATTCATATATTTTTACAATTATAATAGTATAATATCAATAAACATATTTATATAATATTATAAATATATAACAATATTATAATATAATTATAGTATTTTATGTATTATAATAATATTATTATATTTGTATATATAGTAGTATACCTATATTATAAAAATATATGTAAAGTACACTGAGAGATATCCTTCTCAAGGTGCCTATTTTTAATCAATTGAACCTTAACCCAAGTTGAAGCTTAACCCTAACCATAAAGATATTTGAACACTAATTGTAACCCTCTTTGAAGCTGGTCCATATTATTGGCTCATAGACAAGGACAAATTCCCTAGAAGAGTGTCTTTCAAGTTTGAAAAAGTGTAGATGGAAATCTCAAACTTCCAAATGGTTGTCACTGACTCCTAGCTCACCCAAATGGTTGATCATCTCACTAAAATGTGCATGTTCAACAAAAAGTTAAAATTCATAAAACTCCAGACCCAAAGAGTGGAATATCCAAGTCTTTAGAAATATTTTAGAGAAAGGATCTCCTTGAAGCTAGAATGGCTAAGATCCAAAAAGACCTCTCAAATGATTTTTCTTACATCCTAATAGAAGAAGAGAGGAATCTCATAGTTCAATTGGATAGTGTCTATAGTTTTGAATAAATCTATTGGAGAAAAAAATCAAGGATTAAATGACTTAAATAAGGTGTAAAACCAAGTTTTTTCATTTAACATGCAAAATGAGAAGGCAGAGAATCATAATATGAAGATTGAAGATGGTTATGGATAAAATTTTGATGATGCTGACACCATCAAGGCTTCCTTGGTTTCCTCTTGGGAAAAAATGCTTAATAGAGAAATAAATTTCTTACATTAAAGTGCAATAGGCACCTCCAGAAGGATATCTCTCAGTTTATTTTATATATAGTATTATATATATGCTATTTTTAAAACCCTAGCCCAAGATTTATCTTACAACCCTAATTGAACCCTAACCCTAATTAAATTTTAATCCTTACCTTAAACCTGAGCCTAACTATAATTCTTCTTCTAACCTTAATGATACTTCTAACTCTATTCATCATAATAATTTTAATAATAACCCTAATTCTAATGACAACCCTATCTAATTATAATACTAATTAAACACTAAGCCTAATTAAAACCTAACTCTACTTGAACCATTACCCTAACCCTAATTATATTGAACTCTAATTGAATTGTAACCCTAACCCTACTTGAGTCCTAATCCTAACCCTAAGATTTACCCCAATCTTTATCCTATCACCCAAACCTTAACCTTAACCCTGTTTGAACCATTTCCTAACCCTAACCATAATTAAACTATAAACCTAATTAAACACAAACCATAACTCAAAATCTAATTGAACCCTAACCCTAATATTTATCCCAAGATTTATTTTAAAATTATAACCCTAATTTAACCCTAACCCTAACACCAACCTTCAACCTAATATTGACCCCAAGATTCATCTTAGAACCCTAATTCTAATTGAATCGTAACCCTAATTGACTTTTAATCTTACCCTTAAATCTAACCCTAATTCTAATTCTAACCCTAGCCTTAATTCTAACTCTATTCATGATTATAATTTTAATACTAACCTTAATTCTAATGACAACCCTAATTCTAGCTATAATACTAATTGAATCCTAACCCTAACCCTAACCCTTATTAGAACCCAACCCTTATTGAACCCTTACCATATCCTAAAATTAATCCTATTCCTAATCCTAATTGTGTCTAACCCTAATTGAAACCTAACCCTAACTCTAGTTGTGTCCTAACCCTAACCCCAACCCTAATCCTAACCTTTACCCAAAGCTTTATCCTATAACCCTAACCTTAACCCTAATCTTAACCTATCCTTAATCTTAATTGAATTCTAATCCTAATTGAACCCTAGCCCTAATTGTAACCTTGATCCAACCCCATGCTAACTCTTACTCCAAGCTTTATCTTAGAATTCTAATTGAACCCTAATCCTAACTAAGCCATAACCATAATCATAACCCAATTATAATTATAATCCTAACTAAGTGATAATCATAATCATAATAGTAAATAATAATGTTATATAATTTTTTTCATATGATAAACTTATGTGTAAATGTAATTCTTAATCACATTATTTTTTTAAAGATAGATATGCTAGTTCTAAATATATTACTTTAAAAAAATATTTTGTGTAAAAATAAATTTATTATTATTTTTATTTAATTTTATAATTCTAAATTGATTTTAGATGTGCATTTATTATAATTTTTTTATCTATTTAAGTTGCTATATTTTGTACAATAAAACCTTTAGTAAAGCCTTAAAATTACACATTTAAATAATATATATAGAAACGTCCAGAGATATCCTAACCCTAACCCTAACCCTATTTGTATTTGAAGCTCAAACCAAACCCTGATTCCATGTTTACGTTTCCTAATTGAATTGTAACTCTAACCTTAATTAAATTATAACCTTAATTGAATCATAACACTAATTGAACTCTAACTTAACTTTAACCCTTTAAATTGAACCCTAACCTTAATCTTAATAGTAACCAGAATTGAGCCCTAACCCTCATTAAATTATAACCCTAATTGAACCTCAAGCCCTAATCTTAATAGTGAACTTTACCCTAACCCTAGAACCTAATTGAAATCTAACCCTAACCCAATTAAAATATAACCCTAACCATGAAACCTAATTGAATTCTAACCCTAATTGAACCCTAAACTTAATTGAACACTAACTTGAACCCTAACACCCATATATAAGTCCATAATTTTTCTTCAAATAATTAATTTAGAGGATTGAATATAATTTCATTAAGACATAATGTTTCTTGACATAATTAGTTTGGAGGATTGAATATAATTGCCCTAAGACAAAATGTTTCTTGACATAATTAGTTTAGAGGATTGAATATAATTGCATTATCCAAGACAAAGTAGAATTTAAAAATAAGCACTAAACTAAAAAGATGGCAAAGGTATACACATTTCACCCTTACACTTATAGTAAAAAATTCAAAGCAATAACTTATTTTAATTTTAAAGCAACAAGTGTTCAAGAGTTAAATAAATTAAATTAATCATATGTTTAAAATTGTTTTTTTAAATAACACTCATATACAAGTGTAAAATGTTTCTTGGCATAATTAGTTCAAAGGATTGAATATAATATCATTCTAGAGGCAAAGAAGGATTTAAAAATAAGCACTAAACATTAAAAATGGCAAAGGTATACAAATTTCACCATTAGACTTATACTAAAATAATTAAAAGCAAGGACTTATTTTAATTTAAAAGCAACTTGTTCAATAATAAAAATAAATTAATCATAGGTTTAAAATTATTTTAAATAAATCGTAACTTATTCTAATCATATGCTTATCACTATATGTTTTCTTATATTTATAGGCAAAGACAATTTCTCTAAAATTAACTAACATGAAGTGATGGTAAAAATAACTAACTTTTTGATTCATCAAACAACGATCTAGTAAAAAACTAATCTATTTAACTTTTGTATGGCTAAACTTGTTTATGATGAACACTTATAATTTTATTTTAATTGAATCCAATTTTTTCTTTTTTCTTTTTAATTTGAATTATTTTATATGGTAAAGATATACAAATTTCACCATTTTACTTATACAAAAAAATTAAAAGCAATGACTTATTTTAATTTAAGAGCAACTTGTTTAATAATAACATAACTTAAATTAATCACAGATTTAAAATTATTTTAAATAAAGCATAACTTATTTTAATCATAATTTTATTTTAATTAAATCTGATTTTTAAAAAAAAAAATTATATGATAAAAGTATACAAATTTCATCATTTTACTTATACTAAAAAAATTAAAAGCAATGACTTATTTTAATTTAAAAGTAACTTGTTTAATAATAAAATAACTTAAACATTATAATACAATATAATATTATAATATAATTATAGTATTTTATATATTATAATAATATTATTATATTTGTATATATAATATAAATATAACATAATATCTTTACAGTCTGTCCAAGGGTGAAAAATATAATACAAGAATATGTAATCGTAAAAAAATATTAAATTAACACTGCTCCGTTTGTTGCTGCTGTATAAACTAAATGGATAAAATAAAACATTATTACTACCCCGCCCCGTTTTTCTGCTGCCGTATAAAACTGCACTGCACGGACTTACTGCACGGAACGCAGAAAGTTAAATCCGTAGCATGGATGGGCATAGATGGGGCACATCCATGCCCCGGTGCATTTTCGGGGCTGGATAGACGCTGCCGTCTTCAACCTGCATATTCCCAAACAATCCACCTATTGTTGTTCTTGGTCTAAGTTGTTGAGCAGTGGGCACATCTCGGAATAGAGAGTCATCGAAACCTACAACATGGGATAATAGAACAGAGCAGATTCGATTTTTATATATTTTAAGACTGAATTAAATGTGCTACAGTAGTTCACCATATGATGATGACGAGCCTGGTGACGAGAATTTCTCACATAAGGGTTATTCCGGGGCTGAACTTTGTTTCGAGCCATATAAGCTTTTGCTATCTCTACTGCTTAGACTCATCGGAAACCTACAACACGTGCTATTATTTCATATTACATATATACTATGAATTTAAATAGAATAATTTACCATCAAAATGTGTCAACTTACATTTTCAGTAACAGGACAGACACCATTGTCGAAAAAATGGACATGCTTTTCCTTCCTTGGCTTTTTCCATTGTTGTTGCTCTGCAGTTTGCACATTGTTTGATTCATCTCCACCATTTACTGCCACAAATTCCTCCTCAACTTCTTGACGAGGGCGCTTCCTGCAGATGGAGTTGTACCATTTCTTACTAAGACGAGTGGCTATATCCACAAATATTCTCAGTACACAGCTTGCCATTGCAATGTGCTACTATGCTACAACTGTCTTTGCTTTTAGTTTGAATTTTAGTTTGAAATTTAGATTTTCTGTAAAATTATCTCTTCATGGCAATGAAGATATGTTCACTGTAAGCTTCTTTTTTATTTATTAATTCTCCAACCAGAAAATGGGAAAAATCTGCTGCGATGATCCTATCAAAGGCAGTTAAAAGAAGAAACAACAAGAAAATAGCTGGCAGTTATCTGGTGTCTTCCTGATTTTTCCTGCGGAATCCGCAGTTGGGTTCTTTGGGCTAGCCTAGCAGTGAACTGGAACTGGGTTCAATAATTTTTGTGTGCAAGCAGCTAATTAGCTTTACATTCAGATTCCATTAAAATACCTTGCATAAACTCAAATATAAAGTGGGTCCATTACAATAAATTATTATTTTATTTTATTTTTATTTGTAGTATGAAAGCATAACCCAAGCACTAGTGTAGGCAATGATGGACCACACATAGGTGACCTTGAACCCGATTGTACTTACCTACTCAATACTATTATTCCTCGTTTATTTATGGGATTACTTTTTATTAAATTTTCTGTTCTTGTTTTATTTAATGATGCAGTTTGTTTCATGTATTATTTACTATATAAATACGTGTGTATCATTACTTATTTTCTTTATTTTTGTATTTGTAGACATCCATAGGCATGAGTGTTGGCACATGTTTACAACCATGATAGAGTTAGGCGAGGCAGATTTTGGGAGGAGCAGGCAAGCCAAGGTTGGAGAGCTGAAAGATTAATATGCATGGGTTGGGGATGCGCATCTTTTTCTGTGTTTTTCTTTACTTGGTGGAGCTTAATATTATTTAAAAAATTTAATAAAATAAAAAAATATTTAATGAAGTTTAATTTTAAAAATAAATAATTTGTAATTATCTTTGTTCACATTAATTCTTATATTTGCATCTTAGTAAACCTTAATAGTTTTTGCATCCTACTTACAATAATAGATAAGCTATTTTTACTTCACAAAATATATTGGCATTTGTGGTGGATTTGGATGGCAATAGATGTGCATTAGATTTGGTCATGGCAGTTGACACTAAAACATATAATGTTGCCACTTATTTGTCAACTACTACTTGACCCTCCCAAAATTTTAGTGCACCTTTTCAATCTAAACTTTCATTTCTAGAATGAATTCTGAAGTTCTAAATAAAGTATAGGATCCACGTGCTTCACAAACAACCTCTTACTCCAATTCAAGAAAGAAACACATTGAAATACATGAGACATGCCTTTCTCTAAGTCTACTTCCTTTCCATGTGAGACCTCTCTCTAGAAATTTTCCAATTATCTCACATTCCCAAAATCTATATTGATGAGGAAGTTGTTGAACTCAAGGGATATTTATAGAAGCATGTGGTCATCTACAAATTTGCCAAATTATGGCCCAAGCTATGTAGTCTACATGATTGGATCACAAAGAAATGGAAAAATTCAATGGAGAATAAAAATCACATCCATCCTTGTGTCACAAGTTTCTTTTTTTCTAGAGTTTGAGTCTCTCAAAGACATTCATTCTATGTTAAAACTAGGAATTTTGGTCATGAATTTTTTTGTCACCAAAGAATTTTTTCTCCTCTACTCTTATGTAGGTTCGCCTATCCTATTTTATCCTATAATTTTGGGAGATAAGCAATCTTAAAACCATTGAATATGGGTTGAGGAAGTTCTATGGAGAATTTAATGAGAATGTTGACTATTGTTGTTCCATTTATGCCTACGATCATGTAGAAATGGACTTAACTAAGGGGTTATTGTAAAAAAATCTTTGAAGGTGGGGAGTAGGAGATGGAGACAATTAATAAAAGTTGGCCCAAATTTTGTAGTTTTAATGACTTGTGAAGCTGAGATTCTATTAGAGGTAGAGATTTAAGAAAAAAGATAATTATAATTTGAATAAAAAGGCTCTATATTATGAGGCATCTCCAAGACCAGACATGCATCTACTTCCTCCAATTGATAAAACAAAGTATCAATAATATTTGATTAGCCTTTATTGACTCAATTAAATCTCCATGTGGCATCACCCATTTACTCCAAGACAATCTTAGTTCATGGCACCCTTCATGAAAACGCTATGGAAAATTTAAAATGAGCTCACATTCTCAAAACTTAAGGTCTCACCGTGTTGGCTAAAAATACACCAACCAATTGTGGATCTTGAACATATCATACTTCATTAAGATTTTAGAGTACCTATTAGATTCATTGTACTAAAACACATTGAAGGACCTTGAAGATCCTATATAGATAATTCACAAAGTTTTTCTTGAGAGAATTCCCAACCATATTACCTACAAGATTAGTAAATCATTATGTGTACCTTTTGGTATCATCCCAACATGCTAAGCATTTGGGAAATTCCCACCTTTGCACTAATGCAAACATTATGGGAAAACAAACTAAGAATGCACAAACACATAATAGTGTTAGTCT
Source organism: Sequoia sempervirens (assembly GCA_007258455.2). Lineage (NCBI taxonomy): Eukaryota > Viridiplantae > Streptophyta > Pinopsida > Cupressales > Cupressaceae > Sequoia > Sequoia sempervirens. Next base: position 15,216,462 of record VDFB02072274.1, on the reverse strand, counting down.
ATTGAGTTTAGTTTAGGGATAATTACTATAGTGGTTTTATTTCCCGTATCGGGTAGTAGTGTACCCATCACCTTTTTCACGGCTTTAAAAAGCCTATACAATATGTATTTTATGCATCTCAAATTTATTCACTCATTTTGGTGAAATAGTGTGTGCTTCTCTCATGCATTGTGGAGGTTCTTTGTTGCAGATGGTGCTCCTGGGAAGTGGTTGACACCTATATGGTATCAGAGCCAACCATTCAGCTCTCCTTCCCTTGAGAGTTTTCATCAGGAGTTGTTTGAGATCTTTTTTTTTGCTGGAATTCTTTTTGGCATTTGAATTTTTTTTTAAATTTCAAAATTGCCATTATTTTTTATTCTCTCTGTTGAAGAAAACAATTTTCAGAAGAGGCTCGATTAGATGAGGAGAGGCTCAATTCTTCATCTTTGGAGACTGAAAATCATTCTTCTGGAGATTGCAGGTGCGTTTTTTCTTGGGGTCGTGTGATTTTCTTCCTTTTGTTTGGCGTTTGAAGATCAAGTTGGGCACGATTTGCATTAGAGGATGTTTTTTTCTAAATCTCTATTGAATATCCTTTGTGCATTTTTTTGATTGGAGGCAACAAATTTCAGGCTCAAGTGGCGTGTGAAGTAGAGGAGCAATTTGAATCCAAGACACCATTCTTTCCTGCAAATTCAATTTATGGGCAGCGATTTCCTGTTGGTGTTCACAAATTGAAGGCCCAATTTTGGCTAACGGCTAATTCTCTTAGGCACTGATTTGTTCCTGGCAAGCACAATTTGTCCTTAAGACACAATTTTCTTGAAGAGGAGGTGTCCTTTTGGCATAGTTGTTGTTGTTTCATTTCTTTTGGAGGAAGTTTTTTTTTAGTAGAGATCAAATTTCTAAGTAGGTAGTTTTCTTTTGTTTCAGGTTGTCATCCATCCATTTGGTTTGAAAAGGCCGATTGGAAGTAGCCATTTTCATCATAGCAGTGAATCTATGATTTCCTCGAATGATTCAAAACAATAGGTAAGATCTTTAATCAAAAATTTATACTTTATTGGCACAAAAATTTAAGGCTTTCCAAAATTGGTTGAAGAGTGTAGCCCAGTTTTTGAAGGTTAGTTTAGGAAAATTATCCCACATTGGCAGCATGTGGGGTAGTTTTTTGCTATTCATATATAGCATCAGTAGGTGAATGGTTAGTGTGAGAAAGTCTCACAGATTGAGAAGAGTTTGTTGAGTAGTGGATATTTGTGCATTAATTTTCTTTTCATATGGTGTGGAAATCTTCTACAAACAAAAAATAAGGTGTACAATTCTTTTGCTCAAATTTTCTAGATTCAATCCTTTTAATTTCCTGAGTAGTATTTTTTGGATGTTGGAAACATAAATTTCAAGAGATTGCATTTGATATTTTTTTGGAGGTCTCAATTCAGTATATTCTTTCCTTTTGTTGTCATGGATACTCGAGTCAGTTGAATTGTTAACCCCCCATAACTACCATACCTGGAAGATGAAAATGCATAGGTTGCTTCAATCTAAGGATTTTTGGTCCACTCTGAGTGATAACCAACCCACTCTTACTAGGGAATATGAATCTTTTTCCCATATAAACAAGTGTGAAAAAGCTGAGTCTGATAAAATTGAATGGTTTTGATAGTCTCATTTTTCATATTGATGAGTGTGATACACCCAAGGAGATATGGGATAAGTTACAAAAATTGTTTGGTTAGGTTAGTGAGTTTTGTGCCTGACAACTAGAGGCATAATTAACTTCTCTTTCCCTTGATAAATTCCCTTCTATTGATGATTTTCTAGTCAAGTTCAAATATATGAAGTCACAATTGGCGGGATGTGGGAAGAGAAAAACTGATAAGGAGTCCATTTTTTTGATTATGTCTAATTTGAGAGGCCCATTTGTAGTATTTTCTTCTACCTTCTACTCCACCATGGATGCCTTGGGAAATGCATTCCAAATGCCTTATTTTGAGACTTTTTGTGACTCTTTGACAAGGGAGCAAGCCAAACTTGCCCAGTTAGAGGGGGTCCCTATGAATCATGCATTAGTTGCACAAGGATCTCAGAGTAAAGGGAAGAAGAAACCTAAGCCTAAGACAGAGTCTAATGAGTCCTCCACCTCTTCAAAAGAGGAGAAGCCTAAGGAGGAGTTCAATTGTGTGTATTGCAAGAGAAAGGGCATGATGAACACCACTATTATATGAAAAAGATTGATGAACTTTCACATCTTCAGAAGAAAAATATTCCATTGCCCTCATATGTGACTCCTTCTACAACCTCTCCATCTCCATCTGCATCATCATCCAAACCTACACAGTTAGGGAATGGAAGATTTGCAAGTGGTAAAGAAGATAAACACTACATGGGTAAAGGACATGCATTGGTGACTTATGTAGTTCATTCTAGTCGTGATAGATGGTTTTTGGATTCAAGAGCATCTCACCACTTATATGAAAGGGAATTTTATTTAAATCTTCAGAACATATACACATATTTCAAATTTATTCATTTTCAAGCATATATGTGAACATGCATAAAGATCCCTTTATGCATGCTCACATACATGTGGTATACCTTCTGATTCATCTGAATTATTTTACTCATAGAGCATATTAAATCTCTTGCAAATGGAACAAACTATAAAAATGGAATAATGTTGAATTGCATATTTCATATGATGAATAGATGAATGGTTTACTTGACTTAAATGAATAATGTTTGATTAATTTAATAGAATGATACAAGAATTCATTAATAGACTATAGCACACTAGATTGTTGCTAATATATGGTATAGAATGGAGGGATACCCCTTGATATGATAATATTTCTTCTGGGAATGGGTGCCAGAGAGTGTAGATTTTCTTTTCCAAATCTAACCTGAGTTGTATTTCATGTAGCATGAGTTTGGCCAAGCTTTGCAGTCATTTTATATACATGTATGGAACATACTGTTATTATTTACATGCTCTCTATTGTTTTATTTACCTAACATGGAACTTGCATATTCTAACAATAGATAGAAATGCATGAAGTTAGGAACACACATATTCCACCTTTTAAACTCTATCTCTTGCTAAGTGTTTTGTGCAGGGTCGAACATTCTTTCAATTGACTGAAGAATATCAAGGAAGCATTTCTTTTTGGCTCGGTGGAAAAGCACCTCAATCACATTCTTGTCCACTAGTGGAGGTGAGCTATCATAAAGGAATCATATCAAAATTCTATATGTATTGTATCATTGATCTAAAAGAATTGAAATGTTGTAACGGAAAGAGAACCTTGTAATTTGAATTGAATAAGAGGTGTTGAATGTCAAATCAACTTGTATGTGATTATTTACATTTAGAAATAAATACACTTATATTTTCAGTTTAATTGGGTGATTTATGAACATAAATTTCTAAATGGAATTAGCTATGGAATTTGTGTCATAAATTTGATTTTTATAATGTTAATAATAAATTTTGGAATTAAATCTAGTTGGGGCATGTTACATTTGGTATCAAAGCTCAAGGTTCAGCTGTAGGCCTCTGAACCCATGATGAATGAACTAGGGAATTTTTGAACCTTAACTAGATTTGAGATACCTAGAGAATGACCAAATCCGAATTGGTTGCAGGAAAAATGGGAAGGTCCAAGTCGGGAAGGAAGAAAAGGAAAACTAATAGGGCTATGAAAAATAAAATTGTTATTGAGGAGAATCCCAAACCCAAAGACCAACCCTAGATTCTTAATGAAGAAACTCTAGCACATGTCCTCACATGTCTCAAGTTGGAGAGAGGCAAAAAGATAGAGGAGACTAAATGAACTCCTAAGACCAAGAAACCCTCTATATTTAGAGATTGGCCAATAGGATGAGGACCAAATACACCACTATTGACTAAGGAGGATAAGGAGTGCCTATGTGCACATCCTGCCTCACCCAAGAGGGAAGATGTAGATTCAGATGAGGATCCTAAGGAATTTCCTATTTCCGATAATTAGGGAATTGCTTAGAGTAGAAATTTTTTTTGTTAACAAGGATCAATGTGTGAATGGTGATTCTAGACCTACACAAACACAAAGAAAAAACACACAATTAGTCCCAAATGCAAGTTAGAAACATCATTCCCCATGGAATTCATTTGAAATGCACAAAACAAGAAATAGAATGAAGAACATAAATAAAAGCTTTCAAATTCTATCTAATGCAAACAAAATCTCAATCCCATGGGGGAATTGGAACCATTTTAATGTGGAAAATGGCCCTTTCCCAATCCCTTGTAATCTTGAATGATGATTTGATGAAGACTTGATGCTTCCTTGGTGAAATTCCTCCATAACCTAGCTATGAAAATGTGAAAATGGATGAACAATGGATGAGAAAATTCAAAATCTCAAGATGGTGTCTTTGCATGAAGTTGTGGATCCCAAATACAAATGAGAGCCTCTTATTTATAGATGTGAAAGACGGACGATGAGGAAAAATAGATAAATGTGGGACAAAAGACCAACCAATAGCATGAATCCACTTGTCAACATGTGATTGGACAAAGGTGGAGCACATTTTGGTGAATGTGCAATTAAATGCAATTAGGTGGAATTTCAAAATAGATGAAATGACAAGTTGGAGGGAGAAGAAAATGAAGTTAATGCCACTTGGCTCAAGGCAAAGGACATGTAAGAAACTTAAATGCCTTGTTGGATGTACAAACCCTTTTGGAGGGATTTTTCAAACTTGAAGAATATTCCCTTTTTGATGCTTTTTTGAAAGTAATTGAAGATTTAATAAATCAATTGAAATGATTTTCATGAGCAAGTTGCAAAAGCTAGAAGATTTGATGGATTAAGATTAAGATTAATTAGGATTTGATTAATTTAAAAGGAGATTAGTTGATTTGACCATTTTGACTTAGACGTTTGGATTAATTTAAATCAAAATGAGAAGAAAATGAAGTAGACTTAATTAAATAAATTTTTTGATTTATTTAATTAAAGAAGATGGTGTTAGATTAAATCAAATAAAGATTAATTTATTTAATTTAATAGATTGAATTTAGAGATTAATTAAATAAAATGAATTATTTAATTAAAGAGAGAATATAGAATCTAATTAAATAAAATGATTTATTTAATTAAAAGGATATGATGACTTAATTAGATAAAAAATGATTTATTTAATTAAGAGATGAAATGTGATAAATTTTATTTAATTAAATGACCAGCAAAGGAGATGATTCAGGATGAAGCAGTATTAGTAATTAAGATCAGGTGTATAAGATCAATCGGTACATTTCCATGTTTACATTTTGCCCCTCTTTGAAGCAATGTACTTGCTATGTTGGTTCAAAGAATAAACTGTCGAGATCAAAATTCAAAATTTTTCAATTTTCTAAATGCCCCACTATTGCCCCAACAAGAAGAAACATGTTGATATACTGCCCCCTCGAGAGATCGGACGAAAAAAGAGGACAAGGTGCTCAATGGGTCCAGAAAGGGTCCAAGATGCTAGAAATGTGCAAAAAATGCAAGAAAATGATGCAAAACAACCCTTGGTTGGGAAAAAATAGGTTCAGGGGTCCAAAACCCTAGTTGGACGGCTAAATAGGGTAAAAAAACCCTAGTTTTCAAGCTTAAATAGGCCTCAAGGGGCCACTTCCAATTAATTTGCACACCTAGCCTTTAGCGATTCTTGCATTTTGAGCTCTGAGCACTGATTGAGATGGTGTAAAATGTGCTTCCACGACACATTTCCAAGCACGTTCGAGTTACTAGCAGCTACCAGGTACATGACCAATGGTATGCCATCTTGTCCTGACCTTCAATTTCAATTTTTGAGCACATTAATTAGGGTCTAAAGTCAAACAATTTCATGCAACGTTGTTTGGTGTCATTGAAAGCCTTAAATTGGAGTCATGCGGTCTTAAAGTCAGCCGCTAGTGTGAGTTGTGCCACGGTGGTCCAATTTAGAGTTTAGGGTGTAAGCATCAAAGTTCGCCACACTTGCAAATTGCGCGGTTTAGGGGTCAAATCAAAATGTTGTCAAAGTGCGCTGCAACGGCGGAGTTTGGGACTTTTTGGTCTCCAGTGGCACAGTTTGGAGTTTCAAAACAATGCCACCATTGCAAATAGTGACACATTTGTTGTTTTAGGCTCACAAACTCCAAACAGGATCTTGATTTTTTATGAAACTTGATGTGGTGACCTTTCTAATGTAGGAGGGCATGGAGTCCTTCCATTCATGAGAGCACAAATTCTCGATTCTGAGCAGATTGACTTAGGATCCCCCTTTGCATGAGCTACTCCAGGAGCACTTGGGAGAGATTGGACTCTGGTACATTGTGTATGCCCCAACCATCTAGACACACCTTAGCATGATGAAAACACTGGCAGAGTGTTGGCACAGTGAGACGTCCTCATTTCACTTCCCTACAGGCGAGGTGACAGTGACCCTAGAGGATGTGAGGTGTATTCTTTGATTGTCGATCCATAAAGAGAGGGTCATTTATGATGTGGATGTAGGGATAGAGGCTTGTTATGATGTCATGGGCCTAGATGAGATCATTTTTTCAGAGGGACAAATCAAGTTAGAGTAGTACAAGACTTCCGTGCTGACTTTCTGATTGATTGTAGACGTGATCATCTCAGGACTTGTGGCATTGGATTGACACAACTAATATTTTAGCCTAGGATGGGGTCTTTCCTGAGAGTGGATGCTTTGACGAAGAGAGTGATTTGCATGGGGGCCAGTGATGTTGGCCTCCCTCTACCATGATCTTCATGATTTTGCATACTACAATAGCAGGGCTATTGAATTAGGAGTTACACTACTGCATATTTGGGCTTGGGAGCACACTAGAGTGCTCCGCCCATGAGTCACACCAATTGAAATGGAGCTAGATGACCCAGTTGTCTAGAGATACAAGGGTGGACTATCATTTACTCACACAGGGGTAGCTGACATCCATCACTAGTGGAGGGTCGTCGATGAGATGACCATTTTCACTTGGAGGCCTTAGCTCAACATGCCCACCTAGTACGATGATATACAATAGTTGTTCTTTTCCAAGAAAGATCGACTGATGTAGGGCAGAGAGCACACTATGATAGAGTGATACCTATCAAATTGGGTTGCTCGACAGTTTGGGGATGCATAGGACCGTCCCAATGACCAATACATGGCCATCTTTGCACGTACTACGAGGGAGACCACATGGGGTCACACAATCCCTGTAAATGAGGTATTTGATTCTTTTAGAAAGCTGGTGGCCAGGCCATGGCCTTACAATTAGGGACCAACAAACCCAAGGATTTCCCAAGCATATCGAGATTGGTTATGTCTACCAGTTAGATTGACAGTACCTGGTGTACAGATACTATGGAGGAGACCCAAAGGCTAGTCAATAGGGAAAGGGCAGGGGTGAGGAGGTAGGGAGATGAGGATGGTGACGGAGATGGCAGTGGGGGTAGAGGAGGAGGTGGACCACCTCCATGATAGCCAGAGCAGTAGCCCGAGTAGCACAGGGATTTGAGGGATGCCCCTAGAGACGAGCATCAGGATCAACCCAGGGATGGTAGCTAAGACTAGGATAGGCAACAGGACCCAACAAGAGATGGTCACTAGGACCAACCACCAATCTAGCCACCACCACAGCCAGACCCAAGGGAAGGTCATATTTTGTAGTTATAGGCTCAAATATAGGTGCTTACCGCAGAGAGGGACTAGGTGAGACAACAGGTCTTGGCCTTGAAAGTCAAGCGAGATCAAGCCATCTAGCAACATGTCATTGAGTTGCAGGAAGTGCAGGAGATGGGTCGTCGACGAAAATTGGAGAGTATTGTTGTATCCTCCTCTAGGAGCACAATTTTTATGAGGGTGTACTGAGAGGCCATACGAGAGGGTGAGTACTATCAAGTGCATTATTACCAGGAAGTGCCTCGAGCAACAAAAGTTCTAGATTATTCATAACAGACTGGATAGAAGCCTCCATAGGATCACAGGGAGAGGCAGGGTGGTGAGGGGAGCAACCAACAGGGCTAGCTCATTTTTTATTAGAGACATTATTCTTTTGGGATCCATAGGCTTGTTTTTTATAGCCCTGTGGGCGATTGCATTATATTGATTGATACACGCAAGCATCTAATCATAATTCATGTACCATGATAGTTGTATTATTATTTTGATGATATATGAAATGATATGGTTTGATCCGATATGATGTGTTCTATCTTATTTATGCATGATGGATGGATGTTTTTAATTTCCTATATGTGATGTTCTATATGTGATGCAATGACTCTATCCTATGTGATGCATGTATGCTTTTTATTCTATCTGATATAATGTGATGTATGCTTCTATATGATGTTATGATGTGATGCAATGATTTATGGATGCATTTCTTTTTCAATATCTTTTCTATGCACTTTTTATGATGATGTATGGATGGTGCAAATGTTATGATATGCAAATGGTTTAAAATTCTTAGACTAACAGATCTATATTATGCAATGATGGATGATGATGAATGTATGAGATGCAGTGACATATTCTTTTCTTTTTTCAATATCTTTCTTATGTATGATGCATATATGGATGGCATGATGATGCACATGATATGATGTGATGATGCTTTTATAATGATGCCTATCTGATGATGTATTTAATAATGATGCCTATCTGATGACATGTTATGATGCAAATGGATGACATGATGTATGGTTTATATGATTATGTAATAGATGTAAATGTATGGGTTATGAGATGCTTAGAATAAGCAATCTATATTATGCAATGCATGTGAGATTATCAGTGTTTCCTATATGATGTGGTATGATATGCATTATGTTGATGGTTTGTGTATGTAGGATGGATGCAGTAGTGATGATTTCGATTAACTATCATGGTACCATGTTAGCGTGGAGAGAAGGAAGAAGAAATAAGATAATCCAACAAGTCAACTTTATTAGGGATGATGATGATGATGATTTCCTTACCGGGAAGTGGGACCTTAAAAGGGCCATTTACCTTATGTTTGATAACACACATAGATACAATGCATCAAGGTATAAAGAACCAGGATGGCATTTCACCTAGTGTGATGGACTTTGACTCAACAATCAGATAGGAGTACTCCTATTCACACTTGACATACAAAACCTTATTTAAAATATAGTTCAAATATTCCAAACATCTCAGACCAAAACATAGAAAGGAAATCCTTCCTATGTGGTCAACAAGACACCCAAAACATCCTCCCTACACCTTAAACAAAGCACGTATGACCAAGGTTATATTACAAGAATATCCAACAAACACAACAACAAAAAATATAATGATCATTTCCCCATTTCTTTCTCTCTAAATCCCTTTGTTTGGGACATCACCGAGAGGTCATCGAAATGAGCACAATAAGATAAGTCAAAAGCCAAAGATAAAGTAAACAAACAAGCTAATGTTCTTCAATACCACTAGCCAAGACTAAACTATGGTGATGCCTGATGTTGATGTCCATTGTAGGAAGGATGCAACCTAAGACATGATGTTATCAGATGATTTGGGACATACTAGATGATAGGTTATTGATACCAAGAATTTACCAACTTGTTTACTTACTAACCTAAACTTTGAGACCTTGACGTTTTGAGTTCACTTTTAACCTGCTAGACTTGTTTCCAATTTTTTCACCAAAGGTTGAGGGTGATGATTGATTTATTATGAGTGAAAGTTTATTGCGGGTGAAAGCGAGATGGGATGGATTAATTTTTTGGGTTTTTTGAATGTTTTTGATGTTTTTGAAATGTTATGAGGTTGGTTTTCGTATTTTCAAGATTTTGCAAATTTTTTGATTTTCAAATTTTCAATGTTTTTGGGGTTTTCTGAGATTTTGACCAAGAGACTAACCTAAAGACCTATCCTAGGGGCCTTAGGGGCTGATAAAATATTATCCTTTCCTACATTATACACGTAGAAACCACATAGTTCAACTAACACAGACTCAATTATTGATGAGATATGAACAAATGGATTGCTAGTTTATTATGGCAGACTCCTAAAGGACTAAACTAAGTGTCTCAGGGGATGATCAAAGATCAACCTTGTCTATGTTCAGAGCTCAGAGACCCGTAGTTCGACAAGATGACTCTGTTTTGATTTTTTCAACTGACTTTTTGACCTATTTTTGGATTTTCTGATTTTTTTGGATTTTTTTTTTTTTTTAATGTTTTTAGATTTTTTTGATTTTCCAAAGACTTCAAGAATATAAACGAATCCGATCCAATGAGAACATGCCCCCAGTGTGATGCAATAGACTACTTTGATATAGGTAGGATAAACTGACTTTAAGAATGGGCTGAATAGTACCATAAGGTTATGAGGTTGGTTTTCATATTTTCAAGATTTTGCAAATGTTTTGATTTTCAAATTTTCAATGTTTTTGGGGTTTTATGAGATTTTGACCAAGAGACTAACCTAAATAATTATCCTAGGGGCCTTAGGGGCTAATAAAAGATTATCCTTGCCTACATTATACATGTAGAGACCACATAGTTCAATTGACATAGACTCAATTATTGATGAGATATGAACAAATGGATTGCCAGTTTATTATGGTAGACTCCTAGAGGACTGAATTAAGTGTCTCGGGGGATGATCAAAGATCAACCTTGTCTATGTTTATAGCTCAAAGACCCGTAGTTCAAAAAGACGACTCTGTTTTCATTTTTTTGAATGAATTTTTGACCTATTTTTGGATTTGGATATGTTTTGGATGTTTTTTGGATTTTTGGATTTTTTTGGATTTTTGGTTTTTACTTCCTAATGTTTTTGGATTTTTTGGATTTTTTGATGTTTTTGGATTTTTTTGATTTTCCAAAGACTTCAAGAATATAAACGAATTTGATCCAATGAGAACATGCCCCCAGCATGATGCAATAGACTACTTCGATATAGGTAGGATAAATTGACTTTAAGAATGGGTTGTAGTACCATAAGGGATCATGCCATGAACACAAGACCAAGCTATGATGTGAATGCGGATGGGTGATGGATGGAGATATGGAATCCGATGGATGATGCATAACAAGCCTTGAAGATCCTGGTGGATGAAAGGTGCTCATTTACACAAGGTGCCTATTTGCCAGGTTTTCACCAAGGTACTTGTCCAAAGCGCCACCAAAGTGGTTTTCACTATAGGACAATTTTTCTCTTTACTATTTTTAATCCCTCTTTTTTTTTGGATTTTCATAAATATATATTTTTAATTTTTCTGAAATATTTTAAGCTCATGTTGAACCACTTAGTGGTGTCAATGTAGATGATTTTTTCATAATGTTCCATCGATATCCTGCTTGAAGAAGCTGCTTTGCTAAGATATGTGCACTTGAATGCAACTTTTGAGATTCTCGATCTACTTTGTTGATATTGGAGTTAACTTTGTCTTTGTGTGCATATTGTAATAGAGTGCCTTCTAAGTCCTTATGATGAAGGGTCATTGCCAATACATGGTCAATGTGAGAATTGGATATCATGCGTGGAGGCATGGATGGAGTGTGTTTAAGAATAAAAAATGGATTGGTTGATAGTTTGGAACCTTTGACTCTCCAAACTTGGGAAGATGAGCAATGATGGGTGGATACAAAAGTGTGCATGGAATTAGGACCAACTGCTTGATATACTTTGTACGTTGCTTGAGAAGCCTGCTTTTTCCTTTGTGGACATCTTTGATGGATACTTTTCCCTTTTCTATTTTTCCACATAGTTTCTTTGACTGATGGAGTTTGATAGGGATATTTTTTCTTTGTATTTTTTGGTATCCATGTGTATTTGATTTGTCCATTATGTTTCTCAACTTCTTTTTCTTTGATAACGTTCTTCATGCTTTGATTCAAATCTTTCTTTTTATGTTGGTCCCTATTCATGGATGGGAAGATGGGTGGATGAAGATTTATGGCATGGTTGGTTGTAGTATTGGCATTGGTTTCACCATAAGGACTCTTCATGCTCCCTATGTTGATGCTTGCACTAGATAAAATTTCCCCCAGTATTATAGAGGTATCACTAATATTTTTAGATCCCTTAATTGTCAAATAACCAAGACCTTGATGCTTAGGATTGCCAATAATCTACACTAGTTCTAGGATACCCTGTTCATGTAGGCCTAATCCTTTTCCTTGATAATTCATTTGTTGAAACATTTTATTTGCAATAGGATATGATTTACCTTGGAAAAAAGGTGCTAATCCTTCTCTACTATGTTGTGGATCTTCAAAGGTGATAACTTCTTCATTGATAAGATAGCTTTCCCTTAAAAAGGTAAGTGATCCAAGTTTATAAGTGATAGGATCCTCCATAAGTGGGATAACTTTCTGATTCATATCTTTGGCTTGATCTTGGGAAATATCATATTTTAATGCTTCTTCAAGAGGTGTCGATGATTCACCATCCCCATAAAAGTCTTCCTTATGATTCATTTTTTATATGCCTTCATAAGATGTTCTTGATTCACAACTTCTGTAGAAGCCCTCTTCATGACCCATTTCTGATATGTCTCTATATTTTTTTGTATCTTAATCATGTGTACAAATGTTAAGAGTAGGAGACTCTTGTCCCTTGGTAATGATATCAAGAGTATGAGACTCTTGTTTTGAATGAAGATCATCTACATGTCCATTAGGAGTAAGCATCTCATGGGTACATGGAGGAATATGTGCTACATGGATATGATCATCATTTGTGATATCTTGTATAACTAGGAGAGTGTCCATTAGATCATTGTAGTATCTTGGAGATATGAATTCTTGATCTTGAATGATTTCAGAATTGCTTTTGACATGATTTGGATCAAGTTCTTGACATGGGTGAATTTCAAAGGATGGATTGCTTATAAAGTATTCTTGGATATCTTCATTAGGCATGGGAAGTGGCTTAATATCCTCTTGATCTTTGAGTGAATTTGGATCAAGTGTTGAGTTGAAGATTCCTTCAATATCTGCAATCATGAGGTTGATGGATGTCAACATGTCTTGGAAAGGACCATTGCTAGACTTCAGTGAAAGATGTTGATCATGCTTTGGAATAAATTCTTGAGATATGTCCTCTAACTCCATGGATGATGTAGAGGTATTGTCAAAATGATCATTGGTGGAAAAATTCTCGATTATTAACACTCCTTGAAAGAGATCATTGTCAAATATTATTGAGGGGTTTTTATCATGATCAAAAAGTGACTCTTGATGTATGTTGAGTTGATCTTTGGATGAGTTAGAAACATATTCAAGGTGCTCATTGATGTATAGATCTTGATCACTATTTTCAATAATCGAGGTGGAGAGATTGTCACTGTTATCACTAGTGGTTGAATCTTCATCGTTGTCCCCAATAGTTATTATTTTTTATCAATAAGGTCTTAGATGATATTTTTGAGTTGAATATAATTTGATTTTGTGTGTCCCTTTATTTTGTGAAAATCACAAAGGTTCTTCTCATTATACCTTGGTGGTTTAACTTGAGGCTCTTGATAACTTTCATAAAATGGGATTTTGATGATATTTTCTTGACCGATTCGATTGGTCTCCCAAGTGGTGTGTATTTTCATTTGTTACCTTGTGAGATTTGCACTTTAAATTCACCTTGTGGTGATTGATCTTTGAGATGTGGTGGTTGGGTTTGTTGTTTATGTTGTTGATCTTGATATCCAACCTCTTGACATTGGAGATATTGTTCTTGATGTGGTTGTGGACACAACTCAATGCTTTAATGACATGGCTTAACCAATGGAAGAGTGTATTTATTTTGAGGTGGAGATGTCTCTTGGCATAATGAATCAACTATTTTGGTAAGTGTAGCAATTTGATCTTTGATTTTGATCTTGACACCCTTGATATAGTTGATTTGGTTTTTGTTCAAGAAAAATTGGAATGCATACTTGTGGTGTTTGCATGGGATCATGGAAAATTTGATTTTGGAAAATGTTTTGATTTGGGATGATGTTTAAATTTGGCATGATAGTTCGAAATTGAACATTGTTGTGGTTGGGAATCACATTTCCTTGATTTAGGTAACTTGGATTTTGTGTGGTGTTACCTTGACTTGGATCAATACATAGAGTCATTATCATTTTGTTTGGACTTTGAACAACATTTGTATGATTCACAAACATATCTATCCCAAAGTTTACCAAGTGTGGATTCAAAATTTTCACGTTTGGTAAACTTGTACTTGGTATATTCACATTTGTCATGTATGGATTTGGTGGGATAATGTTGTTTTGTTGAAGACTCATGTATTGATTGTTTGGCTAATAGATTTGTAGGTTTGGACTTGGATTTAAATCTACCATAGAGAAAGGTGTTCCAAAATTTAGATTGGGCATACTCACATTTGTTGTTCCATTGAGGATTGTAGGAGATAATGATCCCATGTATGGATTATATAAATGTGAGTTTTTATAATCAATTGGCATTGTAAGGCTTTGATAGTTTGGTTGGTTTAGACTGCTCATGATGTATGAATTAGGTTTATATTCCATGTTCTTCTTGTGTTTTGACCTTGTTGACCTCTAAGGGATTTAGGACCAATGATGAGATGAAGGATGAAAGGGGTGAATGATATGGGTGTTTTAATTTTAAGAACTTTGGATCAATGCTAGACTTTAGGATTTTATTTTGATTGTTTTGATTTGGATAATGAACTTGTAAACCCTAAAATGTTGGATGTTATTTTTGGGATAAACTTGCTCATAAGATGATAATTTGAATAAGTGTATGAATAAGGATGAATCTACACACACGTAGCCAAACATGATGACTTTGATGTTGATTTGAAGGATTTTACCTAAAGTCTAGTATGAATGATTTTCCCAATGGTTCAAAAGTTGTTTGCGAGATGGGTTTTGATTGATGTTTTGAGGATGGATAAAATGTTTGATTTTGATCCTAAATGAATCTAAGAGGCACCTTGTTTACAAGACCAAGATATTGAAGAACATGCTTTTCCCAAAAAGTAGTTCAAACCAAAAGATCAATGTTTGCTCAAAAGACCATAAGACAAAAGATAAACAAGCATATGTGTGGGGTTCAATTGATTCTTATCTTTGCTTAATGAATTCTTTTTACCACAAACAATTCTTGATTAGTTTTTCAAACTAAATGTTCAATTTCCCAATTTCTTCTCATCCCACAAAGTCCATTATGTGGAAATAAAGGAAATTAAGGCAAAAGTTCTCTATTGTTGACTTTAGTGAGCAAATTGAGGTGTAAATTCAAATGCTTAGAAGCCTCTAAGGATAGAATCCCTATGGAAGGCAATAACACTTGAATTTTTTCAAAGGTATTTGTTTCCTAAAGGGTTTGAAATTTGATGATAATGTTGAATGTTTATTTTCCAATGTTTAAGATCCAAGAAAAGTGTTTTGATTCCAAGAACATACACAACCCTATGGATAAAAAGGCAATATTTGTTGAATTCCCACTTGGATAAATCTAGCTATGCCTACTCTTGGTGGATGATTAGATGCTTGACAACACAGGATCCCCCTTACAGTGTACTCGCTTCTCAGGTCAGCCAAGCATCAGTACCCATGAAACTTTCATGACATATTTCTTATCTTTACTAAGAGCCATAAAAATGTGGGATGGCTTCAAAACGACCGTTCTTGCACCAAAAAATAGATTAAGGATTTGGGCCTTCTAAACAAGAGGTTCTAGTATAGGTATTTCACTCGTGGGGGATCATCCATATGGAAAGAGACCATTGTTGCCATTCTTGTTGGAACAATCCTCATGATACTTGAACTTTCCTCAAGTACCCACACTTATATATTTGGTGGAAGTCACTTGGATTTAGCATATTCTTGGTTGGGTTGTTCCCTGGGGTGATTATTTTTTCCCACTAGGTAGGCCCTCTAAGGATAAATAAAAGTGAGCAAGTACATGTATAGTTTGATCAATCTTTGTTTATGTGAACAAAGAGAGAACACACGCAATATACTCCACTCACACTCACAAGATTTTGTTCAATTTTAAGAATCCAAATTGAAGTGCAGAGGAAATCACTTATACAACTTAATATCGCAAAAAACCTTTTGATTCTCAAGATAGTCGGGAGGTGCGAGAGAAGCGCATGTCTCTTTTAGATGATATTACTTTGGATAAGAGATTACAAAACATAAAAGGTACATGTTCATTTTAACCCTTCAAAGCAAGAATTGGATTCCTTTTAAGCACCCAAAGGAAATGTGAGATTTTCTTGTTCAATTGTTAAGCCTTAAAAAAAATCTAGTAAGTTTCCTAAGGTTCTTTTTAGTCCCTTTGCTTTGTTCTTTTTAAGCCCAAACGAAATTAGTGAGTCCTAAAAAGCATGAAGATGACAAAGTCCTTAGAAAATGGATTATAATTTCACCACAAAGTGTTTAAAAACACTTGATACAATGAAATGATGATTCCATAGAGAAGCTTTTGTCTTTGTTTCCTCTCTTCACTTTTGATCAAGCCAACCTACAAAAACTAGTTAAAACTACAAAAACAGAAGCCAAAAACCAGCTAGTAGTCAAAAGCAACTAAAATGAAAAAAACACATGTTGAAATTAATTTGAAAAGTTCCTTTTACCCAACTCCAGTGGCATAGTCTGTAGAGGTGACATAGTTTAAAGAAGTCAGCGGTGCTATATAGCACTGCTGCGATTGATAGCGATGATCTGCAGAAAATCCAATGAGCATGATTGTGACGTTGTTTCGACCAAGTGACATTGTTTGGAGTTTGGATGTCCGGTGACAAAAAAATGGCCAAGCGTCACTGTTTAAAATTCAAATTTTTGGGCGAGAAGAACACAGCATTGCAATTTGGAGTTTGATAGTGGTGCTAAATGGCATCGCTAGACTGATACTGGCACAGTTTCTCTATCAACCGTGTTGTTTTCCTGTAGACACAAAAAGTTCAAAAAAACCATGAAATTTTGAAGAAAAACATGTTAAATTCTTCAAATTCACCCTCCGATCACCAAAATGTGAATGGTAATCCTAGACATGTACAAACACAAAGAACAAACACACAATTAGTCCCAAATGCAAGTTAGAAACATCATTCACAATGGAATTCATTTGAAATGCACAAAACAAGAAATAGAATGAAGAACATAAATAAAAGCTTTCAAATCCTATCTAATGCAAACAAAATCTCAATCCATGGGGGAATTGGTGCCATTTTGATGTGGAAAATGGCCCTTTCCCAATTCCTTGTAATATTGAATGATGATTTGATGAAGATTTGATGCTTCCTTGGTGAAATTCCTACATAACCTAGCTATGAAAATGTAAAAATGTATGAACAATGGATGAGTAAATTCAAAATCTCAAGATGATGTCTTTGCATGAAGTTTTGGATCCCAAATCCAAAAGAGAGCCTCTTATTTATAGATGTGAAAGATGGAGGATGAGGAAAAATGGATGAATGTGGGACAAAAGACCAGCCAATAGCTTGAATCCACTTGTCAACATGTGAGTGGACAAAGGTGGAGCACATTTTGGTGAATGTGCAATTAAATGCAATTAGGTGGAATTTCAAAATGGATGAAATGAAAAGCTGGAGGGAGAAGAAAATGAATTTAATGCCACTTGGCTCAAGGCAAATGACATGTAAGAAACTTAAATGCCTTGTTGGATGTACAAACCCTTTTGGAGGGATTTTTCAAACTTGGAGAATATTCTCTTTTTGATTCCTTTTTGAAAGTAAATGAAGATTTAATAAATCAATTGAAATGATTTTCACGAGCAAGTTGCAAAAGCTAGAGGATTTGATTAATTTAAAAGGAGATTAGTTGATTTGACCATTTTGACTTAGACTTTTAGATTAATTTAAATCAAAATGAGAAGAAAATGAATTAGAATTAATTAAATAAAGATTAATTTATTTAATTTAATAGAATGAATTTAGAGATTAATTAAATAAAATGAATTATTTAATTAAAGAGAGACTATAGAAGCTACTTAAATAAAATAATTTATTTAATTAATTGGAGATGATGACATAATTAGATAAAAAATGATTTATTTAATTAAGAGATGAAATGTGATGAATTTAATTAAATAAAGATTATTTAATTAAATGACCTGCAAAGGAGATGATTCAGGACGAAGCGGTATTAGTAATCAGGATCAAGTGTATAAGATCAATCGGTACATTTTCCATGTTTACACAAGGTAAATCCAACTAATTATAAATACAAAAAGTATTTTGTTGATTAAAGGCATGAAGCTTGAAGGCTTGTCTTGTTGAAATGAATTTTTTTATTTTCTTTTTCTAGGCTTATATGTTGTGTGCTTTGTATTTCATAAATGCAATAGCATAAACATAAAACATTGTTCTTGAATGCTAAACATGACTGTGATGCAGGTCGAGTGTAAGTCACCATGGTGACCACTAGACAAGATGCAAGCATTAGCATATAGGACAATGGGCCAAGAAAGAGGCTAGACCAAATCTTGGAACTCTTGAACAGGCAAGAATCCTAAATGGACCATTTGGAACAAGAGGTCTGAGAGGTGTGGGATGATCAGAATCTCAAGAATGAGGTACTTGACCAAGGAGAAGGGGATTGTAATCAAGTTCAAATTGAAGAAGAACTAGGAAAATATCTTAAGATGGTAGCACCATTGAATTTTGATGGTTAGAGATGGGGTTGAGGCCTGGATCATAGAGATGGAAAAATATTTTGGGCTTCACCACCTATCAGATCAAACCAAGGCTGCTTGGGTAGCATACCAATTGTCTAGAGAAGCAACTACTTGGTGGGACAATGAGAAGGCCGAAGGGAGACTTCTACAAGAAGGGATTACTTTGGAGTTTTTCCTTCAACCTTTTAGAAAGAGGTGGCTACCACAACTTTTATTTGACAAGAAAATGACTGAATTTGAGAACTTGACCCAAGGAGGCTTGATAGTAGTTCAATATCAGGAGAATTTTACCAATTTGCTCAGGTATGTGCCACAATATCAATCCGATAAGTGCTTTCATATTCAAAATTTTATTTTGGAACAGAAACCCCACATTAGAGTTGAGGTGGATCTTCACAATCCCCATACTATGGTAGAAGCTTTTGAGAATTCCATTAAGCAATAAAAGAAGCTACAACAGTTGTCCAATCTTCATAAAGGACCAAACTCCAAGCCTTTATTCAAAAACAAAAAGTTTCAAAAGGGTGATAGACAAAACGGAAATAGGTCCCATCAGATTCATAGTTTGAAAAGGGAAGGAGATCCTTTGGAAAGGGAAGAAGGTAACCAATGTGGAAGGAATAAAAGGGATAACACGGGAAATGACACCTACAACAACACCTAGGCGCACTCAAAAGAAGATAAGTATGGAATTCAGAAAGGTCCATGTGACGAATGTTACACTTGTGGGGGAGATCAATATGCATCTAACTACCCTCATAAGTCGAGGTCACGAAAGGAAGGAAACCAACAACAAACCTCGCAACACAAGATTCGTGCAATGATGGATAACAAGCAAGTAGATTACTAGGCTTCTCCAATTCAATTGATAGGTAAGCTTTACAGCCAAACCATTTCTATTTTGATATATATTGGAGCTACTGAGTGCTTCATAGATCCTAGAATGATTTCTAAGTTACCCATTTGACCTAGATATATGGAAAATTCATGGTCTATTGAGTTTGGAAATTGAGCAAAGAGGAAAGTAGATTCATGTTTCTTTTGCAGCGAGTTGGAACTCCCCACCTTCACATGACCCAAGTTAACCTCTATGTTGCACCATTAGGATCCTATGATGTAATCTTAAGAATCAACTAGTTGACTGGGCACAATGCTATTGTAAGTTGTGAGGATAAGATGGTGAGTTGTTTGGATGACTATGGGAACCCAGTTGAGATACATGAGGTACAATGACCCCTAGAGCTTAGATAGATTTCAGCTATGTAGCTTAAGAGATCTTAGAGGAAGGGTTGTGTCATTTATGACATGTGCATGTCAGTAAACCTGACAATGAGAAACCATACCTTGACGACTATCCAATTCTTAGGGAATTCTGAGATGTGTTTCTTGTAGATCTCACCAAGATGCCTCCAAAGCGAGAATTTTATTTCTCCATCAACTTAGTGCTAAGAGTCGAGCCACAATCTAAGGCCCCATACAGGATGACCACCACAAATATTTATGAATTGGAAGCCCAGTTACAAGAATTGTTATGTAAAGGGCTTATTAGACCTAGTGTATCACCTTGAGGAGCACTAGTTATCTTTGTGAAAAAGAAGGATGGAACCTTGCATCTATGTATAGGTTATTGGATGTTGAAAAAGGAAACCATCAAGAATTGCTACCCTCTTCTGAGGATTGATGAACTATTTGATCAGATGAAGGGAGTGATAGTATTCTCAAAAATAGATTTGAATTTTGGCTACCATTAGTTGAGAATAAAGGAGGAAGACATTTTGAAGACGACATTTCAAACTTGGTATGGGCAATATGAGTTCACCATTGTACCCTTTGGTTTGACTAACACACCTACAACCTTCATGAATCTTATGAACAATGTGTTCCAAGACTATTTGGATAATTTTCTACTAATCTTTATCAATGATATTTTGGTTTATTCCAAGTCTATTGAGGAACGGGATCAAAACTTGAGGATAGTCTTGCAACATCTAATAGAAAACAATCTTTTTGGAAAGCTATCCAAGTGCTCATTTTATCAGGATAGGGTGCATTACGTAGGCCACATTATCTCAGTTGAGGGGGTCTTTGTGGACCCTAAGAAGATAAAAGCAATTGTAGAATGATTGACACCTCTGAATGTGTCAGAGGTGCAAAGTTTTATGGGTCTTGTTGGCTACTATAGAAATTTTTTGTAAGGGTTTTCTAAAATAGTAGCCCCAATAACATCTCTTTAAAAGAAAGAAAAGATGTTCGAGTGGACTGAGAAGTGTGATCGAGATTTCTAGATCCTTAAGAAAAATCTCACTGTAGCTCTGGTATTAATTATCCTAGATCCCAATGGTCAATTTTCAATGATCATGGATGCTTCAAGAGATGGAGTAGGAGAAGTGTTAATGCAAGAAGGGCAAGTGGTGGCATATGAATCTAGGAAGCTGAAACAACATGAAGTAAACTATGTGCCACACAACCTAGAACTAGCAGCTATAGTGCATGCCCTACAAATGTGGAGACATTATCTTTTGGGAAATCCATTTGAGCTCAAAATAGACCACATAGGATTGAGATACATTTTCACTCAACCTAACCTTAATACACATCAAAGGAGGTGGCTAGAATTCCTTAGTGAGTATGATTTTGGAATTGAGTATATAAAAGGAAAGGAAAATCAAGTGGTGAATGCTCTTAGTAGATGAAGACATCTAGCAACCATGACCTCTATGAGATTCAATTTGAGACAATAGGTGATGCAACGCTTGCAAGGTGATGAGAATTATGAGAGGTTGAAAAAGGATCTAGTAGAGAATTCATCATATCATCGATTCGATGGGTACGAGTTTGAACCAAATAATATTTTACAATACCAGAGGTGAATGCACATCCTAGATTCTAGAGAACTTAGGAAGTTGGTCCTAGATGAGGTCCACAATGCACCATACTCAGGGCACCCTGGAGTTACAAAGATGATCGCATAATTGAAATTCTTGTACTTTTGGCTGAAACTCAAGAAGGACATAGCAGAATATGTAGCTAGATGCTTGGAGTGTCAACGAGTCAAGGCTGAGCACATGCATCTAGCAGGGCTCCTTTATCCTCATGATATACCTGAGTATAAATGACAAGTGATTAGTATGGACTTTGTGCAGGGGTTATCTCTAAGAAAGAACAAGCATGATTTCATTCTAATAGTAGTTGATAAGTTGACTAAGGTGGAATATTTTATCCCAAGGAACCTTAAGGATGGATCATTGACCTTGGCAAATAAATTTATCCAAGAGATCTTTCATTTACACGAAGTGCCAAAGACCATTATGTCTGAAAGAGATACACAGATGACATTAAGGTTTTGGACAACCTTGAATGCAACATTAGGGACTAAGTTAAATTTCAATTCAGCCTATCATCCTTAGACTGATGGTCAAATTGAGAGAGTGAATCGGGTTGTAGAAGATCTCCTTTGGATTTAATGTATGGACCAACAATATAAATGGGAAGAGTATCTACCACTAGTATAATTTTCTTATAACAACTCCCATCATGCATCCTTAGGTATGGAACCTTTTGTGGCTTTGTATGGGTGAAATTGTTGCACTCCCATTAGTTGGTACAAATTGGAAGATAGGATCATAGTGGGCCTTGAGATGCTAAAATAAATGGAAGATAAAATGAGGCTTATCAAGAGTAGATTGAAGGAGGCAGTAGATTGGAAAAAGAGTTACGCTAACAAAAAAATAACCTTTAGAAAATTTACAATTGGGGATAAGGTCTTTCTGAGAGTCAATTTCATAAGAGCTCTATTACCTTTGGGAATTCATCCAAGCCGGCTCTAAGATAAGTGGGCTCGTTTAATGTGTTGGAAGTAATCAACTCGATTGCATACAGACTTGCTCTACCCCCTGCTCTAGCTCAAATTTATAATGTGTTTCATGTTTCTTTCCTAAAACCATACCACCGAGATGCATCTCATATATTTTATTGGTGTTCTTTATAGGTGGAGGATCTAGGAGTGGTGCTAATGGAGCCCAATAGAATTCTAGATAGACGCAACGTCAATTTGCGAAATAGGGACATTGTTCAGTATAAGGTCCAATGGGACCAATATCATGAGGAAAATGCTCCTTGGGAAGATGCGGAGGAGATAGAACACTCATGGACCCTCATTGGATTTCTTAGATAAAATATTGATGATTATCTTTATATTGTTGCCTAATATTTTGGATTCGGTATGCTATGATGTTTTGGCTTGAAAACAATATGATTGATAAATATATGAAACAATTTTTTTTTATCAAACATCGGGACGATGTCTATTTCTAGTGGGGAAGGATGTCATATCTTGATTTCATTTCTACATTTTAAAAATTGAGGAAAATTGAATTTATCATTTTATTTATTGAAATTGATAAATTGCAATTGACAAAATTGAAAATGAATACAATGCAATTTTTCGATTTAAGAAATTTCTTCATGAGATTATTAGTTAAAGGTTACTTATATGTGGACAAGTGTAAGAATGTGTGTGTAGGAATAGATTGAAGGATGAGAACTTGATTGAGGTAGGCACACTTAGCTAGATGACCATGGTAAGCAAGAAAAGAATCTGAAATATCGCACACCACAATAGAATATGAAATCTGCATATGTTTGAAAGATTGACAAACTGTATTCATACTTGGTGTGTGAACAATAATTAGTGGAAAGAAAAAATTAGTGTGTTCTCATCTTATCTTGTTCGTTTCAAAATGTATATTCAATGAAATGGAATAATGAACTCAAACCATCTTGTATGAAAAGTAATTGCATTTTCTTGTGCTTTTGGATGAAATTGAAATATAATTTGAATAGAAAACTATTAAAGTGATTGCATATGCATATAATCTCACAAGGACAAACTTATTTTGTGTAGACAAATATGTGAGTAAATATGAATACACATGTATATATATTTATATATATATGATAAAATATATATATATACATATACACACATGTATGTGAATTATTTTTCCTCAAATTTAATTCTACTCTTCAAAGAGAATAATGGATCATGGGAAATTAACATTTGTAACTCCCACTAATAATGGATGGAAGCCGATTCCCTCATATGGAAAAAATCTCCAATCAAAGGTAGAGGAAATGGTGGTGTGGGAGGCCAACTAATAAAATGGATGCAATAAAATAAGACCCACTCACTCTCAAAAATTATCAAGGATCATTCAAGTAAGAGAATCAAGAAGAATCCAATAAAAATAAAGAAAATCAAGGTTAAAGCAGAGAGAAGAGAAGGAAATCTTGGAGTTGGAGGAGCAATAATACTTCCAAAGGAAGGAAAAATCACCCAGGCGGTATTGTTTTGAGGTATTTTGAACTAGCCTAGTTTGTTCCTCTCATTTTTGAATAAGTTTTCTATCTTGTAAAATGTGTTTACATATATTTATTACGTTGTCTTATCGAGCATGTTCCATATTTTAGGTCATTTGTTTGCTTTGTCGATCGACCATGCCAATCCATGTAAAGCCCATGTGGACCAAGCTTCCTTGAAGGCTCTGTGATTTTATTTTATTGATTGAACCTATGTAGGAGGACGGGTTTTTCCATACCCATGATGGGATCTTAATGCTCATATGATATTAAATCACCACGGTCATGGCCAATCAGTCAACCTGTGTTAATTTGTGATTTCAGCTTGCATGTATACAATCGCCCTAT
Source organism: Sequoia sempervirens (assembly GCA_007258455.2). NCBI lineage: Eukaryota > Viridiplantae > Streptophyta > Pinopsida > Cupressales > Cupressaceae > Sequoia > Sequoia sempervirens. The sequence continues at coordinate 15,192,100 of VDFB02072274.1, read as the reverse complement.
AGGAAACTAGCTGAAGGGAACATACTATTTATGTTTATCATTTGAGAAAATTTCTCACTATATTTTGAATCCCACGTAACCATGTATTAAGGTGACAATGAATTCCCTACTAAGCGCAAGGTTCGAGCAGTGCACAATCGACTTTTATTTCTTTTAAAACTCACCACCCACTGTTAAAGGGGTTGGTGGTATCAAATGATATTCTATTTGATGAATCAATATATTGTGATATCCACAATGACCCTTTCATGGCCACAGGTGTTGTTAACAATTGTTGTATAGTATGGATGTATATATATAGATATATATATATATACATATATATATGTATGTATGTATGTATGTATGTATGTATATATATGTGTATGTATGTATATATATATAAATGTAAACACATGAATGTTGATATATATGTGACCACTGTTGAATTGCCTATGTTTTATCTAAGTCGAAGCATCGACCATGCTCTATTGTTATACATGCATTTTGGGGTGTTAAATGTCATTATGGGATTAAACTTGTGGCTCCATAGATATTGGCCATTATTAACAAGCCCCAAGGTATCAATTCCATGTTATCAATGGATGATAACATGAGTATTGTATCCTCTTGAGGGATGGCTTCGATGGGTAGAGTATAAGCTTAATTTGTAATGTTCTTTAAACCTAGTGTTTACCTTGATTAAAGAGAACCAACATGAATACTTAGATTTGTAATAGAATGAAGGTATAATGTCTTTGTTAATATTTTTATGGGTGTTTTAATTCAATTATGTTTCATCGATCTATTTCTTTTTAGTCTATGTGAAAGACAAGTGACCATGAAATAGATGTTTTCATTTGAATTTAAATAGAGATTAGATGATATCTTAACTTAAGAGAACAACTAAATGAATTGATGTTATTTTTTTTCTTCTCTGATTATGAAAGTATACTTGTAAGAAATGGAATTTTATTTAAATCTTTAGAATGTATACACATATTTCAAATTTATTCATTTCTAGGCATATATGTGAACATTCATAAAGATCCCTTTATGCATACTCGCATACATGTGGTATACCTTCTAATTCATCTTGATTATTTTACTCAAAGCATATGAAATCTCTTGCAAATGGAAAAAATTGTAAACATGGAACAATATTGAGTTGCATATTTCATATGATGAATAGATGAATAGTTTATCCGACTTAAGTGAATAATGTTTTATTAATTTAATGAAATGATACAAGAATTCAATGGTATACTATAGGACACTAGATTATTACTAATAAATCATCTAGAAGGGAGGGATACCCCTTGATATGATAAGCTTTCTTTCGAGAATGGGTGCCAGAGAGTGTAGATTTGTTTTTCCAAATCTAACCTGAGTTGCATTTCATGTAGCACGAGCTTAGCCAATCTTTGCAGTCATTTTATATACATGTACGAAATAGACTGTTATTATTTACATGCTCTCTATTGTTTTATTTACCTAACCTAGAACTTGCATATTCTAACAATAGATAGAAATGCATGAAGTTAGGAACACACAAATTCCACCTTACAAAAATGTATCTCTTGCTAAGTTTTCCGTGCAAGGTAGGGAATTCTTCAATTGACTGAAGAATTCTAGGGAAGCATTGCTTGGTGGTTGGGTGGAAAATCACCTCAATCACATTCTCTTCCACTAGTGGAGGAAAGCTATCATAGAAGAATCATATCAAAATTCTACATGTATTGTATCATTGATGTAAAAGAATTGAAATGATGTAACAGAAAGAGAACCTTGTAATTTGAATTGACTAAGAGGCATTGAATGCCAAGTCAGCTTGTATGTGATTATTGACATTTGGAAATAAATACACTTCTATTTTCAGTTTAGTTGGGTAATTTATGAACATAAATTGCTAAATGGAATTAGCTATGGAATTTGTGTCATAAATTTGATGTTTATAATGTTAATGATAAATTTTGGAATTAAATCTAGTTGGGGCATGTTACAGTTTCACCTTTAATACTACCTAATAGTTGACCTTAAAGAGTCATAGTGAGTTGTGGATTGTAAAGGTATTTTAATTCACTCATATTTACACAATGGTGATCTCCATGTGAGATCACCCTTTAGAAATTATTAGTTTTTCTCCTCCAATTCCAAACATAGAGGGGTTTCATCCTCAATTTGGTCAAACTATAATTCTTTCTCCACAATGAGTAATAATCAAATATAAAATAAATTCTTCATATTATCTCCTTCTCGTTGTTTGGTCTTCATTATATACATTTTTCCTTAAACAAACATAAAACTTCACATGCCTTTTACTTTTACAAAAAATAAACTTTAATTTAAAATTTAGTTTATTACTTTATCCTTTCTTAAAGAATAGGGTTATGACCAAATCCCACAACCTAGTTGAATTCCTTAGTATTAGAAATACAATCATGGATTTATAAATAAGCACATGTTAAATAAACTCTCATTATTGAAAAGGATAACATATTAACTTTAAAGGGTTTTTGCATGTGTATCCACCCAACACTAACCAATATTGCAGTTATAATCAAAATTCATCCCTTAAATGCTAAGTTCCCAAGACCCATGAGCATGTATGAGGGGTGTTGGATTAATCTTGTTTTAATTTCATTGAGTTGAAATTATAGTCAATGATTCCCAAGATTGCTTGTCCTCAAGTTGCTAGGAAGCTTGAGAAATTTTGCACTCTTTCATGTTGCATCCTCTTTAGGAAGATCATTCCATCAGATTAGATATTATGTCATTGTTTTACTCCTTATCTCTTTTTCTCTGAATTTTATAGTAGCCTTAGGAATTAGAATTAGTTTCCCTTCATCATCTAGTGGGGGTAGCTTTATTGAAGGAATAATTTTCTTACTGACCTTTTTAAACAAGAGACATGATATGCATTATGAATCTTATTGTTCTCTTCTAATTCTAGTTCATAAGCAACCTCCCCAAATTTTTGATTGATTTTGTAAGGGCCATAGAACCTCAATTTCAATTTCTTTACTCCACTCTTCTTCAAGGAAGATTGTTAGTAAGGTTTTAGCTTTAATAATTCCACATCTCATGAAGAGAGGCATTTATGTTCCATTTTTCCCATATTTTATCTATTTTCCTATACTTTAATTCCCAACTTTGTTCTTCATTTTCATATTATATCATACCTTTTTACCATCTTTCACTACATATGATTAGATAAAAATAAGGGATGTTTAATTTATTTTTTTAGATGAAATAAGAGAAATTAAATATTAAATTGTATATAGTAATAATATTTGTATTCTAGTTTGAGCAAATAATTCTTGTAGCATGTTGAAGGTGGAGATAACAAACTTCCTTGCCACCAAATAGATTTTATGCAATAAACATTTTTTAAATATTTGATATACTTTATTCCTATCCTTGTTATATGAAATGACTATATTCCAAAAATAAAACTCCATTCTATTTTATTGTTGTAACCATAATGTTGCAATTTCTATGCTATGAAGAATGACCACAAGCCAAAAACAATAACTGTAGGAGAACAAAAACTTTATATTGAGTTGATTTGTTAGTTGTAGGAGAAAAAAAATCTATATTTTTTTATTAAATTAATTGTAAGATATAATCCTACAAACCATTGAAGTCGCAACATATGAGAGATAGAGGGATATTAATGTAAGTTTAAGTTTTAAATATAGATAATAGTTCATATAAATCTTGAAGATCTTGGTGTAAACTATCTTTGTTACCTTGTGGAGCAAGAGGAGGGCCCACTCTCATGAAATGGTAGAGACACTATTGTCTATACTTTATTTTTTTTGTTGTTTTAATTTAATTTCCTTCAATTTATGTTCTAATTCATAAACTGTATCTTGTTGAATCAATTGCATTTAGGATTAATTCAATAAGTTTGTATTAGTTTATAATTCATTGCATTTATGGTTAAAGAATAAATATTGATCATGTTTAATTGTTTTAATGTATAGTTTCACCTACAATTCCTATACCGTAATATTTATATAACCTATAGTTTTTGTAGCTTGCACAATCCATGTAGCAGCTGCATAGTCCTTGTAGTAGCCTGCATAATCTCTGTAACAATATTATTTATAGTTCATGTAGCTATATTGTTCAAAATTCTTGAAGAATTGGTTTTAAATGAGTGATTTTATTTACTCACATCATTACTTGTAGCCCTTGTGCATACAACCACTACACCTTTCACAAGTTTAAACCCCTAGATTGAGACTTAGATCAAATTGAACTTTTATTTCTTAAGCATTACATTTAGCTTACAAGATACATCAATTATGACCTATCATATACTACTTTGAATGTTATTTTAGTTCAATTCTAATCAACACATAAAGTTTACTAATTATTGGATCTTTGTAGGTTCTCCTTGAGTGATTGCAATATTTCTTGATTTTACTTGACTAGATGTTTTTCCCTTCGTATTCTAATATCAAAGAGGACTAAATTCATAAAGGATAAAGAACAATATCCATATAAGGCCTTGAAAGGTTTCATGACAATGGACATATGATATGTAGTGTTGTAATAGTTTCCCCCTAAATAAAGTCATTTTATACAAGCTATTTGATGCCTTGCTACATAATTTCACAAATAGCTAGCTCTCGGTCTATTTGTTGACTATTTTGTTTTTCCATTAGTTTTTGGATGATAAATAGTACTTGAAAATAATTTAATTCATATTAAATGAGGGAGTTTATACCAATTTTTTTGAGGAACTAACTATCTCTATCACTTAATATATTCTTTAGCAACCCATGTAATCTAAAAATCTCTTTAAAAAAATTTTGGCCACTTGAGACATGTTAAACTCTATAGATATGACAAATAAATAACCATATTTAGCAATTCTATCAACCATAACATATATAGAATCTTTACTTTATGACTTAGGGAGTCTTGTTAAAATCCATTGATATACTTTCCCATTTTTGGTTTAGAATTGGTAATGGATGTAATAATCTTGTAAGAAAGATTCATTCTATTTTATGCTTTTGGAAGATAAGGAATTACTTGATGTAATTTAAGTACATCTCCTTTGAGACCCATGTAAATCTCTCCCTAATTTGTTGATAGGTATTAAAATAACCTTGATTCCCTACCAATGGTGTGTCATGTATGACCTTCAAAACCTTATCCTTTACCTTTGATCTTGGAATAAGATAAATGATGTCTTTGTATAGAATGAGTTCATCTACTATTGTGATCTCTTTTGACCTTAAACCTTCCAAAAATCCAGTTTAATCTTAATTTTTCTAGAGCATACATTATGGTTGTTGAGTAGGAAAAGTGATCCTAGATCCAATTAGATTAACTAATATTATATCCTTTTCACTTTGACTCAACATTCAAACATAAACCAACTAGATTTTGATGATTGAATTTCTACCACGAGGGAGATTCAACCTCCTAGGTGTTCGAACACACAAATATATTGAGAGGGGGGGTGCAGAAAGATGGGGGCCAAAAAGTGGCCAACCATCTTTTAAATTTTAAAAAAGTCATAACATGAGTGTATTATAACCCGCTCACATTATAATGTGAGTGTGTTATGTTCTCTATAAACATAAAAAAGAAACTTTCATTCATTCTTTCTACATTTTCCTACTAATATGTGGCATGCAAACCCTCAAGAGCACACTCGTGTTATAGGAGAGCTCATTCTTCATTGTTTCTTTATCAAATTTTCACCAAAATGCTGCCATGATGTCGAGGAGGTCAAGGGAGTAAGTTTTTATTTTTTTATGTGAATTTGTAATTAAATAGGTATATTTAATATGTTTTTTGATGTAAATTTATTTAATTTTCAAGAAATGATAATGCACCTCCAAATCCTCCTAAAATTCCTCTTCAAAATCTTGATTCTACTCAACCTAAAATCCTTGCCAAAGAACAAGCCCAAAAAAAACCTCCAAAAACTCCTCAATATGCTTCAAGAACTCAAGAAAATTTAATGGGGAAATTTAAAAATAACAAAAAACAAATTGAGGATATAATTTCAAGGTTGAAAGATCCTACAAGCTCAACCTCACATAGACCCACAGTTTCTCAACCAATTGAATTGATGTTGTCAAATGTAGATTCAATTAGCAAGAAAATAACTAGTTGGTCAGATAAGAGATGAGAGTATAGACAATTTTATGTAGATAAATTATCTTATAAAAAAGTGAAAGATGAAAAAATTACAAAACTTGACTTGTGTTCCCTATTCACAAACCATAGAATGAATCAACCTTTACACCCTTCAAGCAAGAGTTTCCCTATCCATTGGTGGAACCACCAAGGGATAATGAACCATTTATGGAAAAGGTGGTGGATGGTTTTTGAACATCCCCCATGCAACAACAATGAGGTGCCACAATATCTTTTGAGAAAACTCTATTGTGAGTTTGTTCTCAATAAGATCCCAAACTATTTTGATATGCGAGACTTCTAGGGTAGAGGTGGGGGTTTTGCATGGGATAGATTTGGGGCACATCTTGACTCATAGCAGCTAGTGAGATGAGCACTCGCTAGACCAATATATGAGCATGTGTCTATCCCTTCCATTGTGAAGGAGAGTGTTGAGGTTGAGACATTGCAATCGATTAGTTCCCTGAACTAGAGCCTCATACAACATGGCAGTCCTATATCACATGGTGAGCTAGGTGAGTCTTCAAGGAGTAGAGTTCCACCTCATATTTTTTAGGCTTGTGGGACACCCTATGGTTATGACCCCATGCATAGTCAGGATGCATGTGTGGAGGTTACATTTGTAGTTGATCATATGGTGATGACAAATGCCCTCCTTAGTGAGACATTTGGCCTTGATAGTCAAGTAAATGTTAGCAAGTTCATTGATTTAATTTATTAATTTCATTTTTGAAATACAATATCTAAATTAGTTTAATTACTATAATGAAATTTCAGGGTCATAGCGTTCATTCTGTATTCAACAGTCCTCCACCTCCCTATTACACAACATGTACTATGAAGGTATGTAACTAGTAAATGATTATAAATATTACATGTGAATAGCATTGTAATATAATGGTATTCTTATATCTGATTTTGGATGTTGAATAGGTTAATCTTAGAGATTTAACAACACCTCCCAGTGGAGGTGGACATCAAAGCTTCACTTAGGTAATAAAATAAAGAGTTTAACTAATGAATTGTAGAAAATAGATTTTTGTAGTTTATATTCATATCACTAATTACATTGCATTGCACATATTTCAAACTCAAAGCATTACTTCACATTGCATAACTAATAACTAGATGTTGATAGATGACAAAATTTCAATTACAATATAGTTTTTTACAAAGTCAACATAAGCAATTATGCAATTACTTCACATTGCATAACTAATAACTAGGAGCAGCTACCAATTGCATTTTCTTGTCATGGCATTCCATGAGACCACATTTCATTGAGGCATTTTTTCAAATAGTCCACTGCCTTGTCTATGTTATCACATTTTCCATACATGTCTACCATAGCATTTTATCAAACATTTCACTGCTTTGTTGCTATGGATAAAATCCTAAAATAGGTGCTTTCGAACAAACTATGGATGCTTGGAAAAAATCTATCAAAGCATAATAGTAAGCAATAGCATAGACAAGGAAGTGAACTATTTGAAAAATTACCTCAAAGAAATGTGGTCTCATGGTGATGTCATGGCATGACATCACCATGAGACCACATTTCTTTTTGAGGCATTTTCTTCAAACAGTTCACTGCCTTGTCTATGCTACCACATTTTCCATACATATCTACCAACGTATTTTATCAAATAGTTCATTGCCTTGCTACTATGGCTAAAAGCCTAAAATAGGTTCTTTTGAACAAACTATGGATGCTTGGAAAAAATCTATCAAAGAATAATAGTAATGTGGTAGCATAGACATTCCATCACCATGAGACCACATTTCTTTGAGGCATTTTTTCAAACAGTTCACTACCCTGTCTATGCTACCACATTTTCCATACATGTCTACTGAAGCATTTTATCAAACAGTTCATTGCCTTGCTACTATGGGTAAAATCCTAAAATAGGTGCTTTCGAACAAACTATGGATGCTTGGAAAACATCTATCAAGCATAATAGTAAGCAATAACATAAACAAGGTAGTGAACTATTTGAAAAAATGCCTCAAAGAAATGTGGTCTCATGGTGATGTCGTGGCATTCCATCACCATGAGACCACATTTCTTTGAGGAATTTTTACAAATAGTTCACTACCTTGTCTATGCTACCACATTTTCCATACATGTCTACTAAAGCATTTTATCAAACAATTCACTACCTTGCTGATATAGCTAAAATCCTAAAATAGGTGATTTCAAAAAAAATATGGATGCTTGGAAAAAATATATTAAAGCATAATAGTAAGCAATAATATAGATAAAGTAGTGAACTATTTGAAAAAATGCCTCAAAGAAGTGTGGTCTCATGGTGATTTCATTTCCATGACATCACCATGAGACCACATTTCTTTGAGGCATTTTTTCAAATAGTTCATTGCCTTGTCTATGCTACCACATTTTCCATGCATGTCTACCAAATCATTTTGTCAAAACAACTCACTTCCTTATTGCTATGGCTAAAAGCCTAAAACAAGTGCTTTCAAACAAACTATGGATGCTTGGAAAAAATATATCAAAGAATAATAGTAAGCAATAGCATAAACAAGGAAGTGAACTATTTGAAAAAATTCCTCAAAGAAATGTGGTCTCATGGTGATGGCATGGCATTCCATCACCATGAGACCACATTTCTTTGAGGCATTTTTTCAAAACAATTCATTGCCTTGTCTATGCTACCACACTTTTCAAGCATGTCTTTACTTTTTCAATGTTTTCACTAAAATATGCATGCATAAATGATAAAGTACTATTGAAATTGAATTTCTCAATGAAAACAACTTAGATCTAAGCCCTAAAAAAGGAAAAATTAGATATGAAATTATGCAATTTACTTCAAATGATTTGCAATTTTCCTTTTGATGTACAATGGACAAAAAATGCAAATGCATAGTTTTGAAAATGAAATAAATGTAAACTATCAAAAAGATATTCAAAGCACTTAGGTTTTGAATTGCTTTTCAGAGTTTATACTAATGAAAATTAGAAAATTTCAAGTCTAGGATATGTCAGGTTCACAAAAATGTTGAGTAGGAAAAGTGATTCTAGATCCAATTAGATTAACTAAGATTATCTCCTTTTTACTTTGACTCAACATTCAAACATAAACCAACTAGGGTTTGATGATTGGCTTGTTGTCACAAGGGAGAGCCAACCTCCTAGGGTTTATGTTGTATTGAGTTGTGAGAATGATAAATTTTATGCACATTTTAATAAGATAATTTGACATATAACCCTAGATCTAAAAATGTAATTTATCACACAAGTGAAAACAAATTAGTAGAATTGACTTGGATAAGAGAAATGGAAATAGTGAGGAACTTGTACTAAAAATATGAAGCTAAAATGACTAGTCTAGAGGGTTTTGTGGTTTTTGTGGTCACCCTTGGCCCCTCTTGCATCACACTATGCATTCTACGCAAGAAACCCCTCTTTTCTTGTGTGTATGACCATATTTATTGCGTTTTTTGTGTTTTAATATGCCTTCAACCAACTCTAACCCAACAGTTCATGCTGGTGGTAGTGGTTTTACGATGCTGCTCAATGGCTCCTCCTCTAAACAAACATCCCCAGAAATTTATTCTGAAAGTCTTTCATGAGGTAAGAGTTCTGACTCCCTGGGTGATGTGATTTTTCATTTACTAGATTTTGATTCTGCTTGCCAATGGATTGAGCAACACACCCTTGTGGGTTATTTTATTGGGAGGACTCCTCCTAAAAGTATGCTTAAAGAATGGGTCAGCAAGGCCTAGGTCCCTCATGGGGTCCACCTTGATATGGTCCAAAATTTAACCAAGGATTTTTTTTTTCCGATTTACGGAAGTCAATCATGTCCAGGCTATCTTAGCCCATGGTCATTGGTATGTCAGGTCATCCTTGCTGGTTTTCCAAGTATGGTCCCGAGATTTTTCTATCTCAGATGACACCAAGTTGTGGGTCTGGGTCTGGATTGAATTCCCTAGTTTTCCTTTGCCTTGTGTGCCTTTTTTGAATCATATTGCATCCTCACTGGGGAGGGTCATTTGTGTTGAGCCCGATAGATTTTTCCAAGCCCGGCCCTAGAAATGGGTCTATGTGGAAATAGACCTCTCCAAGGATTTGAAAGAATCCATTGATATTCAAATTGGAGCTCTCTAGCATACCCAGAAAGTCACTTATTTTAATTTTCCCAACACGTGTTACAAGTGTCAGTCGATAGACCACAAGATTAAGGACTGCCCTTTGGAAATGCCTCGTACACCTTTTCCGCTATGAGATACTGAAAATCCTTGTCAATCGGAGCCTTCTGTTGCCAAACTTGATGAAAAATGGACCACGGTTATAAACTGGAAAAATAGGTAAACTAGTTCTTGGTCAGTCTTTAAGGCCTCTAAACCATTGAAGGTCATTTAAAACCCTTCAGGGAAGGGGACAGAAGATCCTATTGGAGCTGCTAATGTTTTGATGCAGCCCAGGACAAAGGCAACGCCTCAGCCTGCTGCCATTATGATTGCTCAGCCAAGTGTTTCTCCTCCTGTGTCAAGAGCTCAAAGTTGGTCTTGCAGTCCATCTCCATCGCATAAAGAGGGTGAATATGTGCAAGAAAAGAAAAATTATCCTCTCCTATTCAGATCGGGTTAGTTCCGCGATAGTTTTTCCATAATCATTTCTCTTCCTTGAATGAGGAGGAACTAGACTTCGACAACATGGAGGAGTTTCATTCATGAATTTACTCTCATAGAATGTTTGAGATCTGACAGACCTCTCTAGAAAGTATTATGTTAGGGGTACTTTGCAAAAATATTTTGTTATTGAAGTGCTTTGTCTCCAAGAGGTTAAAATTTCTTTATTTTTTCTTGCTTCGGCTTGCTGTTCTATTTTGGTTGGCCAATAAATTTTTTTGCACTATGCATGAGGTTGGGCGTGTTGGAGATGTCACCCTTTTGTCCCCACGGTGGCATGCTTGTGTGGTTGACCACAGGTCTGATCCTACTCATCGGCTCATTTGGATTCTTCTTCACATTGATAATCATTCCTTTGGGATTATTAATGTTTATGATTCTAATGATTTTGTGGAGCAATCTTTGCTTTGGCATTGGATTGTTGATTCATTGTCAGTTGCTACCTGGTTATTATGTGGGGATTTCAATATGGTTGAGATGGTGTATGACAAGGATGGCACCTTGCCATTCAGATGGGCAGCTAGCAAACGGGAGGCATAGTTTTACATGAGCAATAAATTGGGACTTTTTGATCCCAATATTGGTTGTCGCCATTCTGATTCTCTCTGGCACACTTGGAGTAATTTTAGGGCTAGTTCTGATAGAATATTTAAGTGCTTTGATCGTGCCATGATCTTAGCTCAATATTTTTTCTCTTTTGATAGCTCTTCTCTGCCAGTTAAGCCATTAGTGGATGTGACTCTATCTGACCACTTCCCCATTTCTTTTTGCATTAAATGGGAGACATGACAACCTCACACATGTAAAAATCAATTCTTTTTTAACATGTCTCTACTCTGTCACAAGCCTACCCTATCACGCTTCTCAATGTCTCCTACAAAATTATTTCCAAGGCTTTAACTAGGAAGATCCACCATCTTTTACCTCAAATTGTGTGCCCAAAGCAAATAGGGTTCATCAAATCTAGGTTCATTCTGAATAATATAATTGTTGTTTGGGAAGGCATGGAATGGGCTCGACATTCAAACCATAAAGGAATTTTTGTTAAAATTATTTTTTCCAAAGCCTACAACCACATTGAATGGCATTTTATTCTTGTTATGTTGCAAGCTTTTGGTTTTGGAGCTAATTTCATTTAGGTTGTTTGTATTCTTTTTGTGGATGCCTCTGCTTGTATCACCATCAATGACCGTCAATCTTCTACCTTTGGACTCTTTCATTCCATTTGGCAAGGGTTTCTGCTTTCCCCCTCTCTATATGTGCTTGCAGCTGAAGGATTTGGCTACCTCTTGGCCAATGCAGTTTCCCAACAACATGTCAAGGGTATTTTGTTTCCTAACTCTCAGGCTCAACTGGTTAATGGCCATTTTTCTAATGACTCTTTCCTCACTCTCTTGGAGGAAGAAGAGAATATTAAAGCAGCCCTAGATTGACTTAATACTTTTTGTCTTGCTTTTGGCTCTGCCATTTAGTGGCACAAAACCTTGTGCTACAAACAGTCTATTATTCCAACTCCTCCTTGGTTTCAACAGTATAATTGGAAGTGGATTGGGCCAAGAGAAAATTTTTTAGTTCCTAGGCATTCCCTTTGCTTTCTAGGCATCTCCGGCTGAGTTATGGCAAGTTGTTCTTTCCAAGGCCAAGCAAAATCTTGCTTACTGGATTACTAAGCCCCTTTCTCTGGTGAGGAAATTCTAGGTTTGCTCCAAGGTTCTTACGGCTACCCATATTTATTATTCCTCCTGTTGGGCCCCATCAAAAGCTACCTATGGCAAGCTTGAAAATTTTCTCTGAGATTTTCTTTGGGCCTTTGTTGATTCCCCCAAAGGGTTTCACCTTGTTTCATGGGAATTATGTTGCCTTCCTAAGGACTTTGGAGGACTTGGGTTGCTTTCCACTCAATGACAAGGGACTTCCTTGTGTGTCAAATGGGTAATTCATTCCCATACTAGTGATGAGGCCTAGAAAATTCTTCTCAGACATTGCATCTAGTTTGGATTTCCTACACATAGACCCGCCTGAAAGGGGATTGGGTTTCAAAACTTTCTGGTCATGGAGGAACCAATGTAAATTGTGGGGACTTTTGTGGCTAAAATAATTTGGAGAGCCTGGGAGGCAGTTAAACCCTGGCTTCGTTGGGTTGGCTCTGGTTTCTGTGATGGGCTTTCACTCAACCAGCATAATTTTTTGTGATCACCCCTTTTTTCTAGTAATGGTCAATTGTTGGCTAAATCTCCTTGGCTTAAGGTGCTTAGATTCCACAAAAAGGGTATCCAGACCCTGTAACAAATTTTTCATAGACCCACAATGTGTATCATGTAGTGGGAAGAATTTTGTGCCTTGTACAAACTTCATAACCAAGACCATGCTACCTTTGATGGTCTGGTGAATGCTATTCCTGCAAAGATGCTTCAAAAGGTTGGAATTTGTGGGACCAAACCTTGGTGGAAGGACTAGAAGTGGTATCCAGAAACCCTTTTCAAGAATTACAAGCCTCGACTTGGTTACAAGTGACTTTCACCACATTTTCTTGTGATTCAAAGTTTGAACCAGAGGTGGCTTCTTCAATCTCTCGCTCATGTCTGGCATAAAAGATTTGTTGCCACTTGGTCTACAGGTGTTGAGCCAAAACTTTCCCACTTCGCTTGGTGTATTATTTTCCAAGGCTTGCATGTGGGTTCTTGGCTTGTTCACTTAGGGGTCCAAGACCCTCATTGCCCTTGTTGTGGGAAAGTTGATATTTTAAAGCATATTTTCTAGTTTTTTCCTAGAGCTCATTAGTTTTGGACTTAGATTCATGACTTATTTCAGCCCTTAGGCTAGAGCCTTTCTCCTGGCATATGATTTTTATGGGAGATTTGCTCAGATTTCCTACTAAGTATACCTAGCTTTGGCACACTTTTAGGGTGGAAATCCTTTTCAATATCTGGAAAGACAGAAATTCCTGCATATTTGCTCATTCTCAACTGGGTATTAATGTTTCTTTATATGCTAAAGCTATTATTTTTTCTAATGTACTCTTACATATTCAGGTGCAAGCTAACAAAGTTGCACTTGAGGTTGCTCACCTGCAAGTGTTGCTAGACCACTGGGGCAATGCACCATGTACTGTTGCTTGGGTGCCCACTTCACCCACCTCTTCCCACGGTCGGTCGCCTTCTCGAGGCCAACAGTGGAGTGGTTTTGTGCATCCCTAATCTCAACCTCCTCTTTGGTGGGATTCTCGCCTTCCTCGGCGGACCTGCTCTCCTTTGTCGTGGGCTGGCTAGGGGTGGCCTTCTGGTGGTGCTTGGGGGAGCGGTGGTGGTGGTTCTAGGTGGCCCTCTAATGACATTCCTAGTTCTAGCTCTGGTTAACTAGACTCTGGTAAATGCTTTCCGCGTCTAGCACTTGCAATCTCGCCCCACCGCAAGGATAAAGACAAAGAGAAGGAAAAAGATGATGACGATGGTTGGGGTCCTCCTCATGACATCACTGACCTCATTGATGTATGGGGGAAGAATTTGGATGACAAAGACCCTTCTAGCTCTGCTGGCACTACTTTGGTTGCTTAATGGCCCTTTTTATATGTTTTGTAATCTTGGACTTCTAGGCTCAACCCAAGTGACTAGTTAATTTTTTGGTTTTTCTAGGTGTTGCCCATGTGACTCTCGAGGTGTGCCTTCTTACCAACCACATTTTTTTTTGTGAATATGTAACTTTATCTTTATATTAATATAGATAGCTACCTATTGATAAAAAAAATGACTAGTCTAGGGCATGGTGCGCCCCAAACTAGGCTCCTCTTTTTCTAGATATGAAAGTTTTGAGATGTATGTTACAGTCTACACTCTATCTTCTGTAGTTGTATCCCACTGAAACTCCCATATATGACCTGTACACATGAAAAGAGGGGTAAATTTTGTGTTGTATAAGGTATTTCCTAAGTTGAACCCCATTTTTTTATTTCTACCTCCACATATAATGATTAATGATGATGAAGAGGGCATGCCCTAATCTAGAAAGAGGCCAAAACAATGATAATTGACTGAAATGATAATGTTACCTTGATGCGAAAACCCTTAAATAAAAGATGCCACACTACAAGTTGATTGATGTATGCCTTGATATAATTTTAAAAGGTTAGTTCACAAAACATAATAGATTGTTGCAACTATCATGTAGAGGATAACTCAATGCATCTTCATAATTCAGCATGATTGAGCATAATAGCTCCTTGCATATAATTTCATGCATTCATCTTGATGTCTTGTAGGATTGATCTTAATTAATGAATTTTTTTTAACAATGCTACTAAATATACCCCTGAATTCTCTTGACTGATTTTGGGATATTCAATTTTCTCAATAAAATTGCTAGGATCTCTTCTAGGATTTCAAAAGATAGAATGACTAGTATTTATACGCAATTATTCTAATTTCTCGAAAATAAAATATCGATAATCAACAAATAAAATTGGAAATTCAAATAATAAAATATCGACATTGATGTATTCAAATTGAAGCCAAAAAGAGGTGGTCTAGGGTGTGGGGCACCCTAGACCATACCTATTCTTTTTCAATCCCAAAGTGTCGAGGGAAAATATTGAATTCTCATCTAATCTCCCTTGTTTTATTTTTTGAAGATATTCATAAAATGAGCAATTAAATGCATAATTAGGTCCAAGCACATAGGAAAGAGCAAAACCTACTGTGAAATTGTCAATGGTGACAATTTTTGATGCTACAATGGCTAGCATTTCCATATCATAAATTGAATAACTCTTTTTAGAGTGTTTTAAATTTTGGCTTTCAAAATCTATTGGATGTCTCTTTTGCATTAATATTGCTACAATTCCCTCACCTAAGGTAGCATAAGTGGAATCTACAAAGGCTAGTACAAGACATGAATTTACTATTTCTTAGGTTTATCAAAATATTATTGAGTAATATATATCCATGAAAATTCTCCCTTAGTTAAATATGTCAATGAAATGACTAATTGAGAGAATCCTTTGATGAATCTTCTATAATAGCTTCAAATCCTAAAGAACCCTCTCAATTGAGTTAAATTGATTGATGGAGACGAATCCAAAATGGCTTGTATCTTTTTATAATTTACTTTCAGTCTCGAGCACTAATAACATGTCATAAATAGAGAATATTTATCAATATAAACTCATGTTTGGATTCCTTAACATTTTTGGTCCAATATTCTAAAAAATCCATCCAAATATTGTGATTTTCCTCCCATAATTTTTTTTAGACCATAATATCATCAAAGAATATTGAGCCAAATTTCCTCAATTGATTTTTGAATACATGGTTCATACATGATTGGAAGATAGCAAGGGAATTAATTAAACCAAAGGGCATAACTAAAAAATCAAAATGCCCAAAAATAAAATTAGAAAGTAGTTTTATGTGCATCCTCTTCTCTAACTTGTATGTGATGATACCTAAATCTCAAATCAAAATTTGAGAATCCCCCCTTGTAATTCATCAATTAACTCATCAATTCTAAGAATTCAATTTCTATTTTTAACAATTTTCTTATATAAATCCCTAAAATCTATGCGCATTCACATAGTCCCATCTTTCTTTTTCACCAAGCAATTAAACATGCAAAAGGTCTATAAATTATCTTGATATGACCCATCTCTAGAAAATTATTTTTTCAATTTTCTCAAATCTTCGTAGATGCCTATAAGGATCAATAATTGCAAGTTTTGTGTTGGTTTCAAGTTCTATATATGTTGAAAACCTCTATTAGGAGGAAATATTAAAGGAATATCTTTAAAAACCATGCTATGGTTTTCCAAGAGTGTTTGTATATCCATATTATAAGCTTTCTTACTTGTAATGGCTATAGAAGTTAATAAGCATTTAAATTCTATCCAAGATATTTGTCCACTACCAAAACACCTCTCCATTCTTTTTCCTAATATAACTTTAGGATCCCCTTTAATAATGCCTTGTAACACTACATTTTTACCTTCTAATTTGAACCTTAGCTCCATATTTTTATAATTTTATACAAACTCCCCCAAAGAGTGTATACATTGCACTCATAAAACCACATTAACTTCTCCTATGACCACCATATAGAATTCATCTTGCATTTTGTGTCTACCAAGAGTAATCTCCAACTATTAAATTTACTTAGTGTATGAACTTGTAAAAATTTCAACCATATAATATTGAATCCATTAAAATATCATGTTTATAACCCTCTTTTAGCCACCAACCCTTCATCAATGAAGTTTTTTGTTGCTTCAGTATCAATTAGAATTGTTAAATTTGTGCCTCTGCATAACTCCTCATACTTGAAGATGATGATATTTAACATCACTCCACAAGGTTGGATGTGTACCTGCTAAATGTTTACCTTCTTTTATTTTTTAGTTAAGTTCACCTTCACTTACTCTAAGATTTGATTATTCCTCCTCATCATACATTACTTCTATGTAATGTTCTTTGAATTTCCCAAATAATGGTGTTTAGGTTCCCATGGTTTTGGACAATAAAAACTTAATTTATTAAGACAAATTATTTTTTGTTACTTCGTCAAAATTACTCTTTGGTGGTAATGCCTTTTTCTGAGAAAACCTTTTTTGAAAAGGTTTCATACTCAGCCCTATAGGAGGGATTTTTTAAAATAACTTTTTTTGGCCACCAAAGTTTCTAAATTCAATGCTCTTTTCATAGCCTATTGAAGGATCAATCGATCAAATTCTAAGAGGTTAAGCTAACCCTTCGATAAAAATGACAATGAATATTCTTTTTGTAATATTAGACACCATTAAAAGAAATTTTTGGAATTCTTGTACATATTTATCTATTATTCCTTCTTGTTTTGACTAGAGTAACTCTCTAAAATGAACTTCAAGATCCTTTCTATCAATCCTTTCAACCAACCTTTTGAAAAATTCATCATGTGTCTATTATTATGACCTTGGGTAACCAACCCATGGTACCACCATTTGCAAGTTGACCCTTCCAAGTATAAGGTGGAAAATTTGATGGCATCATCCTCAATCATAAGTTTCAACATTAGGAATGTTTTTAACTTCTACACCCATGCACAAGTAGTACACTTATTAGAGTCATAAAATGTAGATAATGTTAACTTACTCATAGCTTGTTGATGACCATTCTACCTTGGTTTGGTCTAGGTTAAATTCTTGACCCATTTATGCCTCTCTTTATATTCATGTAATTCATGAGAGATATTTCTTCTTGAATCTTTGCAAGGATATTTCTATACTATTCATAATAGGTGGTGATATCATATTGCATTGAGGTTTTTCTTCTCCAATAAAAAATTATTCTCCCCTTTGAATGAAAGTGGGATGAAGGGTCTATCAACAAAACTACCCTTGGTTCTTTGTGTGTGGATTTTTTTCTTATTATCGTTACTCTTATTGCCTCCAAAAGAACTCACCTCACTATTTTAATCATTAAAATTCTTGCATCATTTTTTTTTTGGTTGTCATGAATTATATGTAATATTTGCCTCATCATATCTAATATAAAGTTGAACTTCCTTTCAAATTTAACTTTAGGTCTTTTGAAGCTTTCTCATATATATATATATATATATATATATATATATATATATATATACTTCTTCTACCTCAATTCCAAGGGGATTTTTGTTTCTTTATTCTTGGGAAATTGATAAGATAATATCCACTATCTGTGTCACTTGTTTTCATAGGAGGAGAATCTCATAGGTTGGCAAGATCCAACTTTGATGCTATTGCAATATCTTGTTTATTTTTAAAAAATATTTAAATATAACAAACCTTAACTTATAATTATAGTAGTTTGCATTAGTATAAATATGAAATCATTATGTTTCAAAAGTTAATTACTAATAATTAATTATGTAAATTAGATTTAATACAAAAAAAATAGTTTATAATTATTGAGTTATTTATTTCTAGTGGTTGGTAAACTAGTCCCTCTTCTACAATGATTTATTTCTCAATGAAGCGCCCTTTTTGCCTTTAATATTTCTTGATATTTGGCCTTAAAGATTCATGGAGTGCTGCTGATTATAAAGGTATTTTAGTTCAAACTTAAATTTGCACAATGGTGATCTCAATGTGAAATCATCATCAGGAATTGTGGGATTTTTTCCTCCAATTCTAGACCTATATCCGTTTTGTCCCCAAGTTGCTTGAACCATAGCTCTTTCTCCATAAGGAGTAATAATAAACATAAATGAATTATCCATATGATCTCTTTCTCTTTGCTTGATATTCATTATATACCTTTTTCCTTCCATAGACATAACTCTTTACATGCCTTTTGAGAATTATTTAAACTAAAATTTAATTTAAATTTTAGTTTATTATTACTATATCCTTCCTTACAAAAATTATAGGGATATGACCAAATCACATAACTTGGATGTCATCCTTAGTATTATAAATAATAGTCACAAATTTAAAAATTAGCACATGTTGAATATACTCTTATTATTGAATAGGCTATTATATTAAATTTAGTGGGTTTTATTTACATCTATTGCTACCTAGCTCTCATCAATATTGTAGTTATAATAAAAATCATCCATTAAATTACAAATTCCCAAGACCCACATTAATTTATGATGGGTGTTTGATTAATCTTGTTATAGTTTCAAGGAGAAGGAATTATAAGTTTCTTGAAATAATTAACAATACAAATCATAGCACCATCCTCCTAGTACTCCAATAGTAAGCTTGAAAGCCTAACCTATATTAGGACCTTGTTGTTGTACTCCTTAAGAGAAAATATCAATTTTTATTTTCTTATAAAGAGTGTTTTTTAATTAAGAAACCAATGACCATACAAGAGGTTCCAAACATAATCCTCATGATTTGAAAAGGAGGTAGAAAAGGAAATCCTTAATCAAAGCTAAGATCTCAAATTGGCCACATGGATTCAATTTCCTTTGAGCCCATCTTTCGGCCACATCAATGTTCGGTGCATAACCTAGAAAATTCTTGATAAGTGAGATTTCTAGCCTTAAATATGATTTTTTTATCAATTGACTTAGAAACCCAAAGATTAATGCACATATTATGACTACATTAATGTTTTTTCGAGAACCTCTAAACTTCCCAATAAGAAATTTTTATATTCCAATTGATGATCTTTCAACAATTGAATCTAGAACTAATATGAATTCCATTATCAACCAAAACTAGTTTCAATGAGAAGATGAGTAGCTTTGGATTAGGATTTATCTTTAATAACTTGTTCCTATAATTTATAACCTTATCTAAGGCTTTAAGGATGTACACTTTGGATCCATTTATACCACCATTAGCATCCCTTTCTTCCTTATTCAGAGCTCCAAAACTACATCTTGTGTTTATGATAGAAATAAAAGGGTTGGGATACAACACCTCAAATATTATATAAGGGGAAAGAGGGATCCCATACCTAACCCTAATCAACCCCTACACCATAACTTGAATTGCAACTTTCAATCATCTATCAATATTTGTGTTGGAAACATACAAAATCATTCACTTTTTAAATGATAAATCCATGTCTAAACCCCTATTGTGAACTATAGAAACTAAAATATCTATTTCCCTTAGAATCTAGAGACATAGATATCAAGTAAGAAAAATTCAAGATATTAGTTTCAGTAGAGATCTCCAAATTAGTGTTCTTTAGAACACAAGTACACCTAGCCATAGAAGGAATGCAAGCATTTTTATGGGAGGAAACCTCTAACCAAATATCAATGGGGTTGTATTCCTCCATGTCAATAAAGTGATTCCAATAGTTAGCATCCCTCCCATCTAAAGTGATTCTAATATCCTACCTCTTGATATCTAGGATGTAGCTTCATCTTATCATCATCATATATATATGTAGGTACAAAAGGGTTAGTAACTTGTATGTGGTTTTTATTAAGATATTATTAATTTCATATATTTCCAAATTTAAAGTATTTATGTAAAAATTTGAGAAAAATAGTAGGGTTCTTCCCATTTTATCCATAGTGGAGAAGAATGGTCTCTTACCACAAATATAATCCTTATGACCAAAATTCTAGTTTCAAGTGATTCACCATATATATTTTACATTGTCTAATAATACATTTTGATGTTTATGTGTGTCATCTTTGTCTTTCATTTCATGTGAAATAAATAGTATAAATAACTTTAAGAAAATAATCTATTATAATAGGCCATATGTTATGAGGATAAATGCAAACTAGATATCATATGAGAGTTAACATGTTTCTATATAAATTTGTACATAAATGATGTCTAATTCTATTTTAGAATTGTTTTTTCAAAAATCTCACTAAGTACTAGTGGAAGAATAAAATTATGGCTAGTAACTTATATTTGTTATAAGTTAGTAACTAGAATATGAGATAGATAAAATATTTAGCTTTTAGACTACAACATAAATCATTCATGCAATCTTGATGATCTATAATATGTAATCAAATCATTGTAGCTTTCTTCACCAAAAATTGGGAGTATTTCATTGCTCAACATAACTATTCCCAAAAATATTGGTTTTATGATTACTTATAGGAATCTATTTATAAAAATGTACATATTAAAATAAATATGTTAAAACATATATTTATATCATTAAATAATGGGTATAATGGGATCATGCCCCAAAGTCAAGTTAGACTAATGATAAATAAAAATAAACATGTGGCACTAAAAGGGGAAAATCCATAAATCATAAGAGTCCATGACCCCACAAGAGAAAATTATGTTATATATATATACATGGGAAAAGGAAAAAATCCTATATATTATATTAATAATAATAGAAAGTAAATACAAAAGTTCCCAAGAGGGTCTAAGTGATTACAAAAGTGCCCGGTCTCTGAAACTTTGATTTGAGAAGCCCATCATGCCATTAGACTTGTTGAAAGTCAGGAGTCTCAATTCCTTATCGGTGGTCGGGGGTTGGGGATTGGGAATCCTTAATACCCTTTGCATTTCTTACCCCTCGCAAGCAACAACCTCATAGCCCGATGTCTAAACTTCTTACTGCTTCCCTTTTCTTAGGGATCAGGGATCGAGGATCCCTCATACCCTTTAGACCGTTTAAACAATGCAAGCCATAATCATAAATCCAAAATCCTGAAACCCAATCAAACTTAGTGAAGTGAAAAACCATCTTTCAACTTCCCTATTAGGGGGTTGGGGATAGGGGATCCATCATACCCTTTACATTGCTTAAACATCGCAAGCTACAACCATAAATCCCAAACTCCAAAACTTGATCAGGCTTAGTGAAGTGTGAAACCTTCTTTCTGCTTCCTTTTTTAGTGGTCAGGGATCAAGGATCCCTCATAACCTTTAATGCAATACTTAAACATCGCAAGTTGCAACCATAAATCCCGAAGTTTGAACTTTGATCAAACTTAGTGAAGTGTGAAACCTTCTTTTTGTTTCCTTTTTTGAGGGTAAGAGATCAAGGATCCCTCATACCCATTACACCACCTAAACATAGCAAGTCATATCCACAAATCCCAAAGTCTGAAACCCGATTAGACTTAGTGAAATTTGACTAACTCCTTCACTTTTGTGAAAGCCCACAATATGACCTCCGATCTCTGGAAGTCTAATGCCCAATTTCGATCAACTTGCTAACTTCCTTTGCCTGTGACCTTTGCCACATTTTGACTAAAAACACCTTGAAATTTCTAGGTGAAAAACCAAATTGAAAATCCTGACTTACCTTTAGTCTTATCAAGGTTCGGGTTTTTCTTCTACCTTCTACCTTCCTTCTCTTCTATGAAAGCCAAACAACTAACCTCCAATCTCTGAAATTTCGATGCCCGACTTTGTTCAACTTTCTAAGGAATTTCTTAGGTGAGTTAAGTGATATCTCTGATGCCTAATAACTGCACCTATGTGACCATCTTTGAAGCAATTCAGTTGGGCACCCATATTATTGCTTTGCTTCCCATGATTTTGATTTGTATCTATTAGGATCCCATATTTAATTGTGTTGCAATTCTATCCTACTCAATTAGCTAATTTAAATGAGGATGTGCTCCTATACTGCAAGTTTTGTTTGCAATTGAGACAACCTGATTATCGCACCCCATGTTTGCAATCAATTTTCCACCTCATTACCCTCACGATATGTATGAGTAATGTGATATGATTGCAGCTTATCTATCAAAATCCATACCTTCTATAGAATATAATTCAGATTCCAATTCTAACGATCCTCCTTTCTTTGCATGAATTTATAATAATTAGAGAATCCCCTTCTATATGTAAATTTTGAAAGCCAAGATTGATAGTGAGTTGTAGCCCCAACAACATTGCTTGAGGTTCTATTGTATTGTTTGTACCCTAAGGGAGTTGAAGGGACTTAACCACTACCATTGTACCAAATGAATCATGAATGCAAACTCGTACCCCTAAGATTCTTGGATTACCTCTTAAAGCCCCATCAAAATTCAACTTATGAAAACCTTGAGGAGGTGGTTTCCATTTAATCAAGCCCCCATCCAACTTTGTATTTATGGAATTGTGTAGGCTACCCTTAAAAGGGAAGACTATGTACTCCCAATTCTGAAGAATGTTGCTATCCCAATTTGTGAACATTGAATTAACATTCTTGTGTTCTTGAACATATAGATTAACATATTCTGACACTATTTTCTCAATTTTCAAAATAGTATAGCTGATTGAGAAACTTCTTTCTTGAAGAAGCGCTTATTGCTCTCCCACCAAATGGACCAAACAACTATTGCAAGAATGATTCTCCAAATACTAGCAAATAAATATTTCTTATATAAGACCAGCCAACTTTGGAATAATTCCCAAATAGTTTGTGGTAGTGGAAGATACAAATTCAATTTCAGTTTGACGGATTCCCAACAGCTTTGTGCATATGGGAAATTTAAGAACAAATGATCAGTGTCTTCTAATACTTTGTTAAATAAGACACAATTAAAAGGGTCAACTATCCCCAATTTTATTAGCCTCTCACTTTTCAACACTCTTCATTTTAGGACTAACCATGCAAATGTTCCTGATTTGGGAAGCACTCTATCATTCCAAAAAAATGAGTATGCTCTTTGAGATAGTAAATGATTAGTGTTATTAAGTAGAGCTTTGTACCCTTTCTTTACTAAATAATTTCCATTTTTTGTAGGGACCCATATAACCCTGTCTGGCTTGGTTGAAAAGAACACCACTCTATCCTTTAATGGATTTTGGATGAGAACTTGATGTGCAGCGAGAACTATAGTGCATGACAAATCTTTCCTAGATACTTTTCTTGTTAACCTATCTACCTCCCCTACATAATATTTTAACTTTGTCCCCCATTCACTAATTAAAATGTCCCTTGTAGGTTGCAGTTCCTGAATATTCTGAAATGGAGGGAAGCCATTCCATGAATCTAACCAAAATTTTACCTCTTCCCCATTATGGACTTCCCATGTCAAGTATGAATTGATGACTTTCCTACAAGAGATTGAAAAATTCCACATGGATGATCCTTCTAGTGGGTTTGAGACTGTAAATATTCTTGTTGGATTATCACAGTCTAAATAATTTTCTTGCATTAACTTACACCATTTTGAATATGCCTTATGGTACATTATCCATACCAACTTTGCATCAAAATCTAAATTTCTACTTGAAAGATCTTGTATACCTACTCCTCCTTTCATCTTGTCCACCATCATGTTTTGAAGTGAGACAATGGTACCTTTTTTTGATCATTCACGTTCCCTTTCCAAAAGAAATTTTTGATAATCTTTTCAATTTCTAGTACAACTAATTTTGGAGCTTTAAGAACTGCCAAGAAGTAATTTGGGATGGTTGCTAAGTCTGTTTTAATCAACATGATGTGTCCTACTAATGACAACCACCTATAATTCCACACCAAGATCCTTGACTTTAATGTATCAATGACTTTCCCCTAGAATGAAATCTTATTAGCCCCTACAAAAAAAGGAATTTCCAGATATGTATAAGGAAGCTCAGCTAGCTGAAACCCCAATGCCTTCACAAATTTTCTCTTTATTGCTTCCTTTGTATTGAATACTTAAATCTTTGATTTTGTTGCATTAACTTTTTGCCCAGATGTTGATGCATACTTTTCTAAGATCTCTTTTATTTGAGAAAATTCTACCATAGAATATTTCCCAAATAGAATTATGTCATCAGGAAAGAGGAAGTGAGTTACTAAAAAGCCTATGTGGAATATCTACCCCATGCCACAATACCTAGCAATGCCATTGTTGAATTGCTCTACTTAACGCTTTTGCCATGATGATGAACATGGATGGAGATAATGGACCCCCTTGCCTTACCCCTTGCATTGCACTGAAGAATATAGAAGGAGATCTATTAATGATAATTGAAAAATTAGCCCCTAACAAACGAGAATGAATCCATTTACACCACTTTTTGTCAAATCCAATTTTTGAGAGAACTTTCATCAAAAAATTCCAGTCCACTCTATCTTATGCTTTCATCATGTCCAACTTGACAATGATAGAAGGTAAATGGTTCATGTTAATTGAGTGCAATAGTTCGTGAGAAAAAATTACCCCTTCAACAGTTTCTCTCCCTGGCACAAATCCTCCCTGCTCTTGGGAAATAATAGATGAAATGAGGGGCCACAAACTTAAATAGATTGCTTTTGTAAATATCTTATAAATTGTATTGCAAAGTGAGATTGGCCTAAAGTCTGTAGAGGTTTTGGGATCCTTAACTTTTGGCAAGATAGCAATATTTGTTACATTGAACTATTTCAACATTGCACCCATTCTTCTTGACTCTTCTACAACCAAAAGAAGATCAATACCCACTACTTCCCATCATTTTTGAAAAAATATGACTGTGAAACCATCTAGCTCTGGTGCTTTATCTAGTGGCAAGGATAATAGTACATTCTTCAATTCTTCTAGTGTAAATGGCTTTAAAAAACCCTTATTAATTTCCTCACCAATAATCTTTGGGATCACATCTAATATCTCCTCTTCATCCTTCAAACTTTGTGAAGTCTTTCTTTGAGGTGCAGAGAGCATACCAAAAAAAAATCACTCCTTCCTCTTGAATATCAAACTCCTTTGTGAGTAACCTCCCTTCCACTGCACTGTTAATTGAAAAATTGTGTTAGCGACCTTTTTGATTTGGGTGGATAAGTGGAAATATTTAGTATTATGATCTACCTCCTTCAACCATAACTCTTTGGACTTCTACCTCCAATAAATTTCCTCTCGTGCACTTAACTCTTACTATTCTTTCTGTAGCTTTTTCTGCTTATCAAAATTTGAAACATACAAACCATTCTTTATGATGTGCTCATTGATTTTAGATAATTCCTTAAAAACCTCTTCCTTTTGCTAGAAAATATTTTTAAGAACTTGTATATTCTAGGATTTAATCTGTTTTACAAATTGTAGCTTTCTATAGAACTGATACATTTTTGTACCCCTTTGATAAGGTGTGCTTGCCCACCATTGATGTAATAATGGTAAAAAAAAGTGGGTTTCTCAACCACATCTTTTCAAATTTGAAAGATGAATGTTGTTTAAACCCTGAACCGGTCCTTGTAATATCCATTGAAATGACATGATGATCAGATCCAAGAATAGTTAAAATATATGAAGATAACACATAATCCCCAATAAACCAATTTGGAGTAACAAGAAACCTATCCAAACTTTTTGCAATTTGTAAGAAATTATGCCTTCAATTTTCCTAAGTATACAAACCTTTTGTAGGTATAATATCTTTCAGTGCATTACTCGTAATAAAGTACTTAAATTCATAAATTACTCTTTGTGGAGGGAAAATACCTCCTTTCTTTTCTTCCAATGAGGCTATTGTATTGAAGTCACCTGCCAACACAACTTTACCATCACCTTTTCCAACTAAGATTTGTGTAATCTCACTGTATAATATTTTCTTGTCTATCGTGGATGTTGGGCCATAGATATTTAATACCCAAATCTTCAAATCAAATTTTTGCACCTCCAATAACTGCCAATTGTTATCACTTTTTATTGAAACTAACTTAATGACCTTGGGATTCCATGAAACTACCAAACCCTTAGAGGCACCTTGGGTTGGTAAATGTGCTAAATTCCACTTTTTCTAGTTCTAAATTGTTGCTTCATAAGTATTTTCTAAGGTTTTTATCTCCTAAAGAAAAATTATGTTCACTCCAAAAGCATCCAACTGATTCTTGATTCAAGCTTGTTTGTTAGAAGCATTTATGCCCCTGACATTCCATGAAATTATCTTCATTCCACTCGAGGAGAGCAACATGCTCTCCTTGGGAACTTGGTCACAGACATAACAATATTGCCATTAAGAGTATTTGAATCCCTATTGCTATCTCTTTAATTTCTCTGCATTGGAATTTTTACCTCTCTTACTTTAATATTTCCTTAACACTTATTGGCTTGCCAAAGATTCTGAGAGAGAGAAGGTTTGAGAATAATTAAACTCTACCAATTGATCATCCTCACTGTTTACCCATGCCACCATGGTGCTAACTATAGGA
Source organism: Sequoia sempervirens (assembly GCA_007258455.2). NCBI lineage: Eukaryota > Viridiplantae > Streptophyta > Pinopsida > Cupressales > Cupressaceae > Sequoia > Sequoia sempervirens. The sequence goes on along the minus strand of VDFB02072274.1, from coordinate 15,164,786 downwards.
CCATGATCCAGTACCAATGATTCTTCCTTCAATTCTACCACCTTGGGATTTCTCCCTCTTCTCCCCAAGGATGTAGCATTATCAACCTTTCCTAACATAAAAATGGGTTCATGCCCCAACTCATCCCACTTATCCCCAATTTGCAAAGCATTCAACCCAATAACTTTTGATCCTGACCCTAAACTTAACTACAGAACTTCATCCTCCTTTGATATTCCGTTTGCTAACTCATCAAATAGTTCTAAACCAATTGAATAGAGTAGCTCTTGAGCTAGTGTTTCCAACTCCTAATTAGGTTTTGTAGGAACCAAACACTTTGATACTTCATTTTGGGTTTCCCCTTCTTCAACAATGAATGAAATTTTGTTAGTAGGTTGGATTCCTTCCCCAAACATCAATTTTTTTAGTAATATCATTCATATGTTGTTGTGAAATTTGTGGAAGAGTTAGATTATACAAATGCAGAATCAGTCCCATGCTCTTTTTCAAAAGAGTAAACTACTTTTGTGTTAGGGAAAGCTCAAAGCATGAAGAATCCTTTTTTACACCAAAAACTATCATTTCATGTTCCTTAGTGACCTTGCCTTTTGTATATGCCTTTGATTGTTCTTTCCTCACTGCTCCAATATGTAAATTTGATTGTTGCTCCTTAGTTGTCTGAGAGACTACCTTAGACAATGTCTTTTCTTGACATACCCTCTCTTGCTTCTCTAGCATATTACATTCCTACCTTGTTGTACAAATACCATTGTAGTGTCCCAAAGAATGACACTTTATGCAAGTGTTTTTAGGTGTTTCTACTGTAATATGGTGTGTCCATGAGCCATATTTTGATGTTATTAGTATTTGAGTAGGGACTGACTTTGTGGCATCTAACATTATACAGACCCTTTTCAACTTTGATGGATTATGAAAAAAAGACTTGTCATGTTTAAGAAAAATCCCTATTTGATTTACCATTATTTCTATTAGGTGCAGTTCTCTATCTTCTAGGGCTAAAGCCTGCAACTATATCTAGATAGGTCTAAACCTAATGGCTAGATCATCTAGCTTAAATTTTGGAGACTAGGGTTGCATATATAGACCAAATCCCTCAAATAACTAGGACTTAACTTTGTAAATAGAATATCTATCATATTTCTCATGGAAAAGCACAATAAAGGCACCCTTTTCTTTATCAAGATAGAAAACCTTTGAAATCCCTACCCATTCATGAAATAGAAAATCATGTAAAGCATCTAGTTCAAGCGTGATATTCTAGAACTTACAAATTAGAGCTCTGTTATGTGGATCTTGAACTTGAGGTTGTAGTACATTTTCTAGCAAGGTGATTTTCACAGTGCCCTTTTGATAAGAAAGCATCATTTTCCCACTCCCTAGCCTTTACTCTTGAACTAGTACCATTGCTTTAAAGTCTACATTTGGGTTAGCCTTTCACCTCCATTGCAATTTTTCCTTCTTCTTGCATTGAGTTGCCCTTTTTTCTTTTCTTTTTACAACATTTTTCTTCTTCCTCTATTGATGCAAAAGGGTTGAGCCCTTTCCATGACCCTTTTGACCTTTTCACTGCTCCTCCTCCTTTTGACTATTTTTTCCCTTTTCAACACCATTTTTTTCTTGAATCTTTTTTGTTTTGCTATCCCCTTGCTTACCTTCAAAAAAAAAATTCTTTGAAAAGAGTTATCTGATCTTGTTGAAACCCTAAACAATGGATCCTTTGTATTTTTATTTGATATGAAATCCACTTCACTTTCTCTGTAGAGTTGATTCAAAAACCCTAAATTAGCTTCATATTGCCTTCGTTGTAGATTTTCCCTTTGTCAATGATGAGATCTGTCATCTTCACATATATCCAAAAATTCTTGTTTGCTTCTATCCAAGTGTCTATGAGAGTGAAAAGGGACCCAATTTGGCTTTGTAAATTTGTGCCTGATTGCATCAGTCCCATGCCTTGCACAATTCCATATTGTATAGCTAAAGGGTCCATGAGCAAGAGGGATTTGTCTGCTATGGTCATGTGGGTCTCGAGGAGAAGGAATCCTGGGTCCACAAGCATGAGGAATTTTCCTACTATAGTCATAAGAGTCACGAATCCTGTCTTTTTTTGAAAAATAGTCATTACTCTGCCATGTTCACTCTGCGAGGTAGCTATTATTCCTCCATGATCACCACTTTGACATGTTCATTTCATTTTTTTTTTAAATATGTTATATTACTAGATTAACAAAATAAATAATATTAAGTCACAAGGGAAGAAATAGTATAAGGAGGGGGGTTTTATGTATTAGGTTTATCCCAATTACCACCTAGCAAATTTTTCACTATCCACGTGCTCACACCTATCATTAGCTAGATCATTTTGAATCCTCATCAAGGACCAAATGTGTTTTGTGCTAAATAGATATGGGTGGAGAGATGTAAAGTTGAATCTAGGGGAATTTTCCTTTGTTAGAAGGGACCACCCACATTTTTTAGAGGGCATGGAGGAGTGATAAGGAGGTGGATACCACCCACCTTGATGGAAAGAAGGTTGGGGAAGAGGCACAAGGTCCAACCACACTACTATATCATAGGAAATAGTGGAGGTAAAGTGATGAATCTTAAATATTAGTAATATAAGTATTCTAAAAAATTGTGACTCTTGTCCTAGAAAGGGGATTTGGTATGGAAGAATGAAGATGGCACCCCAGTCACTATACAAGGGGAATTCCCCTAGTGGTCTATCAAAGTATGTAGATGTTAAAGTATATTTTAACCTTTCTAACTTGAATGTAGATATGCATATTAACTTTGGAGATCAAAATTTATTTGGAGTGAATAGAAAAAAAACATCCATAGAAAAATTATCTTTCCAAATATAGAAATAGATATCCACGTTGTAAAAAAGATAAAATTAAAAAAAAAAAAAAGTGAAATTTATCCCCATTTTCTAGAATAGCATTGTGAAAACTAAATAACTAGCACTTGCACCAGGGAGGGTGCAAGGGTTACGCCGATAGAATACTATATAAAAGTAAACATGGTAAAGAACTATAGTTTGAAATATATGCAATTTTGTTTATATAATTTACATGTTTGTAATACATATTGGTGATAGCCACGTGAGTGAAAGATTTGTAGCTATTTTCATTGTGGTGATTTTGTAGGTGATTCCATGTGCTAGAATGAAGTTCCTTTCGACATAGTTTCTTGGCTAGGAATTTATTTTGTTCCTACATAGTTACAAAAGAAGTTAGTGCAAACATACTTCATAAATGCATTATTGATTAGAAAAAAAAAATGTTTGACCATTATTATTATATATATATATATTTTAAATTAAGATTTACTACACGTGGATGGTTGAATCTCGTTGAAATGATTGGAAGACATCGATTATTTCACCAATCCCCATTCTTTCTTTAGCTTGGATATCTTCTCCATAGAGTTTGAGGACCCATTGAAATCATCCTTTATGCGGGATGAGAATACCATACATTACAATTATCAAATCTAAGAGCAAAGTGACTATTCTTTTCACCACCTCACCATTTAAGTTTTTCATTTGTAGTTCACCAAACAAAATAATTGTTGCATTTGTTGCCTGTGTTGCCTTTGTTGATTGGTTGGTCAGAATTTTGACATTTTCGTATCTCCTTCTCAAGCTCATTTCACAGCCTATATAGCTTCAAACTAAACCACCATGTTGTTTTCTCCGTGGGTTTTTCCTTTCAATTCCAATTTCCAAGAACTTTAACTTCTTCAAGGCTTCCTTATCTCTAACATTAGCATTTGCATCTTTATGAAGAACCACAATCAGTTTTTCATTTGTAAGAGCATCTGCAACCCTCTCGAATCCTTCATCCAATGTACCATAATTAGCCTATGATCATTCACATTTCTTGACAAGTTAGGGTGCATTAATGCCTACCCTGACTATTGCCTAATGAAAAGTTAATATGACTATTGTGTTAATGCACTATTGCCTAGTTTGTGTGTGTTAATGACTATGCTGACTATTGCCTAATGTCCAGTTTATAACATTATTTTACTTCACCTTATTCCTATCTTGTTTATTGCCTTTTTATCTCATAACATTCTTAATTATTCTATATGCCATTCCTCATTTTATTGAATAAACAAACATTATTAGGGAGGTCATTCTACAAGCAATCTATCAAAGTTCTATTGCCATGTCCTTAAACGAACTGCATGGCTGCCATGTTTAGAGCTGCATGTCTTCCAAGTATAACATGTTTGGTTGGGCTTCTTTCTGATTATCTACTCATCAGCAAGTCAACAATACAATTGCAATTATGTTGCGGAGCATTGTTTCAGGACTCAAGACTTCAAAAGCATCCATGAGCATAAAGAGTAAAAAAGGAGAAGTGTATTCTTAACATTCCACATATTCTTTGTGAAGAAGAAGATGATTCATCATGAGCAATCTTGAAACTATATTGTGTGTGAAAAGAATACCTGAAGAAAAATTTGTTGAGGGTCTGTTGTCTCAAAGTTTATCCCCAATAGGGGAATGAAGGCAAAGGAGTTCTGGGCCATGTTTGCTAACACCCATGACATTATTTTCACTGAAAAATATGGGACTCCCCCAATGGAGGAAACTTCAGCACCACCAAGTATATACGCCCTTCTATAGTATTTCAAAGTTAGGATATGTTTTTGCCTAGTTTTCTGGACGTGGGTGTTATTTGTTTTGCAGGCCCAAGTTCTAGTGTCAAAGAAGTAAGTGAGAAGAAGGTGGGAGGGAAGAAAAGGAAGAATATGTACAGAGGACAAATATTATATGGTTTAAAACTTAATTTATGAAAATCTATTTTGCATAATATTGGATGGATAAACATTTCTCTAATGAAGGATCTGCAATGCCTTCCTTCAAGACTCTTTTCCAATTCCATAACAATCTCTACATTTCGCCTTCTGCAGTGTTATTTCCTATATTCCTCAGCATTTGTTCACAGTTTAACAACTTCAATACAATCTTATTTATAACAAATACTGGGCGGTTAGTCTTCTGTAGTCGGTGAATAGTGGTGATCGGTGAATAGTGTTGCTAAAGATAAGGATAAGAATGAACAACCGACTTACCTCAAGATTTTGCACAAATTGGGTCGTGCTATCAATGATGCCGATAGAAAAACTACTACCATCTGGATGATGGATAAAATATTATTTTATAAGATTTGATTTTGCAAGATTCACTTTTATCTAATTCAGAGATCTGATTTACTTTGATTTCAGCATAGTTTTATGGCATAGTTTGACAATGTAAGATTTACATTTGACTGAAACCATTATGGGAAAGTTTAGTAGTTTGCTCGAAAGTTTAGTAGTTTTCCAGCGTGAGACAGGTTTTGGTTGAAAGTTCCCACTATATATATAGCCTATCGGCTGATTAAATCCTTAAAGGTTAAAATTAGTCATGTGTATAGCACTAAACATTTTGAGCATGAACACTATTGATATATAAGAAATTGGAAACATGACAATCCTAATTATAGTCACCATGATAAGGCTATTGAGGAAACATCTAAGGATGTTTGGCATTAATTAAAGGATGATAAGGTACAAATAAATAGAAGATTCACCCCTACACAAATAGGATGCTATATGACTACTTGGCCTAATTGCAAGTAAGAGAGAAAACATGAATCATTGAATGGTTTAACAATTAGGTTTTGTTTGAGTTTTTCCTAGTTTATGATATTGAATCATGAACATATATGGATCCTAAAAATAATTCTATACTAACTAGTGATTTATTTATAGTGTGAGTATATGGTCAAAGCCTTTAAGATAGGTGCATTATTGGATTATAGAGTAGCATTCAACCATAACAAGTAAAACGCAATAAATAACAACATATATATGATATATAGAAATAAAATCTACTTAGTGGTCCTTCTATGAACCCTTTGGAATTCATTCATAGAAAATAAAAGACGGTTACATCTAATATAATGCAATAAATTGAAGTGTTATAACACTCTTCAAACATCTAATATAATCACACTAGAAAATGTGATGAAACAAATTTTACAAAGAATATGGTCTATCATACTTCTATTCCATAAAACTCTCTAAAGTTCCAACATCCAAACAAGGAGACATGCAACGAAATACATTCTCTTTAATAATTATTTTTCTATAAATTGGAAAGTAACTCCAATGGTGAATACACTTACAAAATTTGAAATCCTAATATTCCTACACTACTATTGTTTGAAAACTCGAAAGATCAACCCTCAAAATTAAATAAGAATTTGTATAAATATGATAAAACAATGAAATATGATTTAGGGGAATAGATTTAAGTATATGGTATAGCAAGGTTTTTCCATACTATAGCCATCATTGTGATAAATTCTCTACATCAAATTTCCCCCTTCATAATCTACAAATCCATCTAGAAATGTGAGATAACATATACCCTACAACCAACCATAATTCTAAGAATTAATGGTTTTCAAATCCACATGTAAGAGTCTTAGAACACCCAAAAAATCCAAGAAAAATGAGATCCAAAGATGACATGAAAAAAAATGTAGTGCCCTCTATCATTCTAATAAATTTGGTCATGGTGTCAACTTGTCACATCCTCACCAAATCAGCCCTCTACTTGATTAAACAATATTATAAATTTAACTTTTATGGGTGGAGCAGTTCAAATTTTCATTAATAGATTTCAAGGGTAGTTGCAAAAGTGGCAGGAAAACTCATGAGTGGTTTGTAGGAATTTGATAATGTAGTATACCCTAGAAGTAAAGTTGAAATAAAGCGCAGTCAGATATCAAAATTCTACAAAAGGGAGGTTTACTAGGATGGTGAAATATTACAAATTAAAAACATGTAATGTCAACATGATGTCATGGTGAAGGGAGGAATGAGGGTTTATTAAAAATAAATTTTAAAATTCAGCTTGGAAGTGAAATTGGATGTGGAAGTAACACTTGTGGAAAAATGAGAGTGAATTGAACATTTATGGAGATTCCACATGCAAGTGAAGTAAAGTTGGAAGTAAACATAGGTGAAGTTCACTAGGAGGTTGAATTCCTACAAGGTGCAAATGGCAAGCAAATTTTTACAAAGAGGAAATAGGTTGTGGAAACAAGATGTGGTAGTGAAATTTATGGGGAATTGACACTGAAGTGAAACTTTCAAAAGGTTCTATTATACATAGAACTCTAGAAATGGAAAAGGAATTAGGTAGAAACTAAGTGAAGTGAACATTTATAGTTAAATGATATGAAGTTGCACTCAATAGGTGCAAATGAAAAAGAAAATCCCACAACCTATAGAAAACACTAGAAATGAACCAAAAACCTCTAGGCTTAGGATTTTAGGGGTCCCAAAAATATTTTAAACATGAATAGGCACATGAAGGGAAATGAGAAAAAAAAAATCAAGTAAAATAACTTATGGATACCCATAAGAAATGTCTCAGACTAATTATATGCAATAGGGAAAAATTAAACCCAATGAACTAAGGGAAGAGGATTCAAGAAAAAAAATGGAAAAGTAGGGTCGAGTCCCAATAGATATACCAAATATAACAATGGGGATCACAAGATGAACATGCAAAAACTCATGTATAAATGACATAAAGACACGACTCAATTTTATCATCCAGTAAATAATCCTTTTGAATTATTTTGAACTATAAGAGGAGGTTATGTCAATGGGGCTAGGATTAAATGAATCCTTTTAAATTTCCTCTTATTCAAGTCCCAAGGAGAGATAAAATATATCACAACAAGGAAACTCACAAGGGGAGAAGGGAAAGAAGGGGGAAGAGGCAAAAATAAGAGTTGGCTAGATAGGAGATGAACATACAAGATTGGGATTTAGAAAAGTAGCACACTCTCTAACCATGGCACAATGGAAACACTTTTAATATCTCACAAGTTGGTTTCTCCTGGTTTGAGCCTAAGACTACTAGAGGTTAGATGATCATGGGTTGCTTTCTTCACTTCACCAAAGAGGCAGGTAGATGAACTAGAGAAGAATTTGGAAGGTGAGTTCCATAAATGAATGGGGAGTTTCTTACACCGTGGGTTGATTCCTTTAACTATCAAAGAGGTAGGTGAAACCAGAGGAGGGAAGGAAACTAGAGGGAGATGTTTGTGTGGAAAGGGTGGCTTTCCTCTTATAGCTTGAGAGGAAAGGGAAGGAACTAAGACCATTATTGGAGGCCATGAGACCAAGGGAGAAACATGAGTGCATCTCAATAAAGAATATTTTCCCTTTACCATTGAAAGGTGGGTAAGGGAACAAAATAAACTCACAAAGGATAGGAAACTAAAGGTAGTGTATTTGGAGAAGATGAGGAAGAAGGACCATGCTAGAAAAAAAAATGCTATCTTGAATTTCTAATGACTTGAATAAGAAATCAATGTAGGGCAAGAGAGATCCTATCATGGTTGGCAAAAATAATCTAGATAGAATTTCCCACGTAGTTAAAGTGAGTAGAATCCACTATGTTGGACTATGTACATGAATCCATCATGAGGTAACTTTAGACACTTATGTATAATAGACATGACTTTCTTCTTGGAAGTGAGCCATGAGTGACCCAACTTCACATGAAAGTGGTTTAAGCTCAATATCATATAATATGGAACATCTGTGAATTTAGGCCCTGCCTAAATAAAATTGGTAATCAAACACAAGGTGAAGAGAGAGAGGTCATCATGGATCCATAAAAATAATTATAATTTCCCATACTCATCTCCATATGGTTGATGCACATATGATATATCCTCTATCACAACATTATCCATGTTATTAAGATCAACAAGTAATGCCCTTATGGGGTTATCATTGATATTGATATGAATGTACAAAGGATAATCATATATGTCATTATACATGTTAGTGGGGGTGAAAGATATGGTAGGTTTAGGAACAACCCACTCTCAAGATGATTAAGGGTGAGCATCCACCATCCTTGCATAACAAAGAAAGAGGGGGAAGATGCATCAACATTAGATTCCGACATAGGATAAGCAATTGCAAGGCCAATGAAATTAGAATAATATTTATAAAAAGGATTTGTGTATCTCAAAATTTTGATATGGCTTGGCAACAAATTTATTACTTTTGTCAGTGTCACGTGATACCTAGATGACACTAGAGTCAACATGGTCCTATATAATGGGACTCAAACATAGGCATTGCTTAGTGTCATGACTAGGTGCCTTACAAAACTAATAGAATGCCTTTAATTCATAAGAAGACAATAGATGTTGATTGGTTTTTAACAAATGAGAGAAAGATACACTAAATTCTTCTTTAATTATTGCATTTTAATTATTTTTTCTTTTTATATTTTAATGTTGAAGAAGAAGAGCCTCTAAAAGCATAGGTGGAAGGTTGTAACACAAGATTCTCAAACTAGATATTAATCCTAAAGAGCTACATATGAATACATGAAAGATGGATAACACATCAATAGTATCTTATCCTAGATCAAAGGTTGCAAGTTTCCAATGTATTACCCACATTTTTTTAGCTTGACCAGTTTCAATCCTTTCTCATCCTAACTAATCCTTATCTAACCTCCAATCAGTCCTTTGTCCCAATTCTAATTGTTCAATGCTGATTATCTCATATATTTCCAATCAAAACCCGGCTGCAGTTGTAGAAACTCTAGGAGATATGTTTCCAAAATGTGGAAACGTGATCAAGGCATGTGAACTGCCAAGTATAAAATGATGCAGCCTGTTAGCTGAGAAGTTAGCAAAGATGTCATTGACACTTCTAGAGAAGATTATACTACAATATTCTTCTTTCAGTGGAAATCCTAATCTGCAAATTCTTCTTGTTTTGACGGCCTTTAAGGCTGATAAGTCACATATATTGGACTACATTAATAGGTTGGACGACTTTGATGACCCTACAATTGGATAAATTATTGTTGGAGCTGAGTTACATGACGAGGCCTTAGACATCTTTAAGAATTTTAATCTAAATGTGCAAGTTTTAAATGTTCTACTAAGACATATTTGAAGCATTGGGGAGGATGTAGAAGTTGTCAATATAATTATTCGACCTGCTCTTATCGGCAAGAATCTAGTAAATCATACTGGAATTGATAATTGCATGGTACAAACTCTTGGTGGAACCCATAATGCATGGGGTTGGTGCAAATAAGGTCATGAAGATGGGTTTAGAAGTTTACCACCATTTGAAGGCTATGATTAGCACCCAATGGAAACAGTCTTTGGCGAGAGCAAACATAGAATTGTACCTTCACGAGCATTGCAATCGAATGATTATTCACTTAGAATTTAATAAGGCTTTGCATGAAATTTATAGAAGAGGAAGATTATGACAAGTTTCAAGAATCCATTTTAATGCATGACGACTTTAATCAGATAGGGCGTGTTCAGAGGGTTAAGAAACACAAACTTCTTTAAATTTGTTATATTGTTGCTTTCATTTACAAGAAAGCAGGAGAATGGAGGGCAATCTAAGAAAAGGTGTCCCTGCAGAAGAGTGAAGTCATGGAGAGGTGGTGAAAGTATGTGGTGAAAACAATTATCCAAATACAAAGAATTTAAGTTGCTAAATTAATAAAATAGCAGAAGGTGGATGTCAATGAAACGTTGGAATGGATAAAAGATCCTCTCATAACAGTTGGTTTGGGAGAATCGATAATTGATTTTTAAACCCAAGAAAATGTTGCTTAAGTGGGTATCAAATATGTTAGAAGGTAATCGTTAGGAAGGAAAAAGTTGAATTTGAAGAGGCAAACTCTTGGCTGTTCATATTTGTTATTTGATTTAGTGATAGCATTGGAGGGAAAATTAAGGACGTTCTCATTGAATGTTTTTATAAAAAAAATATATTTTTCATTGTGAGGATCTTTTTGGGCTGCTCTGAAATAGAGAGCTATGTACAGGGGGTTTAGTTTTTCTGACACAAGAGTCAGCAAGCCTCTAAGCTTGTTAGTTTCAAAATTGTTCTGAAATAATGAATCAAATTTGGGGAGTCTGTGCACAGCTTTTTGTTGATTCTGAAATTGTTGTTCCTGTGTATTCAATATTTTTTTTCAGTATTTGATCTTTCCGTGTTTGTTTATATTTAAATCCATTTCACGTTGGCAGATCGGCCTTAAAATAGTGTTTTAGTATTTGAGCTCATTACTGTTTTGAAGTTGAATTTATGGTTTATCAAACATGCATACTTTGATTTTTGAATTAACCATCTATGAATCATTATTCAGTTATCTTTTTCAAAATTTATTTCTTTATTTGCAGTCTTGCCTCTCTTGCTATTTGATCAAAAACATACCTTCTATAAAATTTGAATTTCATCATACGAGGGAGCTGCCCTTCTTAGGCATAGAGGAGAATTGTTAATTTCATAACGATTTTTTCATTTGTTGGTGCAAGATTGTCGCTGCCGATTGGATGAGTCGGTTAATTTTTGCAATGACAAAATTGTTTACCAACACAATGAAACCCATACAAAGTAAGATTCTGAGAACACATATGATATTTTAGAAAATACAATTGATTAAAAATAAATAAAAAATTAGTGACCTTTTCATTTTCTCCTTATATATAATGAACCACATTAGTAAAAGTGACCAAAGGTCCAATATGTACCTTAAAAAATTTGAAGTAATTGGTTCACTAGCTGATCAAAAGAATGAATAAAGTGATCCAGGAGTGAGAAAAAATAATCCAACATAGTATCTTTGAGTGACCACATCAAGAGCTTTTCTAGCAAACCATCCTGGAAAATAAAATCACTACACAACACAATGAAGGTAGACGTGTGTCTGTGGTTCACCCTTACCATGATATTTTTTGAATTAAGGCACCTTGAACCCTATAGGAAAATTAGTCTCAATAATAGGCAGAGAATTTGGATTTCATCTATTGTATGGAGGTAGAAGTAATTAAGAAAAAGATGTAGAGAGCATAGCTAGATGATGATATAATTGACACCATTCTACATTAATTTATTAATAACTTGGTCAAACAAGTATATAGGAGATAGAATAGTAACGGATATAGTAATGGTAATATTCATAGCATGTGAGGAAATATATGTGAACCAAAGGTGCCGAGGTGTCTACCATGAACTTATAACTTTTGGCTTGAGATGAAAGGGAAAAACTAAAGATGAGGCATATAGTACCCCTCACTATGTAGTTATCATAACTATTTGTGTGTTTAAGGATATGTGAATGGTGGGGGTTAGCATCAACATAATAAGTTGTGGGCCAATGATATTAAATTGTGATTCTAAAGCCATCATCAAAAGATGGATATTATTGTGCATGATGTGCATCAAGAATTGAAAAAAATATAAACCCTTAGAATGTTTAGTTAACATATTATAATGGGCTTTGACCATGGGCATGGCCTCACTAGAAATGCTCTCATTCTATAAAAATTTCTTAAAAACTTTTGCGTGTTGATCAAGATCATCCATTCTAAGAGACACTAAGAATGGCCTCATGAATGAAACTAGTGTTGGTATCATGTAAGCCAATTTTCAAAGAGCCTAGATGAACATTTATTGTAGAAGGTACTACAATGGTTAATTAGCTTAAAGAAAAGTCATTAAATTTTGGACCAATTCTAAGAGAACTTGTGATGCGATGACAAGACATGTAAATAATTTTCCATAACTACTTTACACAATATTTTCAAAATGTGAAGATTAGGTTGTGAAACTCATGAAAGGGTTCAATACATGTGATCTCAAACTCTTGAAGAAATAAATTTTAATGATGGTTTAAAGTATTTAAGTCTTTGAAGTTTGAAACTTTTGTGAAGTTTTAAAGTTTGGATTTGTAGAATGATAAGTTTTCAAAAAGTGTAGAGATCAAATTTTGACTTAGAAAAAAATATTTACTTCCCTTATCAAGTGATCTTAATTACTCTACACTAGAGTCAATTGACCTAAATAGATATTTATTTAAAACTTAATCTACTACTAAGATTATACCTATTAACACTTTAGTGCTTTGACTATAAATAGGCATTTATTAAATAGAGCTAAAACACTTAAAGAATGAATCTAATGCTAATTATATAAATTGATCAACATAAATTAAAAAACTAAATATAGAAATGGAAAAGATTAGAAAAGAGGAACCTGGACCAAAAATTTGGTGTTGACTATGTTGGATGGTGGTGCTTTATATGAACAACAATCCAACACACTATATATAGTCTTGTACGACAAGAAAATGTATAGCACTAGTCTATTACTACCTCCAAATATAGAGAATAAAATACAAAATACATAGTAGTTTACTATTAACAAAAATAATATAAGTATAAAATGAATAATCTATTTAAAAATATTGATGAAATGACAATGAAATAGATAAGAAGAAATATCACCTAGCTCTTGGAAGAAGGTTGAATAATTTCCTTCTTAATAAAACCTACAACTTAAGAGAACACAAAAATATTGGTGGTTGTTTGGGGATTTGCCTTCATGTCAAATCCCTAATTTGGTTTTTCTACCTCCACAACAACCTAGTTTTTTATAATATTTAAAAATATGGATTAAAAATACAATTTAATATTATTTAGATGTGAATGCAACCCTAGATGCTATTGACACCCCATTTTGTTGTGTCTAATTTTTCCCTATTCTACTCTAATGGTTTGATCTTTTCCTTTTTGTTTGCCCATCAATAATAGTTGGTTTGAGAGATTTTAAATGGTATTTCTTGCTTGGTTTTGTGCCTTTGATGTTGCATCATTAATCTCTCATGTTATTTTTATACATCAGTTATTTGAACCCCAAAATTAAAATTTCAAATTGGCTAAGAGTGATCAAAGGTTACATAAACACTAGGAACTTTTGGTTCCTAGTCCCTACAGAACCTCTAATAGTTTATTCCCTTTGTTGGAGCATTCATAGACACCAAGAACCAATGGTTCATGGTTCTTATGGAACCTTCAATGGATTTCTTCTCACCCTTGGTAAAAGACAAGATGAAGCATTCAAAGGCTCCATAGGAACCTTTGGTTCTTATTTCCCATAGAACCCCTAACAAAGGAATACGTAAGGTGAAGCAAAAGAAAGTGGTTGGAGGTTCCTTTGATTCTTGGAACCAAAGGAGCCCTCAATGGGTTCTTATTACCTATCCAAGCCCCAACAATAAGGTTAAATAGTAGGATGGAAGGAATGATGAAATGAGGGAAAGGAAGAATGCTTGTTGGAGTTTTTGGTGGTTCCAAGAACCATTAGAACTCTTGATGAGTTCCCATTTCCCTCCTCATGGCCAATGCAAATTACTTGCAATTCAACATGAGTTGGCACCATGATATTTTTTGTACCTACCTCCTCTATAGAGTGTTTAAGGCTCACAACTACCCTTTGTTCAATTTGTGAAGCTTTGTAATGACTTTAAATGCATTTTGGCATGGATCCATGAAGAAAAATGGTGCCCATACTTCATTCATTGTTATCAACCCCTCTTTTGTTAAAGCAACACCTCCAAGATGTGATTTCAATAGATTTTGTGGGTGTTTTCACTCATTTTTTCACCAAACCCATGAATCATCAATTCTTAGGTATGGTAGGAGTTAGAATAAGTTTATTTCATGCCTCTCTATGGTCAAATTGAGTTTTTATAAGACACTTGTTGTCTATCCATTGGAGGAGCTCATGGTTAGAGTTTCCTTGATGGAACAACTTTCTAATAACCTTGATGCCTTCCTATTGTGGATATATTGGCCTTAGTTTCCATTTTTGAGGAGGATAAAATTTTGGGTTCAAGGAGGAGCACTGATAGAAATTGTAAGAAAATATATTCACAAGAAGCACAAGGGTTTCAATTTATAGTTCTAAGTATTGTAATTTTAGTATTGTAATGACATGGGTTTATCAAAAAAATTTAATGACATTTGTATCCTTTGTAGATCAAGTGATTAATGGAAAAATCAACCTTCATTGAGTGTGTCCATGTGTATGGTCTACATTACTTGATGTGTGTTATAGTTGGCTAACCAAAATATTGTAAAATCCTTGCAAATCCTTTGTAAAGTATTTGTTTAGCACAATAAAGGAATGTATGGGCATGATCATAGATTACTAAGTAGACTCACTTAGTATTTTGTAGCTATCAATTTTTTTATGAATGTATTTCTAGAGCCCAGGTTGCTTGTGCATTTAGAAAGGCATAGTCTTTTGTGGTGTCTTGATTAAGATATCATGTTGGTTTCAATTATTACGTGTTTGATTAATTTTAGATACTTTGTTTCTCAAATGGATAAAGGCACTTGTATATTACTAGATTTATCTCCCCATCATTCTCAATACACTCAAAATAAATCAATCTAAACATATTTTTAGTTTTATTAGCTTGTGCGTTCCAATTTCCATATCTAAATGTATCTCACTTTAAGAGGTATTATAAAACCCATTCATTGACACTTATGTGATAGATCGTCTATTTAACAAGGTCCTTAACCTTGAGTCTCATGCATGTATCAAATATTTCCTAAAACCAAAAGGAAGCATGCCTACCTATCTCCATAAAATCCAAACTCTAAAAGCATCTATAAACTTGTATAAACTTGTATCAAGAAGCACCAAATTTGATAATCAATTATATCATCATATAGGTCTCACAATAACATGCACTCTCTCAATTTTTCATATGATAATTCATCCAAATGCTCACATAGTTTCACACCCTAAATCTCAAGTTCCTACAAGTTATCAAAAAAGTGTAATTCTCTCTTTTCTCATCCAAACGAAAAAACACCTAATCCACTATGTATTATGTTACAAATTCTCCCCATCGCCTATTTGAAACAAAAAAATCCATTTCCATATGTGAATGTGTGAATTTTTAACCATTCTATATAAATTCCTAGCTTCATGAAACCAAATCTTAAAAATAGAAAAAACTAAAACCTCACATATACAAAATTTTCATAGTGCTCAAAGAGAGACTTTTATGACCATCAGAAGTAAAAAATCTGATACTATGGGTGAAAGTTATGTCCCCCAAAATAAAACTACCATAATAGGCTAAGAGTGGGTAGCTATCCACACAATCAATACAATTATTATGATATTATTACATCATCCCTATGAAGGAGGTGGTGCCCAAGTAGTGTTGTGATAATGGTAGGACACATGCTAAGTGTAGGGTGGTGGATCTAAAAAATATTTTTAGAATAGTTTAATTTTTAATTTTCAAATTTTTAAGCATGTAGGGGGGATAACTAGCTAGCCTCACCAAATCAAGGGCTAAGAAACAAGGTCCTAAGGCCTTCTATCCTAGCACTCATAGGCCTAAGGCCAACAATATCCAATGGGATGATAGCCCATACTACATTATCAACACCTTTGCCATTATCAGTAGTACTAGAAGGTATGAGGGGGTTCACAAACCCACTTTTAATTTTTTTTAAATAAATTTATTCAACATACTTTTTTTTTATTTTTTTCAATGGTAGATTATTGTGACAACTGTACAACCATATAGTCGAATAAGGGGAGAGACCTTTTTTCCACTTCCAAAATCAAGTATCCAAAATTGCCCAAATTTTATATCAATCTTTGTTTCTTGAGCTTCCTAAATCCAATGGTGAGGTTCATTTTTTCCTAAGGGGTCATCTGGGTAAGTGCACCAAGTTGTGACACAAAAATGGCTCTTAAGATGCCATTTTTTTTTTTAAATTAGCAAAATTTGATGTGCACGAGAAAATGAAGATAGTTACTCTCAAAATTTGAAGATGCAGAAAGAACAAGAATTGAAGTGCTCTAAGTCTAGTTTCTAAGCTACTAATTATTTTTGTAATTAATGAAGATTAAGGGTTTCAAAAAGGAGGGCCCAAAATAGGTCCTATTTTTATCAAAACAACAACATAGCATCTGAGCCCTCCCTTTTGATTAACTTTTTTTTAGAATTTCAAAAATCCTAATGGTGAGAAATTAGCTAACACCATGTAGTTTATCCCCGTTCTTTCAGCTAATTTTTTTAATGAATATATATTTTATGAAAATTTGAAGTGGACACATCCTAAAAAGTTGAAATTTGAGCATTCTCCCCACTAAATTTTTTGAAAACTAATCAAAAATTGATTTTTTTTCAACATGTGTTAAATGGAGTCTAGTTTTAAAAAATGTAATTTGTTTCACGATTCAATGAACGAGTAAAAATCTATCCTAAAACTAGCACATGTTGGTTTTTGACAAAAAATGGAGGCAATAACAAGAGAAGTTATGGATGAAAACCTTAACTTAATCAAAACATAAAATAATGTATATATTTAGATAGCTAAGAGAGAGCCTAACATCATCACATTTTTTTATAAATGTGCATTTAAAGATGTGCAAATTTGATAGTTAGCACAATAAAAAATATGTGAAATTTTGGTAAATCCTAATAAAATCATTTCCATAAGCAACCCATTTGGCAAGCGCCAAATTTGGCACTCTCCAAATGGAACATCACATTTGGTGCTCGCCAAATTTGGCAAGTGCCAAATATGACATGTCATTTGGAGAGTGCCAAATTTGGCGCTTGCCAAATGAGCTACTTTGACCAAAAAAATACTTTGCTTTCTCTTTTCTCCACCACTTTGATAACACTTAGATTTTGTGGGTTATGATCATTGATGGATAGTTGAGCTTTTACCTTTCACAACCTCTATGGCTCCTTCCCTCTAAACCAATACATACCCATTCTCTCTCAACCCTCTCTAGGTATCTCCTACACTCTCTAACTTGTCTTCCATCCTTAGGGTTTAAGGTATAGGGTTGAGGGTTTAATGTATAGGATAAATCCCCCTCTCAGGTCTCTTCCACCATCCCTCCCTCCCACCCCCTCTCTCTCAAGTCTCTCCCCCCCTCCATCCTTCACGCCTCCTCTCTCTCAATTCTCTCCCTCTCTCTATACCTTCCACCCTATGTCTCTTGGATCTCTCACACCCCCTCTCTCTCTCTCAAGTTTCTCCCTCCCCTCCACCCCCCCTCCCTCTCCAAGTCTCTCCCTCCACCTAACTAGATACTCTCTCCCTTATATCCACCCTCTCTCTCCTTCCTCTATCCCTCCACCCTTTGTCTCTTGGGTCCACCCCCCCTCCCTCTCTCAAGTCTATCCCTCCCACCCTAACTAGAAAAATTTCACTCTCTCACTCTATTCCTCACCCTAACTACACAACTCTCTCTCTCTCACTCTATTCCTCCCATCCTCTCTCTCTATCTCAAGTGTATCCCTCCCACCCTAACTAGACAGCTCTCTCTGCCTCGCAAGTTTATCTCTCCCCTATCACTAGTCTCCTCTCCCCCTCCCAAGTCTCTCTCCCTCCGTCTCTCTCTCCCTCTTCCTCTCAACCCTCTCCCTCCCTCTCTCTCTCTCTCTCTCCTCTCTCTCTCTCTCTCTCTCTCTCTCTCTCTCTCTCTCTCTCTCTCCTCTCTCTCTCTCTCTCTCTCTCTCTCTCCACCCCCTCCCTCCTATCCCTCCTCTCCCCCCACCCTAACTAGATAACTCTCTCCCCCAGGTCTCACTCCCTCCCACCCTACCTAGACTACTCTCTCTCACTCCAAACCCCTCTCTCACACTCCCTCTCTCTTGGGTCTCACCCTCAAAATATACCTCCCACCCCCATTCCCTCTCTCAAGTCTCTCCCCCCAACCCTAACTAGATAACTCTCTCTCCATCTCAAGCCCTTCCCTCTTGGGTCTCACTCCAACCCCCTCTCTCACACTCCCTCTCTCTTATGTCTCTCCCTAAAAATATACCTCCCACCCCCTCTCACTCTCTTAGGTCTCTCCCTCTTATTCTAACTAGATAACCCTCTTTCTTCAATGTAGTAGTCTCTCTCACTCAAGTCTCACTTGCTCCCACCTAACCTATAAAAATATCACACTCCAACCCCCTTTCTCACACTCCCTCTCTCTCCCTCTTAGGTCTCTCTCTCTCCCTCTTAGGTTTAATTGATAGGGTAGAGGGTTGAGGGTGAGATATTAGGGTTTAAGGGTTGAAGGTTTAAGTGTTGAGGGTTTAAGGGTTGATGGTTGAAGGATTAGAGTTGAAGCTATAAGGTTGAGGGGTTAGGGTTTAAGGTATAGGATTGAGGGATTAGGGTTGAGGGTTTAATGTATACAGTAGAGGGTAGAGGGTAGAGGGTTTGAGGTTTGAGGTTTGAGGGATTAGGGTTGAGAGTTGAGGTATTCAGGTTTAAGGACTGAGGGTTTAAGTGTTGAGAGTTTGAGGTTGAGGCTTTAAGGGTTGACGATTGATGGATTAGGGTTGAATTTTTGAGGGTTTAAGGTTTGAGGTATGAGGGATTAGGATTTAAGGTGTAGCATAGATGGTTTAATTGATAGGGTTGAAGGTTGAGGGTTGAGGGTTGAGGTATTATGATTTAAGGGTTTATGGTTTGAGGTTTGAGGTTTGAGGGATTAGGGTTGAGCAACTAGGGTTGAGGGTTTAAGTGTTGAGGATTGGAGTTTGAGGTTTTAAGGGTCAATGGTTTAGGGATTAGGGTTGAAGGGTTGCAGCTTTAAGGTTTGAGGTATGAGGGATTAGGGTTTAAGGTATAGGGTAGAGGGTTTAATTGATAGGGTAGAGGGTAGAGGTATTACAATTTAAGGGTTGAGGGTTTAAGGTTTGAGGTTTGAGGGATTAGGGTTGAGGGTCTAATTGATAGGATAAAGGGTTGAGGGTTGAGGTATTAGGGTTTAAGGGTTGAGGGTTTAAGTTTTGATAATTAAGGGATTAGGGTTGAATGCTTTAGGTTTTAAGGTTTGAGGTATGAGGGATTAGGGTTTAAGATATAAGGTAGAGGGTTTAATTGATAGGGTATAGGGTAGAGGGTAGAGGGTAGAGGGTAGAAGGTTGGAGGTATTAAAATTTAAGGGTTGAGGGTTTAAGGTGTGAGGTTTGAGGGATTAGGGTTGAGCAACTAGGGTTGAGGGATGAGGGTTGAGGTATTAAGGTTTAAGTGTTGAAGATTGGAGGTTGAAGGTTTAAGGGCCAACCATTGAGGGATTAGGGTTGAAGGGTTGAGAATTTAGGGTATGAGGTATGAGGGATTAGAGTTTAAGGTATAGGGTAGAGGGTTTAATTGATAGGGTAGAGGGTTGAGGATTGAGGTATTACGGTTTAAGGGTTGAGGGTTTAAGTATTGAGAGATGGAGGTTAAGTGTTTAAGGGTCAACAGTTGAGGGATTAGGGTTTAAGGGTTAAGGGTTTAAGATTTGAGGTATTAGGGATTAGGGTTTAATGTATAGGGTAGAGGGTTGGGGTATTACATTTTGACGGTTTTAGGTTTTAGGTTTGAGGGATTAGGGTTGAGAAACTAGGTTTGAGGGTTTAATTGATAGGGTAGAGGGTTGAGGGTTGAGGTTTTAAGTTTTGAGGGTTTAAGGGTCAATGGTTGAGGGATTAGGGTTGAAGGGTTGAGGGTTTAAGGTTTGAGGTATGAGGGATTAGGGTTTAAGGTATAGGGTAGAGGGGTTGATAGGGTAGAGGGTAGAGGGTTGAGGTAATAGGATTTAAGGGTTGAGGGTTTAAGGTTTGAGGTTTGAGGAATTAGGGTTGAGCAACTAGGGTTGATGGTTTAATCGATAGGGTTGAGGGTTGAGGGTTGAGGTATTAGGGTTTAAGGTTTGAGGGTTTAAGTGTTGAGAGTTGGATTTTGAGGGTTTAAGGGTTGACGATTGAGGGATTAGGGTTGAAGGGTTGAGGGTTTTAGGTTTTAGGTTTGAGGTATTAGGGTTTAAGGTATAGCATAGAGGGTTTAATTGATAGGGTAAAGGGTAGAGGATAGAGGTATTACATTTTAAAGGTTGGGGGTTTAAGGTTTTAGGTTTGAGGGATTAGGGTTGAATGTTTAATTGATAGGGTAGAGGGTTGAGGGTTGGAGGTTGAGGGTTTAAGGGTTGATGATTGAGGGATTAGGGTTGAAGGGTTGAGGGTTTAAGGTTTGAGGTATGAGGGATTAGGGTTTAAGGTTTAGGGTAGATGGTTTAATTGATAGGGTAGAGGGTAGAGGTATTGAAATTTAAGGGTTGAGAGTTTAAGGTTTGAGGATTGAGGGATTAAGGTTTCATGTTTGAGAGATTAGAGTTTAATGTATGAGGTTTGATTGATTAGGTTTTAAGGTATAGGATTTAGGGATTAGGGTTGAGGGCTTAATGTATTACAGTTGAGGGTAGAGGGTAGAGGGTTGAGTTATTACAATAAATAAGGGTAGAGGGTTTTAATGTTTGAGGATTGAGGAATTAAGGTTTAAGGTATAGAGTTGAGGGATTAGGATTCAGGGTTTAATGATTAGGGTTGAGGGTTTAAGGTTTGAGGATTGAGGGATTGGGGTTGACCAACTAAGCCTGGGGATTTAATTGATAGGGTAGTGGGTAGAGGGTTGAGGATTGAGGTATTATAGTTTAAGGGTTGAGGGTTTTGTTGTGCCTATAGCACACACACCCCATTCAAAATGGGGAACCCCTCTTTCCTTCACTTTTTTTGGGTTACTTTTGTCATTGCCTCATTTTGCATGCCCCTAATTTTAAGCTTAAAGTGGTCAAGAACATTAAATTCATCATTCTCTAGTTGATCAAATTCATCACCCCAAAATTCCCTAAGTCTTTAGCTCCTATGGATATTCCCATGTGGACTTCCATTTCCCCTTTTCCCCAACATCCATAGGACCCTGTGGACCTGAAGTTGTGGGTTTCCTTTGGTGGGTTGTTGACATCCTTTTGTCGTTCAACTAGCAACCAACATAGGACATCTACCCGCATTGTAGGGCCCGCACTATCTGTCACTGTAAAAAAATCACGTTGGATTAGGTCTTTGTACCTTCAACTACCATGCCTACCACTGTACCTAACATTTAATATAGGTCATAAATGACCATTTGCCTATAAATACATGCCTGGACCTATCATTTTCACTCTTTCCAATTTGAATTTTGAAGAGAGTGAAACGACAAACGAAGCCCCCGCGCTTGCATAAGCTCCCAATGGATCAAAACCAAGGTTTTCATCAATTTCATGCACCTCTCTCAAGTATGTTTGCCCTTAAAATATTAAAATGACTACTTTTCTGTAACTTGGGTTTACAAATGAATGATTAAATCTCAAGGAAATCCTTAAAAATGCTCGGTGACTATTGTTGCAATTAGTCCCGCATAAAATCCGCTCATGAAACCATTCAAATTCTTTTAAAAATTCCTCAAACAACTCCCTCAAAGCAATGCAGAACCCTGTGTTTTTGTCATCGTTCTTCACACAATGTCAAATCCTTTGCAGCCCACAATGGTTTTATTGCCGCCTCGGTCAAGCACAAAAACATCAAAATATTAAATGAAAATCTTAATTTTTTGACCCATTGTGGGTTTGCTCATGTAGACCACTACTTACAAGTGGTCGTCTCCGCACTGCCATCAACTAGCAGTGAAACTTTGTCTGTCTTCCGCACAACGGGCCCCACCGAGGTCATTTTCGCTAGTTGCTAAAAATTGCTAAGTCTAGGAAAGACCTGTGGGCCATTCCTTGTGGACTATCGTCCGCGTCTCGTCGATGCCCGCATGTCATTTGTTAGCAGAAATGCCAATCCTTTGGCTCGCATTGTGGAGACCACTCTCTCCATCACCATTTTTAGTTTTCCAAATGATGAAGTTGAAATGTTTTGTAGACAGGTTCATGCAAGTAGTTGCTTGCGAGTGGTTGCTTCCTTGTCACTACTTCTTAATGTCCTCATACCTGTGACCTCTCGCATTGCAGATCCTGCAATGGAATTTTCCCTTACTAAAATCTAAAAACCTCTAACATATGCACCTATTCCACAATCTCACTACAGATCCACCCATGCAGGCCGCCACTTGCGGACCACCTCCCTTCCAACACTATTCTCAACAACAAACATATAACGACAACCCAATAGATATCCTTTGCATTTTCCAAATCAGGCAAAATCCAATACACGACAGCCAACATTTAAGGAGCCCATGGGTCCCATGGTGTGGACTTCCTCCTACGGGATGTCGTGCTCTGATTTCCTTTACTTAACGGTAGAGGTCCCAAATGTCCTTCAACCTTCCTACCTCCGCATGCCCTGAGTCTACAAAGGCATAATGATCAATCAAACAACTCTAAGGGCCTTATAACTGATTTCCACACATGTCAAATTGCATCCTAAGGACTCTAGCCTCCAAGTTCTTAATGCAAAACTTTTGTTGTGAGCAGCCGCCTACGAGTCTCCATGGCCTTGGCATCATCCTACTCCCAATCCCTCATGATAGCTTCCAACCTAGGGAAACCCACATCCTTGGGCCCACATTCCTATAAATGGTCCAAATGAGCCTTAAATTATGGTATTGATAAATTTTGTGATCTTTTGATGATATATTATTGGATCTAACCCCCATTTTGCAAGATTTAACTAACACTTATCCCAATTTTTATATGAATGCACTTACTGCATCTTTGCATGCAAAATTTATGGAACCTGTTGTAGGTCAATTGGGGAAATCTACCAAGAAGGGAAAGGGAAAGAAACCTGCAGGCATGCTGAGAGGAAAAGAGGAGAAAGACCAAATGAAGTACCAATTTCATGGAGTGGAGTGTACCTCCAAGATTACTTCCACCTAGGATTTTGTGTCAGATACAAACCTTGGGCATGTGGACATTGATGAGTTCCAACAAAGGGTAATGATCAACCCCACAACTGAGAATGCATGAAAGATTAGAGTGAGTGGTATCGCTAAGGCAGTCGGCTTCGGTCCCACACTCATTTCCCCAAAGTTGGTTATGGTCTGTAGGGAATTCTATCATAGCAACAAGAAGATCATTGACCATTAGGGAAGGGTATTAGCAAACCTCTCTACTAGATCTATTGGCAAGACATTCCACATCCCCAAATTTGATGTCATGGAGGAAATAGAAAAGGAATATGTCAAAAATATGTGGAAGGCAGACTCGTTGGGATGTAAAAGATTAATCAACCAACATTGGTTGAAGGAAAAGAGGGGCGACACTGCCAAAGTTCCTCAAGAACTATTCAGAAGCGACTTTTATGACGAATATCATGACTTGGTCACCTTATTGAGTAGGGTAATGGTTCTACCTATCACCACTTTCTTTAAAGAATGGATGTTTTACTTCATTAAGGAGATCATCTAAGCTAAGAAAAAGTTCCATTGGGCCAAGATCATCAGTGACAACATGCACAACCAGTTCATGGTTGTAAAGAAATTTTCCAAATTCTATATGACCTCATATCTAGTGTACCTCCTAGCATAAAAGTTCTTGTACAAAGGAATTTTTGTCACAATCAACCCAGAAGTAGAGAAAGGAGACCTCAAGGTATACGACTGCTACCCTCAGTTACAATACTAGAACAATAAAAGAGAATACAAGAGGGTGAATGAAACCTTCATTGGGCACATCATCAAGCTACTTGGGAGAAACTTTGAGAGAAGGGTGTCACACAATGCCAAAGCTTTCATCCTTTAGTTAGGGTATATGTTCATTTAATTCCCTAAATTCATATATATCTGAACAAAAGGATTCTTAGGAAGACCTTATCAGCTTCTGCACTACCCCAATGATCGCATGATCCTATTGGAGGTCTCTTAGCAATTGTAGGATGCCCACACTATTAAGCGACATGCATAGGTCTAGGATTTCATATCCCTTGAATTTTGGGCAAGGAATGTATGCATGTCCTACTACCCAATGCATGAATTATTCAAAAAAAGAATTGGTGGAATACCACTTGGACCTGCACACCCATTAAGGAAGAATGGACCCCTACAGAAAAATGAAGAAATGGGTTAGAAGACAATATTCCCATAGATCTCAGGTCGAAGAATTCTAGGCTAACTATACATATGACAAAGAAGTGTGAATGAGGCACTACATGAGAATGATGGCTCAATTCATGAGGTCGATGAATTTGTTCCCTGTGCCCGACCAGATAGTAGAGGAAGACAATAACATTGTTGATGATAGGTATAACGTTGTGGCCGACTTGCCTCTACCAATAATATATTGAAGTGAAGAAGAGGTCACTAACTTTGATATATTAACACAACCCATTTAGAATAGAACAAGGTAGTGGATAGACACCCAAATTGCTCAGCTCAAAATATAGGGCATGGAGTTGACTTATGGTGAGCTCGAGGACAAGCTTGAAAGTGAAACGAATAGTGGAGCAGTTGTTGGCCTATTAGAGGAAGCACCCAATTCCCCTCCAATGACAAGGTCAAAGAAAAGGAAGGATGCACTTGATCATAATCCTAAACATAAGGTATACTCCAAAAAGACTACAGAGGGAGAGTCATCCAAGAAAGCAAAGAAGACTGGGGGATTCAAGAGAAAAATGCACACCATAGAGGAGGACCCCCAACATGAGGGATAAGAAGAAATAGAATAGTTTCATTCACCACCTACCATTTTTTCTCCCACTACTACTGCCACTATTACCACCCCTCCACTTTCTGCCTCTCAGGCACTTCTTGTCTCATCTCCACCTACCATGTATATCTTGATCCACCTCGCTTCCACCTCACCAATGGCTCCAGTTATGGTACTAGACTCCTCCTCCTCCACTATGTATTTGTTGTCATCTTCCTCACTTCTTTCTCTATTTCCCACTCTCTCTACTCCAACACCTTCAATAACCACTGTCACCATACCGCCTCTTACTCTATCGCATGCTTTCACGACATATATGTGGAACATGCTCACTAAAATTTATGGGGTAATCATGGACCCCGTGATTCAAGCTTTGATGGCCCAAATCATTGATTCCCTACCTCTTCCTCCACCACCTACTGAGCCATCGAAGATGGAGGCCATGATGCAAATATCAAAGGAGATGGAGAAGCATCATGCAAAACAGCAAGGAGAGGTTGTGAAAAATGTAACTAAGGAGCTTGAGGTCTCAGATTGAGATAATTATTTTGAGCATCCAGAAGGAAAGCTAAGCATAAATCTAGATAAGGTGGCATCTAATGAGGAGAGGTCACATTCTTCAAAAGAGGATACTAAGGCCCTCAATGAGTGATATATAATAGAGACATCAGACCAAGAATTGGAAGAAGAACTACCACAGTAGTCAAAGGATGTAAATGAAGGGGCTGATCCTAAAGGACATATATTTGATGAAAAGATTGATATAGATATAGATGTGGAGATCCATGAGGAGCCTCCATAAATTGTCCAAGACAAGGGCCTGATTCAAGAAGAAGAAACACCTCCTGAAAGAGAGGAAGGAAAAGAAAAGGAAGAAGAAGAAGAAGATGTACCAAGAAAGAGCCCCGAGCATGAACACCATAATGAGCTTGAGCATGTAGAAGAGAAGCTTCCCCAAGAAGAAGGTGGCACTAAAGAAAATGTAGCATCTATTGAGTCGGACAAAGAAAAGACTATACAAATTGAAGAATCAGATGAAGAAGAGAGGATTGGTCAAGGGGCTCCTAGCCATCAAGAAGAATGGCCTCAAAGTGAACAGAGAGAGGAAGGTGATCATGAATCAACCAAGGGGAAAATTGAGGTGCCTAATTAGCTGGAAAGATAATTACAGAAGAAGACTCTTGTGATTATTGATTTGAAGGCTAGACTTGAAATAATACTAGCCAGAGCACAAATGAAGACAAGAAAGAAGAAGAAACCTAGAGTCCACTCTCATATTACAATGGATTCCTTTGGAATCAAGAAGATACAAATTG
This sequence comes from Sequoia sempervirens, assembly GCA_007258455.2. NCBI lineage: Eukaryota > Viridiplantae > Streptophyta > Pinopsida > Cupressales > Cupressaceae > Sequoia > Sequoia sempervirens. The sequence continues at coordinate 15,138,111 of VDFB02072274.1, read as the reverse complement.
CTATCCTTATAGTGGATAAAGATATAGGCATCGTGCAAGGTCAAAGTTATAGTATATCGAAAATCAATCTAGGCCCAACAACCCATGAGCAGAAAATAGATGAATCCCAGGGGTTTGTGGCCACCACCATGCAACAAATGAACAAAGATCGGACCACAAAAGAGGAGTTGAAGGCACACATGGAAAATCTCACTACCTATATCCAATAGTGGACATCCATAGAAGAAGAGGCCCTGACGAAATCATTCGTACCTACTCTTCTCTCTAAGGAAGAGCTAAATAGAATGGAAAAGATGAAGAATTGGACCAAGGCCATAGTAAATTGGTTTCATCAAGTAATGTATAATGGAGACATGGGCATCTATCACGTTGCTTGGATGTTCAACAAGTTTTAGGATTTACAAAATCAATTGGAGGCCATGGTGAAAACATTCAACAGGTTCACTGAGTTGTATAGGATTATGTATCCTAAGCTTGAGAGCATTCTCAAACTTCCCAAGAAAAAATGGGTAAAGGAGTTGGGGCTCATAGAAGATTATCATTAGCTAGTAGAAACTTGGAAAATGGGATTGGACCATAGGAAGGAATTCCTAGAGAGGGTCTTGCATGAGATAGAACTTGATCTTGAATGGGTTACACAACACTGGACCAACAGTGAGGACTACTTAAAAATGATGATAGACTATGAAATGCTCGCCCTAGAACTAGATCTAGAGAGGATTAAGTCATTTTTTCATAAGATGGAGAAGGGGGTTGTAGATGCATGGTCACCTAATTTCATGGACTTTGTTGTGAGGGCTTTAACCCAGTCCGAGCAGATTATTAAGGCCATGCCCAAATGCACCAAACACTGGGAGCATATCACTAAGAGATTCAAGGCATTGACCTTTTAGATCCTCCAATCTAACATCATGGAATGGGATAAGCTCCAGGATCTTATGGGAAAATTTGTCGAGTATGCCACCCTCTAGAAAAATGCAAGAAAACCAGTCATTGATGATGAATATTTGATAGTGTAGTTAAAAGAGAAGGAAATCACTAGAAGACAAAATTGCTACAGTGTCAGAGCCACTAAATGAAAAAATAGGGAAAAGACAAAAGATATATTTTATATTGCCATATATCTGGGGATAGGTTAAACCCTAATGTAAAATGAATCCTAACCACACAATTAAAGTAAATCTTGGTCATTCATTTCACTTTTGGAAAACTATAAATAGGGGTCTCCTATCATTTTAAAAGAGAGAGTTGAGTTGTGTAAAGGCATGCTACAAAAATTTAATGAGAATTGCATTATTTTGATGGGTTCTTGTGTTTCTTCACATGTTTGCATGATTCATCTCCTCAATATTAGATTTTAGCCTTGTTGTTTTATTTCCAAGTTGCTTTAGTTGTTAGTGTTATGATGCACTTTAATGGTGAAGAATGTTATGGTGTTCATGCCTCCCTTGTTCATACTTTTTGCTATTTATTGATGATGAACAATAGTGTAAAGTTATTATGAACATAACTTTATTGTTGCACTTAAATTTCATCTATTTTTCATGCTTAATGGTGAGTGGGTAGTTGAAAATTCGCAAACCTTAGAAGATTGCACTAGTTTCATGAGACTGTAAGTTGTTTTGGTTAAGTGGAACTTAGTTTTAGGAAGGTTTTCCATTATAGCGTCCTCAATTGTTACTATTCAACATTAGTTGTAGGTCTAGGAAACCCTCTATCCCTTTTCCATTTTGATTTTTCTTTGAAAATTGAAGTTGAGGTAAAAGTACATCATTATAAAGCCAAATATGATGAAAAACATGGAGTTTTAGATTGTTGTTTTGAACTTGTAGCAATTACACTTCATTTCTGGAATTCCACAAAACTCCATTTGAAGATCCAATTCCCTCCAAGCTTAGTCAACCATAAATTCCCTTTGTGATTACCAAAAAATCACATCAATCAACTAAGTTGTTTTTGCAAGTCATGACCTAACACCCAAGAGACTTTGGGGTGATTGTCTGAAACTTAGTTGTAGATTTTCACCTTTCAAGAGAGACATTGCACTTGTTCTTTTTCTATGTTGAGAAGTGCAAAAACACCCATCAACAGGATTGGTAATAGAAGGAGAGCCTCTTAGCTAATTTGGATTGAATTAGTTTTTTCTCCCCTTAAAGGTTCCATAAAGTGTTAAGATCCACACCAGAAAAGGGGGATTCCAAGAGCTACCACCCCCTACCAAGGCTAAGAGAGCCATGAAAGGGGAAACACCCACTTTAGCCCCATCTAGTCGACCTCCATCTCCTTTGTCACCTCCATCTTTTTCCATCCATCCATCCCATTCCTCCCTTTCACTTCTGACAACCCCTTCTTCTCCCCATTTGTTCCAATTTTCCATTCCACCCTTCACCTCCCACATCCAAGGTGTTGTCCCAGTCCCAAACTTCACTTCCAAGGCATTGTCCCAAGCCACAAGTAGTTGTAGCACAACAAATGTAGCCTCCACCTCCCACAATGGCTTGGCTAGGAAATAACCCATCCCCTTTGCGCTTCAACGATTATCATGACATGCCAAAGAATCCATAAGGATTTTGCACTAAATTCCACCCACATGATCTGCAAAGGATGGTAGAAGAGCACATCAAGATCTTCTAAACAGCCCTAAAGGATATGCAAATAGAACATGAAGATGTGGCTTGTAGGCTCTTTCCCTACTCATTGGGGGAAGAGACCTTTTATTGGTACATCCATCTACTAACGGGATCGATTGAAGGACACATTCTTGAAATTTTTCAAGATCATGGTCAACCCCTCCAAGTTATACCAACAGTTGATTTCCATTCAGAGGGAAGTCAATGAGCCTATTAGTTCCTTCAATGACTAGTTCCACCAAGCTTACATGAAGTTGTAGCCACCCAACATAGTTGATGATGCCTTTGCTCGATTGGTGAACTATATTGCCTTGGATAATCTTACATCCGCACTAGTGAAGATAATGTGCCCACCACCTGCTAGGTTGGTAGTTGTGTATGTAGAAGCAGTCATAGTGTTAGAACTGTAAAAAATTTATAGTTATTTATACACATGAGCTTACAAAATGGTCCTCACCATAAACACAAAAAATATTCTTTTCATAAAATTTTTCCGATATCTTGTCATGTGGTACCATAGAATCCATTGAGTCATGAATATTTCACTATATAATCCATATTGGCAAGAGAAGGTCAAGGTCTCACTGATCTATAATGCATTTTCACTAATGTATACTTGTTGCAGTCTATCGACAAGACTTCAAAGATGTCACACCGATTGGAATTCATATGCAAGCACCGATCGACAGGACACATTTATTGTCTCGACGACAGAAGGATCACATCAGCAAGAAAGCTATTGTTAGCATAAACTCTCACCGAGTGCATCATGTCTTACTAACCAATGCACAAAGAAACATTTTGGCCAAACTAAAAGTCATCGGAGTGAGGTCTTATCGAAAGCATTAGGTCTTGTCGACAAAGCGCAAAGGGATTCTATCAAAGGACTATCTGGATGAAGTCATGTAGTCATGCCGGTGAGCTCCTTTGGGAAGAGTCTCACCGAACAGAGCATATTGGAATAACAAGTTCGGCAAGACAATTATTATCATATGAGTTTTTTTGAGTTTCAAAGTCTTATCGATGGAGCTTACTTCATCTGTAAGACTGATTTCATCGGCGAGAAACATGAAAGTCACATCGAAGTGTGGTTTCATCGGTGAAAAAGTGATTGTGTCTTAGCGACCAGAAAAATACCATAGGGTGTATCTCGATAAGACACAATGTAATCTATGGAACATCTCCCTGACTCAGAATTGTCACAGCAATACATAATACTAAAGCAATAATTATCGGTGAAACTCCAAATGTCGATGAGACTGCAAGACATTAGAGCGATGAATAGTTCTTAATAGCTGGTGAGACCAGGAAGTTTTAGGGAGACTACAGGATGTTTCGGTGAAAGGATGAATGAACGAATTATGGAGAAGTCCCAAGAAGTGAACCAAAGAGATGTTTCTAATAGTGTAGCAATTGAAGCTGCAAATCATTTTATAAATAGACATCAAAAATTTTATGAAGAATTGCAAGGGGATGCACAAGCATTGACAAATGCTGCTAAGAAGACATTGACTACATTCTTTGATGATAGAGGAGAACTAAAGGAAGTAACCAGATGGAAAGGTGAGAATGAGTCGATACTACATGAAATCCTGAGGGTTGCTACCACTGAAAATACGACATTGGAGGATGCGAGCAAGCAGAATGAAAAGATGATAAAGATGGAGATCTCAATCTAGAACGCAGTTGGAGATGCGGATACACATGAACGTCGGGATTATTTGGATCACTTGTCTAAAGTTCATTTATGGCTAAACAGAGCCTAATTATCTTTTAATCTATTTTCTAATATGTGAAATTTATGAAAGGACGTGTCCTTTCACATTTTTGATGTATAAATATATGTTTCGGTAATGAAATAGAGACATAAGATATAGAATAGATCACACATAATAAATATAGTAGAATACAATGTTTCACAAATATGAGACTTTGATGCATGTTTGAAATTATGGAGATATCAATGAGAATCATTTAATGTGCTAGCGTACTTCTGGTATCAATTGTTTGTTGTGTTCATTGAAAGTATTATTGTAGTTGTCTCCAAGGTTAATGTTTTCTGGTTATTTAAATTGATATAACAAGTTTATGATCAATTTATCAGTACACATTTGTTGTATCTGTGTGGTTAATTAACTAGTTCTTTCAAAGTGAAATTAAATCATTTTAATTGATCATAGTAATCAGGGAAGTTCATCTGGATCATTAAGAAGAACTTGGTAGTCGTATTCTTGCATGTTTATACAAGTTATAAACTAAAATATTTGCCAAAAAGTTTGAATGTTCTCCAGAAGGAAGTTATTCATTTAGATTTCATTTGACTTTGTATACCCAATAAGGTACTAGTATCTGCATTTTTATCATTTAGTTTCATTCATTTACATTTGTTAATTGAACATATTAGGTTTTAGTTTCAATATTACAAATCAAGTTGTATCTGTCCACTCCCATCTGCCATTGTGGGAAAAACACTTCAAAAGAAATAATCACAAGTCAAGTCTGCTTCACTCATATAGGTACACCCGCCTAGGTCTAGCAACACCTGAAGAGTAGAAGGTCTAAATCATTTGACCTTGTCTATTACCATGAAACATACCAAGAGATTGGCAACCTCTTGAGGCATTTCGCCTGTGTTTTTGAGAGCTAACAAATTGGCGACTCTCCTAGGGAATTAACTCAGAATCTGTGCCTTAGTCATAGAGTCAGAAATCCATATAGACTCCACTAGGAATAAGAAGTAACAAAATTTTTCTCACTTTTAAGAAAGTGAGTGGCGACTCTGATAAAAATATTTCAACATGAATGGTAGAAGATCTCAATATAGGGGAGGTCAAACTGGAGCTCTTGCTGGCAATAGTAAGTGGACACACAAGGATGATAAGGTTGATAAGGGTAAGAAGATAAATGAGGACATGTGTATGGTGAACAAGGACAAAGCATTGAGACAACATTGTGAAACATATGACCGTTATGATACATGGAGAGATAGTTCAAGTGTAGAACCTTGTACCCTAGAGGAATAAAGAAACCCTTTTTACAATCCTCATAAACAAGCAAAGTGGGATTGGTGCAGGAGCACCCATAGATTGCCTTAGATTGTTTTGAAGGTCATGTTTTGGCATTTGTTCAGGCCAACTTGTCATCTTTCCATGTTCATTTTTGGTTGTGCCTTAGTGGTATTTTTGATTGGGTTTTGATCTCTAATGAAGTTCATGTTGACCATAGATGAGGCATCATTAGGATCTAGTCCAAAATAAGGTTTTGGGTTTTTAGGAATTGCTTTTAAATTTTGTAAATAATGCTCAATTAGAGCTTCATATGGCCAAGAAGAGCCCAAGGGAGCATAACTGATTGAGGAACCCTATTTAAGGAATTCCTTGGCATTGGAGAGGGGTTGGAAGCATTTTGCATTGTTTTGAAGTTTGTGAATTGAAGAAAATAGTGTGTTTTGAGTGACTTTTCTAATTTTTTCTTTGAAGTGAGCTTTTAATGGATTAACCATGGCACTGTGTTTTGTGTAGGACATAGTGTGGTGATTTATCAAGCATTATGTGCCATTTATTAGTCTTCTTAAATCAATTTCAATCACCATTTGTAAATAGTTTGTTTTCACACTGTTGCTAGTCTGACCCAGACAGTTTTGAGAAAATGGAGTATTAGTTCACTTTCCCACTGTACAAATTATACAGCCCTTTGGTAATAGTGACTAGACTCCATGTGTGTATATATGGTAGGATTTAGGGTTTGTGTGAATGCAGGAGCTATTGGAAAAGTCTTTCCCTAGGCGAGCCAAGGAAGTGCCCAGCTAGGAAGACTTTAGTGCAGAGCACTAAACTTGTAGGGGTGACAAATTCTTGACAAAATTCCTTTTGGAGAAGGTAGGTATGAGTCTTTCCAAGACTTGGTAAGCAAGAAGAAGCTCCACCAATCCATTTGGTGAGAGAAACTCATGAAATGTTGTTGTGTGGTCAGGAAATGGCTTAAAACCCTAAGTAATGCTCATTTTCAAGTTGAGCCTTTGTACGGACAGTTGAGACCCAAGACCCCATAAGTATTTGAGAGGTGGGCATATGAATCAGGAATCCCAAGAAAATATTGGGTTTTCTTTGGAAATATTTGGAGAACTAACCTAATTTCTCAGAGAAGGAGACCTAATTGGGGCTCTTAGGGCTAGTAGCCTTTTTAGGCCTAATTGAGGGTTTGGTGAAAGCGACCAAGAAATGGAGTCAGATGGACCTTCAAGAGCCATAGTAGGATGGAATGAAGTCTTTTGAAACACCTCCACACCCCTGCAAAGTTTTTTTTTTTTAATTTGGAGGTTTGTAGCCTTTAGGGTGGATTAAGGGCTAAGGATATAGTTGCAAGGTTGCACCAAGATTTGACTTGGTAGAAAGAATTTATGTTGATAGTTGGGGTTGGAAGAGAAAGACTAGGGGATCTTGAGTACTAGAAGGTCCTATAGGTCAAACTGGTGGAGTGAGACACCTTAGAGGTCTTCCAAACAAGACCTAGAGCATGAATCAGTGATTGATTCACCCAATCTCCCTATCAGGGATGCTAAATTTGAAGCTAAATGACTCAGATTTCTACAGGAATGTGATCAAAGAATGGAGGGTAGCCAAAATGAGTTCAATGATCATGTGATTCCTTCGAAAAATTACGAATCTTTAACTCATGAAGAAGTAAAAGCATGGTTTGAGTTATAGAAAAAGGAGATTGAAGAACTAAAAGCTAAACATGAGAAAGCCCAAATGATACAAGCAATGAGGGACTTCAAATTGCAGAAAGCCCAAATTACTAATCAGGGAGCTGGTCGCCCAAAATATGTACCACCTCATAAGTAGGGCAATAGTGGTGCAGGGCCTTCAAATCCATCAAAGGCTCCTCACAATCAGATAGGGAATCAATATGAACAGCCAAACCATCCACCACATATTCGCTCACAATATACATATACACAACCACCTCATGGTCAACATTATATGCCACATCATAATACCCAATACAATAACCCAATGTACCAGTATTAGGACCCACCTAACCCTCCCCCTCATCAATACACAACAATGATAAAAAAAAATTGACCTAGCAGGGTTTCAATTATACCCTTACCCAATGGATGGTAGTTGGAGAAGTCTTGTCCCAAAGTTTACAGAGCATAGTGCAATCACTACTGAAGATCATTTAAGGAGCTTCAATGCTTTCATCCAAGATTTGGATGTGCCATATGAGGATGTTCATGATGTCACTTACTAAAGAAGCTAGGGATTGGTTCAACAGCTTACCAACAGCTTCTATCAATTTTGTCCAAGAATTTCAAGATCAATTCCTCGAGCAATATGGGAATCTAAGTGCATCGGATGTTGCCCTTCATGAATTAATGTGGATTCAGAAAATTAGAATTACTCAATTTATAATTTCAACTGGAGATTCAATAAATTGCAAAATAAAATACCTCTTGGATCAAAGTTGTTAGATTCTGTAGCATTGAGTGTTTATTTGAATGCATTTGATCCTAAAATAGGGTATGAATTGAGAAATAGATTCTTGAGAGATTTAGTTAAAGCCCAGAAGATAGCATTAACAATTGAAAACAATAGGAAAGTTGTTGGGATAATCAGTAAAAGAGACAACCCTAGGATTCCTCAACAAACCAATAATTATCAATACAAATAGGAGAACACATACAAAAATGAAAGGCCTAGGTTACATGACATGCCCTATAATCAAACTAGAAAGATGGAAAACCTATAATGGATAGGCCTAGAAACAAAGAAACTCCTGATCCATTAAGGAAGAAAGGAACATATATGGTTAATAATAATTATTTTTGTGAAATTTGTGATAAGCCACATTCCCCAGATTACTGCATTGTAGCCCAAAGAATGCAAGAAGAAGGAATGCTTATGGGAAACAGTGGAGAAGATCACACAATGTATTTGACTTCAAATACTTTTCACCGTGTTGAGGAGAAGTACTCATCTTCAGAGGATGAAGGTTATGAGTACGATGTTTCAAATCAAAGGTACAATGTCCACATGGCTGAACAATAGGTTCTTTCTGACTCTGAAGGAGAATATATTGAACTACATTCTATTGAGATGCCTACTCAGTGCAGTATGAGGAAACTCACTGAATAGGAGATAGAGAAATTAACCATTGCTATAGTTGAAGAAGCAAAGAGTAAGTACTGGTTGAGAAATAGGACAATGAACGAGAAGGAAGGTGTCCCTAGGGGAATATTTTTGAAGGATCAAAAGGTGACACAAGGAGTTTTGAAGAAAATAGAAAAAAACAACATGATAAAAGCTAACAAAAGCCTATCCAAAAGGAGGAAGTAAAGGAATTACACAAAGAAATACAAAAGACTGATCAGCCAAGTAAAAGAGAAAAAGAAGAGAACAAAGGAGAAATGTCAGAACAAAAGAAAATTATTAAGGCAGAGGGTTCTTCTTTTGACTTCACTCAGGCTTTATCTCAAGTGAAAATGTCTATTCCACTACTTGAGATGATGAAAATTAAGGAATATAGATATAATGCAGTTCAATTAATAACAAATGGTAATGAAAAACATATAAATTCTAAAAGTAAGATGACTACTAAAACTATTAGTAAGCAAGAAAAAGTGAATATTATAGAAGTGTGCCTTAATAATGCATTATTAAATCCCCCACAAGTTGATCTTTTTTTCACTACATTACTCATAAATAACAAATTGTTGAGGAATTGCATGATAAACTCTAGCGCTGCCATAAATATTATGCTAGTAGGAGTTATGAAACAACTTGGCATGTGGGTGGATACTAATGGAGGCAAGTGTTATGCAATAGATAACATACATGTTCTTGTGGTGGGTATAATGAAAGATGTTGAAGTCAAACTATCTGATTATCCTCAGGTGGCCTATAACATTGATATAACATTAATTGACACCCCTCCTCAGTTTGGGATGCTTCTATCAAGACAATGGATGGTCGCGGTTGGGGGAAATGTCCAGTTTGATTTGTCTTATGCAACAATTCCAGTGAATGGTCAGGAAGTTAAGTTATACAAGGAGCCAAGGATGAACCAAGTTGTTGACTATGTACCACAAGATCAAATCAATTTTTTTTGTGATGTGGATCTTGGGAATTTTAAGATAGAGCCAACCTAGCCAGAATTAATCAATAGTGATCCAATTGAAAAGAATGTTGCTCAAAATTGTAATGGTATGTGGAAAATGTACTTTGATGGAGCCTGTAGCCAAGAAGGTAATGGGGCAGGAATAGTATTTGTTTCACCTGAAGGTATTACATTTAAGTATTCTTTTTTGTTAACATTTGAGTGTACAAACAATGTGGCAGAATATGAAGCTTTATTAACAAGTTTGAATATAGCTGTGAAACATAAAATCAAGTTGTTGGCTGTTCTAGGGGATTCTGAGTTAGTTGTTTCACAAATTAAGTCAAAAATATGCAGCAAACAATAAAAGACAAACAATATAAAAATGTTGTATGGGACACAATTGAGTTGCTTGATGCCTTCTCAATTGAGTGGATTGATAGGTCAAAGAACATAATGGCAGAATTTTTAGCAAATGTGGCGCTGAAGAGAGATGATATTACACTAGCTGGAGTATCACAAATTGAGTTCAAAACAAGGCCTGTTTGTTGGTATAATTAATTAATTATTACACTAGCATAAGTTAACTTAGGTCTTGCATTTAATTAATTAAGTCCTAGGTTGCATTATTAGATAAATCATTTAATAAATAAATGGGATAATATTCTCTTCCTTGTTTGGTGGGATAAAATTTCTTCTAGAAGATGAGTTGTCCTTCTAGAACTTATCTCAACATTTAATAATCATTTAGATAGGGTTCACATGTTGTCACATGTTGTTAGATCAAGACACATGGAAAAATCTCATGCATCTTAGGTTTTCTCTCATGCCTATATAATCAGGCATCTTGTACATTTGTAATCATGTCATATCCAATTTGACATCCTTGCATCTTAATCATAGCATGATTTTTCTGCCATTTCTCTCTTGTGGAAGTTTTTGTCTTGTAGGTGATTCTGGGGGGTTTGAGGAGTTCACCTAAACTCCTACATGGTATCAAAGCTTCAGTGTTGCAGACTTCTTCTCAGATATGAGAGATTAGTTTTGGCATGAAAATCTTGGTGGATGCAAACAACTTTTTTAAAGCCATTTTTCATTTTTGCTTCAGATTTCTAGTTTCCACTCAGTTCCAAGAAAAATGATTTTTGGGTTTTGTAGCCAGGATCAAAATCTAAACTAGGTATCTTTTAGATTATTTATATCTTCTACGAATCTGGAGAAAATCACTGAACAAAAATTGGCCTGCATCATTTTTCTTCGGCTAAAGGTTTTAAAAAAATAAAAAAATTTCATTTTTTGCTTGTTGGATCAAAAAAATGTTTCTGGGTTTTGTTCTTAGCTTCAAAATATTTTTGGGTTTTTGTTTTTGTCCTCTCATTATGAACAGATTTTGTAGAAATCAAATCAAAAGAATTTTTTTTGCTAGAAAACCCATTTCCTGCAGGCTAAATTCAATTTTTTGAAAAAATCATAACTTTTGGCCATAGTATCGAAAACTGACAATCAAAATACCATTGGAAAGATAATTTTTTCTACTTTCCAGTGGTAGCATCTATTATGTGAAATTTTGCTCATAGAAAATTCTACAGTTAGCTGAAGTCAATCCTCCACTTTGGACTCAACGACCAATATCTTTGCATCAGATTGCCGAAACCCAAGAATTCTAGCGGCATTCGAGAGACATTTTAGAGATTTTTTCATCATTCCAAATCCCTTGATCAGTTTTAGCTCCAAGTACTTTTGCATTGATTTTTTTAGTTTGGTGCATTTGTTCAATAACTTGGACATCCTGAAGCTTAGTAAAATATTTTTTGATCCAGATAACATCACTTCAGTTGCATATCATATTTGGAAGTCTTCTATTTGTTGTTGAAGGTAATTTTTTTTTTTTTTTTTGGGAGAAAGTTCATTATGGGGCTTGCATATACTTCTTCTTTGGTTATGTTGCATAAGGGGAACTATCAACAATGGCAAGATGGGATTTGCCACCATTTATTGCCTCATCTGTTTGGTATAGTTCCCCATCCGAATGAAGGTATTCATGCTTTCGATCAAGTACCCCATGATGTTATTGTTGTGTAGAAAGTTGATTACCTTGATCTTTTCGAAGAGGTTGACAAGGTTCCTTTTGGTCCTTCTTCATCAAAGACAGTTGGTATCCCTTCACATTCAATGATTCCTTGTCCAGAATCATTGATTAAGGCTTCCACCATCATCATTCATCAGGACACATTCAATTTTCCATACTTGCAATCATAGGATGACTTTGTTTCAGGTATCACTGACATAGCTACTTCTACAGGTTTGGAGGACATTCTTGAGGGGATATCACTCCTCTATTCAAATTTCTTATCTGAGACTTCTTCCCTATCATTTCATTCAGGACTTGAGATTTCTTTAGCATCTACCATTGGATTTGCTTCATATCTCTTTCAGTGGTTTTGACGACACTTCATTCAGGGGGGGCTATCAAGTCTCCATCATATCCATCATATCTTTGTCTTTGGATATTGTTCAACATCAGTTTCCGCATTGTCCTGATTTGTCACCATTGATTGTGGCATCTTCATCTTTAGGGAAGGAGACATTTGAGCATAGTTCAGAGACATCATCATCAACATACATCCTTCCTTCAATTCCTATCTAGAATGGGAAGCATCTCTATCTCCTCCCTATGGGGGGGCGAATATATTGTATCCATGTGACAGATGGTGTACTTGGGGGGTATTTGGGAGTCTTCCATCCTTCAGATCCTATCTCACATTTTTTCTTTTTCATCTTCTTTTTGGAGAGGGGTTTTGTTCCCACTGGGTTTTCCCCTTTTCTCTGGTTGTGGGAGATTTTCTACATCTTCATGTACATGGGTACCTAACATGGCCTCGTAGCCGGGACCCATCATCATCTTACATAATCATTGCATTTTCCTCCCTAAGTTGCACTTATAGGGGGGGGTGGTGTTGGTGTAATTAATTAATTATTACACTAGCATAAGTTAACTTAGATCTTGCATTTAATTAATTAAGTCCTAGGTTGCATTATTAGATAAATTGTTTAATAAATAAATGGGATAATATTCCCTTCCTTGTTTGGTGGGATAAGATTCCTTCTAGAAGATGAGTTGTCCTTCTAGAACTTATCTCAACATTTAATAATCTAGATAGGGTTCACATGTTGTTAGATCAAGACACATGGCAACATCTCATTCATCTTAGGTTTTCTCTCATGCATATATAATCAAGCATCTTGTACATTTGTAATCATGTCATATTCAATTTGACATCCTTGCATCTTAATCATAGCATGATTTTTCTGCCATTTCTCTCTTGTGGAAGTTTTTGTCTTGTAGGTGATTCTGGGGGGTTTGAGGAGTTCACCTAAACTCCTACACTATTGTGCCTAATAACATATATAGTTGGCAGGTTTTTAATGATGATACTGACCTTTTGAAATTTCTTCACTGTATAGATCAATATGGAGACCAAGAAATTGATTTCAATGCCTTTGTTGAAGAAGTGAATGGGAAGCAGACAGTATTTGGGAAGGAGATCTTACAACTTAAAACAAATAAGCTACCTAAATGGTTAGTGGCATTGGAGAGGGTGTATGATGGAAGTGATCGGTCCCTCATAAAGCAAACACCAGTCAAGAAGGAGGATATTGAAGAGATTAACTTGGGGACTGAGATGGCACCAAGAAAGGTGTACATAGGGAAGAAAATAAGCCCGACAATTAGAAGAATGTTGATAGCATTACTGAGAAAATATAAACATTTGTTTGCTTGGTCTTATGAAGATCTAAAAGCATATAGGGAAGATTTGTTTCAGCATGAAATACCGTTGAAGCCATATCTAATGCCATTTAGACATAAGCAAAGACCTATTAATCCATCATTGGAACCAAAAATGCAGGAAGAATTGGCAAAGCTCAAAGATGATGGAATTATCAAACCAATCAAGCACTCAACATGGGTCTCAAATCTGGTCCCTGTGAGGGAGAAAAACGGAGATATCAGATTATGTGTGGATTTCATAAATCTAAATATGGCATCTCTCAAGGATAATTATCCTCTACCCAATATGGAGGCTATATTACATAAGGTGACAGGGTGCGAACTGTTATCTATGATGGATAGGTTTTCAGGTTATAACCAGGTTAAAGTTAAAGAATATGAGTAGTATAAAACAACTTTTACAACCCCATGGGGGGCATATGTTTATCTAAGAATGTTGTTTGGTCTCACAAAACACAGGAGCAACCTTCAAAAGGGCTATGGACATAGCATTTGCAAACCTAATTAATGCTATCATGGTGGTGTATCAGGACAACCTTATTGCCTACTCAAAGAAGGATGAAGATCATGTAGAACATCTAGAAAAGGTATTTATTAAAGCTTTAGAATATGGGAATAGTCTGAACCCTAAAAAATGTCATTTTGCAATCACAGAGGGTAATCTCTTAGGACATATTGTGTCAAAGGAAGGGATTAGAATAGATCCTGAGAGGGTTGAAGCTATAGATAAAATTCCAATTCCTAAGACCATCAAAGCCATCCAGTCATTCTTTTGACAAATCAAATTTGTTAGGAGATTTGTTTCTAATTTTGCTAAAGTCATTAAGCCCATATCAAAAATGTTAAGAAAAGGACAAAAAATAGATTGGACTGCAGAAGCATTAGATGATTTTATATCAATTAAAAAGGCTATCAAGGAAGCCCCTATCCTTAAGTCTCCAAACTTTTTGAAACCCTTTCAAATATTCTCATTTGCTTCATTACATACCATAGTTGTTGTCATATTACACAAAAATGAGGGTCATGAGCAGCCTGTGTCCTTTTTCAGTAAGTCATTACAGGGGTTAGAATTGAAATATGATATAATGGAAAAACAAGCTTTTGCATTGGTAAAAGCTACAAAGGCTTTCAAACCATATCTTGTCAGAGCTAAGGTAATTACCTATGTCCGTCATGCGGCTGTTAAAGACATTTTGACACAGTCTGAAGTAACAGGAAAAAGATGTAGATGGATTAATAAAATCCAAGAGTTTGATATGGAGATACAAATCACTAAACTAGTAAGAGTTCAGGGTTTGGCCAGGTTAATGGTAGAAGCGAACATTGAAGCAAATCAAATTTACAATATAGAAGAGGAAGAGAATGCAATTGCGATCATTGATCATACTCCTTGGTATGCAGACATCATGCATTACCTTAAATACATCAAGTGTCTAGAAGGATTGAGTGACGGCCAAAAAAGAACTTTGAAGCTGCAAGCATCTAAGTATGTGTTCATGGAAGGATATTTGTTTTGGAAGAATAGAGATGGGATATTATTGTTATGTCTGAATGAATCAGAAGCTAAGAATGTCTTAAGTGAAATGCATGAAAGGGTTTGTGTAGGGAATTACTCTGCAAAGACAACTGCACATAAAATTCTTAGGGAAGGTTATTACTGGCCAAAAGTTTTTAATGACTCCTTTTCATACATAAGAAGATGTGAAGCCTGCCAGAAATTCTTTGGGAAAATGAAGTATCAAGGAGCTTTACCACTTAGGCCTTTACAGGCTAAATCCCCTTTTCATCAGCGAGGAATTGATTTCATTGGGGAGATACAAGAGAAATCAAGTGGAGGACATAAGTGGATACTGGTGGCTACTAATTATTTTACTAAATGGGTAGAAGTTGTCCCAACCAAGCAAGCTACAAGCAAAGTTGTGACAAATTTTCTAATGGATAACATCATTACCAGATTTGGTACACCACTAAGCCTAATTACTGACAATGGGATGTGTTTCAAATCTGATGAATTCAGAAATTTTTGTAGCACATATGGCATTACCATTTCTTATGCAGCTCCTTACCATCCACAAGCTAATGGTCAAGTAGAGTCCAGCAATAAAAGTCTTCTCAAGATATAAGGAGGATGTTAGGTCAGAATAAGAAAGCTTTGGATTCAAAATTAAGACTAGTTGTTTGGACTAATAGGATCACTGTAAAAAATGCAATCGGAAAATCCCCATTTGAATTGGTGTATGGAACACAAGCTAGGATGCCTTTACAAAATTTGTTACCAATTCACAACTTTATCCTTCAAGAAGATTTGGATATTTTAGAACCTATGGAGGAGAGAATGGAGCAGCTAGCTAAACTCGATGAGATAAAGAGAGTAGTTCAAAACCAAAACATGAAATTGCAAGCATAGATGAAGTATCTATTTGATAAAAAAGAAAAAGATAGGAAATTTGAAGAGAATGATCTAGTGCTGATGTGGAACGCAAGGTGTCAGGAGAAGGGAAAGCATGGGAAATTTGAATCCTTGTGGCTAGGACCTTTTGTGGTTGTTGGTAAGAAAGGAGAAGATTCATATTGTTTGCAAAACATGACTGGTGAAGAACAAGAGTTTCCTGTACATGGGAAATTCTTGAAGAATTTTTTCTCTTGAGCAATACAGAGGATTAAGGGTTGCCAGTGCATGGAAATTTCTTGAAAATCCTCTCAAAATTCTATTTTCCATGCACAGTAGTCTAGGAAATAAAAGGAACAGGAATTGCCAGTACATGGACTATCCTGGTTTTCATTCTTTTAAAAAAATAAATCTTTCCATGTACAGCAGTGTAGGATCACATTCATTTCCATTTCCATTCATTCCATTTTGCTCACATGATCCATCACCTTGAGTTTGGTTTGCTCACCCAGAAGATCTGGATCCTTGCAATGATCTCACAATCATTCATCCCCAGATGGAGCCACTATTAGAGCTGTAAAATTTTTACAGTTATTTATACACATGAGCTTACAAAATGGTCCTCACCATAAACACAAAAAAGCTTCTTTTCATAACATTTTTCCTATATCTTGTCATGTGGTCCCATAGAATCCAACGAGTCATGAATATTTCACTATATAATCCATATCGGCCAGAGAAGGTCAAGGTCTCCCCGATCTATAATGCATTTTCACTAATGTATACTTGTTGCAGTCTATTGGCAGGACACATTTATTGTCTCGATGATAGAAGGATCACATCAGCAAGAAAGCTATCGTTAAGATAAACTCTCACCAAGTGCATCATGTCTTACCAACCAGCGCACAAAGAAACATTTCAGCCAAACTAAAAGTCATCGGAGTGAGGTCTTACCAAAAGCATCGGGTCTTGCCGACAAAGCACAAAGGGATTCTATCAAAGGACTATCGAGATGAAGTCATGTAGTCATGCTGACGTATAAGTCACACTGGTGAGGTGCTTTGGGAAGAGTCTCACCAAACAGAGCATATTGGAAGAACAAGTTTGGCAAGACAATTAACATCGATATGAGTCTTTTCGAGTTTCAAAGTCTTACCGATGGAACTTCCTTCATCGGTAAGACTAATTTCATCGGCGAGAAACATGAAACTCACACCGAAGTGTAGTTTCATCGACAAAAATGTGATTGTGTCTCAACGACCAGAAAAATAACATGGGGTGTATCTCGATAAGATACAATGTAATCTATGGAACATCTCCCCGACTTAGAATTGTCACAGTGATACATAAGAATAAAGCGATAATTATCGGTGAAACTCCAAATGTCGATGAGACTACGGGACATTAGAGTGATGAACAGTTTTTAATAGTTGGTGAGACCTAGAGGTTTCGGGGAAACTACAGGATGTTTCAGTGAAAGGATGAATGAACGAATTATGGACTCGTCCCAAGAAGTGAACCAAAGAGATGTTTCTAATAGTGTGGCAATTGAAGCTACAAATCATTTTATAAATAGATATAGAAAATTTTATGAAGAATTGCAAGGGGATGCACAAGGATTGACAAATGCTGCTAAGAAGACGTTGACTATATTCTCTGATGATAGAGGAGAACTAAAGGAAGTAACTAGTTGGAAAGGTGAGAATGAGTTGATACTACATGAAATCCTGAGGGTTGCTACTGCTGAAAACATGACATTGGAGGATGTGAGCGAGCAAAATGAAAAGATGATAAAGATGGAGATCTCAATCCAGAACGCATTTGGAGATGCGGATACGCATGAACACCAAGATTATTTGGATCACTTGTCTAAAGTTCATTTATGGATAAATAGAGCCCAATTATCTTTTAATATATTTTCTAATATGTGACATTTCTGAAAGGACGCGTCCTTTCACATTTTTGATGTATAAATATCTGTTTCAGTAACGAAATAGAGAAATAAGATATAGAATAGAAGATCAAATAGAATAGATACAGTAGAATACAATGCTTCACAAATATGAGACTTTGATGCATGTTTGAAATTATGGAGATATCAATGAGAATCATTTAATGTGTTGGCGTACTTCTGGTATCAATTGTTTATTGTGTTCATTGAAAGTATTACTGTAGTTGTCTCCAAGGTTAATGTTTTCTGGTTATGTAAATTGATATAACAAGTTTATGATCAATTTATCAGTACAAATTTGTTGTATCTATGTGGTTAATTAACTAGTTCTTTCAAAGAGAGATTAAATCCTTTTAATTGATCATAGTAATCAGGGAAGTTCATCTGGATCATTAAGAAGAACTTGGTAGTCGTATTCTTTCATGTTTATACAAGTTATAAACTAAAATATATGCCAAACAATTTCAATGTTCTCCAGAAGGAAGTTATTCATTTAGATTTCATTTGACTCTGCATACCCAATAAGGCACTAGTCTTTGCATTTTTATCATTTAGTTTCATTCATTTACATCTGTTAACTGAACATATTATGTTTTAGTTTCAATATTACAAATCAAGTTGTATCTGTCCACTCCCATCTGCCATTGTGGGCAAAGCACTTTAAAAGAAATAATCACAAGTCAAGTCTTCCTCACTCATATAGGTACACCTACCTAGGTCTAGCAGCACCTGAAGAGTAGAAGGTCTAAATCATTTGGCCTTGTCTATTACCCTAAAACGTACCAAGAGATTGGCAACCTCTTGAGGCATTTCGCCTGTGTTTTTTAGAGCTAACACATAGTAAGCACCAACTTGGGGCAGCATATCATAGGTTTGTTTCCCTCTTTAAGGCCAACTTCTTATCCAACTCAAATCCAAGGACTTACCCATGCCCTGGCTCATTAGACACCAATGTTGAATCAAGTTCTACAGCTACCAATTGTGCCACATCTATGGTAAGCATTGAATCAAGTACCTCCCATGCCTCATTACTTGCAACCTCAGTCACAACAAACTTACACTCAATAGTCATAGTTTCCCTCATACGTACAAAATTTAGAATTCCCACATGCTCAATAGAACCAACCCACAATGCAACCGGTTTTCCTTCATAACTTAGCTCCATAGCAGAGTAATACGGAGAACGATCAGATTGATGACTTGACAGAGTTAGTGAAGAAGTTGTCTATTGAAATGACACTTTTGAGGAACCAAAATAACCAACTTCAAGCTTCTCAAAGAAGCATTCAAGCCAACCTCAACTGAGAAAGCCATGATATGAGTGCCTCCTCCGGAAAGAACTATGAGAGAGGTCAAAATTCAAGTCAAAGCTTTGAGAGAAGGCCTTCTCAAAGGAAAAATCAAACATGGAACACAAGGCCGAATAATGGAGGCATTCCCACACCCCTCAACCAACTAGGTAGTAGCGAAAAACCGAAAAGTGGAGTGTATTTGGTTGAGGCTACATTGTCTGGATGGTGTTGCATTCACAAAACAAATAGGCATTCTGAATTGGATTGTCTAGAATTCCAAACTATAGCAAAAATTTTCTAAGTGGAAGTTCATAATGTTGTCGATGGTCCTAGATGTATGGACCTAGTTCTATCTTAACCATACTATTCCTTAATGCTAGTGGTTAATCAAGCTCCTTCCCCACAAGGTGAAAACAATGTGCCTCAGAAGGAGGTCGGTGCCCCAAAGAATGAAGAGGTAAAATAGGTAAGCAACGAAAGCCCATTATCCCAGCTCTTTGATTTAGTAGATAGTCTAGTAGATAAGGAAGAGTTGTGAGATGATGAGGTTCAAATGTTCCATCAAAGGGAAACCCCATATAATTTGAGGAATAGACAAGTATGTGGTCCTTTCATGACCTCTACTCCCAACAATTTTAGCACCTCGCCTAACCCCAATGCTAGTGATAATTTGAGCTACCCTCATGTACCTACCTAGTACTTTAATAGGAATAGGCAGCCAAATCAAAATCAAGATCAACTTGCTAGTTCCTCCCAAGACAAATATTTCAAAGTAGAGGTTGAGCAAATGGGGGAATATGTCACTGAAGAATTCAAGAAGGTTAAGTTGAATCTTTCAGCTTTTGAGTTACCCTGGGTCTCGACTATCCAAAATGCTTTCTTTAGAATGCTCAATGGAACCACCCTATCCAAACCAGCCTAAGAGGTACCCGCTAAAAAGGTTTCCTTTGATACCACCCATAATGAACCTGTGATCAGGGAAATATTAGGTAAGCAATCGGATCATACCCCAAATCAACAAATAAACAAAAATTAGTCACTAGACAAGATTCTTACTAGATAACCATATCAATCTCAATCCAAGGAAAAAAAAATGATAAGGACAAAGCTCAAGTAGCCCAAGCTAACGTGTCTATGGGGATATTCCAAGGAAAGTTGGAGACCCCTCCTTTCTTGACAACCATTAGAATATTTAGCAAAAATCTACATAACTACCTACTTGATTCTGGAGCCTCAACCAATGTTATTCCTTTGGTAGTATGCAAGGCCTTATGAATAACTCCAACTCCCTCCCGACAGAAGGTGAATTAGTTGGACAAGATGAAAGTGAACATAGTTGGGGAAATGAACAAGATACCAATGTAGATTGCTACTGATCTGAGGGTGCAACAGGTGATTGGCATTCAAGTTGCTGACATTCCTGACACATATGGTATTATACTGGGTAGAGACTTTACTCGTGCTCTGAATGGGTATGCTACCATAGATTATTCTCACTTGTGGCTACCCTGGAAGGGGCTGCCTAATCAAATCTACATTGATTGAAAGCCTCACATGAAGTTCATGGCAAAGTACAATATTACAAATGAGGTGTTTTTTGCAAAAATAAAATTGGGGAATTACTATCCTATCGCTTATCAGGATGAGCAAGAATTCCAGGAAGGAGAAAAGATTAGAGAGGTCCTTCTTGTATTATGCATTTCTCCCGCCAACCTAACCCATGCACCTGAGCATATAGTGGTGTTGATTGAATCTGACGATGAAGAATCCTATGAGGATGCTAACCTTGGATTGTTGGATGGATTCCAATAATTTATGTAGAAATTTGTGTAAGATTAGCTCAGCTTAGGAGCTAGAATGGATTTTCAAGAACTATTACTGCCAAGTTGGTGCAAGGTACACAATGTTTCCCACTCAAAATTTTAATGTTGTCTATGTCAAAAAATAGTTGAACATATCAAGGGACGGGTCACCCCAAAGGGGGTTGCAAAAGAGGAACAACCAGATCAAGGCCATTCTGAATCCATGCCACCACTCGGAGATACAGAAGTAGATGTGCAATCAAGGAAAGGGGCATGTTCAACCCACCCTGAGGTTAGAGATTCTTCTAAATTTTGGACTATATGCTTTGAAGGGTCTAAATCTAATCAAGGGGCGGGAGCCGACTTCAAACTCTTAGTCACATAGGTAAGACATATTTTTTTTCCAATAGACTTCAATTGTATTGTATTGATAATGTAGTAGAATATGAAGCATTAGTTCATGGAATTTTGATAGAATTAAGAAAGAAAGTCAAAATGCTCCAATTCTTTAGTGATTCTGAGCTGGTAGTGAAACAAGTTAAGAAACTCTACTCTTGTCATGATAGAAGACTAGCAAACTATAGGTATAGGTTATGGGATCTCATAGAGAGCTTAGATGCATTCAATATTCAGCTACTCCCATGTTCTAAAAATCATATTGTTGATGCATTAGCCCAAGTAGCTAGCACCCTTCATCCCTTCTCTTTAACTAGCTTGAAGAAATTCATTATAGAGCTCACCACCACCCCGTCAGTGCTTGACAATGTCACCAACTTTCAAGTTTTTAATGATGATAAGCACATCCTTGATTTCATCACAAGCTCTTATGTGTTTAAAACTCAAATCATTGATGAAATAGAGCCTGAAGAGGTTGAACTTGATATAGAAGGGGTTATTAACCTTAAAAATAACACAATACCATGAGGTATGGTTCATCTTGAAAGTTCATATTTTACTTACATCAAATTAGGGATCAAGACCAGTAGGCCAAAAGGGATTCAATTGGTAATCAGTGTGAAGCTCACAACCTAGGTACAACTAAAGAAATCAAGAACGTGTTCATTGGCAAGGTGTGCACACCTGAAGAAAGAAATGGGATCATTGACACCTTGCACACATACCATGATGTGATTGCTTGGAGCTATGAGGATCTAAAAAACATATGACACTTCAATTATCACTCACACCATTCCCCTCAAGCCCGATGTGAGGCATTTTTGGTAGTGTCAGTGCCCGATCAACACATTGTTGGAGCCTATTATCTACAAATAAGTTTAGAAGTTGTTTTCCACCCAAATTATCTTCCTAGTTAGGCACTCTTGTGGGTGGAAAACTTAGTTTCGGTCAGGAAGAATAATGGTGAGATCAAGTTATGCATGGATTTCTAGAATTTGAATAGAGCTTTTAAAAAGGACAACTACCCAATACCATCACTGGATGAGGTATTGCAAATAGTTAATGGATCTCAAATGATTTCTTTTCTGGATGGCTACTTAGGATATAACCAGGTGATGGTGCAGTATGAAGATAGGCACAAAACGACTTTCACCATAAAATGGGGAACATTCGCGTATAGAAGAATGTTGTTTGGATTGATTAACATTAGTGCCACATTTCAGTGTGCAATGGATATTTCCTTCAAAGATATCATTGGAAAATGCATCATCATATACATGGATGACCTCACCATAGTCTCTAAGAAAAGAGGGGACAACGTCTCTGATTTGTGCAAGTTCTTCTAGAAATCTAGAGAGTTTGGCATTTCGTTGAACCTGAAGAAGTGCATCTTTGGAGTAACTAAAGGAAATCTATTGGGACACATGATCTCATAAAAGGGGATTTTAATTGATCCAAAACACATCCATGCTACATTAAAGATTCAACTCCTAGGTAGCAAGAAGGAAATGAAGTCTTTCTTTAGAAAGATCAACTTCGTCAGAAAGTTCATCATGGGTTTTGCTGAAATCGTCAAGCCATTGAATGTTATGCTTAAGAAAAATGTTAAAGTGGAGTGGACATCAAAGGCCAAGTAGGCTTTTGAAGAAATCAAGAAAGTGATTCTAGATGCACCAGTGCTAGTTAGTCAAAATTATCTGAAGCAATTTTATATTTACTCATTTGCTTTAGATCATTCTTGTGCTAGCATGCTAACCAAGAAATATGATGAAGGGAATGATTACCCCATTGCATTCATGAGTGATCCATTGAAAAATGCAAAATTACATTACTACAATGTTGAAAAAAAATCCTATGCCTTGGTCCGAGGAGTTAAGAAGTTTAGGCACTATATCTTGAGGAACAAGGTATTTGCAATCATACTAGATCAAACTGTCAAGATGCTATTAATGCATAATGTGTTAGGAGAAAGAAGAGAAAAATGGGTCATGTTGCTACAAGAATACATGGAGATTCAACCTGTGAATCTAGTCTGAGGGAAATCCCTCACCCGTACAATGGTAGAAACTAGACCCAAGCTTACAGTATAGCAGTACTAGCTAGAGGATGTATCTCCAAGAGAATGGTATGATGACATTGTTTATTACTTTCTAAACAACAAGTTCCCCTTACGATTGAAAGGATAAAAAAAATGTGCCTTGAGATTGAGGGGTACAAAAACATTCCTTAATGGTTCCCCTTCTCTTTTTGGCTACTCAAGGGGTTTGAGACAAGGAGATCCCATTTCTCCTTTTCTCTTTATAATTATGATTGAATCTTTGGGTCGCCCTATTCAAAGTTTTATCAATATTGTCCAGTTGTCTAGGTTGTCTCCTTCATCTTAGAATCATATTTACTCCCACTAGCAGTTCATGGATGATAATCTTATGCTTGGTAAATCCTGTATCAAAGAAGCTAAATCTATCAAACTTATTCTACATAAATATGAAGTGGCTTCTAGGAAGAAGATTAGTTTTCCTAAGAGTGTTATTTTCTTTCTTAATACTCTTGGGCATAGGTAGTAGAGAATTTTGTGGATCTTGCAGTGTGAGATTGGAAATTTCTCATTGTCTTATCTAGGCCTCCCATTGTGTTCTAATGCCATTCTTGATACTTTCTAGCATGGCTTGGTTGATAAGTTTAACTCTAAACCGGTTGGGTGGAAAGAGGAATTTTTGAGTCAAGTTAGGAAAGTTCAATTGATTAAATCCACCTTCCAAAACCTTCTAGTCTATGCTCTTTGTATTTTTCATATGCCACAGAAGTTTGTGGATAAGATTGAATGTATTCAAAATAATTTCCTTTGGTCTGGGGTTGAATTGAAGAAGAGGATACACCTAGTTTCTTGGGATGATGTTTGTAGGCCTAAGAAGGTGGGAGGATTAGGAATTCACAAAATTAGATAATTCAACATGGCTTTACTTGCTAAACAACTATGGAACCTCATCTTTGGTGATAGTGAATGGGCTTGTATTTTTACTAGTAAATATCTCAAGGGAGTGGATCGTATAAGGGACCTTCTTACTAGTGGCTTCTCCCCCCCAACTAGCTCTGCTCTTTGGAACTTTATAGTTAAGGCTAAAAATATTTTATCTAAAGGATTGTAGTGGTAATTGGGGAATGGTAGAATAATTCTTGTATGGGATGACTATTGGTTTGGGAATGGGCCGCTCAAAGATGAGCCTTGGGTTCTCTCTTTTATGGATTTTATATTCGTCGATTTGGAAAATTTGTTGCTAATTATATGGAAGGTGCCTCATGGAAAAGGATATATGAGGTGGACCCTGGTTTGGAAGTCCTCTACAAATCCTTATCTTCTATTCATATCCCCTCTTTTTCTCTAGTTGAAAAGGTTATCTGGAAGTTATCTTTCAATGGAAAATTCTCTATTTCTTCGGCTTTTTCTCTTCAAGTTTATTTTATCGGCTCTATCCCTTTTTGGGATTCTCTTTGGTTTCCCAAGCTAATTCCAAAGGTGAATTTATTTTTTTGGTTATTCTACCAAAACAAGGTGTTTACCATTGATAATCTTATGAAAAGAGGTTTTATGCTACCTAACTGATGTTTTATGTGTGAAGAAGCTACAAAGGACTCATATCATCTTTTGATTGGTTGTAGGTATGTGAGGGAGTTTTGGGCTCATGTGCTCTCTCTATGGAATCTATGTTGGGTTTTTCCTTCCTTGATTGGGGACTTGTGGTCTCAATGGGTGAGCCCTTCTTCAAATCTTGATTTTCTCTTTCTTTGGTCTCTTTTTGTTCCTCACCTTGCATGAGGCATTTGGTTGGAATGAAAGAAAAAAAATATTCAGGGACTCTACCCTTCCCTATATTTGATTGACCTTTAAGATTTATGTAGATATCAAAGAGAATTTTATGTTTGAGGTTTCCTTTTAGAATGGACCTAAGTTGGTGGTGATGCCTGATGCTGTTTTTGTTTCGCGTAATTGGAATTTTCCTTGTGATATCTTTCTTCATTTAAAAAAACATAAAGCTTCAAGGAATGATGTTGTTTTGAAAGCTCCTCTTGTTGGTTAGGTCAAAGTCAATTTTTATGGAGCTGCTAAAGGTAATTTGGGTCCTATTGGTTTTAGGGGAGTGTTGAGAGATTCTAATGGTAGGTTTTTTTTTGCAGTGGCACTCCCTTTGGGAACCTAGACAAACCACTTTGTGGAAGCTTCAGCTACCTATCATGGGTTGAAGGATGCTTAGGCTAAAGGATTCAAGAAGGTTTGGATTGAGGGTGACTCTCTAAATGTTATTAACAACCTTGAGAAATCCACACCCCCTTTGTGGATGGTTGAATCTCTCATTTTGGATGTTATGGAAATTTTGAACTCCTTTGATGAATGCTACATTTCCCATATCTTTAAAGAGGGAAATTGTCTTGCTTATGTTTTTGTTAACATTAGGGTTAATGAACATATGATATGGGAAGGGAATGACCCCCTCCCCATTGAAGCCCTAGTAAGTTTAAATCATGATTTTCAAACATGCTAAGGAGGGGGCTCTTTTCATCATCACCTTATTTCACGTGAGCTTGTTCACATGGAAGATTATTTCTTGGTGTGATCTCAATTCAAATTTTGCCTTGTGTTTTGTTGATTTGACTATTTTTCATAAGGGGCTGCCTTCTAGATTAATTATTTCCCCCTTCCACCTTACCACTCCCACATGAATTGTGGGTAGTTCTAAGGCTTTATTCTCAAGGCTTCTTCTTATTCTCTGTAAGTTTCTCAAGATTTTATTGTTTTTGGTGACTATGATCATGGGTGGTGACCAGAATAGAGCCAAACCCTTCTCTTGTGACACTTCAAAGACCAATGAGAAAGTTTGGGAAAGGTTGTAGTTGGGAGGTGCTATGCCATACATAGAGAGACTCTATGGGAATGACCCTAAGGTGACAAAGGATTTTTCCATGGCTGGCAGAACAAGGTTTTGAAGCTTGGTGGGGACTAATTTTAATATAACTAAAGATCTAATTTCTAGAATTATAGGTCTTTCTACCAAGGGTAGGAAATTTTATAGAGACAAGAAGGATTCAAATGCTGCATTAGAAATTTTCTTCAAGGATGATGAAAGAAATAGATTGGAGAGGGCTAAATGCAGGGGTTGCTATCACAGCTCTATTAAGGCGATTTGGGGTGACGTTTACGAAGAAATCATGACGTTCTTTACAATCAATGGGAATTTCTTTGTTTTATTTGGTTGTCATTTTGTTCTTCTCAACCATTTCAGGCATAAGAAAAAGGTCTCCTTTCCTTTTTATTTGCTTGTTTCTATGGAATGTGGTATTAGAGATCATAGGCATAATCCCAAGAACCATGTTCTTCATGTGGGTTGTATTCTCCTTATTTTTGAGTATGCTAAGACTTACATTATTCCTAATCAACCTAAGAGGGTTACTAAGGGTCGACAGAAGAAGCTTGATTTATAATATGAAACCATGTCTAATTTGGGTTATGTTGATGAGGAATATGAGCCTAGTTTGGATGCCTCCATGGAAATGTATTCAGAGCCTCTTGCTCCTTTTGAGGAAAATAGTGTTAAGAAAGGAAAAAGGCCTAAAGCCCCTATCTCTACTAATTATGAAATAGATAGTGAAGAGGTAGTTTTTGGTAAGTACCTGAGTGGAAAAATTATGAAGGGTGATTCCTCTGGTCTAAAGAAAGGGAAGAAAATTGTTGTTGGGATAAGGTTGGGAAACCCCCATTGTCTGGTTTGAAGAGGAAGATGGGTTCAAAGGGAAAGATAACCTATAAGAAGGAAAGTGAAATGAAAGCCTCAACCAAGAGGAGTTTTTTATTATTGGTGTTGATTCCCCCATCATTGAGCCTCTAAAGGATGTTGGTGGTTAGGAGAATGTGGTTTTATAGGAACAGGGTTTAAACATGCAAGATAAAGGGAGGAGTGTGGCTGAAGAAATTGAAATCTCCCCTCACAAGATTAAGGTTTTGGTTGCTAGCTAGGAAAGGAAGGACATTCTTGAAAGTGAAAATATTAGTAGGGATTCCCTAGAGGATTGGGAAGATGATAGGGATGTCTTCAACTGCAATAGGGAGGAGTTACCTAATTTGATGGGGGTGGTGAAAGATGGCACTTTAACTCTCTTAAATATTTTTAAGTGGTCTTTCAATGAATTGAATCTGACTAATTTGAAGGTCTATGGTCTGGTTGGTAGAGCTAGGGATTCCTCTAATCCTTTGAATCCTTCTTTGTAGGTTCAAATCAATCATCTTTTTGATGTGATGAAAATTATTACTAATGAGATGTTGAAGTTGAAACAAGATTTTGAAATGAGGATTGTGGCTCTTGAAGAAAAGTTGGAATGGAATTATTTGAAATTGGACAATGTTGTGAATGTTAGTAATTTTTTCATGAAAAATGAAGCTAAGGTTCTATTATTTCTCAATAAGAAGGTGAAGCAGTGGATGCAAGAAGCGTTAGGTGGGAAGGTTGTTGCTAGTAATGTGGCTAGCCTTCCTAGTGTTTTGATTAAATGGGTTAGTGATAAGGGTCCATGTACTAGGAATCATAATAAAACTAATTTGAATGTTGGGATTCTTGCCAAGGAGATCATTGAGGTGATGGAAGTGCACCAGAAGATTATTGACAGTGATATGGAGTGGTTGATATTTTAAAGAATCTGTGGTCCTTGTTGTTTTTGATCCTCTTTTTGGCAGCTATTTTGTTTGTGGTTTACTACTTGTTGGTTGCTTGTTGATTTTAATGATTTTCTTTTGATGCAACATTCTTTTTTGTAAAGGGTTTTAGGGCCCCTTCAAAACCTGTTTTACCTCTGATAAAAAATAATTATTAACTCATAAAAAATGGTACTCATCATATCCTTTTTCTTCTCTTTTGAAACCCTATCTAAGTTTGTTTCATTCAAAGATAATGGTCACATTCCTTTAATAATTTCCAATCATTTCTTGCACTTATCCATCATTATATTGAATATTTTAAAGGTTCACCCAAAAAATATTCAAGGGATAAAAATAGTTTGTTGTTCATTCTTCGATTTTTTTGTTGTTGTGCCCTCTATTAGGACTCCCTTCATAATTATTTTTCTCTTCATCAAAGAATGCTTCTTTTTATGGTTTTTATAATGTACATCCCTAAAAATTAAGTATTTGAATCAAAGGTATGATATTTCCCCTAATATAAAGGTAGATATAATTTTTAAGAGGTCACAGAATTATCTAACGATAAAGCTAGAACCCTTACCTACACCAAACACTCCCTTGTTTTATAATTTGGAGAATAATTTCTCAAAGGAGATATTTTTTTTTTTGCACATAGTTTGATCAATCCCTTCAATAACCTTTAGCCAAGCCTTCTAGATCTAAATAAACGGATAAGTAAGGACTAGAAACCCCTTAGGGAAGACAATATAGAAATTTAGCTTTATTCTTATGGGTTTTTATTATATATTTTGGCTCTATCAAGTATCAAGAATCTCTCCTTTGTGATTAGTTATAGATATGGGGTTAGTAAAATATTATGCTAAAAACATAGCTTCCTAACTTCAATCCATCCATTTAATCTTTTAGTGTCATGTTAATTTGGGTTTTGCTACCAAATATTTTGCTTTAATTTTGGCTTAAGTCATACCTCAAATCCATTGATAACTATTTAGATAATTTTATAGCAATAAATAAGATCACCACAATATTTTCTCAAACAAATTATTATTTGATTTTATTTGATTTAGATATCTCAAAGGATCTTCCTACAAACATCACCTTTAAAGTTTCACATCACCCTTCGGATCAAATTTTAGACTATGAAAGGTTGTCATTTCACTACCACAAATGCTATGATATAATACATGTTGTATATTGTCCTAGTATCAAACATAAGTCAATATGCCAAGCCTCATGGTGGAAATGTGATTTCCCCTACTATATCTCTATAAAAGTTGAAAAACCATATCCAATCCATTCTTTTGATCTATTATAGGTAGAGAAAGAAGATATGTCTAGCACTACTCCTCTAGATGTGTTACCTTCTCTAGTAAAATCTCCCATGTAGAAAGTTTTAGAAAAAATGGTACACTAGGTCATAAATGCTTCTTTATGATCAACCAATGATGTAGGGAATGATGATGGAATATGGAATCTTATGTGGAAGCCTAAGAAATCTCAAATCATATAATATTTATGTCCAAATAAAATATTTCTTTGCTCCCATACCAACATGTGTGGAAAATAATCAAGGATAATTTAGTTCTTTTGGTCTTTTTAGATGTCTTCATCTCTTCTTGTTCATTGCTATTTTACACCTCTTGCAAATCTATAATTTATCTTCACTAGTTGGTCACTCAAATATAGTCATATTTGTAATATATGATGTCATTCTCTTTGCCCATATTTAGGGCTTGAATTATAAATAATACAAAGGGTCCTTATCCCTCACTTGAATTATCTAAAAAAATATTGTATCAAAGATATATGATATGGAATGAAGAAAAATGTTGTATATTGATAATTGAGTATTTGATGAGTTATGGTTGGTAATGTATTTATAAATGTATAGTTTTACTAAATTTTTCATGTTCTATTTTTCACATCCTTCTATACTCTATCAAATAAGCCTTGCACCTTCTCTTATCACTCTCATTGGGCTATAAATATATCTCTCAAGAAAATCAAGCTCAAACCTTTGATTTGTACCTCATTATTTGTTCTATTGTCAGGATCCTCATTGAGTAGTAAAGGAATTTCAAACATAGAATAGATAGTTTTTGATGGTGCAAAATTAAAGAAGGATTATAGTTAAGAAGGAACCAAATTTTATGGTTTGTAGTGGAATATTCTTGGTACTAGTCTAGTGAAAGGGGCTTAGGCACCTAGGAGATGATGAATGGAAGGGGGATCCTAAAAAGGATTGTCAAGGGATACAACTATTAAGGTAAGCCTAGTATGGTCTATTAAGAGATGGATAAAATGATTAATATAACACCAAATCAAATAACTTATAGAAAAATGAAAGAGTAAGAGATAAATATAAATTATTAAGAAAATAAAAATGGTAATTGGGCATTAAATAAGAAAGGAGACAAACAAATTTAGGAAAGAGGAGAGATATAATAAAAGGATGAAGAATAAAAAAGAGACCTCATTAGATCACACCAAGAGGGCTATTGTAGGAAGTTTAGATACTTCATAATGGAAATTATAAATAAGGCCATTAACCTATGATAATACATCAAAAGGTTTAGTTACTTAGATATGGAAAGCTAAATAAAGATTGATTCGAATAACATAACAATTGAAGGAATATGATGAGCTCAAAGAGTGGATAAGGTAAAGACTTGGGATTCGTAGTGCTTATTCTAAGCATAGAAGTATGGGTACTCCATCAATAAAATTTTTTACTCAAGAACTATTTCTTGGATTTAATCCATCAAACCTTAGGGTCTTTATAAATAAAGGGTAAGAGGATTTAAAAACTCCAAAATTTAAAATAAAGACTCTAAATTTCAGTAAAGAATATTCAGATGATGTGTTCAATATAAGTGTGAAGTTTTTGAAGGATAACTCTAAGAAAATGAGAGGAAGGAAGATGTTACTAAGGAAATGATTAATAAATTAACTATTTACATAGTGTTGTTGTTCTCTTTTCTTTTCCTTCTTGTGGTGTTTGGTGCCATTCTTTTTCTTTGCTAGGTGAAATGGGGTTGTGGTGTGGTGGTTTTTATTCAGATGCTAAGGAGATCGTTTTGGGTGTGTTTTGTATTGTTGAATCTCTTTTCTATTTCTTTGGTGTGTCTCTGAAGTTGGTTCCTACATTTTTTTGAGTTATTTTCCTTTGTTGTCAGATCCTTTGGGGCCGATTTGGGTTCCTGAGCTCCCCTTGTGCTAGGGGTGTTCCTTTCTTGGTTTCATCACTAGTTTCCGTTCATTGTCTTGGCATGTGTGGTGAATTATTATTTTTTGGAATCCTATGTTTGATTGCTTTCATTCTCCTTGGCTTTTTTTGGCTTCCTTCTATGTAAGAGGAGTTATCTTTTGGTGAGTGCATTATTTTGCATCCTCGCAGTGTTGCTTTTCTGGTCTCTGATCTAGGCATGCGTTCTTGGTTCTTATTGTCCTAGACAAAGGGTTAAGGGTCTACATGTTTCCTGGGGTCTCTCTCACTACTTATGAGTGGAGGATTTTGCTATTTCTTTTTTAGCATAATGTTTTTCATAAGGTCTATGTGGAGGCCTTGTACAGTAAGGATTTTTCTACTTTCGTGGTTTATTTTGGGGTGGTCATTATTTACCAGTTCCTCATGTTTTGGGGTGATGGTGTCCTCGGTGTTTCTAGTCTCTTCGTAGTTTCTACTCTTTTGAGGCTTTCTCTTTCTAAGGGAGTGTATGCTTCCCTATTCTATGGTTCTAAGTTGATAGTTGGGCAGTGCTATTA
The DNA here is from genome assembly GCA_007258455.2 of Sequoia sempervirens. Classification (NCBI taxonomy): domain Eukaryota; kingdom Viridiplantae; phylum Streptophyta; class Pinopsida; order Cupressales; family Cupressaceae; genus Sequoia; species Sequoia sempervirens. The sequence goes on along the minus strand of VDFB02072274.1, from coordinate 15,106,310 downwards.
TGTTATTTTGAAGTCCTAGTTGTGCTTGGGGTTTTCCAAGTTTGTAGATGTGGAGTGTTGCTTTTTAGGAAAGTCAACTTCTATGGGCTTATGCATTTTTGGTGGATTGAGCACCTTTGGTTGAGGATCCATGGGATTATGGTTAAGGAACAAGGGTTGTCTATGTTTTTATTTTCCTTAAGGTTTCTTCTTTGAACCCTTTGAAGTGTGTAAGGTTTATTCATTTTGTCTTTTGGAGGATGCTTGGAATTTAGTTTCATGTTTGGAAGTGCCAAAGGGAGTAGTTTCTTCCATTGTTTTTTCTATGCTAATGACTAGGATATTTTCAAATTTTTTCTGAAGATCCAATTACTTGGGTTTCCAATAGATGTCATGTTTTCCCCTTCTATTGGAGTGTTTGATCTCTTCCTATCTTTTCATTCAGTGTCTTCTATGGAGATGGCGACTACTCCTTTTGATTTGGAGACCCCTCCTATTGAGGTGGAGATGGGTTCTATGGAGGTAATAGGGATTTTAATTTTATGTTGGTTCTCTCTCTTGTATCCCCTATTGAGGTGGTGTACATTCCTATTGAGGTGGAATTTGTGCTTTATAGAAAGTTGTGGCTATTGTGGAAAGGGTTTTCATGTCATCTTCTCCTATAGAGATGAGACCTCTCCTATTGAGGTGGAGTTTGGGTTGGTTAGGTCTATTAGGGGCTATTGACCTAGTTGTTTAGGAGTTATTTTTCCCCTTATTTATTTATGGATATGCTTTCTCCTTTGGAGGTGGGGATAAAGATTAGTTTTAGTGATACTATGTGGTATCTAAAATCTAGGAAACACTTGTAATGTTCTGATCTAGATCTTGGCTAGTGCTTGTGGTTTTCCCTAACTTTAAGTCTACCTTTGATGTGTATATTTTCTATTGTAGGTTATGATGAATCTAGTTTATGGTTTAATTTTGGTAGAATTTATGATCTATTTGTTGAAGTTGTCATGAACCTTGATGTTTGAATGTTGATATTTCCTCAAAACCATACACATTGGGCCTAATTTTATCTCTACAAATCTTTAATGGCATTGACATGTTATATGGACTATCTGTGTTAATTCTACATGTGGATTAATGAATGTTCTTTAAAATAGTTACATATATGCGATTATTGTGCATACTAATATTGCCATGTAGATATGATTAGAGACTTGGGAAATTGAGAAGATTCTGCTAGTTGTTCGTTCACCATAATGGTTAGCAATGTGGTCATGCAAAGGTCAATGGAGGTCGACGATGGGAGATTCCTCATGCAAATCAAGTTTTAACTGCCTTGTAATAGTCTTTATTGCTATTGAGCAAATATAGGCGTTACTATTGTGCTAAATCTATGTTGAGGAAAGCACATCTAACCAAATTCCATGCATGCATAACCGCCTCTCCACTTTCTTTGCTTTCCATAAAGTGGTGTCCTCCCAATTCGTGGAGTTGACCACCTTACTTAGTCAGTAGCTTCTTTTCCTACAAATAAGAGTTAGATGCTCCTTCTCAAGAGGCTGTGTGATCTGATGATGTATTTGCATTCTTAGTTTTCAGTAATACAATCACACTGCTCTATTGTACTCATGTTTTCCAATGAATAAAATGAATGTTTAAGTCTGTGCATCTAAGTTTACATTAGTTTTAGAGGATACTCATCCAAGGGGCCCACTTGGTGAGCATTTTTTCCTTTAGTTTAGTTTAGTTTAGTTTAGTTTAGTTATTACTTTTTGTTCAGAAATTAGATAAGAATCTGGCACTGACTGTTCCTGCAGCCACTAGAATTCCATTTTGTGACTATTTTTTGTAGCCAAAGTAGACAAAGTAGTTTCTTGTTTGTTGCTTATATTTTCATCTTTTTCATGCATTCTAGCTTAGTATAGTTGTTGTTTGATGTTCAGTATTTATGTTATTCCTTCCCAAGCAATTTACCTTCAGCATTGTGTTTTACGAGCAAGTAGATGGCGTTGCTATGGGTTCCCCCTCTCCCCGGTCATCACCAACCTTTACATGGAACATTTTGAAGATTTGGCTCTTTCACCTTCCCTCTCAAACCCAATGGTGGAAGCGTTATGTGGATGACACTAATGTTTGTTGGCTGCATGGTTTGGATAGGTTGGAAGAATTTCATGCTCATCTCAATAGTTTGGCAAGTAGCATTTCCTTCACCAAAGAGATTGAAGTTGAAGGCCAACTCCCCTTCCTTGACATCTTGCTCTTCAAAAAATTGGATGGCTCCCTTGGTCGTCAGGTCTTTCGCAAAGCTATCCACACCGACCTCTACCTCCACTCTTCTTCTCATCACCACCCCTGCCAAAAAATTGGTGTCCTTAAAACTTTAGCCTTGAGAGCCTTTTGGATTTGTGATGAAGACAACTTGAACCAAGAGTTAGCCCACCTTCACAAAGTCTTTAGCTTGAATGGGTTTACAAGCAAACAAATATCCAAAGCTCTCAACCAAACCAAGACCTTTTTCCTTTCTAACAACACTTCCTCCAAGCTTGAGGTCCCTCCTAGTGCTGCCCTTCCCTTCATTGAAGGAATTTCACACAAAATTTCCAAGATATTGCTTAAGAAAGGTCTTAAATGTTCCTTTTAGCCCCTCTCTACTATGAAAAGTCATCTCCCCTCTATTAAGGACTCTAAGGACATCCTTCTTGATTCAGGATTCTATAAGGTGGTCTGCTCATGTGGCACACCTTATATAGGTGAAACTGGCCGAGCTTTTTGTACATGAATCAAAGAGCATGGTGCTGATATAAAACATGAGCGGATCCTCAAATCAGCCCTGGCTGACCACTCATGTTCTACCAAGCACCATATATGCTTAGAAAACTTTAAAGTTTTGTGCAAAGAAGACAATTTTTTCAAAAGAAAAATCAAAGAAGCTATTGAGATTAGTAATCATCCCACTAACCTCAATCGTGACAAGGGCTGGAGCCTCAGTCATTCCTGGAATCTGTTGTTATCCAATCTCAGAAATAGGCATCACCCCCTCCCTTTATTTTTGCTCGCTTTTCACCTTGTCCTTCTTCTCTCCTTTCTCTTCGATATCCTCTAGGTGGGTCTTTGCAAGGTCTTTTTCTAGGTTGGCTTAATGTTGTTTTATTTTCCTCTTGGTTGTCTTTTGGGTGGCCTTTTTCCTTTTTGTTTGTTTGTTTTTCTTTTATATATTAATTTAATTTAATGTTTTCTTATACATATATATAGTTCAAGACTGCATTTTTATTTTTATTTATGTATTTTTATTTTTATTTTTATTTTTAATTTATTTCTAATTTCATCATTTGATTGTGATTGTTCTTTAATAGTTTGATTTATTTTAATTTATTATTATTATTATTATTACATATAATACTATTTAGTTATATATATATAATTTATTTTCTTGTGCCTTTACTCCTTTATATCTATTTAATTTATTTTTGTTTTGTGTATTTTGTCTGTGAACTATTTTTCTAATTGATTTCTTTTGATTGGGAGCTTTGACATTTTGTTGTTATTTCCTTATTATCAATTCTTATTTTTCTTACTTCTCTCCTTTTTAGTTGGTTTGGGTTTGCAACAATTCATTTCTCTTCCTTATGCTCTCTTTCATCCTGATGATGGATCATGGAGTGTGATCTAAAACGTTGATGATGAAAACTCAAACACAATCAAAACTAGAAGCAAAATTGATTCGTGCTAACCCATTTCAAGCACACGTCCCTGGGTTGACAAGTTAAATGCACCTTCATGATGATTGAAATGGCTATTCAATTTAGATGTGCAATCTTTGAATCACGGTTGTAAGGGCTTAGTTGTTAAATCATTGTTGGAGGCCAATAGGTTGGTTGATGTTTGTCTTTGTATTATCTTTCAAAGAATTTGATGCAGGAGCATCCAGTGGTGTAAGGGCAATCTTGCATCACCCAAAAATAGTTAAATTTAAAGTTTCTTGGTTTTTAGATTTTTTTACATTTTTGGATACCCTTTTCGTCATAATAAAATTCCTAATTTACGGTTTTTATTTTTGGTTCCTGGGTTGAAAGATATTACAGCTTTAGTTTCCCAGATTTGCACCTAAAAATCTTCTGAGTGGGATTTGAGGCACTTAGAGCTTCTGTAATGGCCCTAATAACTTGCCAAAATCAGCATAGTATATTTCAAGCGCGTTCTTGACTTCGAGACCTTTCCAACAGTTCAAACAGTTTGTGAATCGGAGGCCTGGATCAAAAGTTATGGCCCCACGAAGTTGGCGCACTTTCTAGAAGATACCATTGCAAATGCTCTTTTGAAATTTGAACTTCATGTTGTAAATTTTCGGCGCCAAACTGCCTAAACTCCAATTGAATGTTTTTTTGGCTCCAAACAAATGAGGAGCTCTATTTATGGGTGGGTTTTCTAATTTTTGGGTAACTTTTGGGGACAAGCTAGCATATTGCGAAAGGGTTATTCGTAGCTTGCATGTGTTGTAGAACTTGGGGATTTGAGATCCTCTACATGTAAGAAGTTCTATTTTATGATTAATAAAATTATTCTCTTATTTGTGGGTTATTTTCTATGTCTCGGGTTGCGCTCTCATCAAGTGGTATCGAGGCGGGTTTTTCTTGAGCGTGTGGACAGATCACCGACAGTGAGGCAGTTTACTGCAAGGACCATGGTGGTGGGTTGAGGTCAAGAAAGATGCCTCCAAGAGTGGTTCTTGGTAGGTGTGGGTGGTGCCAGAGGTGGTCGAGGTGGCAGAAATGTTGGTGGAAGAGATGCACGGCTCCCTCAGTGATTGATGCATTACAAGAGCAGTTGAGAAGAGGGTTAAACTTGAGGGAGGAAAGTGAGGATGAAGGAGAGGAAGAAGGTTCAAATGCAGAAGAGGAAGAAGAAGCAATTGATCAAGACCAAATGCAGCTTATAAGGGCCATTTCAAAGATCAGGAAAAGAGCCAGAGCAGAAGTCCCCAGTTATTCTGGAAGTCTGAACCCGGAAGAGTTGATCGATTGGATCAACGAGTTAGAAGAATATTTTGAGTATGAGGAAACGAGGACCCGGATCAAGTTAAGTTTTGTGAAATGAAGTTGAAGGCCGTACGGTATTTGGAGTGGAAAGAGGTCCAGTTGGAAAGAAATCGAAGAGGAAAAGTCAAGATCACTAGATGGGAGCGCATGGTAGAGAAACTGAAGAAGCAATTCATACCAGTGGACTATGAGTTAGACCTATTGAAGAAATTGAAAGGGTTGAAGCAGAGTAGATACATGAAAGAATATACTAAATATTTTCACAAGATAATCATCAGAACGGGTCACACAGAGGCCAATAAGGAGAAGGTAGCCCGATATCTTAATGGGTTATGACCGAGCATTCAGGAGGAGTTAAGCCTAGTCCGAATGACCACCATTGAGGATGTGTATCAATTTGCTCTGAAGGTGGAAGAGAAGCTGAACAAAAGATTTGATGGCAAGCAAAAAGGATGAGGAGGTCAAAGCAAAAGGGGTAGTGGAAGACCTTCAGGAAGCAAAAATGATGATGAAAAGAAAAATGGAGATGTGGGTACCAGTTGAGGATAGAGGAGTGATGATTTATGCCGCCCGTGTGATCAAAATGGTGGTGATCAAAGACGTAGAGGATGAGGTAGTTCTGGACAAGGATCTGGAAGAGGTGGTTTTAGAGGAACTTGTTTCCAGTGTGGAGAAGGGCATCAAGTGTATGAATGTCCACAACACCAAGAAAGGAGAGACAAAGGACTAGAAGATCATGGAAGGGTTGTGCATGCGGATGAGGAATTGTCCCATTGATGAGATGATGCTGAAGGAAACCCTAGTGATTAGGAGAGCCTAGTGGTGAGGAAAGGAACCAAAATAGAGGAAAATTTGTTTACAAAGTGCAAGTGTGAAGAAAATGTTGTGATGTCATTATTGATGGTGGGGCACTAATAATACGTGTGGAGGAGATGGTCCTGAGTTAAAAGTTGAAGCTGAAGAGGGAAAGGCACCCACATCCATATCAGATTTCCTAGTTGTAGAAAGACCACAAAGTTTTGGTCAATGAGCAGTGCCTAGTAAAGTTCAAGATCGGGAGCTACCATGATGAGGTGCTCTGTGATATCATCCCCATGGATGCATGTCACATGTTGTTGGGGAGGCCATGGCAGTTCGATAGGCGAGCTATACATGATGGCCATGCAAACACTTATTCCTTGACAAAGGATGGAGTTCGTCACAAGTTGAAACCCCTGAAGGAGACCGAAGAAAAGGTATGTAGTAGTGCTAGAATTTGTTATGTAGATGGAAGAAATTTTTTAGAAGGTATGAAGCATGAGCATATGTGTTATGCGTGATTCCTAAGTGAGTAAGGAGGATGTGAAGAAGGTTCCTAGAAAGAAGTTTAAGGATGTTGGATAAGTTCGGAGATATTGTTCACGATAATGTACACGAGGTTTACACCACCAATGAACCGTCGGTCATCAGTTGACTTGATTCCTAGAGCAGTTGTAATAAGGCAGCTCATAGAATGACTCCGATGAGGAAAATGAGGTTGATTAAAGTTCAGAGTTGTTGAGAAAGGGTTTGATATAGGAGGTTTGAGGTCCATGTGCGTTACTGCGTGCTAGCACCAAGAAGGATGGGGGTGAGGATGTACAAATTCACGAGCCATAAACAAGATAACAATCAAGTACAAATTTCCTGCCGAGGATGGATGACGATGGAATGTTTGAGTGGGCCTGGGTACTTTACAAGATTGATTTGAAAGAGTGGATATCACTAGATCTAGATTTGAGAAGGAGATGAATGGAAGGCGCCTTCCAAGACCAGAGAACTGTCTGGTGGTTAGTCATGCCTTTTGGGCTAACCAATGCACCGAGCACATTCATGCGGCTCATGAACGAGGTACTAAAAGAATTTCTTGGGAAGTTTTGTTATTGTGTATTTAGATGATATTTTGATTTTTAGTAAGACGTTGGATGAGCATCTGATGCATATTCGGAGAGTCTTTGAGAAGTTAAGAGAAGAGAAACTATTGATTAATCTAAAGAAATGCAGTTTTGTGAAGAGGGAGTTAGTGTACTTGGGGTTTGTTGTCTCATCAGAAGGTCTCAAGATGGACCCAGAGAAGGTGAAGGCTATTATAGAATGGCCTACCCCAAGAACTGTTACCGAGGTGAGATCTTTCCATGGTTTGGCTAGTTTTTATAGAAAGTTCATTGGAAACTTCAGTAGTATTTGTGGACCCACTTTGAAACAATGAGAGGGGATAGAAAATAATTCAAGTGGAGCAATGGAGCAGCAAAAAGTTTTGAACTGATTGAAGAATTTGACAGAGCAACATGTTCTAGCCCTCCCAAATTTCAACAAGGTGTTTGGTGGATTGTGATGCTAGTGGTTGTGCCATTGGAGCAGTGTTGAGCCAAGAAGGTAAGCCCATTGCCTATTTCAATGAAAAGTTAAATGATGCCAAGAGAAAGTATTTTGTATATGATCAGGAATTTTATGCAATAGTTCAAGCATTAAAGAAATGGAGACATTATTTGTTGCCGAAGGAATTTGTTCTATATACTAATCATCGGGCCTTGCAGTACCTAAATAGTCAGGAAAAATTAAATCAGAGGCATATGAAATGGGTAGAGTTTTTGCAAAGTTATACTTTTATTTTGAAACATAGGAGTGGGAAGTCAAATAGGGTTGCAGATGCCTTAAGTAAGAGGCATACATTGATGACAAAGATGCAGATTGAAGTGGTTTGGTTCAATGAACTCAAGACACTATATGCAAAAGATCCTGATTTTGCAGAGGCTTGGAAAACTTGCAAGGAACCTGTTACAGTGGACAGGACAAGGTGGGTGGATTTCATAATCCAGGATGGCATGTTATTTAAGGGAAGTCAATTGTGTATCCCAAGGAGTTCCATGAGGGAGAACCTGATAAAGGAGAAGCATAGTGGAGGATTGGCAGGATATTTTGGTCAGGATAAGACCATTGCCATTATCAATGAGCATTATTATTGGCCTTAGTTGTCACAAAATGTGAAGAAGTTTGTACAAAGTTGTAGGGTATGCCAGATGGCTAAAGGAGTGAGCCAGAATACAGGCTTATATCAACCCTTACTTGTACCAGAGAGGCCGTGGGAGGATATAAGTATGGACTTTGTTCTTGGTTTTCCAAGGACACAACAAGGGAATGATTCAGTCTTTGTGGTGGTTGATAGGTTTTCAAAAATGGCACATTTCATTCCATGTCAGAAGACCCATGATGCAGTCCACATTGTTGATTTGTTCTTCAAAGAGGTGGTGAGGCTACATGGTCTGCCAAAGAGTATTGTTTCAGATCGTGACACCAAATTTGTGGGGTACTTTTGGAGGACCTTGTGGAAGAAGTGAAGATAGAGTTGAAGTTCAGTTCTACACCATCCACAAAAATGAAATGGGAGGGTTGTTAGCGAGTCGGGTAACCTCTTGAGATGTTTGGTAGGAGATAAACCTAAGGGATGGGACTTGATCTTACCCCAAGCAGAATTTTCTTACAACAATTTTGTCAGCGAAGCATTTGGTAGATCACCATTCCAGTTGTGTATGGAGGTAGCCCAGAACAACTCGAAATTGAGGAAGATGGACCAAGAGAAGAAAATAAGTGTTGAAGCCAAAGATTTTGTAGAACACATCAAGGATATACATGAGAAGGTAAGAGAACATATTAACAAGATGAATATGCAGTATAAGGCTAAGGCAAATCAAAAGAGGAGGTATAAGGAGTTTCAGATTGGTGATGAAGTGATGGTCCACTTGAGGAAAGAAATATTTCCAGTGGGAACATATAACAAATTGAAGATGAAGAAGTTTGGTCCCTGTAAGATTTTGAAGAAGCATGATTTAGGGAATGCATATGAGGTAGAGTTGCCTGATGGAATCAACATTTCCCCTGTGTTCAACATTTTAGATTTGACAGAGTATCATGAAGGTGGCACAGAGGAAGTACCAATGATAGAACAGTGTAGGATTCCAACACCTACTTCAGAAAAGGAGGAGATTGAAGCAATCTTGGATAGTCGTGTGGGAAGGAGTACTAGAAACAGGCAGTATGAAGAATATCTGGTGAAATGGAGAGGAAGGCCTATTGAAGATTCATCCTAGCTATCTAAGGCAGTGGTTGATCAGTTGGGTTTTCCTCAACCATCTGAGACGTGACGGGGTCACTTCTCAAATTACCCTGGGTGTCTGATGTAGGAGCATCTAGTGGTGTAAGGGCAATCTTGCATCACCCAAAAATAGTTAAATTTCAAGCTTCTCAATTTTCATATGTTTTTACATTTTTGGATACCCTTTTTGTCATAATAAAATTCCCAATTTATGGTCTTTATTTTTGGTTTCTGGGTTGAAAGATATTGCAGTTTTAGTTTCCTAGATTTGCACCTAAAAATCTTTCGAGTGGGATTTGAGGCACTTAGGGCTTCCGGAATGGCCCCAAAACTTTCTAAAATCGGCGTAGCAGATTTTGAGCACGTTCTTGACTTTGAGACCTTTCCAACGGTTCAAACGGTTCACAAATCGGAGGCCTGGATCAAAAGTTATGGCCCCACGAAGTTGGCGCACTTTCTAGAAGATACCATTGCAAATTCTCTTTTGAAATTTGAACTTCATGTTGTAAATTTTCGGCGCCAAACTGCCTAAACTCCAATTGAATGTTGTTTTGGCTCCAAACAAATGAGGAGCTCTATTTATGGGTGGGTTTTCTAATTTTTGGGTAACTTTTTGGGGACAAGCTCGCATATTGCGAAAGGGTTATTCTGTAGCTTGCATGTGTTGTAGAACTTGGGGATTTGAGATCCTCTGCATGTAAGAAGTTCCATTTTCTAATTAATAAAATTATTCTCTTGTTTGTGGTTTATTTTCTATGTCTCGATTTTGCGCCCTCATCAAAATTTCATGTGGATTGGGTTTTAGGTCCTAATAAAGCCTACTTGTAAAGGGTTTTGGGTCCCTTAAAGACCTGCTTTACCCCTAATAAAAAATAAAGCAGATAATTTTCAAAGAGATGAGATGAACTATATTATTATCTAATAATATGCCTCTAACTAATTAAAATTTTCAAATTCCTAAATTGAAGTGACACTATGAAGAGGTGAAAACCCCTAAACAAGAGTCATCACTCATGCCATTAAAGACAATAAGAGTTAATACAAATGATATATCTAGTGGATAATTTTAAATAGAGGAAGAAGAAAAGCAATGAGAGTTTGTGATTACTTGTGAAGATATTTTAGGAAAATGTTTTTTGAGATCTAGTTATCCAAAGAAAAGGGTGGGAATATAAAGTTAGCAAATCATAAAGAGACTTTGAAAAGTAACAAGAGTGGTAGAGTGATTGAGAGGAAAAAACTTACAAATCAAAGGATAAAAATGGAGGGTAGAAAAAAAGTGGAGAAATCGCAAGTCAGAGAGATAAATTGAGGTACCTCTCACCCACAACATGGACAATAATTGAGTCAAGTTTCCAATTTTAGTAAGGATAACAAATAGGCCTCTAAATGTGAATTTTTCCTTGATTCTATATGGTGAAGGAATTAAATGAGAAGTAATCAAACTAAAATCTACATTTTTTTAGGAAACCTTTGATACTAATCTTTAAATAGCACATGAAGTGCCTCTAGCATGATAAGGAGTAGTAGGAAGTAAAATAATATTTCCTTTGTAACTTTGAATCTCCATAAATTCCCTTAGGAAGTGTGAATAAGATGAGGTAAATGGTCCAAAAGAAAGTGGAAATAATTAAATAATTTGACCAGGATTTAAACAAGTAGTGTGGAATATGGAAGGTTCACTTATAGACAAGAGGATAACTAAATGGTATATAAGGTTTACTATCTAAACTTAGAACCTCAATGGATGGAATATTTTTTTATAATTATTAAAGTGTGATGGAACTATCATGTAGAATAGAGGTACAATTTTTTTGAGAAGGAAAGATGGGGAGGTGGAAAATCAAGAGATATAAAGGATGATGCTAGAACTAAAACAATTGAAAACAAAGAAAGAAATTTAGATTAGGAGAAATCCATTAGGAACCTTTACCTATATTAAGAAAAAAAATTGGTGCACTTACTTTCAAATGAAATACATTTAAGAAATGTGTGCCTAGTGATGAAAATAGAAAGAAGACTTGTCACACTAAGAGTGGATATAGCACTAGCACCACGTAGGTTAAAAAGTGTATAATATGGAATTTATGGAGAGTATGCTGAACATGAAATAATCAATCGTTCATTGCTTCTATTATGCTTAAGAGAGGAAGATGAACTTGAGCCTTAGTGGAATCACAATTATGAAGATAATGACCCTATCAAGAAGGGGATGGTGAGAGACAAAGGGTTGGTGGAGAGGACATTTTATACACATAACCATGATTACAATTAGCCATAATGAAGAAACTAGTGCAATATCAACATATTAAAAAATATAACACCAACTAGATCAAATATCATCAAAATAAGAATTATAACTGAGGGTATTTTCTAGGTTATTAGATTAGATCAATTGAATTGAAAGAAAAATAATAAAAACCCAAAGTAGCTACAAAACAAAATGGAAATATATAAAAGAACGATTATACCTAATTGCCAAAGTCTCCATGATTCATTTTTGTAGCACCTTCTTACTTGTTGGATAATGTTGCCCTCAGATTTGTCGTTCGAGCAATCTAAAAATGCCTAAGTCCTACAACAAGTCTTGAAGGATTTGATGTGTCTAAATGCCTATGTCTAAAACAAATGTCAAAATTGAATACTAAAATTTCCTATGACAAAATATGTGAAAATAAATGCCTATAATAACTCTACAAAATGTCAGCATGTGTGTGTGTGAAAAATGAGAAGAAGATGGAATTTTATAGAAAATGCCATTTCGAATGGACGGATGAGATAAATTGATGAAATGAACAATCCAGATTAAACCTAAGAATCCCTAATTAGGGTTAGGGAAAAATCCTTAATCGAACGGTCAGAATAAAATCGGATCGACGGTGGAAAACAAATGAGACAACTAATTAGAAAATAAAGATTTTCGAAAAATCAAGAAGATAAGATTGCTTGATTTGCAAGATTCAAAAAATCAAAGAGATAAGATGTGGACTGAAGATAAGATTTGGAAAATCAAGAATCTGCCTGATTGCTTGATTTTTGGAAGATTAATTACTAATTTGAATTAAAATAATTCAAATTATGGATTTTGAGAGATAATAAATAATCTTTTTCAGATTATTTATCAAAAAGGACTGACAATTAAATTGACATGACATTTTAAATAATTTAATTTATTTAAAATGAGAAGAATATGAAATTGGCAATTAAATAATTAAATTTTAATTATTTAATTTAGGAGATAAGACCAATTAATTAAATTAATCAATTTATTTAATTAAGACAATCAGTGACGTATTAAATAAATAAATGAAATTCATTTATTTAATAATCAATAATTAAATGCAAAAGAGGGAATTAAATAAATTAAAGAAAGACTTAGACAGTTAATGACGTATTTAATAAATAAATAAAATTTATTTATTTAATAATCATGAAGAATAACTGACATGAATTAATTAAATAATTATGAATTATTTAATCAATAGTCGAATGTAGACCAAGGACATAATTAAATGTCTTAATTATGCTAGGACGAAAGTGGTAAAAATGAAGCTTGCAGGCCTAGGTCATTTTTAGGTGTCTACATTTTTCCCCTCTTTGTCATAATGTCGCTTGTCGTGTTGTGACAAAGAAAATAAGTCAAAAAGTGCCCTAGTGCAAAATAAGATGAGGAAGAATGACGAGGAGGGTAGCGATATGACCCCTCGAGAGGACAGACAGGTTCCAAGAACACGGGTGTGCTCTCGAAATTAATGAGAAGACTAGAATATGAAGAGACAAAGATTTTTGAAAAATCAAGAAGATAAGATGGTATGCCCCCTCGAGAGGATAGACAGGTTCCGAGAACATGAGTGTGCTCTCGAAATTGATGAGAAGACTAGAATATGAAGAGACAAAGGAATATTAGTGCAAAAGATATGGATGATGATATCGATGCAATGCTTATATGAGATGGGCGAGAGAAGATGACATGACTAAAGGAAATGCATGTAAGTTCCTAGACCAAATCCTTCAAAACTTTATTGTAGGACTTTTTAATATTTATTGCTCTTAATCATCATTGGGTGGTAAAAATGACATGAATGGACAAGAAACACCATGATATGACGTAGACCAAGGTGTGCAAGGTCATCCATTAGGTAAGACAAATAGTCACAGACAAGGATGATCATGACTCATACCAAGAGCATGATTGCTCTAGTCTTGTTGTCATAATCAACCTCAAGCAGAAAAAGACAAGGATAGATCATGAAACGTCGCTGCTTCTCTAAATCCTGTTTCTAGGACATCCTTGAGAAACTAGTGACATGATTGCCAAAATACAAAAATAAAATCGCTATCATGATATGTTGTTGCTTTTCTAAATCTCAGGATCAGGACCTCACTGAGAAGCTAGTAGTCATGCGTGTCAATTGTCATGCTATGTCGCTGCTTCTCTAAATCCTGCTTAGTGGGATCTTGCTGAAAAACTAATAACATGATAAAAGATCAAAAGACAATTGTCAAGTGTTTGCCAAGTGCATCTGGATATCCACTGTTCTTATGTCAAGATGCCATGTTTGATAATGTTGAGATGTCCGAATGTTTAAAGTTTTGATGATTTTGAAAAATGTCGAGACTTGGTGAATTCAGGAAGGACACATCCTAAATAATGCTGATGTCGAGAGGATTTGATCCCTAATGGTCATAAGGGGTCCCTCAAAATAATGACAATGCCTAGGAAGGACACATCCTAAGGCATAAATGATAGAGTTGGTTCTTCAGAAGGACACATCTGAAGAATATTGATGTCATGAAGAGTGATCCTTAGATGTCAAGAGGATCACTCAAAATGTCGAATGATGATGACGACACCTAGGAAGGACACATCCTAAGGCGTAAATGATAGAGGTTATCATTTAGAAGGACTCATCTGAAGATTAACCAAAATTTGACAGTTTGACCGGTTTATGATGATTTGACTTTCTTTGACCGAATTTGACTTGTGTTTGACTATATGTCGATATTGCCTTGATGATATGAGTGATGCACTGATGAGATTGTCATGCTGAATAAATGATTGTTTTACTCTATTTTAGGAGTTTTCCCATGTGGAAAAATGATTGAAGACTTTTGACGTGTGTGCCAGTGTAGTGCCATGAACCCTAATGGACTGACCTAGTGCAGCCTCAAGGGCTCATCAATAGATGGCCTTGCCTACGTCATACACTCAGAGACCTCGTAGTTCGACACGACCAATGACTTTATCTTGATGACCAAAGATTGTGCCATGATTTATTTTTGACAAACCTAAAAGGACTGACCTAATGTCTCGGGGACTCAAATATGAGTCTTGCCTATGTAGCAAATGCGTAGAGACAACGTAGTTCGACAAATGATAAAGAATGATTGACTTGATTAGCTTTGACCAGAGATGACAGTGTGTTCATGTGCTTCCAGCAGTCTAATGATTTTGTTTGAGGTTTTCTTTAGGACATTTTATGATTTTTAGGTCTTTTTTTCAGGACTTTTTACGATATTTTTTGTCTTTTTTCAGGACATTTTGCGATGTTTTTTGGTCTTTGTTCAGAACATTTTGTGATGTTTTGTCTTTTTTCAAGACTTTTTGTGATGTTTTTTGTCTTTTTTTAGGACTTTTTGTGATGTTTTTGTGTTTTTTTTAGAACTTTTTGTGATGTTTTTTGTCTTTTTTTAGGACTTTTTGTGATTTTTTTGTCTTTTTTTAGGACTTTTTGTGATGTTTTGTGTTTTTTTTAGGACTTTTTGTGATGTTTTTGTCTTTTTTCAGGACTTTTTTCCAATGTTTTTGTGATCATATGTGACATCCACTACAGTTGTATGATAAACATTTTTCCCCCAGTCAGGTCTAAGACTTAGCCATTTGCAAGGAATATGGTCGCGATGTTGCGGACTTGCTAGACGAATAGTCATCAGGACTTGATGTCAATCATTTATCTACTATGACAAGTAGGGTAGGATGTGGTGGAAATTTATCAATCCTATGTGTCACCTATATCATCATATCAACCTCATCCATCCACATATCAACTTTCCCCTTCATCAACCTATCACAACTCTTCCAATGTCAACCCTTATCCACATCAATCAACCTTTCAACAATCATTATCCTATTCATCCCCTCCATCATCATCACAACAACAAATCATATCACAAGTCCAAACACCATTCCAACCTCAAGACATTCAACCACAATCCTATGTGTCACCTTCATCATCATGCCAACCAAACCCATTTACCTATCATGTCAATGCCACATCAACATATCCACCCATATCACAATAAGAATATAGGATCCCAAGTCCACCTTGGTGACAACATCAAGAGCCTTTAAGTCTTAATGACACCCTTGACAAGGGGAATACCAATATAGTCCATGCACCCTTACCACCATCCAATCAAATTCCTATCCATAATCCACCATGTCCTAGTCCTAATCCATTGGCCTCTCCACCTTCTAACCAATCAAACTCTTCATTACCCCCACCATCATCTAATCCTCCTTCAAATCAATGCCCTACATTTAGATATTTAAAAAATAAATTGATGGCATTATCTAAATCCACCCATCCACCTATAAAGGATGTCACCCAAGGGCTACAAGCAAGGAATCAATTGTCTCCATGTTATTCAACACATATACTTGAACATACCAAAGAGCCCTCAAACGTCATGCCAAGTCCTTCAAGTCAACCATGTCATCCACAACCCCTTGAGCCAATTCAAGAGTCTCCCTTCATAATTCCAAGTCACCCTCTTTCATGCTCCTATGTTGTTGACCATCAAGAAAATGTCAAGTCTCTCCAAGATTCATCCCATTGCAATTCCATTCAAGCAACACAAGAGTTATTTCAAGAGTCTACTCCCAAGCATGTGGAAACATCAGGCCCTAGTCCTAATCAAGATCAAATCATTTTCATCCAACCCATCCATAATCTATATCATTTTTATGATCAAGATGATATCCATAATGATGAAGATCCTATCCATGAGCAACTTGATCCTATACCCATCCATGAGGAAGATATTCCAAATTCACCTCCACCTAGTCCTATCCATGATCCATCAACATTCACTTCCTTTGATGAGCCAAGTGCCTCCCAAGCACACATAGAAGATCAAAAAAATACCTTGGATCTAAGTGAACACAATGCTAATCAAGATCCCAATGACCCCATGTCACCCACTATCGACCCCATTACAAGTCCTCCATCATATCCTATTGGTCTTTCTACCCTCATTCATGAATTTTCCTCCTTTGAACAACAACAACCATTATCTCCTCCATCCAATAGGGAACTCATGCCTAGTGTTTCACCTACACCTATTCCCATTGTCCATTGCACACTCCAAAATATGAACCACCAAGGTAAAGGTCTAGGCCTTCATGAACAAGATATTTTGGAGCCCATCCATGTCAAAGTCCCTCCATGCTCTTATGGCCTTGGACATACACCTCAAGGACACCAATCTCAAGATGTTGGTATTTCCTCCATGCATCCTAAGTCCACTTTCCATCATAAAGCCTATCATACACCTAAAACATATGTTGCCATTCCACCACCGTCATCCTACAAATGTCAAAAGCATGTGACCATACACTTCCCTCCATCCACTCTACCACCATTGCTTCCAACTCCTAATATCCCTACCATTCAATCCTCTTATCCATTTATCCATAAATCCTCTAAACATCTTAATCATGACCAATCAATGCACACATTGTCTAAACATAAAGCTTCCACTCATTCCACCAAACCCAAGGGATTCCAAAATAAAAAATTGGATGCCTCTACACATAAAGTCAAAGATTTTAATGGTCCTAATGCCTTAGCATACAATTGCAAAATATCAAAGCCAAGTACATCTAAAAGGCTATATAAGCCCATACCTCCAAAAGTAAAGGCCAAAACTAAAATGGTTTGGGTACCTAAGCAAAAAGAAATCAAGTCAAATGAGGCATCCACATCACAAAAATCCCAACCATCCCCTCCCATCCAAAATGCACATTCCATTCAAAAATATTATATTCCATCCCACAAGCCAAAAAAATATCATACAAATATCAAGTCTATGTGGGTACCTAAGGCACTTCATCCACCATATCCTAAGAAAACATCTACATTGCTTCCTACACCTCGTCCACATCAAAAGCTTCAATGTTTATCACAATGTGTGCAACCATTGGTCATGGTTCCTTTCCATTTCACACCAAGTCCACATACCTCCATCTCCCCACCCTTAACTCATTATCCTACATATCTCCACCATCATCTTCCTATGGTCCATGCTTTGGATAAGCCTCCCCATTCATCTTTTCCCTAAGTCCCATATAATCCCTATCATCTTCCCGATATAATCTACATCATAATCCATTATTGTCCTCCATAATCCACATCATAATCCATCATCTACCTACTCCATCTTCCTTTCATGTCATCCCTTACCAACATCTATGAGCATCATGACATTTGACATGGTCCATGCAATGACATCCATCCCTAGTGGGACTATCACCTTTCATGCAACTAGACACTTAAGTCCCTCCTATCCAAAAGTCAAAAAGTCAAAAAGTCAAAATAAAAAGACAAATAAAAAAAAAAAAGTAAAGATAAATCCCTTCGTCCAACGGTGAAAACATGGTAAACAGGTGCCTTGGATAAGTACCATGATGAAAACCTGGCAAACAGGCATCATGTGTAGGTTGATCTTCTGTGTCACTTACAGTTGGGGGCACAATGTCTTATCTATCCAACCTATCATTCCTGTCATATCATTTCCATCCTACCTACCATCTTTGGCCATCATACATACCTATCATATCGAGTCCATTCATCCACCCTTCTTCTTTTGATCTTGATGAAGATATAGGGGCAAAGGTTGAAACATGTTTTGAGTATCTCTTGGCATACCTCATCGATTTAAACCAATCATGTCATTATCCTATTGACATAAATTTTATCTAGAAAAATCCTAAGTCTTGTACCTAGCATGGGGCATGTTATTCCTATGCGACATAGTCTTTGGAGATCACATCCTTGCTATCTTATGATGCATACATCAATACCATCCATCCATCTATCATGAGCCTTTTCACCCACTCTTGCACCTGGACTTGGTTTTCCCCTTGTCATTGGTATCTAGCACAAAGGCTACTCATTTTTTTCATCCTTTGACACCTCAAAACATGTCAAAAGTCCAAAAAAAAATTTCAAAACATTTCAAAATACAAAAAAAGTCAAAACATGTCAAAATTCCAAAAAAATCAAAATATTTCAAAGGTCCAAAAATCAAAACATTCCAAAGTCCAAAAAAAAATCAAAACATTTCAAAATACAAAATCAAAATATCCCCAAAATACAAAAAAATAAAATAGCCAACAAAAAATTCAAGCAATAATTCAAATGCAAGTCAATCCATATCAATCAAGTCGATCAATCTTGTCAAATTATCCAATCACATCCTTTGGTCTTAATCCTAATCTTGTTGTAAACCCAATCAATCAAAGTCAATCTATCAATTGTCAGTCATCCTTGTGTTGATCTAGGGATATGTCTTTCCCCACAATGACAACACTATCATCATTAGTCACTATCATCATCAATCAAAATTAGTCAATCAATCAATGGTTTACAACTTGACAGGGGCAATACCTTGTTTGTTTTTGTATCATTTGTGCATGCTTGCTTGCTTGCTTGTGTGTGTTATCATTTTATCTTGCATTTGTATCAAATCCATATCATTCCAGCTAATATTCATATCTTGTGTGTGTTGGAATATCTTTTTGCATTATACTTTGCATCTAAGGTCACATAATACCTTTTGTGCATTAGCACTTTAATGCTCTAAGCTTCTTTCCTCATACGTCTAGACAAGGTTGTATTACTTTGGGGCATGAGACACATCGTCACCTTGGTCCTTATATCTTGGTGCATAACGTCTAGTGCTATATCAAACATCATGGTTGCTCATCTTTCATTGCAGCATAACGTATCATCCATTCCTTCATCTTTAGTTCTTCACCCATCCCTTCATTTCGAGAGCCTACCTGTGTTTGTTCAACCCGCCTATCCTTTTGAGGGGGCATCATCATATTCTTGATATCATTATCCATTTTTCTCTATCCATACCTTAGTTTCTTTGAAATGATGTTACTCGACACAATCACATCATCTCGAACATCATCTCAAAGAGGGGCAAAATGTAGACACCCAAGATTGTCCTCTTGCAACACCTATCTCGGCATTACATCATTTAGGCATCTTGTAGCATGCTTTGCCCTAGGTACCCATATCATCATCTATTTAATTAAATAAATTTTATTTATTTAATTAATTAAATCATTTATATTCATTCTTCTAATATTAATTAAATAATTTATATTATTTAATTAATGAAATCATAAATTCAATGTTAATTAAATAAATCCAAAATTTATTTAATTAATAAAATCCTAAAAGATCTTGTCGCTTTCTTTCCAAAATTGAAGCTCGTGTGCATCTAATTAATTTATTTAATTAGATAATTCATCAATTATCCTTCTCGTCTTTTTCGAGATTTATTTCCTTAAAGCAGGAAATGAAATCTTTCTATCTTTTTTGAAATCTTATCTCATCTTGTTGTATTTCCTCTTTTGTCAAAAATCAAATCATTGTCGAATCTTGTCAAATCTTATCTTCGTCAATGTCACGGCTCTATAAATACAGCCTCTCGCAATCCATTTAGGGGTTGATTCTTCTAGCATCCAGACTCTGTCAAAATCAATCTCCTGTCTCTATCTATCATTCTCTCTATTTGTCATTGTCATTTCAAGTCGTTATGCTGCAGGAATGAGCACTCAACATTCCTCCATTGTCAACCCTTCAAAATCTCGCATTCTCATGCAGGTGGAGAAGAGCAATGGAGATAAATCAAGTCTAGCTTGGAGATCAGTTTGCTTTGCTTTCTTTATTTTAATTTTCATGCTAGTTTGTACTCTATTGTGCTTGATAAGATCTAATTAGTTTATTGTTTTCATTAAACACTAAATCTGCTGATTTTTACCTTATCTACAAGAATCATAGATATATTATAATGATTATAGAGGAGGATATGGTGTAGGTTGATGCCAAGGAAAAATGAGAAGAGAAGATGTGAATTTCAATAAATGTAGTCAAATGGGATAACGTAATTGAATATATGGAAGAAAAGAATAAAACATGTTTATTCTACAATGATCCCAACTATGATTCTTTTAGTTATTAAAAATGCATTAATGCCAACAAGAAGTGAGAATTTTTTTGGGCCAAACACATTGAGAGTATCCAAATTCATTATGATAATTTTAAAACAAAATCCTTAGGATATTAGGTCATTATTAAGAGGAGAAATGGATGAAGAAGAGAAAATTGGTCAATCCTCTCTAACAAACAAGAAATAATTAAAGAAAGATTATTTGGAGAGAAAGGATAAATTGAGAAATAATTCTTTAGTGGAATATAAAAGAAATAGTGGTTACTAGGAGGAAATGATACCACTATTGTAGAAATTTTAGATGAAGATAATGGGGAATACTTTTGTACTAATCAAAGACATTACCTATAGGTTGAGAAAGCCAATAAAATCATTGCACTAAAGAAAAGGAAAGAGGATTACAACAAGGATTTTTTTTTTAAAAGGAATCCAAACTATTAAAAGAATTGATCAACATTGTGAAAGAAGAAAATATATTAGAAAAGTTTTTTTTTTTTTGCAAAGTACTAGAACAAGAATAGAAGTAGAGGCTTAAGGCTACAAATTAGAAATATGATGAAGACCTATAAAAATGGAAGAAGAAACTAATTATGATTAAAATACTCATTCATAAAGTATGGCTCAAAATGTGTTGGTTGATATAGGTGTAGAATTGGCTAAACCAACATCATATAATGCATCAATTGATGGGACCATAATAAACACCATCATTACATGGGGTAATGTTGAAATAAACTTACTTGGGATAAAAATATATATAGATTTTGAGGTCATTGGGATGAAATAACCTTTTGATACATTCATGATCCTATTGAACTTGGAATGGTTTGAAAATTATATAGGGATTTTTTATTCCTAAAAAATAATATTTATCTTGTTTTAGTCCAAATTAAGTGGTACACATTCATCTCTATACAAATATGAGTGTCGCATATGTTAAGGATGTAGTAAAAGAAGAAAATATTAGTGAGTATCAAGATAATAAAGCACTTAATTAACTAGGAAATTTGTAAGAAATAAACCAAATAATATTTACATTTAAAAGGGGAGATTGTCATTGATAGCAACAACTACAACGTAGATTGAAAAGAAGAAATATAAGCATGACTATGGAGTGAGATACAAAGGAGGTCTAGGAAGCTATTGGAGGTAAAACACAGGTTTATAGATTCAAAAGAATTTATAAAATGACCACCAAAATCACTAAAAATGAAGGGAATGTATAATAAATCAAAGGGATAGTGGTGATGATAAAATTGAAGAAGATGTTGCACCATTATATAAAATAGATTTTGAACATGAAGATCTATGAAGGCATTTCACATATCAAGCTACCTAAATACTCAATGATAGGGGATATAATAAGGTATGTAGAAACCATGGAAATAAATTTTGAATATGAATATCTAAGAAGGGAAGCCTTATATGACACTAATATATAATGCGGCAAGGTGGTGGTTCATGCATAAGTCAAATGCCCTAACATTTTTTTCAATAGTAATCAAAATAAGTTATTTACCCTTAGAAGGGCACTAAAAACTCACTCCAAAATTATGTGAGACCATTGATCCCAAGATTAATTTGAGAAATTATATTTGAGAATGAGAAAAAATGAGGGAATATGATGAAATATTTCATGTTCCATTGTAATATTGGACTATATCACCCATAGCCAAAATATGATATATTAATAAAGAGAAGAGGGTGGAAACAAGAGATTTGGATATGATCGAAGATAAATTCTAGATACTATTCTCATTTTATGACCCCTATCTTGTTGATAAAGACAACTGAGAGGGGGGTGAATCAATTGTAACAAGATTTAACCTTTAAAGACTTTTATTGAAAATTAAACAAACCAAAAATCCTTTACTAGTATGATTAAACATTAGGTGCAAAGGAAGAAACTAAAAAAAATAATGCATGCACAATGACTCTAGATTTACGTGGAAAACCCAATAAGGGGAAAACCACAGTGAGTATTAGCTCACATTATAGAGAATATCAAAACTGATTACAAAGTCTTGCTGCTAGAGAAGGCTCACTGCCAAAAGAGGACTTGTTGTCTGGATCAGGACTCACTATCCAACCAAGGGTTAACCACTTGGAGGGCTCACTACCACACGGATACAAAGAAAAACAATCTCAATGCAACAAATATTTCCACCATGATTTGCTCAAACACTTGTAGACATGCTTGAATGATAGAGTACACCTTCAACTCACTACTTTCAGAAACTCACCAATTAGACTTCGCACTGATCTACACCAACTTACTTACATACACACTGATTCCAATCTATCTTGTTCTATTTCTTTGTACTTATATTTCACCAATATCGCATCCTATATTTATAACATCTTCATCTTTGAAACATATCCAAAGTCGGCCATACACCATTTGCATTTACAAATTCAAATTAGGTGCGTGCCAAAATATTCTAGGGTGGAATTAGAATGAGGGAAACCCAATCACACGCTTCAACACACTTCCATAAGCTTTGAAAGTAGTATTAAAAACAAGGTCAACCAAACTAGTGTTAAACACATAAATCAATTAAGCACACACAACCTTAGCACGATCCAATCCTTCTAGATAAAAAAATTATCTTCAACACGATCATATCACCTTAACTCTAGAACCGCAATTCATAAGACTTGAATAAGAAGAAATCTAGAGCAACTACATTTTTCCCAAACCTCAACTAGATTCCTTGAAAAGAACATTTCACAACTAGTGAACATAACTCACACTTTACAATGATCCAAAAGCCCAAATCCTAGATATAGAAACTTCCAACAACCATGATCAACATATCTAAACCACACGAATATAGGAGCAAGTCTTGGAGCAACAACTAAACACCTACAACCTTTCTTCATTACAATTTTCACAATATCCTCAACATATACAACTAATAATAATCATCCATGACATTAATGACAAGAACAACTAGTTGAGAACCAATTAACTAGTTGACATCAATGACAACACCTTCATCATAATTTCTTCATACTTGAAACAATCTCCCCCTTTTTCATTGATGGCAACACATGATGTGAAAAACCATTAAGAGAATAGCTCATAACACACTTCCTCATGATTTTTCTTTCTCCCCCTTAGTAGATACTCTTTTCACATATTTCTTCATACTTGTAACAATATCCCCCTTTGTCATTGATGGTAACACATAATGTGAAAAACCATCAACACAATAGCTCGAAACACACTTCCTCATGATTTTGCTTTCTCCCCTTTAGTAGATACTCTTTTCACAACAAGATACAACAGCAATATGTCAACCTATGCAATGGATAAGGAAATGAAATCTTGTTTTTTACTTAACCAAGCCACCAATCTGCAACCAAGAAATAATGCACCACCACTTGTACTCTTTTTTTCATCGACACAACCAGCCGAATCTGCATCTGTGTAAGAACTTAGTGTAAAATTAGTATCCCTAGGATACGTTAACCCATAATCCTGAGTGTCATTCAAATATCTAAATATCCTTTTAACAATAACATGTGTTTCTTTAGGATCTTCTTGAAATCTAGTTGTAGACACCTAAATTTGGACACTTAATTTATCCAAATTTATCCTCTTTCGTCTAAGCATCCTCTTATTTACATTAATTAAGTAATACTGCTATTATTTAATTAATATCCTTAATTCTTCCAAATCCCTAAGGTATTTAATTAATAAATAAATACCTTATCTCTTTAATCCTCCTTTTCATCAAATGAATTAAATAAATATGACTTATTTAATTCCTCACATGTCACATCCCTTTCTTAATCCTAATTCTAATCTCATCATTAGGGATGTGCACATGCCTAATCCTTGATTAGGATGTGTCACATCCTCCAAATTTTACAAGTTTTCCTCTAATCTTTCTTAGCCACCTAATCCTCCTCTAATCCTTCATTAACTAGCCTAATCAACCTCTCAAGAAATTTTTAATTCCTTTTATCCTTCCAAGGAATATTAAATTTCTTTTTTCTTCCCCACGTGATCTTTGACTTGTCACATCAAGTCACATGTGAACTCTTCCTAATCTCCCACTTGCCTCTAATATGTCATTAATTTATCTAATCAAGTACTTGCACAACCTTAATCACTTAATTAGTTCAACCTAATCTCCATGGAATGTGTCCTAAGTCAACCTTATTAAAGAATTTCTCCTTTTGGAGAAGGCACTCCATTCCCCATGTGAATTTTTAATTCATATTTAATCCCCCAATGCATTTGAAGGAATTTTTAATTCCTTCTCTCATTCCCATGTGGATATTTGAGGAGTTTTTAATTCCTCACATGTCCTCTCACCCACATGGGGACAAGGACCTCCTTTATGAAGAGATCTTATCCCAACCCCAAGGTACTATGTACTACCTCCATGTCATGTACTCTCCTTCCAACTCATGAACACATCATCCTTTTCAAGCCACTTCACATGCCACATGTCAAGATGTGAGGGCTTGTGAGTTATCAACTCACCATAGCCCTACATCTTTGCCTTGTTGGTTTAATCCCAACCATCCATTTCTCTAGAGAATTCAAAAATCTCTATAAGTACCCCCTCTTTTCTATCATTTTGGAGGAGATCATTTATGCTATCCAAACTCTTGCAAAATTTTCTCTTGAGCCATACTTAGCCAAATTCTCATAATTGCATCTATTTTCACGCATTTTCCATCCTCATCTCATCTCATAGATTGCATCTCTTGCCACCAAAGGAGCATACAACATCAAAGATTGAAGGGCCAACCAAAGGATCGATTCAAGACAAGGTGAATCCACTTTATTTGCTATTTTTATTTTGTTTTGAATCCAACTAGGATAATCTTTAGGTATAGGGTGTCTATAGTTGTTATTTGCACTCTTTTTTTTGTTGCTCATTTTCTAACAAGTATTTTCACCCTATCACACTAGCCACAAGACAAATTGCATGCATGATATCTAGTCTAGTAGCAGTCAAATACAAAAAATCCTCCAATCATAGATCTTTACATGCTCTGATCATCCTTAGGTGAATCATCATCTTTACTTAATTTGCAACCAGTCACTATAGGAGTGCATACCAGTTTGGAACCATCCATCCAAAAATTCTTCAACATTTAACTTGCATATTTGATTGTGAAATAAAAATCCATTTCTCTATTTGATTAATTTACAGCCCAAGAAAGAAATCCATCTCTCCACACATAGACATCTCAAATTCTTTTTGTATTTCTTCAATGAACATCTTGCATATAGTTTCATTTCCTCCAAAAATAATGTCATTAACATATACAACCACTATCAAGATCTTTGTCATTTTCAATTCTAAAATAAAGATTACTATCTGTCGTACCTTTATTGAAACCTTGTTAAATCAAATATCTATCTAACCTTGCATACCAAGCTCTAGGAGCTTGCTTCAATCCATATAAATCCTTCTTCAACCTGCAAACCATATCTGGTTGATCTAACAAATGGAATCATTCTAGTTGTTCCATGTAGACCTCTTCTTCTATTTCACCATTCAAGAATACAAACTTAGCATCCATTTGATATACCTTGAGATCTTTATGAGTAGGAAATGCTAAAAACATTTTGATAGCCTCCATTCTTTCCAACAGAGAAAAAGTCTTTTGAAAATTTTTACCTTCTACTTGTGATTAACCCTTAAAGACAAGCCTTGATTTATTTCTAACTACTTTGTTCTCATTTAACTTGTTTTTGAATACCCATTTTGATCCAACTATATTTTTCTTTGTCAATCTAGTGACCAATTCCCATGTTTGATTCTTCTTAGTCTACATAAGTTACCCTTTCATAACTTCCATCCAATACTCATCTTTACATGCTTCACTTATGGTCTTTGTCTGAATCTCAAAAAGTAAACACAAATTTATCTCACCAGCAGTAGTAGCTTTGCTTCTTATCAATACTCCTTTCCTTTTGTCTCCAATGATTTGATTTTTTGAATTATTCTTCTACACATATCTAGGTGTCGTAGGGGAAACCATCAGAGCTTCTTCTTCTTATTCATTCTACTTCTTTTGTTCTTCCACAACTTCAAATATTACACAATCAAGTTCATCAAATACATATCTATCAACTTCAATTTAATTCTTCATTGCTTCATCAACCTTGAAATTTGTGCTTTCTACAATCTTTCTCAGTATTTTATTGAAACATTTGTAAGCTTTTCTCTTAGTAGAATATCCAAGTAAAATACCTTCATCACTTCTATCATCAAACTTGCCTAAATTTTCTTCATTTCATCTGATATAGCATTTTCTTCCAAATTCCTTAAAATACTTAACAGTAGGAATTCTTCCACTCCATAGCTCATAGGGGGTCTTAGTGTTGTTAGCTCTTGCTTGAAGTTGATTGAACACAGATAGAAATGTGAATAGCTTCTCTTGAGTAAACCAACTTCAGTAATCATTGATCTAGCAGCTTCTTGAATTGTTATGTTCTTTCTGTCAACAACTCAATTATGTTGAGGAGTTCTAGGAGAAAATAACTATCTTTTTATTCCATTAACTTCACAAAACATATTAAACTCATGGGAGGTGAATTCACCACCTCTATCAGACCTCAAAAAATTTATTCTCAAATTCACTTTATTCTCTACCATAGCTTTGAATGTCTTGAATCTGTCTAATGCATCATATTATTCTCTTAGAAAAGTAACCCATGTATACCTAGAGTAATCATCAATCAAAAGTATAACTTATCTTTCACTTTGTAGACTTCTCACTCTTGTAGGACCATGGAGATCTGTATGAATCAAATCCAATATTCTATTAGTAGATTGTTCCTTTGATCTAAAGTTGTTTCTTACTTGCTAACAGTTCCTGCAAATAGCATTAACAAGCTTTGTAATCCTTGGTAAATCTCTTACAACTTGCACTGCATTGATCCTTGCCAAGTTATCAAAATTCATATGAGAGATTCTCTGATTCCATAACCAACTATCATTAAT
Organism: Sequoia sempervirens; assembly: GCA_007258455.2. Taxonomy (NCBI): domain Eukaryota; kingdom Viridiplantae; phylum Streptophyta; class Pinopsida; order Cupressales; family Cupressaceae; genus Sequoia; species Sequoia sempervirens. The sequence continues at coordinate 15,078,966 of VDFB02072274.1, read as the reverse complement.
CTGATTCATGAAGCAACATCCATCTACACCCTTAAGCTGATATATATGTCCTTTGTACTTCTTTCCTATAGAAATCATTGTTTTAGATCCTTTCTTGATTTTGCAACTCTCATCCTCAAATACAAGATTATATCCTTCACTACACATTTGTACAACACTCAAGATATTATGCCTTAAACCCTTAGCATAGTAGACATCATTAGTATTATGCTTTCCATCAAAATTTACTAAACATATCCCACAAATTTTAGCACCAGTCACATCTCCAAACATAACTAAGCCTCCATCATATTTTTCTAGCTTAATAAACTTACTCTTATCACCAGTCATGTGATGTGAACAACCACTATTAACAAACCAATAGTTCTTTTGTTTTTTAGCATGTGTAATTTCACAAAATTGCACCTAATGGCAATTTCACATTCAAGCACTTTTCCTAGCATTTATGACACCTAAATGCATCAATGGAAAAAACCCCATTAGTCAAAATTTCATGATTCTAACTCCATGTGGTTCAATGGTGAAGCAACAGTATTTCGGTGACCTATTTCCTAAAAACTTGTGCCTTGGACACTTGTACGATGCACAAACGTCTACATAGCATGCTAGCATCTTGGTGGTTTTTTGAGTTTGAAATGGGGAATCTCGAATCTTGGTTCTCGACACATGTCTCTGCAGCCAATCCTTTAGGTGTAATGGCTCTTTTCCACCCTTGGATGAAACAACACCCCTCCTTTACTCTCATTTTGGGGGTTCTTTCATTCATTCAAGGCTCTCTCTTCAACTTGACTTCACTTCTCAATCTCTTTTACTCTTGGCAACAACACTTCTACAAGCGAAGCCCTATCAGACTAAGGTCCCTACAACAGCCAAAGCTCTCTAGCAAGCATTCAATAGTGCATTCATGTGTTCAAGAGGGGGCTAAGGCCTATTGGTACCACTCTCTCTCTCTCATGTGGGGATTTCTTTTAGCACTCCCTCTTTGTCCATTTTGGTTACTCTCTCTATTTATCTGGTTGTCCGAGGAGGTGGGAACAATAAAGTGATGGTTTGACTATGGCAAGCCCCTATACAAACCCAATATTTTTCCTCATTTGTCTTGTGTGTGAGTTGTCAAAGCAGAGCTCAAAGTGAATACTTGGGTGTTTCATTGTTCGTAATGTCTAATATTGAGTAGCAAATTTAGGATACTTATAATAGTGTTTATTGTTCATCTAGGTTTGGAAGATTTGTCAAAATAATCTATGTATTTATTGTTATTGTTATGGGTCTGATTTGGGAATTTGAGAAGTTATTATTTCATTAGGTCTTGATAGTCACTTATTGAAAGTTCATGAATCTGAAAGAATGTAGCTCTTGCGAGCAGTTGTGGACCCACAGTAAGACCGTAAATCCTGTGGTGAAGCTGAAGGATAGGCGATTGAAGGGTGAGCAGTAAGATAGAAAACGTAGCCGAAAAAGGAAAAGTGAACTCAAGTAAGTTTTGAACTCTTCATAATGGCTAGTCAAGGATATATGAATGCTAGTAGCTCTCTCTCTTCTATTATCCATAATCATTTCCAAGACAAAGAAGAATATGTAGATGAAAATGGAAATTTCAGATTCCCTGATGTCAAAATTTCTGATTTATATCCGGAAAAAGGAATTAAGGCTAAAATGATGAACTCTGTGTGTTAGTCTGAAATAAACCTTAGAGTATTTGGTGTAGGAATTTTCCCTATCTACCTTCCTTTCCTATTACCTGATGACATTAAAATATGGAAATAAAAAGGGTTCTCCATGTGCACTTCTCTTTGGTTGAAATGATCCTGCATCTGCACTTCAATTATGATATTGGTGCAGAATACTTTGCTAGTTTGATAGACACCCGCTATAGAATTTGGGACCAAGCAATTATTGGTCAGTTCAGAGGTCACCTTATAAAAGCATCTGATGAAAGTAAAGGTAGAGATGCTCAGATGTCAGTCTGACCAAATTTCACTATTAACCTTGAAGATAAATATGTGCAATCGGCCTTTTGTCTGCTTTTACAAGTTAAAGGTGTCATTTTGCAACCTGATTTTGTCTATGCCACAATAGGTGGTAGATGCATATATAGATTGTTAAATACTATTTTTCCTCCCTCAAAATTTCTATCCTAGATAAGTTATCCAGAAGCCAACTCGAATGTTGATGATTTTGGTAGACATATAAATGCAACTAGGTTCGATATTGGTTTCCCTGTAATAGAAAAACTCATCAACCAATCCTAGCCTAGATTCCAAGAACTACCAACTCCTTCTAGGAGCCTGCTATCTGAGAAACCTCGTACACAAAGCCAAAAGCTAGCTAGCATAGATCTAAAAGCTCTTCCTGATAAATCCTTGTTTGAGCAGCCTAAAGCCTCAACCAGTGGATGACCAAGTATGTCCACAAGATCTTATTCTATGTCTTATAATCTTCCTAGTAGCTCCAATAAGCCATATCTTGATTACAATCTTGAAGAATCTCTAGGATCATCTAGTCATTTCCCCATGTATAAACAACCCTCTATAAATCCCTATCCATCAAGATCCTCTTTGGCCACACTATCTGATCTCAGTAGTAATCCCAAACTTATGGATAGACTAGCCAACAAGTCAATCAAAGACTTGGTTTGACTCCTAAAGAAGAAGAAAAATCTGATCAAAAGGGTAAAGGGATTAAGATCACAAAAATGGGAGAAAAGGGATGCATGCTAAAAGAAAAAAATCCCCAAAGGAAGCTCTCACAAGTTGGATCTGAAAAGAAAAATATCTATAAAATGGAATTAAATGACCAAGAATAGGAGATAATTGGATATAAGCCTGGTAGGTGGCCAAATCCTGAAACATTCACTCTCATTAATTCCGATAAAAGATTATGGGGAAGCTATGAGGCAAGACTTCATACAGATCTGGGTAGGAAACAAAAGAATTTGGAAGCCCAAAGGAACGAGATGTCATAGTGGATGATTTTTGCTCAGGAAAACATAGATGACATAGCTATTGATGTTAGATTTTCTAGTGATTTGTGTTTAGAAGTTGTAAATAAATTAGAAAGTGTTTCAACTGATTAACAAAATATATATACTTTTGCCTTAAATTCAGAACATTATATTTCTACTATGTCAAATGATATAGCTGGTGTTAGCTATGATGTAAAAGAAGTCCACAAAAGTGTAAAACTATTATTTCTACTCAACAACACCAAGATAGCTATCTTACTCACATCTATGATGATCAACAAAATTATGAAACTGCAAGGAAAGTAAATGATTTGGAAGAAAAAACTCTCATAGATTTTGTTGCAAAGAAACTAGAAAAAGTGAGAATGCTCACTAAAAAGATAAGAGATTCACAAACTGGAAAAGATAGCTCTAAAGAAGAGGACAGAGAGAAGAAATGCAAAGCTATTGAACAACCACCTCCCAAACCAAAGAAGGTACTCATTCAAAGAAGACAAAGTGTAAAGAAAGAAGAAATGATAGCTTCAACTTCTAAGAAACCTTCTCATAAACCAATACCTCATGTTCCTATGCCTAAAATTAAGGAACATAGCCTAGCAAATAAAGAAGAACATTGAAAGATTGGCTTGAAGAATTGGGAGTAGAAAAAGAACAAGCAAAACCTGTATACATGGATGAACCTGGGTTTGCTAACAAATAATATGAAGCTAAAACATCTGATGTTAATACTTTAGTTCTTTATGATAGTTCTAGTGAATCTAAAATTTCTGTAGATAACAATTTTGAAGAAATAGATTTAGATTTTTCTGGTTACAAATAAATTCAAGAAAAGGAACCTTGGGAATCACTAAAGAAGCTGACAATGGACATAGAAATGCAAGAACCGGTTACATAAAATCTCAAACTGACGCAAATGAGACCATATGCTTCTAGTGGATATATTCTAAATATTGATAAGTTAGTGAATCCCTATGATGGTATATGCACATGGACAGACACACTTGAAAACATGTTTGAAAGAAGTGGTTCATGGACAGAATAAGCAAAGGTCTTGTATGTTGTCAGATTAGTGTCTGGAAAACTAAGAAACTGGTGGAATAATCTACCAGACCAAGGACCAGGACCAAAAGTAACCCAAGAACAATCCTTAGATCCTTTGTTAGTAGATCAAAGAAACTTGGGTAAAGATGATATTTTTCAAGTTGGTTTTGATGAATTTAAATGGTTGCTTACTAATTTGTTCTGTGATGATATCTCTAATCAAGCCCTTTAAGCAAATAAAATACTGCAATCAATGAAGCTTAAGAATTTGGAAAAATTTGATGAATACAATTGTATGTTTGAATCATATATGGTTGTTGCAAACAAGATGCATGACCTAACAACAAAGCAGTATTATCTCAATTCACTTCCATGTGGATTAGGAGCTTGGGCACAAGATTACATCATTAGAAAAGAATAGAAGCAGCTTGATGATGTTAGTTTTCCAACCATCAAGAGATTGATCAGATACAAGTTGGAAAAGCAATGTTTGTTAGGAGCTATGTAGCTCAACAAGGAGGAGTATAATTATACCTATAATCTTAAAGAATTTTTTGTTCTTCCTCCTATAAACCAATTAAAATATTTTCAACAGCTAAAGCAATTTAAGAAAGGTGGCTACAGAAGGAAATGTAAGTGCAAAAGGTGTTCTTCTAAAGTCAAATATCATGAAGGAGAATATACCTTTCGATGCAACAAACATGGAAAGTATGGCAATAAGAAAAGGTATAGGGCAGTCCCTTACAAGAGAAGATAGTTCTCCAGACAAGCACTGCCATACTTGTTAAAGAAAAGAGACAGGAAGGTCCCTAAAGGCATAAAATGTTTTATCTACAAAGGACCTCATTATGCTACTAATTTCCCCAAGAAACTAAATCTCGGAACCAAGATATATGCTATGTTCGAATATGAGAATCCAGGATGGGAAATTGTTGATATTAGAAATGTCTCTGATAATTTAGAAAATTTGTATGAATTAGTCAAAATTGTTCCTGACTCAAGTTTTATGATGAGATTTAAGGATCTAAAAGATAGAAATAGAAAAATGCAGAGACATTCTAACTATGAATCAGATAGTTTTAATCCTGATGAATAATTTCCTTACCACACTTCTCAAAGACACATTAAAGGATATTCAAGTAAAATTGCAAATTGAGAAATTGAAAGATCCTTATAAAATGGCAATAACAAAGGAAGAAAGAAAGAAAGTTGTTCATCAACATCTGACTCGTCTTAAACAATTAGAGTCAGATAAGGCAGAAATTGAATCGCAACTTAAATTGCAAAAGAAGCCTTCTAAAGGCTCTGGAAAAGAGGTTGACCATGGATATAAAATTCCTCCATGGCAAAGAGAAAAACCTTCTTCATTCAAATCTTCTTCAAAACATAAGACATCAGACATAGATACTGATGTTATTGTGATTTTTTTAAAAATGATCTTTTAATGAATGATGTGGCAGATCTCATAAGACTATTGAAAACCCAGCATAAAGAAATAAGAAATATTTCTTCCACAATGGGAGAAATCAAAGATCTTCTATTCAAAGAAGACTAGCAGTAATCAGAGTCTGAAAAACTCTCCACCCAAGAAGAAGAAGCAGAAGAAAGCAACAGTGGCAATAGTATAGTCCAGAAGACCAGAGAAAAATCTTGCTCACTATTGCTAGCTAATAATGGAAATTATATTAGATTTTTTTTGTTTTCCAGGATACAAGAAGATTCCTTTTGATGCATTCATAGATACCGGTTCTTCTCGATCATTAGCCAAGACCAACACTATACCTCCAGAATTCTAGAAGCACAGACCTAATTTACCACATAGTTATGCCATCAATGGAGAAAGGATCCATGTGGGAAGGTATGCTTAGGATGTCCACATTGAGATAATGGGAAAGATGTTTGTAACAAATTTTATTGAATATAATGATTTAGAAGATGATGTTTTGTTAGGATTTATGTTTCTTACAAAATATGAGCCTCTTCAATTTTGGAAACATAAGATCCCACTAAGAGATGAAGATGGACAGATTGAAATCCCTGCTCTCAAAATAGTTAATCATAAATTTGAGAACAGTGGGAAAAAAGGTAAGAAAGAATTGGTAAAAGAACTAATAGAAGATGCATCTGATATGTTTGGAGAAATCAGACAAAGATTTGAAATAAAATGTTGCAGCATGAACCCATTACAGTTTTGGTCCCAGGATCATGAAGAATGTGAAACTCAGATATGACCAGAATTCCAATCTATGATACCTCATGAGCCTTCCTACTTGATGAGTCCTACAGAAACAAAGGAGATAGATGAGCATCTAAATGAGCTACTAGGAGGGCACTTCATTCGCCCTAGTAAGAGCCCATTCTCATATCCTACATTCCTAGTTAATAAAAGAGCAAAACAAGCGAGAGGTAAAAAGAGATTTTACATTAATTACAAGCCTTTGAATGATATAATTATTCCTTTCAATTATTTGATTCCTTTCAGTGTTGATTTAATTAGAAGGGCTGCTACTAAAAAAGTATTTTCAAAGTTTGACTGCAAATCTAGATTCTGGCAAATCAAAGTCAAGGAATCAAACAGATATAAAACAACATTTTTAGTTCCTCAAGGACTTTATGAATGGAATGTTATGCCTTTTGGTTTATGCACAGCTCCATCTTATTTTTAGAGGAGAATGGACCAAGCCCTGAGACATTTGAAAGAATTTTGTGTTTTCTATATAGATGATATCCTTGTATTTTTTGATTTGGTCAATAACCATTTGCAGCATTTAGAAGAATTGTATGCAGCTATTAAAAAGCATGGGATATGCTTAACAACAAAGAAAATGGTGATTGAGAAAAGCCAAATTGATTTTCTTGGTTTACATCTAAACAATGGTAGAGTTCAACTTCAACCGCATATCCTCCAACGTATCCAAGAATTTCCTGATATTCTCCAAGAATTTCTTGATATTCTTCAAGACAAAAAGCAAATTGAGAGATTTCTTGGATGTTTAAATTATGTGTCTCCTTTTTACAATGTTTTAGCTGAGGATCATGGAGCCATCCAATCACATCTGAAAGAAGGAAAGGAATAATGGTCACTAGCAGCAACAGAGGTAGTACAAAGAATAAAATCAAAGTGCCAAAATTTTCCCTCTTTGCAAACCCCTACTCCTAATTTTCCTCTATACTTGTACATTGATTCTTCTGATAACACATGGTCTATTGTGTTGATACAGGAAGAAGGGAATGGAAAGAAAAATATTTGTGGCTATAGATCTAGCACATTCACTGAGACTAAAATTAGATATCACATATATGAAAAAGAAATTCTCACTGTCAAAAAGGTATAGAAAAGTTTAAAATTTCCCTTAAGCCAGTTAAGTTTATAGTTCACACTGATAGCCAAGCCATGAGAAGCCTACTTAAAAAGAAACCGAATAAAGATATAGCCCAAGGAAGAATTGCTAGATGGTATTTTGAGTTCCTTAGTTATGATTTTGAGATAGAATGGATCAACGGTGAAAATAATCCCCTAGCTGATACTCTGACAAGAGAACTTGTAGGATCCATCTACCATGATTTAGAATTCAATTCCCTAGATTGGTATAGGCCAGACGGAACCCCAATGTATATGGTAGATTATGGTAATGGCATAATAACCAGTCTTCCATCTCTTCCAAAAGAGATTGTTCAATTATTGTTGGAATCTTACTTCCTCAACAAATGGCTTCTTGACTTAAAATGCCAAATTAGATACTACCATGGACAAGGATTAATAGATTCAGATGAAGAAGAGGAGTTTAAAGCATTACTTGGACTGGATAAAGCTCCGATAAGATACTAGTGTGGAAATAATTCTCTTCACATCCACATCAAAGGTTTGTTTGGTATGAATTGGTCTAAGAAAAGTAAAATGAATTTGCTTAAAAATTTGAAATATGGATTCATTACCAGGATAAGTTTTGATCAGGATATATTTGAAGAATATAGTGATTTAGTTGGAGCAAGATTCAATCTAGATATGGAAGAATTTTTAAATTTGATACATCCTCAACTTTGGAGAAGAATGTGCAGTTCTATGGTGTAGTATCTAACTTGTTATCCCAAAATAGGATATGATTTCCCAAGAATTGAGTCATATCCTCTAGAAGCCAGGTTGAGATCGGAAGTCAAGATTGAAGACATGGAAATTAATTTGAAGGAAGCATCCCTTGCAAGAATAATACAATTTGACCGAGCTTATTCTAAAGATTATGTGGTCCAAATAGACTATGCTTTCAACCCTCAATCAGAAGATTGGCAGTTGATTTACCATGAGTTACCTCATGAATTATTAAATCCAGTACCATTCTAGGCTAGCACATGGGCTTTTTTGTGTTGTGATCTCACCCACGTTAATATGTGACAACAAGATGCAACCTTGTCATAAAAAGCAAAATCCTCATCCACTTACGAGTGCTAAGTGGGCCCTTCTCACTCATGAGTGTTCAAAAAGTGACTGTCTTTATTCTCCACTATGTTAGTGCTCACGACAAACTACTTAACAACTATCTACTCCATAGTGTGGTAGGTAGTGGGATGTGTGTCATCTTTGTATGGACAGACTCCAAAATTCATTGTAATATGCCATGAGGTTACAAGCTCTGCCCCTTCTATAAATTTTTGGGGATGCCTCATTCTCAGCATGAGTTGTCTAGGTTGGATTCTTGAGTCTAGTAGAGAGTCCCAAGTATTGCATATCAGATGTATGCTCTCTCTTGCGCTTTGAGCAATCTGAATGATCAAAAATCTAAGTGCATTTTTGCATGTAATCTAAAAATCTGAAAGCTTTCAATCAATAGAATTTCAATGATTTTGAGTTTCTACAAAATTGGTAATACTGTCTCCATTTCTTCAAAGCCTAAACTATTGCATAAAACTCTTGATCATAAACAAAATACTTCTTCCTTGCATCATTCAAATTTTCACTAAAATAAGCAATGGGTTTACCTTCTTGACTCAAAACAATTCCAATGGCATTGCCACTAGCATCACAATCTACTTATAATACCTCATTGAAATGTGGAAGTGCCAAAATAGGTTGTTATGTGACTTTCTTCTTCAAAAAATCAAAACTCTTTGTTGCTCATGTAGTTCATTTCAACACTTTTATATCCCCTCTCATTGTTTCAGTTAGGGGTGTACAAAATACTACTAAAACATTTGATAAAATTTCTATAAAAAATTTCTAAACCATGAAAGGATCTCACCTGCGTAGCACTCCTTGGTTTATGCCATTCAATGATATCTTTCACCTTCTCTGAGTCCATCTTAAGACCATCTATTGAGAAAAAAATTCCCAGGTATCCTAATTCTTTCTGCACAAAGCTAAACTTCTTCGAATTAATCAACAACTTCTCTTCTCTTAACTTCTCAAAAAAAATTCTCATCCTTTCTCGATTTCACATCTCTCATCCTCAAATACAAGATTATATCCTTTACTACACATTTGTACAACACTCAAGATATTATGCCTTAAACCCTTAGCATAGTAGACATCATTAGTATTATGCTTTCCATCAAAATTTACTAAACATATCCCACAAATTTTAGCACCAGTATCATCTCCAAACATAACTAAGCCTCCATCATATTTTTCTAGTTTAATAAACTTACTCTTATCACCAGTCATGTGATGTGAATAACCACTATCAACAACCCAATAGTTTTTTTCTTGTTTAGCATGTGTAATGTCGCAAAATTGCACCTAATGGAAATTTCACATTCTAGCACTTTTCCTAGCATTTATGACACCTAAATTCATCAATGGAAAAAACCCCATCATTCAAATTTTTGAGATTCTAACTCCATGTGGTTCAATGGTGAAGCAACAGTAGTTCGATGACCTATTTCCTAAAAACTTGTGCCTTGGACACCTGGGTGGTGCACAGACGTCTACACGGCGCGCTAGCATCTTGGTGGTTTTCTAAGTTTGAAATGGGGAATCTTGAATCTTGGTTCTCGACACATGTCTCTGTAGCCAATCCTTCAGGTGTAATGGCTCTTTTCCACCCTTGCATGCAACAAAACCCCTCCTTTACTCTCATTTTGGGGGTTCTTTCATTCATTCAAGGCTCTCTCTTCAACTTGACTTCACTTCTCAATCTCTTCTACTCTTGGAAACAACACTTCTACAAGTGAAGCTCTATCAAACTGAGGTCCCTCCAATAGCCAAAGATCTCTAGAAAGAATTCAATAGTGCATTTGTGTGTTCAAGAGGGGGTTGAGGCCTATTAGTACCACTCTCTCTCTCTTCTATTTTTGGATAGATTAGATCTCTTTATTCATTTACTACTTAGTGTGTGTGTTATCCCCTGAAGTGGGGATTGCTTTTAGCACCTCCTTTTTGTCCATTTTGGTTACTCTCTCTATCTATCTGGGTATCAATGGAGGTGGGAACAATGAAGTGATGGTTTGACTATGACAAGCCCCTATACAAACCCAACATTTTTTCTCATTTTTCTTGTGTTTGGGTTGTCAAAGCAGAGCTCAGAGTGAATACTTGGATTTTTCCTTGTTCATAAGATCCCTCCTAGCTCTCCTTGTGCTTTCTTTAAGTTTTTTCTATTTATCTTGTCATCTTGTTTAATAGACCTCAGATCTAGATTAGATAGTGAAGCTCTAGTCTACCCATTTAATTCCTTGAGCTCTTTGTTACTTAGGATTCCAATGAATTATTCAAACTACAACGCGTCGCGTTGGCATCCTGAATTTGCACTATAGTCCTTTGGCCAAGAGCTCCTCTATCAGAGGAAGAAATCTAGAAGCTTTTCTCTTTTAGGTTCTAAAATAGTCTTTTGCAATGATTAATTTGGATATACTTACTTTTCAATTTCTTCATTTAACTTGTATTGAGGTGGATAAGTGTAGTTCGTTCCATGGGATTCTCTTGAGAATGAAGAGACTCGTGTGCATTGAATCCCCCTTATCTCACATTTTGGTGAACCTGACGTGAAACATGTCAAATCTATTTCTACAATGTTTTAATTTCTATGATAATGCTTTCTCTAAGGAAGATTGTGATATGTTGGATGATGCTCTAGATGATTTCTTAGAAGTGTCTTCCCCTATCTATGAATCTTCTGAGCAAACTTCTTCTCTGCAACCTGAAGAGTTAGTAAACATTGTGGTGGTCTATGTGGCTTCTCCAAGCCCTAAGAAGCTCGTCATTTACTTGAATCTGGCTAGTCCTTTTCCTAATAAGGATCATTATGTCTGTGGCATTTCATATCACAATGATTCTTCAGATCTATACTCGAGGTTTGTAAAAGCTACAAAATCCATGTTTTATAATGTTTTTGGGCACACATATAATACAAGAAGAAAAAAATAGAATTTGGATCAACAACCCTCTATTCCTACATCTCAACCTACTTCTTTACCACCTTCTCAATTGAGTCTTCCTCCAACACCTAAACCTATGACTAAAGCACCTGGTGATTATGATCTTGTCGAGCAACTTTGTATTACTCCAGCTAAGATCTCAATCTTGGATTTACTTTAGACCACTCCAGTTTATCAGGGTATGCTTTAGGAAGCCTTGCAAAATATCCTCTTGCTTGCCTCCGCAAGGCCGATAGATGTTAATTTGTTGATGGCTTATTTTTGTGCAGATTCACCAAATATTACATTCTATCTAAAAGAACTCCTACCTTTGGATGTGTAGAAACAAGGAGATCTATTGATGATTATAATTAATGTTAATATTATTGGTATTAGGTGTACCCTCATTGAAATTGGTTTATCTCTTAACATTTGTGGTATCAATCTATTACCCAATATTAATGTTGATTCTTCTTCTTTAGCTTATTCTTCTTTGTATATTTGTGGGTTTGATAATACTGGTCGTCAGGATCTAGGTATGATAATACTACATTTGCAGCTAGGCTTTGTTACCTTACCCACCTTGGTTTATGTGATGCATGGCCCTTTTCCTTATAATCTTGTTCTAGGGAGACCCTAGATTTATGTTATGGGTGTCATGACTTCCACTCTACATTTCTCTCTATTTTTTTTTGCAAATAATCAAGTAGTCATAGTCAAAGCTAACTCACGAGCTCTTCACCTTTGTGAATTAGCGATTGTTGGTCAGGATTTGGTTGTCTCCACTCTTAAGAATTGTATGTCATCCCCAACTTTTGATGCAATGACATGCTCCTTAGTGATACCCTCCATAGAGGTTGTCCTCAAAGTGAACATCGCTAAAGAAGAGCAACCTAAAGAAAAAAATCCTAAGTCATCCCCATCTACTTCTTATTTTGAATCTAATGTTTTCCTTGGCGATGATTGGGGGTCCTTAGAGTTCTTTAAGTTTTTTATTGGGGAATACAAAGTGAATCCCACTTATCTAAAACTTTTGATAACCTTGAATGCCTCTAATGAAAAAGTGGATAACACTCCTATTAAGAAGGAAAGTTGTAATCCTATTCAAGAGACCAATCATTCCCCCACTAAGGAGGATAGTGCTACTCTTACAAATAATTTTAATGTTTATGAATCAAGTAAAGGAGAAGGTTTTGCTCTCATAGATGTGTTCAATTTCCACTGGTGGATCAAGGCTCTCTATGTGGAACCACCACCTTCCAAATTTTTGCAAACCCATTATGGTTTTGGATATAGACTTGCTTCTCAGTATGGCTATGGGAAAAAATTCCTTAAAAATATTAAGAAAGGAATCCAAGTCCCTATCTACCTTAAGCCTTGTAAGTGCTATTTGGGTTTGGGATGCTCCATTAAACAACCTAAGCACCTTGGTGGAGTGTTAACATGATTTCAATTGAACCTCTTAGCTTGGTCCATCCCAAAATTGATAGAGGATGGGGTGCAGGCTGAAGAAGTCCCCTTAGATGTTTTCTCTTCAATTGAATCATTAGAGGAATTCTTAGGTTCCTACTCCTCTTTAACTCCTTTTCTTCATAAGAGATAATTCCCATATCGCTTGAGTAAAAAGGCATATTTTGGGGAATCTATCTTGAGTATTGATGAGGAGGACCCTCTAGCTAATGTTGATAATGGTGTTCCAATACTATATCCTAAAGACCATAGTTATCTCCTCAAGGGAGATACCACTGAAATCTTTATGGATCCTACGTATTCTAAAAAGGTGATTAAGATTGGGAAGTTCCTTTCTTCTGAAGAAGCTAAGGAGCACTCTAATATTCTACATTCTCACCCTAATATCTTTGCTGGGATGTATGAGGAAATGCTCAGTATTGATGAGTCTATAGTAGTTCACAATATCATTTTATGTCTTGACACTAAGCTAGTTAAGCAAAAAATCTAAAAGATTGATCCCAAGGTCATGTTGTTGGTTAAGTCTGAGATAGAGAAGCTATTGAGAGCAGGATTTATCCATCCAATCGACTACTCCCCTTGGATTTTGAATATCATTGTCGTTAGTAAACCTAATGGTCATATTCATATATGCATTGACTTTTGTGATCTTAACAAGGCTTCTCTTAAGGATGTTTTTCTATTACCTAATATAGATATGCTTTTGGACTCAACTGTAGGCCATGCCTTGTTATCTTCCATGGATGGATTCTTAGGTTACAACTAGATCCGAATTAACCCAAAAGACCAGTACAAGACAGCCTTCACTACCCCTTGGGGTACCTTCTGTTATGTGGTCATGCCCTTTGGGTTAAAGAATACAGGAGCAACTTACCAACGGGAAATGACCTTAATATTTCATGAATTTATTCATAAAGTTTTAGAAGATTATGTTGATGATATCTTGGAAAAATCTATAACCTATCAGGATCATGCGGAAAACCTTCACCTTATTTTTAAAAGACTTCAACTCTACAAGATGAGGCTTAATCCTCTTAAATGTGTCTTTGGTGCAGATGCGGGAAAATTTTTGGGATTTACAGTCTCTCATCATGGAATCAAGGTTGACACAAATAAGATCGATGCATTTTTTAACATGCCTCCACCCAGGAATATTATAGAGTTGCAAAGTTTACAAGGGAAGATTTAGGCAATTCATAGATTCACATCTCAATTGGTTGATCACATCCTTCCTTTCACCTATTTACTAAAAAAGGCCATTCGCTTTATATGGGATGAAGAGTTCCAGAAATATTTTGAGTCAATCAAAACTTATTTGGCCAATCCTCCTATATTAATGTTGGCTATGCAGGATAGGCCCTTTTTCCTCTACCTTGTTGCATCACTGTATGCTTTTGTAGCTTTTCATACTCAGTACGATTATTCCAGGAAAGAGAGGGTAGTCTACTACATTAGTCGTATCCTAGTTGATTATGAAACTCATTATTCATCCATGAGGAAGCAATGCCTTGCTCTTTTTTTTGCAACGTAGAAGCTTAGGCACTACCTTCTTCATGCTGAAACACATGTTATTGTAAAAAGTGATCTTTTGAAACTCTTTTTTTCTAGTGTTGACCTTGTTGGAAGATTAGTGAAATGGGTAATGTTGATTTCTAAGTTTGACATAAAGTTTGTTACTCAAAAGTCGATAAAGGAGAACCAAATATTTTTGGAATGTGGGGCTCCCTTACACTTTTAGGGTTTTGCACCTAAAAGGAGAGAGGTATCAAAAAACCTTGAAGGCTCACTCAAGAATAAGCCCTTGAGATTCCAATGAAAAGATGATTGAAATCTATCTAAGGTGAATGTCCTAGATGCAAAGAAATGATAAAATGGATTGATTATTAATGCAAAACTAAGAAAATGTGAAATTTTTGAAAACATGTGATATGTAGAAAGATAGATTGAATGTGATATAGAACAAGATGGAGAATCCAAATAGAAAGATTGCACCTGGAAACTAATAGAGGCCAAAGTGAAGATAGTGAATGTCTCTGAAATCCTGGAAAATCTAATTTTTTGGCCAACTAGGACTCATATGCCAAGTTGGGTGACTTAGTCCCAGATAAGGGTTTCTACCTAGAAAGCAGTTTTAGAGAAATGGGTACTGGAATCTATAAATTGATCTAGAAAATTGCTCCAGTGGGACTCACACACCACTAATGGCATATTAGTCCTTTTTCTCTTTTTTGAAAATTGAAATTACAAATCTATACTCCAACACCTACACTTCGTTCCTAAACTGAAACCTGGATCTGATTCTGTGAAAACACCTGCAAAATAGAATATAATGTGATTTCTAATGGTGGGTTTTCCTCAGTCAAACCCTTAGTTTGGTATTTAAACCTTGAAAGATATAATGAAATATGCAACAAAACCCTAGCCCTAAGTGCATTTAAGACTAGGAAATATGAAGCAAGATGCAACCCTATTCTAAAATGCAAGAAAAAGATGCATGGATGAAATTTGAGCAATGCAAAACTCACTTTAAGAGACCCTAAATCATTTTAAAGGAATCTTAGTGACATGTAAACCTTCCTTAGGCTGAAGATAGAGAGAAAATGGAAGATGGAATCACTTAGAAAACAAGTCCTTAGGCTTGGCTTGATGGCTAGTTGCATCTCCCCAACCTATAATTCCTCATGATTCTCCATAGGAATCCATGATCAACCCTAAACAATGCAATATCTTGGACAAAAAGTGAGCTTGAAGACTTGCAAAAAACCCTTGAATGTTTCCCTAAAGCTTCTACTTTGTTGTAGATATACCTATGAATCTTCTTGTGAAAGATATTCAACACTTGAATTTTCAATTTGTTTGTTAAAAATGACTAGATGATGTGAAAAATGACCTAAAACTTATATTTATAGGCATCAATACCTAATTGAACATTATTTAGACCTAAAAGGATGACCACTAGAAATTTGAATCAGGTGAATGGTTTTCCTGTTCAAAATTGAAAAATTCCCCAAAAGGGACTAATTCGCCACTCTTGGCAACTTAGTCCCACCAAAGGGGACTCATTCACCCAAGGTGGTGAATGGGTCCCACTTAAGGTTTTTGAAGTGGGTTTTTGAAATTTAAATAATTTAAGTGTTATTTGATGGGATTTATATGATTTTTGAGTGGAATAAGCCTCAAGGTCCAAAATAATGGATCTTAGGGGCCTATAAATGGTAAGTATATGGAGTGATTAATGCAAGGGTTCCAAAATTGGTCCAAATTAAGCTTGAAATTTCCTCTTTCTTCAAGATTATACAATTTTATATGCTACATTTAGCCCCCACTTTAGCACCCATATGACTCTACGTGCATATGCAAGCTAAAGGACTCTAAAAAATACATTTTATTTCATAAAAGGATACTCATTCAGAAGGTGGGAGAATGAAGCACCCAATGTAGTTATCTACAAAACCACAACATGAATTCATTAGCTGTCCAAAAACCCTCTTATGCAACTTCTAGAAGTCAAATTCAAGGGTAGATGTATGCCCCCCTTGATTTTGCTTGCTTTACGGAGGTGGAATCAAGGTAGAATCTATCCACATCGAATAAGGAAAATCATATCATAGGTAATCTCAAGTACTATGCCACATAATGATAGACATTTGATTGTTTTGGGTGCGGAATCATGATTCCAATGCAACAAATGGCATCGAAAACGGAGCTCACTAGCACTCGTTATGTTTTTTTGAATAAAGAACTTTTGAACCCTAATATAGTAAAATACTAGTTTTAAACATAGATAAGAGTTAAAAGGGAAGTATATGGTTACTTACTTTATCATTTTACCTTCTTGTAGCTTGAGAGTGATGAGATAAAAGTGAAAGATGCTGACTAGATAGGACTACAAGCTTGCGAGATTGGACGTGCTACAAGACCAGGTGGCGCACAATAAGCGTTAGCACGAGGTGAGTCAATTTTACTACCTTCGCTTTGTTTCTATGTAGTTATGCAATTATTTTTATGTAGTTCTAGGTTAATTTAGGATCCTGGAAAAAATTTGGCAAAGTGTCCCCTTTTTTTGCCAAGTGTCTCATTTGTTCGCAAAGTTTCCCAAAAGGGTTCTAAAGTGTCTAGGGCCTTTAGGAAAGCACACTAGAGGGACTTTAGCACACTTTTATGATGAAGAATGTAAAATTTAAATATTTGAGATTGCTTATAGGGTATATTTTTACTTTATTGATAGTTACCCACTTGTTCGTGTCAGCATTTGGGTGGTAAACAGCTCAGCTTTCTTAGAGACCTAGTCCCCACACTTTCAACGGAGGACACAGAGCACTTGTAGGCTATTGGGATATATTGGGCATACCTCATGCCCCCATGAGCTACCATGATGCAATGTTTATGTCTCTAGTTAAGCACTGTAATGAAGACACCTGTACATTCCACCTTCCTACTGGTGAGATGATGATCACTCTAGAGGACATCCATCATATCCTCTGAGTTCCTATTCAGGGAGAGTGGGTACGCTTCCAAAGAGATTGTATATTTTCTGAGAAAAAGGCCAACATGCAGTATTGTCTAGGTGGGCCAGTACACAACGAGCGGGTGAGAGCACAGACTGATCTTCTGATGTTGCTATATTCACGAGCCCCAGTGGTGAGATGGATTATGATGCACACAATTGCACTAGTACTCATCCCAGATGGGCATGAAGTTCACCTAGAGGGAGGACTAGTACACTTGATACATAGGATGGAAAAGCATAAGATAGTATATGCCTAGGGGCATTATATCCTAGCACACTTATCCTATGATCTTAGATAGCTCATTTTTTAGGAGGTGGATAGCATGGTACATTGTACACCTCTACAAGTTTGGTACCTTGAGCATATCACTTGTACCAGACCTACCAACTTCCCGTGTCCAATAGCAGTGGGGTATCCTTGGGCCTTTAGCTATCCTCTATGATGGTTGTGGCAGTATGGAGATTTACACTTTTGGAGAGTGAGATTTGACCGACTAGAGGAGGATGAGATCTTATGGAGACCCTATCAGCTAACACTTCAGTGGCCAGATCACACAAGGCAGTTGAGGATATTATAGCTAGACAAATTTTTGGTTGGCTGACATGACCATGTATTATGTCCCTTCTACTACAATCGAGTCATGTGGAAATTTGGGAAGATCTAGACACCACCTAAGGCATGACCCTTTTTCAGGAGATCAGTGTGGAGTGCCCATAGACTAGGTGATACAGTATAGTTCACTTTAGATAATGTTGTTAGGAGTGACTCTGAGTACTCAAATCATGATGAGCCTCCAGTCTCCAACATAGATGATGTTGAGGAGTGGTGGAAAGTATCACAACTAGCTCTTGAAGATCCAATTGATGAGCCTATAGGAGATGTAGGACCATTGGTAGATGAAGGAGATGATATAGAGGACAGGGTCAAGGATGTGTGGTACAAGGATGCAGACATATTTATAGATGTCATTGATGAGGACTATGATGATGATTCAGATCATGATTATGATGGCCAGGATGGAGGGGAGCAGGATGAGAAGGAGGAGGACTAGGAGGAAGAACCACTCATGAGCGAGGGTGATGAGGTAGGAGCTAAGGATCAACACGAGTGGGGAGAGCCCTCACCTATTCGTATGACTAAATCATGAGCAACAACCACAGCAGGCATCAGTACCCATGGTCATAGAAAGGCTAGCACATTTTCCATGCCCCCTACATAGGATGAGGTTGATGTTTCTTAGCCTACCAAAGATATAGGTGATGATATTGTATTTATGCATGTGCTTTGTACTTTTTTTTATTGTTTTATATATATATCATGATTTTTACTAATTGTGTATTGTTACTATCTTACCATAGCTATGAGAGACTGGCAGGATCTCTATTGACAAGCAGCTGCAAAGATAGTGCCAGCATCTATCGATGAGGAGGAGATGGACTCAAATTATGTTCCCCCACCCATTATGGATCATGGCCCAGAGTCACTCATTCCATTCACGAGATTATGAACAACATATGAGAGTTTGAAGAGGTGAGTCTATCGAAATGATGCTATAACAGAGGCACGGTCGTCCCAGACCCCAATAGAGTTTGAGAGACTAGATTCAGAGATAGCTTAGCTACAAGCAGAGATGGATCAGATAGTGGAGGCACATTGGGAGGCCCTAGGACAGATACGGGGCTTAGAGTTTGTGCTCAGATTTAGCGGGTCGCAATCATGATCACATACTACTATCTCTCGATGTAATGTTATCAGACCAGTGCAAGTACCAGATCTCAAGGGGTATGGTAGTCACAGACCTCAATAATATTGTATATATTGATGACATGTACATAAAACTTTATATATATATATGAGCATTTGATGTTGTACTACCTTTCATTATGTGTGGAATGTTAAATGGCGATGTGATTAATTAAATAACCTTTGTAAAATTACTTAATTAATTTCTTCATAATTTAACACATTTTTTGTGATCTAATTAAAAATTACCACAGTTCTCTTAGATACAACATTGTGAGTAAATATGTTATGCTAAATTAAATGTACCTATGGTCTAACTTAACATAACACACAAGATGAATTTTGAATAGTATGAAACCTAAAGTAATTATAAAAATAAATTAAATAATCGCTTTAGTGCTCAGGACACACACATGGCTGGTTTTCAAGAACGAAGCAATGCGAAAGCATATAGGATATAATCTGATAACTCTAACAACACTTCTTTATCATTCATACTATCCAAATGGATTAGACATAATACCAGCGTAGATGTGTGGCATTGATAGGGTCATTGAGGGATGTACCATCTAGCTCTATTAATGTTTAAGTGTGAGATCCATAATTTGTATTGATTATGTAGGGTCCTAACCAATTAGGGCTGAATTTTCCTTTTTCAACGTAGTCTACAGTAGCATTTTGTTGATTTTCATACAAGACTAAGTCACCTTTATTAAATGTCTAAGGAATGACATGATGATTATGCTTACATTGTAATTGCTTAGTGTAGGCTTGGAGATGCTCAAGAGTGTTAATGTGTTGTTCATCAAGAATTTCAAGCTGGTGTAGTCTTTGTTCCTTATAGTTGTCATTATCGATAAGACCTTGAAGAGGAATCCTTAATGTAGGGATTTCTAACTCCAAGGGCATGATTACCTTGGTACCATAGACAAGGTTATAGGGTGTAGTTCCCATAGATAATCTAACATTTTTTTGATAGGCCCATAGCACATATTATAATTGGGTGTACCAATCCTTGTGATGTTTGTTAACAGTTTTCTTGAGGATTTGTTTGAGTCTTATTATTAATTCCATATTTACCATTAGATTGTGGGTAGTATGGTGTTGAAAATCGAATGTATATGAAATGTGTCTAGGAACTTCTTCACATCATTGTTCTTAAATGGTGTTCCATTTTCTAAAATTATTGTGGAAGGGAGTCCAAAGTGGGCAATAATGTGTTCCAATATGAAATGACATATCACATCAGTAGTGGTGGATCGAAGAGGAATAGCCTCTACCCGTTTTGTAAAATAATCGGTTGTTGTAATGATAAACGTATGTCTAGCAGAAGATGGTGGTGATATTTTCCCAATTAGATCCAATCCCCATACTGCGAACAAAAAAATAGGCATTTGGGCATGGAGCTCAAAAGTAGGAGCATGAATCAAATTGTTTTGTTCTTGACATTTGTGACATCGCTTAACATACGCAAAGCAATCTTTTTCCATATTTCTCGAGTAGTATCCCATACGAATGATTTTTTCCACTATCTTCCTCCAAAATGACCTCCATAGGTGCCCACATGAGCATATTCAAGTGCTATATTGATTTCAGAATCCCTAAGACATCTAAGTAAAATGTCATTAAAGGATCTTCTATACAACACATTGGCAAGGATTATGTACTTGGTTGCTGATTTTTGTAAGCAAGTTCGGGTGTTTGTTGTTGTTGGCTCAAGAATCGTATCATCTTTTAAATAGTTATATATTGTATCATACCATTCACTCAAGTCTTCCTCAGTGGTTGTTAACACTTCTTTGGATTTATCATTTATCGAAGGTTTCATGATTGGGTGAACAATAAATGTGATTTCCTTTGAAGGATCTTGAGGTGATATAAGAGAAGCCACACTCGCCATTGCATTTGCATGTTGATTATCTTCTCGTGGGATGTTATCAATGGTGAATCATTCAAAATTTTCCAACAAGGTCATTGTGAGATCCTTATATTTCGATAATTTTTCATGTTTAGCTTGGTAGACTCTGTTTATGTGTTTGATCACTAATTGTGAATCACCAAAGATCTTAATATCTTTGACACCCATAATTAAAGCAGCATGAAATCTAACAATTAATGCCTTATATTCAACTATGTTATTCGTACATAGGAAATTTAATCGATACAACAAGGGAATAGGATTTCCTACAGGTGAAATTAATATAACCCTAGTGCCAAAGCCTATTATACACTTTGATCCGCCAAAATACAATTCCCATGTAGGAACTTCTATGGTCAACACATTGTCATCCAGAAAAGAGTCATTGCTAGGTATTGATAAAGGAGAAGGAGCATCGGCTAAGTGGTTGGTCAAGGCTTGGCCTTTGATTGCTTTTCATGAAAAAAAATTAAAGTCAAACTTAGTCAACATCATCACCCACTTAGCTAGACGTCTTGATAAGTTTGTTTTGTTAAAAAGATGTTTAAGAGGATCAAATTTTGTCATTACTTGTATTTCCGCATGAATTCAAGAGCCAAACATTTTTTTTCGATTGGTGTGTATCGTGTTTCATAATCTATTAGAGTTCGGCTAATATAATAAACAGGATGTTCTTTACCATTGTTGTCTTGTTGAGCCAAAAATTTTGCAAGAGCATGGGCTGGTGCGGCTATCTAAAGGATGAATGGTTTGCTTGGCATAGCGGGTTGTAGAATAGGCAAAGTTGCAAGTTATTTCTTTAAAATCTCAAAGGTTTGTTTACAGTCCTCATTCCAATAAAAATTCACATCCTTTTTGAGGAGATGTGTGAAAAGTAACATTCGATCGGCTAAGGATGCAATGAAACAACAGATGGATTGAATTCTTCCTTGTAACATATGCAATTGGGAAATATTTTTAGGAGGTGGCATGTTGATTATAGCATCAATTTTCTTTGTGTCAACCTCAATGCCTCTATGAGTTATGATAAATCCTACAAAAATTCCACTATCTACTCCAAAGACACTTTTTTGGATTTAGTCTCATGTTGTGTTTGCACATCCATTCAAAGATCCTCTGAATGACATTCACATTGTCTTGTCATGTTAAGGATTTAGCTAAGATGTCATCAACATAATCTTCCAATATGTTATGTATGTAATCATGAAATATCAATGTCATGGCTCATTGATAAGTTTTTCTTGCATTATTTAATCCAAAAGGCATCATAACCCAACAAAATTTCCCCCAAATAGTTGTAAATGTTGTCTTATATTGATCTTGTGGGTTGATGAAGATTTAATTATATCCGGAGAATCCATCCATGAATGACAACAAAGCATGTCCTGCAATTGAATCCACTATCATGTCAATATTAGGAAGGGGAAAATCATCTTTTAAAGAGGCTTTATTCAAGTCATGAAAAATTTGTACACATCCTAATACGATTGTCAGTTTTTGCAACTACGAAAATGTTTGAGATCCAAGGAGAATATTCAATAGGCCAAATGAAACTTGCGTCAAGGATTTTTTCAAGTTCTCATTTGACAAGCAAGGCTATTTTAGGATTCATTTTTCATATCTTTTGTCGAACAGGCTTAGCATTTGTAGCAAGAATGATATTGTGTCACTATCTTTGGATTTATTCCTGGCATGTTTGAATATTTCCAAGCAAAAATTTTAGGAAATTCATGAAGCAAGGTCGTGGTATCCTCTTGTTATTCATCATCAAGGAAATTCCCCATTTTAATGACTTTTTCTTTATCATCTATGTCCATTGGTATATCAATTGTATCTCCCAAGGGAAGCACATTTGACTTAGGAAATTCAAGATCATATTGTTCCATGCTTGTGTCTCTCTTATTGGTTTCCTTGGTACTGATCATAGTGCAACTCTTTTCTTTGAAGAAGATGTATTATCATAAGCACCTAACATTTTTTTCAGAGCCTCATCATTTTCAAAGTACTCCCATGATGGTAGTAAATCCATATCAAGTAATTCAGGATGCTTTAGTGTGAGATTGGTTCTTGGTTTGCATGTGATGGGTTTAATGTTTAGCAATGGTCGTTGACTTTCTTTTGTTGTCTTAGAAAAAGAATATCCCAAACCATTCTTTTTCTCTTGTGTATTAGGTTCTATAGGAACTCAAATGCCTTGTTCATGATTTCCACATCATTTACCATTTTATCCCAATTGTTTCATGAGTTCATAACCCCTTCCATAAAGTCTTTCCATTTATTTTGGGTTGGGTGGTTATTGATAATCTATCTCATCAAAAAAATTTGTGTAAGTTGTATTTTCTTCCAAAGTGGATGAGGTAGATGCTTGGGAAGGTTCTTTTGAATTCTAAGCTAACATAACCATTGGTTGTTCTTTTTTTCCATCCTCTTTTCGTGTGATTATATACTCACCCATAAATGAAGGTGCACGAATTCTAATGATCCCCAATCATCACCTACCAATTTAGACATGAGTTCTTCTTCTTATTTGTTTGTCTCAAGAGGTTCTATGTGAGATGTTGGAATCAATGTGTTCAAAGGACTTGTCATTCCTTTTTTAATTTGTAAGCAACTTTCAGGCTCCTAGGTCTATTTAACTTGATAAAGTTGTTATGCGACACATTCCTTATTCTAAGAAGGAAATCTGAAGGCAACCCATGAAATTTGAACATGGACTCACTTTAAGAATAAATCACTTTAAAGGAATCATTAATGACATGAAAACCTTCCTTAGGCTAAAGATAAAGAGAAAATGGAAGATGAAATCACTTATAAAACAAGTCCTTAGGCTTGGCTTGATGGCTAGTTGCATCTCCCCAACCTAGAATTCTTCATGATTCTCCATAGGCATCCATGATCAAACCTAAACAATGCAATATCTTGGACAAAAAGTGAGCTTGAAGACCTGCAAAAAATCCTTGAATGTTTCCCTAAAGCTTCAACTTTGTTGTAGATAGACTTATGAATCTTCTTGTGAAAGATATTCAACACTTGACTTTTGAATTTGTTTGTTAAAAATGACTAGATGATATGAAAAATGACCTAAAACTTATATTTATAGGCATCAATACCTAATTGAACATTATTTAGACCTCAAAGGCTGACCTCAACTAGAAATTTAAATTACGTTGGTGGTTTCCTACTCAAAATTAAAAAATTCACCAAAAGGGAACAATTTTCCACTCTAGGTGACTTAGATCCACCAAAGGGGACTCATTCGCCCAAGGTGGTGAATGGATCCCACTTAAGATTTTTGAAGTGGATTTTTGAAATTTGAATAATTTAAGTGTTGTTTGTCAGGATTTATATGATTTTTGAGTGGAATAAGCCTCAAGGTCCAAAATAATGGGTCTTAGGGGCCTATAAATGGTAAGTTTATGGAGTGATTAATGCAAAGGTGTCAAAATTGGTCCAAATTAAGAGTGAAATTGCCTCTTTCTTCAAGAGTATACAATTTTCTATGCTACAAGAGGGTCAAGCAATTGTCGATCAATTTGTGCATGCTCCTTCATCTCACTCCTTCCCAGGTTTGGAATTATTCCCTGATGAGAACATGTTGGTGATAAATCATGACCTTGAGTGGAAAATTTACTTCGATGGATCAAGATGCCATACTGGCTCTAGAGTAGGTGTTGTCTTGATCTCATTTGAAGGGAAGTTAATCCCTCTCTCCTTTCGATTGTATTTCCCTTACACTAATAATATCATTGAGTGCGAAGCTTTCATTACTAGCTTGTGTGCCACAATTGCACTAAAAATAAAACATCTTCATATACTTGGTGACTTTGAGCTTATGGTGAATCAAATTACGGGAACCTATCAAGCTAAGCAAAGTAAACTATCTCGGTATTGATACCTTGCTTTTCCTTTCTTAATTGATTTTTGTCCTTCACAATAGACAATGTCCCTAGGAGAGAAAATCAACATACAAATTCCATGGTGAGTTCCACCTCCCTAGTACCTTCAAATGAGGATACAAAAGAATACCACTTTGTGGTTCAAGTCCTTTAGCTTCCTACTATTTTTGATCAACCTGAATCCGATGCTCTTGTGTGCTCTCATGTAGACTTGGGAGAATGGTTTTCTAACATCTATAACTATTTGAAAACTAGAAACTTTCTTGATGATGTGATAAAAATGATCACACTCGTATATGAAATATTTCAACCCATTATGTTGTCTTGTCTGATGTTCTCTATCAAAAATCTTACAATGGTTTACTTCTTTGGTGTATTACTAAAGCGAAAATACCCATTTCCCCTAAGGAAGCCCATTCAGGTTTTGGGGGTGGACACTTTGGGAATAAATCCCTGGTGAGTAAATTGATACACATGGGGTACTTTTGGAAAATGATAGAACAAGACTCCTTCAATTTTGTTAAAAAGTTCCCATAATGTCAAAAACATATTCATCTTATTCATGCTCCTGCACAAGAGTTAAAAAACCAAGCCTCTCCTTGGCCATTTGCAAAATGGGGGTTTGATATTATCGTAAAAATATTACCTCCTTATTCTAAAGTACATCACTACTACAGATTACTTCGCGAAGTGGGTCAAAGCCATCCCACTTTGATCTATGAATGCTGAAGCTATTTGTAGCTTTCTTCTAAATAATATCATCACTCATTTTAGGTTGTCTTCTACACTTTTTTCTGACAATGGTATGCCATTCAAGAACAAGGATGTCAACTAATTCCTGGAGAATTTTCACATTCAACATAGATTTTCTACACCGTATTACCCTCTTTTGGCATGCAAATATGTAAAACTTCAAATTTAAGTGAAATTTTTTATTTTCTAATTTAGTGTGACCAACTTTTTTGAAATTGAGCCCACTAAAGTGAGGACAAAATGTAATGTCACAAAATTGCACCTAAGGGAAATTTCACATTCTAGCACTTTGCCATGCATTTATGACACCTAAACATATTAATGGAAAAAACCCCATGGGTCGAAATGTCATGATTCTAATTCCATGTGGTCCAATGGTGAAGCAATAGTAATCCAAGGACCCATTTCCTGAAAACTTGTGCCTTAGATGCATGCACAACACGTGGACATCTACATGGCATGCTAACGTCCTAGTAGTTTTCTGAGTTTGAAATGGGGAATCTATAATCTTGGTTCTCGACACGTGTCTCTACAACCAAGCCTTTGGGTGTAATAGCTCTTTGTCACCCTTTCATGCAACAAAACCCCTCCTTTACTCTCATTTTGGGGGTTCTTTCATTCATGCAAGGCTCACTTGACTTCACTCATCAAACTCTTCTACTCTTGGCAACAACACTTCTACAAGCAAAGCTCTATCGAACTAAGGTCCCTCCCATAGCCAAATCTCTCTAGCAACCATTCAACGGTGCATTTGTGTGTTCAAGAGGGGGCCAAGGCCTATTGTTAATGCTCTCTCACTCTTTTCTATTTTTGGATAGATTATATTTATTTATTCATTTACTAATTGGTGGTGTGGTTTCTCCTGTTGAAGTGGGGATTGCTTTCACCACCCCCTTTTTTCCATTTTGGTTACTCTTTCTATCTATCTAGTTGTCTGTGGAGGTGGGAACACCGAAGCGGGTGTTTGACTACAGCAAGCTCCTATACAACCCCAACATTTTTCCTCGTTCATCTTGTGTGTAGGCTGTCAAAGTGGAGCTTGAAGTGAATACTTGGATGTTTCATTGTTCATAATATCCCTCCTAGCTCTCATTGTGCTTTCTTTTAGTTTTTGATGTTTATCTTGTCATCATGTTCAATAGACCTTAGATAGGGGTTAGATAGTGAAGCTCTAGTCTGCCTATTTGAGTCCTTGAGCTCTTTGTTGCTTAGGATTCCAGTGCATCATTCAGACTCTAGCGCACCATGTCAGCATCCTAAATTTGTGCTATAGTCCTTTGGTAGAGAGCTCCTCTATTGGATGCATAAATCTAGAAGCTTCACTCTTTCAGGTTCTAAAATAGTCTTTTGTGGTGATTAATCTGGATATACTTTCTTTGCAATTTCTTCACTCAACTTGTATTGAGGTGGATAAGGGAAGTTCATTCTGTGGGATTCTCTTGAGAATGAAGAGACTCGTGTGCAAGAAATCCCCCTTATCTCACAGCATGTAGGGAAAAGATTATAGTATCTTCTTCTTTCTCTTTCTTAGGAGGACATTCCTTAACCTATCTTTTAGATTTAGCAAAAGTAGGTTCAACTTTTATAGCCAAGAACAAGGATTCATTGTCATCAAAATCTCCATAATCAGACTCATCATAAAAAATACTAGCATTCTCATTCGCATAATATGATTTGTTAATCTTCTTGCCTTTGTTTTCTTTCTCAAATCTTTGTTTGTTCCTCTTAGCTCTTTCTAGACATCTCGAAGCATAATGATCTATTCCTCCACAACTAAAGCATTTAAAGGGTAACTTACCTTCATACTTGTTGAATCCTTTCATCATCCTTCTCACAAAGTTAGCTTCTACTTGATCAAGGTTTTCTTCATCCAGATCTTTAGCTTTTGTAGCCTTGAAAGTAGTTTTTGATTTGGATCCATTTCTCAAATTTGGTTTTCTCATCTCATAAGATGTTAGAGTTCCCAATAACTGGTCTTTAGTATAAGTCTTGTAATCCACATATTCTTCAATAACAGATACCTTTTCACTATATACATCAGGAAGAGTTCTAAGAATCTTCTTCATAATCCCAGATTATTCTACTGTAGCACCAAGTTCTTGTATTTCAAATACCATCTCATCCACTCTCAGTACATAAGATTTAATGTTCTCATCTTTAGACATATGGAGGACCTCAAATTGTGCCTCTAAATTTTTCAACTTTGCTTCTTTGACCTTTTCATCTCCTTCATGCATCTTTTCTAAAGCATCCCAGACTTCTTTAGCAGTCTTCATATTTTAAACTTTAATCAACTTGGAATGTGAAAGACTATTCTTCACAATAAAATTCACCTTGTTGTTTGCTTCATGCACCCTGATTTCATTAGTTGTACTCAGACCATTAGCCAAAGGAGTGTAAGTATTCTCATAAGCAATTTGAACGTCATATCCACAATACTCTAGATATCCTTCCATTTTTATTTTCCAAATAGCATAATTTGTTTTATCAAACCTAGGGAATTCAAAAGTGATCTTTATCATCATCCCAGACCTTCCTTAAGTGGTTAATCTTTTCTCCAAGGAACCAAGCTTTGATACCAATTATTGAGAAATACAAATGAGAGGGGGGGTGAATCAGTTGTAATAAGCTTTAACCTTTAAATACTTTCACCAAAAATTAAACAAACCACAAATCTTTTACTCTACTAGTATGATTAAACATTAAGTGCAAAGGCAGAAACTAAAAAAAATCACACATACACAATAACACTAGATTTACTGGAAAACCCAATAAGGGAAAAACCATAGTGATTATTAGCTCGCATTATAGAGAATATCAAAACTGATTACAAAGACTCACTACCAAAGAAGGCTCACTATCAAAATA
Source organism: Sequoia sempervirens (assembly GCA_007258455.2). NCBI lineage: Eukaryota > Viridiplantae > Streptophyta > Pinopsida > Cupressales > Cupressaceae > Sequoia > Sequoia sempervirens. The sequence continues at coordinate 15,050,454 of VDFB02072274.1, read as the reverse complement.
GGACTCACTATCTGGATCAAGACTCACTATCCAACCAAGGGTTAACTACTTGGAGGGCTCACTGCCACACATATATAAAGAAGATAGAAGAGATATGTTACATAGAGAAAAACAATATCAATACAATAGAGATTTCCACCATGATTTTCTCAAACACTTGCAGACATGTTTGAATGATAGAGTACACCTTCAGCTCACTGCTTTCAAAAACTCAACAATTAGACTTCGCACTGATTTGCACAACTCGCATTACATACACACTGATTCCAATCTATCTCGCATCTATCTTGATCTATTTCTTTGTACTTATCTTTTACCAATATCTCATCCTATATTTGTACCATATTCAACTTTGAAACATATCCAAATTCGTACATACACCATTTTCATTTACAAATTCAAATTAGGTGGGTGCCAAAACATTCTAGGGTGGAATTAGAATGAGGGTGACCCAATCACACACTTTAACACGCTTCCATAAGCTTTGAAAGTAGTGTTAAACACAAGGTCGTCCAAACCAGTGTTAAACACATAAATCAATTAAGCACATACAACCTTGCATGATCCAATCCTTCCAGATAACAAAATTGTCTTCAACGGGATCATATCACCTTAACTCCATATCTGCAAGTTATAAGACTCAAACAAGAATAAATCCAAAGCAACTACATTTCTCTTGAACCTTAGCTAGATACCTTGAAAAGCACAATTCACAACTAGTGAACATAACTCACATTGTAAAACGATCAAAAATCCCAAAGCCTGGATATAGGAACTTCCAACAACCATGATCAACATATCTAAACCACATGAACATAGGAGCAAATCCTGGAGAACCAATTGAACACTTGCAACCTTTCTTCATTACAATTTTCTCAATATCCCTGACATATACATCTAATAACCATCATCCATGACATCAATGACAATAGCAACTAGTTGATAACAAGTTAACCAGTTGAAATCAATGACAACACCTTCATCATACTTTCTTCATACTTGCAACATATCTAGGCCCATAAATGGTGTATTACAAATAATGAAGGGAGTAAATTTATTACTAGCAAAGAATTCAAATAAATGTTTGGAGATAAAAAGAAAATTTTAGCACAAAAAAAGAAAATGGAATATGGAAAGTAATTGAATTGATGGATAAGTTAAATAACATATTATAAAGATCCTATTATAGCACAATGAGAAGGGGTGAACATGATAAGAATGAAGAAAACCCTAGAATTTATAAGTCAAAGTAAAAGGAGAAAGGGAGAGATATTTGTATAATATGGTTATTTTGAGTACTTTAATCAACCATTAATTATTAAGGAAGAAAAATGGTGGAAAAAGGGAACCCCAAGATAGCTATGATTAGTGATTGCTAGGAGGTACAAGTGATGTAACTAGCAAAATTGTTGTATTGTTTCCTAAAATATTTATAAATTTAAAATACATCAAAGAGGAAGCATGCATAATTAAAATACAATTAAAAGATGGGGGAAGGTACAAATGAAGGGACTATATTTTATAAATCCTAATGAAAGAACTAAATTCAAGATAAAATTGGGTAAAATGTTAACCAAAGGAATCATCAAACCAATAGAAAATATGAAGTAGATTAGTCCTATGGTAGTTCAACAATAAAAGATAAGGGAAATAAGGATTTTTATTGACTTTAGGGAGCTAAATAATGCATATGGAAATGATTCATTCTCTACACCATTTTATAGAAGAATTGTTGGAATTTGTGGCATGTAGAGAATTTTATTCTTTCATGGATAGATTTTTGGGGTATCATCAAATTAGAATACAAAAGGAAGACCAACAAAAGACCAAATTTATGATTGAATTGAGACATATATGTACATAGTTATGCCTTTTGGTTAAAAAATAGAACCTATCTTATTCAATAAGATAATGATAAATGCCTTCAAATATTCTATTTGTGATTTTCTAGAAGTTTGTTTAGATGATTGGATAGTTTATGAACTAATGAAAGACCATGTCCAGGTGTTTTGTTTGATATTGAAAAGGTGAAAAAGTTTATAAAATTAACTTAATTTGAATATATGTGTGTTTGTGATACTATTTGATACACTTTTAGGACATATAACTTGTAAGGAAGGGGTGGTGGTGGATCCCTTGAAGGTGGCTATAATTTTGAACTTACCACCTCCAAAGATAGTAATTGAGGTTAAAATATTTCTATTATATATTTGATATCACCACAAATTCATTAGAAGTTATGTGGTGATTGTAGGAACTATAGAGGAGTTTTTAAAAATAAGAGAAATACAAATTTTGAATGGATATAGTAGTGTTACGAAGCTTTTGACACACTAAAGAAGAAAATTTTAGAAGTACCTATTCTAATATTCTTAGATTGGAGCATATCATTCCATGTACATGTTGATGCTACAAGAACTACATTGAGAGATATTGGCACAACCCAAGGGAAATAAGGATCGCCCATTACACATTTTCTAGTTGCAAATTATCACAAGAAAAAAAGAATTACACCACCATTGAGAACGAATAATTAGTAATGGTGTATTCTCTATATAAATTTAGATATTTCTTGTTGTATACTCCATTTATATTCTTTATGGATCGTTAGTCTATGAAATATTTAATGAATATACTAGTAATACATGGAATAATCTACATATGGTTGATATTGTTTCAAGAGTTTGAATTCAAGATAGTGGTGAAACTAGATAAAATAAAACAAGATCCAAATTACCTATATAAAACAGATAGAAATGAAGATCAAGGACCCATTTATGATGACTTACCTAGAGAAATTTTATTTAGAGTTAACACAATACTAGAGGAGTTAAGTGATGTTGCACAATTATTTTCAATCATTGAATTTCCTAAAAAGATCTCCAAAGAATAAATAAATAGAATAATTCATAAATCATTACCTTATCCTTTAATTGAGGAAGAAATACATACTATAGGTAGGGATGAGGCTATAAATAGTAGTTTTAGGGCATGAAAGAGAACATTTTAAGAGAAGCACATAAAGGGGATATCATGAGGACACAATTTGGGGATGGAACATTAATGAAGGTGATGTTAGATGAGCTATGGTAGCTCACACTATTTAGAGATGCTAACCAATATGTATAGAGTTGTGATGTATGTCAGAGAGTGGGGAGAATTTTCACACATGATGAAATTCTCTTGTAGCTAGTATTTGTTCAAGAACCATTTGAAAAATGGGCTATATATTTTATTGGACCAATAAATCCCTTAGCTAGGAAGTCTCCTAAAATATTTATAGTAATAAGTGTTGAATACTTAACTAAATGGGAACAAGTGAAGGCTATTAAGGATTGTATTGCCAAAAAAAATTCAAATTTCATATATAAAAATATCATCATAAGATTTGGCTGTCCATTAAGAATAACTAGTGATTAGGGAAAACATTTTATGAATTAATCAATTGCGGAACTTCTAGATAGCTTTATGATAATACACAACTATAGTAGCCCCCATCATCGTTGAGCCAACAAAGAAAGTGAATCTTTCAATAAAATCTTAAGAATTATGCTAGCTAAAATTTATAATAAAAATATTATAGTTTGTGAGGTGAAAATATTGGTGGTATTGTGGGTATATAGAACTACATCAAGCGATTAACAATTTTTTTCCCCTTTTGAGTTGGTTTATAGAACTTACACAAGTTAAAAGAACAAAGTTGTGTGACACTTTCAACCAACTAAATAGTTTTGAGTGAAATGGTTTCACCCTAAACAATTTCACTAGAAACCATGTGGCCTAAATCTGGCACATATAGTTTTGAGCAAAAGCCTTTCACCCAAAATATATAAAATAAAAAATTATCATTAAAAATTTGAAATGTAATTCAATTTGTGTGTAAGTTTTTGGGTGAAACCCTTTTGACTAAAAATGTCTATGTAGCTACCTAAGTGGTAGCTTAGCCCCTCTTTTGGGGAAAATTCAAATAAACTTCAACTTCAACTCTAAATTCCTCCAAATAGGGGTAATTTCGTGAAAATTTGAAAATACCCTTTTGTAGAGCTTATAGTCTAGAATCCTTTTTTTTTGTATTTTTATTATTTTTATTATGATTTTTTAAAATATATTGTAAGTAGGTTTTTATAATAAAACATAGGGCTGATTAGAAATTAAAAAATAAATATTAAAGCATATTCAAAAAAATTTATGGTGCACTAGCGGAGAGAATCCTCTTCAAAAGGGTACATTTTTTAAAATGACAAAAAAATAGACAAAAGTTGATGTCCCATGAAAACTATAATATTCTAGTGAAGTTTCACTTCAAAATGTTATTACAAAAAAATTTTGATCAAACATTCTTCCATGCACTAGATATTGAAGTTGTCTATTTAAGGAAAACATTATGAAAAAAATGGCTTCTTTTTTTGTGACATCCCATCAACCTCACTTTTTTCTAAAATTTTCAACAATTCAAATTTTTATTTTAACTTTATAAAAAAATATATCAAATCATTTAAAAAAAAAAAAATACAAGCATAAACTTCATCAAGAGTTCTACATTTTATTAGATTACATAATTTTGAAATTCAAAACATAAAGGCCACTTTTATGTGGTTGAAATTATTTTTTTGTATTTTTGTTGGTCATTTCCTTTATAAAAGTGTGACATAGGTTTGTGCTTTTAACCCACAACATTACCCATTTAGTATGTAGTATCAAGTTTGAGATTGTAAAGTACCTTTGGCTAAATGAGGAGGGTTCATTACAAGAAATGTTGACAAACTTACAAAAATTAGATAAAAATCAATTGTTGGTGGGATGCAATAAGAGTCAAGAAAATAAATTCCAAAAAGTATGGCATGATAGAAACTTGAGAAGTGAGTCACTCCAGTTTGAGGATAGGGTACTATTGTATGATACCAAATTCAAAAATCCAAGAGAGTTAAAAATGTGGTGGCTTGGACCTTATAAAATTATAGAAATAATATCATTAGGCATGGTTAGATTGAAAGCTCTACAAAATAACATATTAACATGGCACATAAATGGGGCTAAACTAAAATAATGTGTTGTAGGAGATTAGAAATAGAAGTCTATAATTTTATATTATATGTATCATAGTGTATTATATTGTACTTTATAGTAATAGAGCATGGGCATTTCTAAAAAGGGGTGGAGATCATACATTGAGTCTCAATAATAAAAAATGAGAGACAAATAAATTGTTCAATGCATTAAAGACAAACTTTGCTATTGAAAAATTATATAAGTACAACAAAAAGTAAAAGATATCACTTTTATTTATCACTAATACAAAAAATTTGCTGCAAGTATGAGTAGTTGGTGTTGGTATTGATGTCAACGGGCTTATGTTTACATTGGAATTGATGTAAACTAGTTCATTCTTTTGGTTATTGTTGGAAGTGTATTGATGATTGAGAGGTTGTGATGATGCTTTGATTAGTTTCATTATATTCTCATTAGTAAGTGTTACTGGTGTCAACCTCTAGTGTTGCTTTGACAAGATTTTGTTTGTGGATGTTGAGTTGATGTTTTGTAGTTGGTTTGGTGGTATTAAGGAAGTGTTGAAGATGATGAGAATGTGTCTTTGGTGCTTTGTTTCCAAGTTCTTTTGAGAAATTTTGAGTAAAAGAGGAAACAATGTGTTGTAGTGGTGTTCTAGCATTCACAGTGGTGTTTCGGTTTTGCTCCACATTTATTCTATCTTGAAGATCTACTTGTGTGGTCTAGATATGTTGATCAAAAGTGTTCATAGGTGTTCTATCCAGAGTTTCTAGGTCTGGATCATTGTGTGGAGAAAGTTGTGTTTACCAAAATGTGAATTGTGTATTGTAGTGTAAGCATTTATTCAGAGTTTGGCTTTTGGTGTTGTGATTCTAGAAGTTTGTTTTCTCATATCTATCTTCAGTTGAAGTGGTTCAAAATTTGGAGCTCCACAAGTTAGTTTCTTGATTTACAATATGTAAAAGGCTAACTGGGTGTACAAGATTTTTTTCTTCGAGTGAAAGTTGTTGCAAAGGAATTTATTGGATTAAAATGTGTTTATGGAATATTCTAGATTGTGTTCAATAGATGTTTGTTTTTTGTGATTTGTCTCAAGATTAAAGGAAGTGTGTACTTAATTTTTTAATGATGTTTACACTAATTGTGAATTTTCTTTGGTGATTGTGGAAGCGTGGTGTGGCATGTATGAGTGGATTTAGGTCTAAGTTAATATTTGATGTGGTCCACCTACATTCCTTTCCACAACAAGAATATTTTGGTACTAACTATTGTGTGGTCTCATAACATGCCCTATTTTTCCCTTGGCAAAATGTGGACCCCCCAATTTTTTTCCTTTCTTTGCTTTCTACTTGTATTGGTATGTTTCTTCGAGAGGAAATGGTAAAATGAAAGGTCTTGCTTCAAAATGCTTGGCTCCCACTCAATTTGATGTCTCCCTTGGTTTGGGGTGTTTACAAAAAATTTTCCCTATAGTTTTATTGTTTATCGGTATTCCTAGGTTTTCACGTGTTGGGTGTTGTTGGTCTAAGTTTAGTGCATATTTTGCAAAGCTCGTATTGTGCTCAGCTAGTCATTGTACCCAATGACATTTCAACCAAGAGAATTTTTCCCAAGTGTGCGTGAGTTATCACTTCTTTGGTTAATCTAGGTCATGTCTTTTCTTTGAAACTACAAACTAGAAGTTTTTGGAATTGAGTCCATTTGAACTTAATAGGTCTTGCTTTTTACCCGCACGCAAGTGCCCTTTGCACCCGGTTCTCATAAACTCAGTAAGGTAAAAACCTAACCCGGTAACATTTTGTGACCATGCGTCAAGTGTTTCAAAATCCTATTGCTAGTTATTCATTCAGCATCTAGGTCAGACACTTCTTTTGATGCCTTTGTCCTATGGGGACTAATGTGATATGAAAATGTGCCACATTTTCTACCTATCCCTTTCGCCCTGATGTATAAATCAAGGTTTTCATGATGTGAACCCTAATTTTCTATGATTGCGCCTTTGTTCAGGGTAATTAATGCAAAGTAAAAGGAATTAATAAAGGTGGTGAACAACACATACTTTTCACCACCTCGAGCATGAAGTTGCTTCCATAGTACACTATCTTGTGTGATATCATCTAATTGCAAGAGCATTAATGAATTAAAAAAAACGTTGAGGCACGCAAAGAGAGGAAGTAATTTTCTGAGCATGAAAGAACGTGTTTATTAGGGTTAGAACCTATGTTTGTTCAACCATTCTATCAGCTAAACCATGTACTTTTCTTTTAACTAAACTTTGTTAATATTTTATGCACACATGGTTCTGATTATATGGTATTACCTCTAGTTAATTCTTGAAGAGAAATACTATTATTCTAAAGGAATTTAACCTAATTCTAGTATGTGAATGGTTATGGGTGAGGATTTTTTATGAATTATCAAGAATGCATGGATAAAATTATCCCTAACTAGTATGTAGAGCATATATACACTAATAATGCAGGAAATTGAAGGAGATATGAGTACTTCATAGAAGAAGAATCCCAATGAAGAATTTGAATTTCTTGTCTTATAAGTCGTGCCTATCTATGGTATGATTATAGATACCCATCCAAGAAGTTTTAATGAGTATGAATTTTCTTGAAGGATTCATCAAGAAGATGCCACATAGTGCAATAAAAATATGGTCGCTAGTGGAATGCATTTGGTAGGAGGGTTCCCATTAGCAATGGAGGCTCTTGGATTGGTTCTTGAGTGCATGAGGTGGTATGACACAAAAAGGAGGGATATTGTGAAAGAAGGGAGATTCTATGCAGACCTCTCGATAGATGGTATTGTATATACATTTAGCCTCCCCTTGTTCACCAAAATGAATAAATTTGAAATGAAGGATGCGAACACAACATATAAAAGCTCAAAAGAGAAAAATAAGAAGTTCATGTTATTAGTATGGTTCTAGGAAAAGATGGAGAGGATTCCAAAGTGTATCCTAAGGTCGTTATTCATTCAAAAAATCTAGGAGATTATAACCTTATTGAACAAAATGGTTGGATGCAGAGATGACAGTAAATTTGAACCATGAATGTTCAAAATCATTAGGAAAATGAGGGAAAACCTTGTCCAAATTCATTGAGGAAGAACTATTAGTGACAAATTGCATGGACATATGCAAACATTTTTAACTACTCAGTGGTTCACTATGTCCTCATGTGTTGTTTATTCTTATGCCCTAAGGGAAAATATACAAGGTTTGAATAGAGTTTAATGGCATGAATTTTCACCCCTTGCAAATTCCCCATTTATACACCCCTTACCTTAGAAAATGTGATCCCAATGGTGTATTTTCCACATTTGCTACATGTTTCATCCACTTGGCAACTCATTTGTGTGTCGATGGGGGAATTTCTCTCGGGGACGCTAGTGTGACGCGTAGACGTATGCACGACATGCTTCCATCCTAACATGATTCCTACCTCTGGAATCCAGAGAGGCATTACACTCCTCCATTGGATGTGAAGTGTAACATCCGTTGATCCTTGGATCAACTTCAAATGGTTTTTTTCCTCCTTCATTCATTCAAATTGGTTATTCCTTCATTCAATCCAACTGCTTCATAGTTCTTCAATATTGAACACATTTTTTTACAACTTCTTGATCAGTCGCACTCACTTTTAGCTCTTTCACGCTTCACCACCACCATTGTATTTGTAATTTGTTCCTTGGTTGGCTCCTCCTCTTTGTTATTGCAGTAGTGTTGGCCTTGGAGAGTTTGCGAGCTTACATCTTCCATTTTCCTTGAGTGCACTTGGTTGAGAAGGTTATATCCTTTCATTTCCATTTAATTTTACATCATCTACTCACATAGTAGAATATTGTTGTTTTAGCATTGCTTGGTATTTCCATTTTTATAGCTTCTTTATCATCTTTCTCCAATTGTTGCTATCTAGCTATCCGTGGAGGTGGAAACACCATAGCGAGGGACTAACTAAGGTAGTCCTCTAAACACAACCCCAACATTTTCTCATTCTTGTGTGAGTGGGTTGTTCGTCAAGTGAAGATCTCTAAGGCCTCAACTTGTGAGTTTAAAGGTTTGTTTCTACTACATTTCTCTCATCCAATTCTAGTTTAGTATTGTTAAATTATTCTTCTTGTTATTTCCATTATTCTACAATTTCCATCCCTATCATAGTATAAAATTCTAATAATTAGGTATTTAGTAGATTTTTGGCTTTTTGTATTGTAATTCACACTTTTTGTTTGTACAACCACTAGCGCATCCCTAAGACCCCAACATGGCACATTGGAATTTGTGTTTTGCATTGCAGTCCCTTGGCAATAAGTTGTCTAAGTCATAGTTCAGACCCAATAAACCAGCTCTCCTGATCCCTTAAAACAATTGGGTGTGCAAAAGGATAGTAGCAACCATATTCTTCCTCATTTTCAACCTTTTAATGTTAAACCTTTTAAATCCATTCATCTAGCTTGAGGTAGATCAAGGCAGCCTATTGTTCTAGACTCTCCTATGACTTGGAGTCCCTGAGCAATTGGCCCCCCTCCTCTACATTTTGGTGAACCCAACATGAAATATTTTGGTTTTGTTTTGTAGTGTTGAAGGAATCTTCTCTTGTTTTCTAGGTGTGTTGTAGGTGTGTGTGTTGTAGAGCTCATAGCCTTGCAACCCAACCTAAGACCCCTAGCGACATAGTTAGAAGGATCCCTAGACATTGTGAAGAAAAATATAGAATAGGTCACTATCTAATTTTTGAACTTTTTGGGTATCCCAAGGAAGTCCTTTTCAGAGTAGGTAAACATGGCCTCCTTTATGCATCTTCCCATCCCTTTTGTGCAACTTGTGAATAGGTTACCTGTTATAACCTTTACATCACAAGAGTTGCATATGAACGTGAATAGAGAACCCTTTCCTCTATACATTCTCGCTCGTATCAATGGGATCATCATAATTGGTGTTCTTGTTGATCTTATGTGTTGTGTCAATGTTATAACAAAGGAGATTAAGCTAATAAATTCCTTACATAAGGATGGGTACAATGAATCAAAGAGCACAATACATACACACGATGGACTCTTGGTCCCTCCAATTGGTTCCATCACCCTTTTAGTCCAGGTAGGACCTAATATTTCAAATTCTCTTTTCGATATCATCCCAGAGTTTAACTTGTTCAGAGTGAAGCTAGGCATCCCATGGCTAGTTTTCATGAACGTAGTTTAGTAGTTCATAAGTGTTTGAATTTTTCTCATGAGGGATATGTGCATGTTGTGAATGACACTGAATATAAACCTTTAGTGTCAAGTGGGGACTACTTGTTAGATCACTTCTCACCTACTCCTATTCATCTTCTTCCTATAAGAACAAACCTACTATATCTCACCTATGTTAAATACAAGAATGGGGGCATAGCATCAAAATTAACGTACCCTATCTCCCCTTACACTATTTTAGTTAAGGATTCTATGATCACACATTATCAAGCTACCTCTTCCTCCTCTTAAAATGGGAAGGGGAAGTCTACTCGTGCCTAGGAGTCTTCCTCTTCTTTTATTGTTTCATCTGCTTCTGCCTCCTGCCCTTTTGTGACACCTCTAGATTCTACTCTCATTCCTCGCATGGTGAGTTTGATGCATCCCACATGGTAGAAGGCCAAGCATCAAGTATTTGAGCTTCTCATCCTACCCACAATGTCAAGGCTCATTGTCTAGGGTAAGGGGAAGCACCCTTGTGGAGTTTTCCCTACATCTCAGCCTCCTACTACTCCTACCCCTTAGGAAATGAATTGGAAGAGGCTCACTACCAAGGTTCCCGAGTCTACTTCTCCACATGTTTCAATCTCTACTCTTATGCTTCTTACTTATGCTCCCATTTAGGAGGTTTCCCTTCCACCGATCACAATTATGGAGGACATGCCTATGGTGGAACAATAGACTCTTGCTCCTTCTAAAGCAATGAGTTATAGTTCTCAGAGCCAAAGAAATCAGTGTACATATGAGCATAAGCGTCAGAGGAAGGCTCTGGCTATTGAGTATGTTGCCTTGTAGAAGGTAGAAGAGGAGCCAACAGCTCTTGTTTTAGCATCTCCTATTGTTCCCCCTTCTTCTACTTCTACTTTGGTTATTGTCACCTCGATATTGCTTCTAACTCCTCCTGTGAATGCTAATGACCCTCACCCTAAGAGAGTGCAGGTGTTCATTGCTCCCTCAGTGGATCCTCTTCTTTTGATGTCCCTTCTAGGAATTCCTCTGTCTTCCTGGTCCGTGGACATACCAAACACCATGGTGGTGTCTATTGCAGCCTTTTCCTCTTCCTCCACACCTTTTGCTTCATCTGTGGGGATCCCACATCCTTTGATGAAGCATAAGTTAGAGGATTACCTCACTTCCAATGGAGGTCAAATGAAGGGATCACATTCTTCAAGAAAGGGTTCCTCTTTGGCTTGCGCCATCCTTGTGACAGAGGCAACCCCAGCATCTCTCAAGTTTTTCACCGTCTCTCTTAACGAGATTCATGGTGGATCTCAAGCACCTCCTTCATCTCCCATCTAGTTAACAAATGGCACTCCCATCAAGTGCATGTTTAAGTTGGTTGATGATGTCTCAACTTTGTCAGTGATCTTTGCAAGATTGATGGCGTTTACCTCATAGGAGTTGAGTGAAGAAGACCTCGAGGGGCCCTCTTCCTTATCTCTTATCACAATAGATTCATAGGGTGCTCCCCTTTATATCTCACTCTTATAGGCTCATCTTCCCTCTCTCTATAATGATCTAGATTGGGAGTATGATGACCTCCTGGTTGATGAGGACTGGGAGAGAACCTCTTCTTTATCTATAGATTAGATTTGTGTGTGTGTTTTGTTTCCCCTATGCTTATTTTATGTGTTCCTAGAGGACCCTTGTCACCCTCATAGGTGTTTGGATAAGAGTTAAATTGTGTCATAAAATTCCTCTATTTTTTGCATCATTCTTCTATATGTTGTATCTTGATTTTCAACAATTGGGGACGATGCAAAGTGTTGGAGGAATTTACACCTTCCTTCCTTGTTGACCCATATTTTTATTTTTATTTTGTCTTCATGTTCTCTTCTTCATGTTTTGATACATTTGGGGATTGATGATAGTGTAAACCTTCATCCTAAACCTACAATAGCACAAGAAACAAACAAAAAATTAGCTCGAATGCAAGCTAGAATATAGATTCCTCAAGAAATTCATTTAAATTGCAAAAGAGAGAGGAAATGAAATGAAGAACACAACAAAACTTAAAACATATCAAATCCTATTCTAAAGCAAAGAAAACTCTTAATCTCTTGAGGGAATTGGTGCCAATTTGATGTGAAAATTGGCCCTTTCCCAACTCCAATGATGCAATGGTGATTTGGTGATGAAAGTTGATCCACTTTGATGAAGAGTGATGAATGCTCCAAGATAAAAACCTGCATAACCTAGCTATAACTCAAAACTATGGATGAAGATTGCTAAAGATTTGAGTATAGTAAGTTTACTCAAGTTGCGGATGATCAAATGAGGAGATTAGCCTCTTATTTATAGAAAGAAAGAGTTGAAGATTGAAAGATAGGATGAATGTGGGATAAAAGATAAACCAATGACATGATGCCATTTGTCAACATGTGAAAGGATAAAGGATGTGCAAGTTTTGTTGAATGTGCCAATAAATGCCAATATTTTAATTTTTAAATTGTATTAATGACAAGGCGGAGGGAGAGTCAAATGGAGTAATAGCCACTTGGCTCAATGCAAAAGGACTTCTAAGAGGGAGTGAATGCCTTGTTGGAAGGACAAAGTCCACTTAGATTTGAATTTCAAACTTGAAGAATATTCCTCCTTTATGCCATGTTGAAGATAAATGGAGATTTAATAAATCAAATAACTCTATTTTAAAGTGCAAGTGGCAAAAGATGGAGGATGGGACATGAGAAGAGATTAAATGAATCAAGGTTAATTAATTTAATGAAGGATTAAATGATGTGACCTATTTGACTTAAATTTATGGATTGACTTAAATCAAATATGAGAAGAATGTGATTTAAAGATTTAATTAAATAAAGGGTTTTGATTTATTTAACTAAGGGGATGAAGATAGATTAAATTAAATAAGGTTTTAATTTACTTAATTTAATAGATAAACCTTATAGATTTAATTAAATAGAATTAATTATTTAATTAAATAGGGATAATTAGATCAGATTGATTGATTTAATTAAAAAAAAAAGAGAGACTTAATTAAATACATCATTTATTTAATTAAGAGAGGAAAATAAATAAATTTAATCAAATAAAGATATTCGATTAAATGGTTAGACCGAGGGATGATTTAGGAAGAAATGGTGTTAGTGATCAAGATCATATGTCCAATGTCAATTAGTACATTTTACGCGTCTACATTTTTCCCCTCTTTGAAGCAATGCACCCATTGTGTTGATTCAAAGAAATAAACAGTCTCGATCAAAGCCAAAAAAAATTGTTTTCAAAATTTTGCCCCACTGCTGCCCTTGCGAGAGAAATCATGCTAATATACTGCCCCCTTGAGAGATTGGATGAAAATTTTGATTCTTGGGTGATCTCACGAAAAAAAAGGACAAGGTGCCCGATAGGTCCAGAAAGGCTGTGGGAGGCCAAAAACGTGTCCAAATACAATAAAACGATGTAAAGCAGGCTTCAACTAGACTAAAACAAGTTCAAGAGTTCAAAACCCTAGCAGGATAGCCAAATAGGGTCAAAAAACCCTAATTTTTAGGCTTAAAAAGGCTCTGAGGGGTCACTTTCACTTCATTTTCACACATAGCCTTTTAGCAATTTTGCAATTTGAGCTCTGATACTTCAACGAGATGGCACAACCATAGCTTCCAATGCATATTTCTGATCGAGTCTAGACATACCAGCTACCTCCCGACATTGGGGCACCAGTAAGTGATCCTTACTTGAGCTTCATTTTTTGTTATTTGTGATTATTTAATGCTTTTAAACTTAGCTTCTCTGTAGCAGTGCTATATAGCATCGCTCAAAATTCAAACTGCACTGTTCAGTGGCTCAAAATGACTCACCACCATAGAACGCACCATCGTGGTGGAGTTTGGAGTTTGGAAACAAACTTCAAACTTCAACACATATGATACCTCCAGCAAGGGCACTTCAAATTCTGACGCGGTGGCGGACTTTTAGACTAGGATTTTTGCCAAACTACACCTCTTTTAGAAAAGTGCACCATGGCGGTACATTTTAAGACTTTCGCAGTCCCAGCATCGCAGTTTAAAATTCAAACTGCGATGCCTTCACAGATAGCGACGTTGGGATGGCTTTTTGGATGCTTAGAATAAAATTTCTCAAAATTTTTAACATGGTGACCTTTCCTGATGCAGGATGCGGCGAGGGAGCTTTATTCTCGGGAGCATAGATTGCAGGAGATTTTTGTTTACCTGGGAGATTTGAGCGACAAGGAGCAGGATCGGCTGTGAGACATGGGACTATGGTACATTGCTTATGCAACACCTGTGTGGACCCACCTTGGGATGATGTCAATGCTTGTCGATAGATGGTACAGTGAGACCTCATCCTTCCACCTTCCTATTGGTGAGGCCACCGTCACCTTGGAGGATGTGTGGCAGATCCTCAAACTATCGATACATGAGCGGTGCATTATTCACGATATGGATGTCAGACGGGATGCTTGTCACACAATCCTTGCTACAAAGGACATTATATACTGTGAGGGTTAGATAGAGTTAGAGCATCACAAGACCCTGACTTCACCCTTCTGCTTAGTGGTTGCAGCGATCATTTCAAATCTCGTTGCTCCAGATCAGCGAGCCTGGTATTTCAATCTTGGCTAGGGGCTCTACTAGGAGCAGATGGTGATGCACAACAGGCTTGTTCATTTTTCTTGGGGGCCTGTTCTTCTAGCCTCCCTCTACAGGGATTTACATGAGTACATATACCTCAATTGCAAAGAACTTGGAGTAGGTGTTACGCTTCTTCATGTGTGGGCGTGGGAACACATCTCCGTTCTTTGGCCGCGAGTCATTGCAGTGTCGATGGGGCTTGATGATCCCTTAGTGTGGCGCTATAGAGGTGGTGTGCCTTTTACACACACGGGCAAGCACGGGATTCCTCACTAGAGGAGGGTCCTGGATGATATGAAGGTTTTCACATGGCGCTCGTACCTTGGTCAGCCCAGATGGGTCGATGATGTACAACAATTATTCTTTTCCTGCCAGGACTGCTTTATGCAGGGGCAGGAGCATATGATGGTCAAGAGATACCTACCAGGGCGCATTCAGTGTTAGTTTGGTGAGCCACAAGACCGACTAGATGATGACTACTTGGCCATATTTGCTCGCACGGTATTGCAGGGTTTGTCGGGGTGATATGTGTTGAAAAATGAGGTGTTTTCTTAGCTTAATACTCTGTAAAAATTTAATATTCCTGATCTAAGTAATCTCTTTCTTTGTTACATATATTCTTTGTGGGTGATTACCTTGATTAATCCATTTTACTGTTGTAGAATGAAGAGAGAAGTTGATAGAAGAACTAGACAGGATATTAGAAAGATTACACAAGATGTATCGTAGAGAAACCCTTTCAGGAAAAAACTCCACCAAGAATTATTCTATTATTCAATCTTTGAATTACAATAGCTCCAATTCTTGCTTGAGAATGCTTCTTCTCTCTTTACCAATCTTCTTCACACCTGCAAATAACAATTATAAAAACTCTCTTCAACTTGAATGATATATAGAGACAATATGCAACCTTGTAATCTCCAAATGGTGATAATTACAATGCACAAGCTCAAGCCTTAGAAAAGGTACACCATATTGCTTCAAGTTGAGTTCTACTATGAAGACCAAAGCTTAGAACATGTGCTTTACCCATTTGGGCGTCCCAAACTAAAGCTACAACTCATCCTTCACTTCGGTGATAATTACAAAGCTCTTCCTCAAAGATGGCACCCAAAAGAGGGTCCCACTTAACATAGCCTTCAAAAATATCTTATCATGCATTGGAGTTAATTCCAAGAAAGCATCTTGGGCACCCAAGTTAGCTCCAAGTGATTTCTTGTTAACTGAAACATTTACTCAACACCATTCATGCAAGAATGGTCATCCCCTGTTAACTGGAGGTAGTCCATGTTATCTGTCATACAACTCAATGTTATTAGCCATGCATTCCAAGTTAACTAAAATTAACTAACATACAACTGAAACTAACTAAAGACAATTGAACCATAACTGAACTAAACTAAACTAAACTAATTCTGAACTGAACTGAACTGAACTGAACTAAACTAAACTGAACTGAACTGAACTGAACTGAACTGAACTGATCTGATCTGAACTGAACTGAACTTCAAGCATGCAAACATCAAATCCTAACTCCTAGGATCTTTACATGCATTCAGAAGTGTTAACTGTTACTCTGTATAGTTAACTGAACACAAGGTGAGTTTCACCTTACCATGTGTGCACCCACATGTTCCTATTATTTAGGAATAACTACAAATGTCAATTTCATGATTTATTTCATCCAAATAATTAATATCATCCTAATCTTAGTGTTGTTGAACACATTCCAAGAACTTAGGCAATACATGAAATAATTAATGTTTAGGATTTTCAATTAAATTGCATCCTATTTCCAACAATATGTTCCTGCCTCTGAGGTGGTAGACAGTTTTAGATAGTTGGTGGCTCGGTCATGGGTGTATGATCAGGGGCCCGCATATCTAGGCATGACACAAGCCTACAAATATTGGTTTTGGCCACCCCTACAATTGATAGTTCTAGGTGCACCCTCCACTTGATGGAGATCGAGGGGTAGAGGGGGAGGATGAGGACGGAGAGAGGGTGAGTGGCAGGATTAGCCGGTCAGGGCTCTAGTTCAACCGGTCCAGGAAGATGTTCATATGCAGGATCAAGACCAGGGGCCAGCCAGGAAGTAGGATCAGGCAAATGCACCACCACAATTTGAGGGTGAGGATCAGCCTCACATGCATCCCCCACGAGCACAGCCAGCAGGATAGCCATATCCCCGAGATGCGCAGATTGCATAGTTGCAGGCTCATATTCAAACTTTGATGGTGGAGAGGGATCAGGCCAGGGTCGAGAGAGACTAGGCCATTTTACAAAGACAAGCCACAAAGCTACATGTGGTTGAGAAGATGGGTCGAAGACGGCAGCTAGAGAGCATGGTGGCCTCCTCCTCTCATAACACAGTGCCTCTTCATTCTTACAAGGAGGCCATCCAGGAGGCAGACTATTATCGTTTTCTTTATCATCATGTCGTACCCAGAGTAAGTTGGGCCCCAGACTACTCACAGTGGACCAGCCACAGATGAGCAAAGGGTCATGGTGATAGAGGCAAGGGTAGCAGATAGGAGGGATAGGCCTCATTTTGATCGAGATATCATTTTTTTGTGCCATATGGGCTCATTTTTAATAGCCCGTTGGTCCTTTTTGTACTTATTGGCATACACATGTACAGTGATCCGATTATTTTGTACTATGATAGTTACCCGATGATATATGATGTGAGATGATGATGTTGATATGATGTGATGTGTATCATTTATTTATTATGCATTTATGGATGGTTATGTTTCTATATGCTATGCAATAATGTTATGGTGTTATGCGATGTATATATAGATGCATTTCTTTCTAATGGTGTATGCATTATGTGATGGTTATGCAACTAATATATCTATATTATGCTTCTAATAAATGACATGGATATGCAAAATGGATTCATATGATATATGATATGGATGGATGATAAGTACGTTTATATGATGATGTAATCTATATGTTGATGCAAATGCAATGATTTGTGCAATCATTTCTTTTTCAATTCCTTTTTTCGTTATGATGGTGATGATGATGCAGTGATCATGCTATGTGGTTATGAATGTATGGATGTACATGATTTTTCATGTATGATATCCGCTTGTGACGATGTTTATGATGTGATATGCAAAATGGTATGGAGATGATTTATGGTGTATACGCAAAATGATATGTGAGTCATGATTATAAATGCTTTTATAATTATGGATGGATGTATTCTTTTAATGTAATGGATTTTATAATGTTTATGTTCCTTATTTTAATTGTGCATTGAATGCTTATAATGATATGGAATGATTTGTAAAATGAAATGCAAAAATGATTGTGATGTGGTTAGTTATGATATGTTCTATATGATATTGATGAATGATGGGCGATATGTATGTTTTTTATGATTATGTATGATGCAATGTGAATGAAATGTTCATGCTCTATATGATATGTCTTGATGATGTAAATGAGATGGTTTTAAGATGCTGAGAATAATAAATATATATTATCCTAAACATGTTAGATGATTGTGAGATGTATGTGATGCATTTATTGTGATGTGATATAATATATGAAATGATATGTTAATGCAAAGTGGTATGATGATGCTTTATGTTATGCAAAATGAATGTAATGTGAGAGATGACTTTATGATGTTTATGTGATGATATAATAAATGATTTTATGAGATGGTCTATATGAATATCTATGCTTATAATGCAATGAATTATCTATAATGCTCACGTACCTATTATGTTTGATTATGCAGTAGATGGTAATATGAAATGATTATGAAATGTTTATGCAAATGAATGTTGTGTGATGGTTTATGTGATGAAAAAATGGATGTAATGTGATGAAAAATGGATGTGCCTATTTTATGAAAGTGCTTATAACAACACATTTATATGATGATGGAGATGCAATGCATATGTTTCCTATATGATATGTTATGCAATATGCTAACGATTTGTGGATGCAGGATCGATGATGATGATGATTAATTGTCATAGTACCTTGTTAGCGTGGTGAGCAAGAAGGGAGAAAAGAAGACATTCCAACAAGACATAAGATGATGAATATGCAAATGATGATGACTACTTCCCGAGGAGTTAGGATTTTTAAAGGGCCAATTTCCTTATGTTTGATAATACACATAAATACGATGCATCAAAGTATTGAGAACTAGGATGACGTTGTATTTAGTGTGATGGACTTTGACTCAACAACCAAATAGGAGTATCCTTGTTCACACCTGACATACGGAAACCTTACCAGGGTACACTTTAGGTACTTCAAACATCTCGGACCAAAACATAGGAAGGTAAGTCTTCCTATGTGGTCAACAAAATATCTAAAACACCCTTTGTACACACCTAAATAAAGCAAGTATTCACCAAAGTTATATTACAAGAATGTCTAACAAGCATAGCAGAAAAAAGATAATGATCATTTCCCCATTCCTATCTCTCTAAATCCTTTGTTCGGATATCATCTAGAGGTCCTTGGAATGAGTGCAATAAGATAAATAAGATAAAATCACGTAAACAAACAAGCTAATGTTCTTCATACCACTAGCCAAAGGAAACTATGTTTTTTTGAAGGATAAGAACTAAAACTTATTGCCAATAGATGATTTCCATTGTCAGAATGATATATCCTAGGACATATTAGTGGATGGCGGCACGTCATTTCATTTATCCAAAGTGCTTGGTATGATAAAAAAGTGCCCATTATAGGAAGGATTCATCCTAGGATGTGATTTTATCAGACAATGATGAGATTGATTTAAGACCGATAAGCTATTGACATAAAAAGTTGATCAACTTGTTTACTGACTGACTTAGGCTTGATATTTTGACGCTTAGGTTTTTACTTTTCACTTGCTAGACTTGCTTCTGATTGTTTCACCAAAGGTTGAGGGTGATGATCATTTATTATGAGTGATGTTATTGTGGGTGAAAGCAAGGTGAGACGGATGGATTTTCTTTTCAAATATTTGGATGTTTTTGGAGTTTTGAAACGTTTTGAGGCTATTTTTGGTGTTTTTCAAGATTTTATAAATGTTTTGATTTTTGATTTTCCAATGTTTTGGGGTTTCTCTAAGATTTTGACTAGAGACTAGCCTAAGGACCTATCCTAGGGGTCTTAGGGGCTGATCAACAGATGAGCCTTCCCTATGTTATACACGCAGAGACCACGTAGTTCGGCTGACGACTTGACCAATTTACAAATGAAGATATACATGATGAAATGTTAGTTTATTATGACAGACTCCTAAAGGACTGACCTAAGTGTCTTGGGGGATGATCAAAGATCAACCTTTCCTATGTTCAAGGCTCAGAGACCCATAGTTCGACTGACGACTTGACCAATTTACAGATGAAGATATACATGATGAAATGTCAATTTATTATGACAGACTCCTAAAGGACTGACCTAAGTGTCTCGGGGGATGATCAAAGATCAACCTTGCCTACGTTCAAGGCTCAGAGACCCGTAGTTTGACTGATGACTTTGTTTTTTTGACTTTTTGATTGAATTTTTGACCTGTTTTTGGATTTTGATATGTTTTGAATGTTTTTGGATTTTGTGATTTTTTTTATGTTTTTGGATTTTTTGAGATTTTTTTGATGTTTTTTGATTTTTTGATTTTCTGACTTCAAGAATATACATGAATCTGATCCAATGAGAACATGCCCCCAACATGATGAATAGATTACTTTGATCAAGGTAGGACAAACTGACCTTGAGGATGGGCCAAGTAGTACTAGGAGGGATTATGATACGAACATAGGACCAAGCTATGATGTGGATGCCAAATGGATGGGTGATGGATGGCGATATGGAATGTGATGGAAGATGGATGATGCAGAACAAGTTGTGAAGATCATGGTGGATGGAACATGCTTATTTACACAAGGCACCTGTTTGCTAGGTCTTCACCAAGGTACTTGTCCAAAGTGCCACCGAAGTGGTTTTCACTAGAGGACAATTTTTTCTTTACTATTTTTTATCCTTTTTTTTTTTTGGATTTTTGCTTCTTTTTTAATTTTTTGTTGTCACCAAGACACCTATTTGCTAGGTTTTCACCAAGGTAACCATTTTTCAGGACATTTTCTATTTTATTTTTATTTTTTGGGTTCCATACCTTGAAAGATTAGGCATAAAACTTTTTGAGATGAGAGTTGTTCATGGGCTCTTGTAGAGGTTCCCCTTCAGGTGTTGATAATTGATATGCCCCTGACTTATAGCTTGTTGTGATAACAAATGGTCCCAACCAATTGGGTTCAAATTTTCCTTTATTGTTTGGATTTGGTGCGTTCTTCTTATTCTCCTTTAGTACCAGTTCTCCGACTTGGAAAGTTCTGCTTCTGATTTTCTTATTATAGCTCCTCTTCAATTTGTTCTGATAGACTTGCAAATGATTTAAAGCATCTATATGTCACTCATCCAGTAGCTCCAGCTCATTCAATCTTGATACTCGGTATTCTTCATACGTGGTGAGGTTTTGCAATGATATTCTTAGTGATGGGAGCTCGATCTCAATGGGGAGTACTGCTTCTAATCCGTAGACCAAGGAGAATGGGGTGGCATCGGTGGGTGTGCGGATGTTGGTTCTGTAGGCCTAAAGGGTGGGATTAACCTACAGATGCCAGTCATGACCTACGTCATTAATTGTTTTCTTTAGGATCTTTAAAATTGTTTTATTTGTCACTTCTACTTGGCCATTTCCTTGGGGATAGTATGGGGTGGAGAAGCGATGTTGGATTTTGAATTTTTCACACAAGTTGCGGATGTCCTGATTCTTAAATGGTGTCCCATTATCTGAGATAATGGCTTGTGGTTCACCATAGCAGCAAATGAGATAGTTCAGTATGAACTTTGATATCTGATTCCTGGTTATATACTTCATGGGTATGGCTTCCACCCACTTGGTAAAGTACTCAGTGGTGGTTATGATGAACTTGTGGCCATTAGATGAAGTGGGAGTGATTTTTCCAATGAGATCGAGTCCCCATTGTGAAAAGGGCCATGGTGTGATGATGGGATGAAGTTCTTGAGCTAGAGCATGGATGAGGTCCCCATGCTACTGACATTGTAGGCACCTTTTGACGTAGTCATGTGCTTCTCTTTCCATTCTAGGCCAATAATACCCCATCCTCAACAATTTCTTGGCTAGGGTCATTCCACTTGAGTGTGAACCACAGATGTCGTTATGTACTTCAATTAAAGTTGTCAATGCCTCCTCATCATTTAAACAACGTAATAAGGTTCCTTCTATGCTCCTATGATACAGGGTATCCCCTAGGATGATGAATCGAGATTCCTTTTTTACAAAGGTTCATTTTAAGGTTGAGGGTAAGTCAGTAGGTAGGACACCTATTCACAGGTAGGTATAAATGTCATGATATCAGGGATCATTGGGACCAACGATTTCACACACAAATTTTGATTCTGGTACCTCGAATGTGGGCATGAGAAGTTGCTCTACCAAGAATTCATGTTTTAGAATGTTGTGAGGAATGTTCAATAGGGATCCAATTGTTTCCATGGTGTCTGTTGATTTGTTGTTTGCTCTGGGAATTTGCTCAAATGTGATCTTGATAAAGGATTCCTTGAGAGTCTCTATCAGTTTCTTGTATGGAGTGAGCTTATCATCCTTAGTCTGGTACTCACCATTCACTTGGTTTATTGTCACCTAAGAGTCTCAATATACTTTGAGGGCCATGATGTGCGACTGCACTGCTATTCTGAGACCTATGGTTAAAGCCCCATATTTTGTAATGTTGTTGGTGCAGGGGAATGCCAATTTATAGGATCTAGGTATGCAGTCCCCCTGTGGGGTGATAAAGAAGACACCGGCTCCTAATCCATGTTGCATGTATGAGCCATCAAAGTAAAGTTTCTAGTGGTCAGCTATGTTGAGATTAAAGATGGATTCATCTAGAAACTCTGAGATGAGAGGATTCTCTGAATAGATTGGTGCTTCTGCAAGTTGATTTGTGATGACTTGGCCTTTAATTGATTTTCGCTCCACGTATTCAATGTCATACTCTGATAGTATCATGACCCATTTGGCCATTCTTCCAGTGAGCATTTCCTTTGATAGTAAGTACTTGAGAGGGTTGATTTTGGCGATGAGTTTTATTGTGTGTGCCAACATGTAATGTCTGAATTTTTGTGAAGCAAACACTACTACTAAACATGCTTTTTCAATGAATGAGTAGTTTATTTCATGACTGACCATTATCTTGCTGATATAATATATGGCCCTTTTTTTCCTATTTTCATCATGTTGAGCTAGGAGAGCTCCAAGGGTTGTTGTTACTTACACATACAGAATTAATGGCTTTCTTGGGATTGATGGCATTAGGACTGGTGGTGTAACTAGATATTCTTCAATCTTATTGAAGGCTTCTTCACACTTGTTATCCCACTTGTACGCTACTCCTTGTGAGGTAGGTGAGAGTATGGATTATGTTTATTTGCCAGTTGTGCTATGAACCTTCAGATGGATTGAAGCTTGCCTTGGAGACCTCTTAATTGCTTCAATGTTTTGGGTGCCTCCATCTAAAGGATTGCTTTTACCTTAGCAGGGTCTACCTCAATACCTCTCATTGATACTGTGTATCCTAGCAACTTTCCTGATTGTACGTCGAAGACGCACTTCTTTAGATTTAATCAGACCTTGTATTCCTCCAACCTGTCAAAAATGGCACTTAAGGTTGCTATGTGATCCTTCCTATTTCTGGATTTGGCTAGTATGTCATTGACATAATCTTCAACATTTTTATGGATCATATCATGGAAGATTAATGTCATGGCTCTTTGGTATGTTGCTCCTACATTCTTCAAGCCGAATGGCATCATATTCCAGTAGTAAGTCCCCCATGGAAAAGTGAAGGTTGTTTTGTGTTGGTCTTCTTTAGCAGTCATTATCTGGTTCTATCCCAAGAAAATGTCCATCAAGGAAAGCATTTTGTGTCCCATCGTCATGTCTACAATCATGTCAATGTTGGGAAACTGGAAATCATCTTTTGGACATGCTTTGTTTAAGTCCCTAAAATCTGTGCAGATTTTGATGCCCCCATCAGGTTTTGAGACAAGAACCAGGTTTGACACCCATTTTGGATAGTCAATTGGTCAAATGAATCTTGCATCCAATAGCTTTTTAAGTTCCATTTTGACTAGCAGGGCGATTTGAGCATGCATTTTCCTGAGCTTTTGTCTAATGGGCTTTGCTTCATAGTAAACTGCTACGTGACGAACTATAATTTATAGATCGAGCCCTAGCATGTCTACATAGCTCCATGCAAAGTTTACCTGTCTCTCTCTCAAGAAACCTGCTAGGAGTTCTTGTTCTTCTGACAGTAATGACTCTGCATAGAATGTGACATAGGGGGTCTCCTCTGTTCCTAGATTAACTAGATTGCACTTTTCTGCTAGGACCACTAATTTTTCCTGATGGGGGACTCTAAAAGGAAGATTGAATCCCCCTTCCTTAGGCACCTCGGAGAGGTCTTCACCATTGGATGTGTCCTTTCTTTTTCCTTTTTTCATGTTAGAGAGTGCCATGGTGTGGTTTTCACTCAAGGACTTAGATATTATTCTCAATTTTTCACTTTTGTGACTGAGGGATTCAATCGTTTCCCCATAGTATGCATTTATATCTAGCTCAATGATGAATCATGTTTTGTGATCCCCACATGGAATGCTATCATGTAGTCCCATGAATTTTGAGAGAGCCTCATCATTTTTGAATGTGTCAAGAATTGGTGGTTCTTGTTGGTCATAATCGATGAGTTGGGGGTAAACTAGGCAGATTTCATGATTGTGATGGTCTGACCAAAGGGATAAGGTGCTAATCATGAGAAGGGTGGTATCCTCGAATAGCCTAGGTAGGTTGGTTATGGGATCCTCATCATCACTACTACTACAGACGTTAGTTATGTCAAATGTGAAGTTGTCTAAGACGCGGCCTGTAGATACAGGTAAGCAAAGTTCAGCTGCGGATAGCTGAGGAGGATTATTGACCTTTCTAACTAGAGGACTTCGGCCACGTATGGTTATAGCTAGAGGGGTACATCCAAGGCCAATATTTCTCATTCACATCTTCAAAATGATAGGTATTATAAGCCCGTTGTCATTTTTCCCAATTCTTTGGTTTCTGTCATAGCCCATTGCGAGCATCATTTGTAAACCTTTGCTTCTATCATCCATTGGTAGATTAGTTTTTGGTATACTATCTTGGTATAGGAGATGAGATGGGTCCTCATCCCCAACTTCTGAAGTTGGGATATTCTTCAAGGGATGTTTGAGATGTGGAAGCTTCATTTGATTGCGGATGTCCTCGTGATCTAGGAGATTGTGGTAACTCTCCTACCACAAAAGCGTTTTTTGGAATCATGTAGTTTCTGCAACCATTATCCTAGATGATTACTTTGATATCAAAGATGGTGGGAATGGCAAGATTGATGGGTGTCTCTATTGTAGAAGTGGAAGTGAGAGTGGCTAGATCAATGTACGATGTTGATGGGCCTTCATCATTTTTAGGCACTTGAGGGATTTTTTAGTATTTTGCCTCAAGGTTCTTGCAGTAGGAAAATGGTTCAAGATCTCCATGGATGGTGACCTCTTGTCCTTCATATGTGAATTTGACACATTGATGGAAAGTTGATGCTACCACTTGCATTGCATGGATCCATGGATGTCCTAGGAGAGTGTTATAAGGCAAGTCGAGGTCCAAGACCTGACAGGTGGTTTCCATGATGGTTGGCCCTACTTGAATAGGGATTTTGATTGTTCCTTGGGACACTATTTCATCATCATCATATGCTCTGATTGTAATACCTTTTCCTTTGTCGATGGAATCCTCTGAGATTTTTAACTACTTAATGAGCTTGAGGGAACAAATATTCAATCCTACACCTCCATCCACCAAGACTCATTTGACTTTAGTTTTTTATACTAGGACCTCTAAATGGAGTGCATGGTTATGAGATGGTTGAGTGGGAAAATTTTGGTTGGAGAATGTAAGGAGATTTGGGATAATGATATTTCTGACCATAGCTTGGAATTGTTTTGCATCAAGATCTACAAGGGCAGTGGATGAAGTCAATGCTTCCTCAAAGATTTTCTTGTGGGTGGATGAGATTTTTAATAACTCCATCATGGAGATTTGTGTTGGCATTCTTTTTAGTTGATCCAGGACATTATACCCATTGGGAACGGATCTTGAATTGGACATGAAAGTTTTGTTTGGTTGAGATGATCCTATGATAGTAACTTTTTTGCCTCTTGTGGTGACTCCACAATCGGCTTGAGCTCCTTTGATAGTGACTACTATGCAGTATTCATCTAGGGAGGCGACGACAATTTCATACACATGATTCATGTTTTTTAAGGTGCCTTTCCCCTTATCAGTGTTATTGTTCCCTTTATGGTTAGGCATCGGATTCGTGTATATTTTGAGGTTCTGCTTTCCTGTTGGCTTTTCCAAATTTATAATTATTTGATCAATGAGATCTTGGACTATGTTTTTTAACCTCATGCAATTGTTAGTGGTGTGCCCTTTGATTTTGTGAAAGTTGCAGAGTTGATTTTCATTGTACCAAGGAGGTTTAATATCTAGTTCTTGGTAGTTCTCATAGGTGGGAATCTTGATGAGGTTTTCATTTAGTAATTTCTCAATGATGACTTCGAGTGGTTACCCAAAGGTGATGTACTTCCACTTGGTGAAGTTCTTGTTTCGTTGGGGCGGTCCCCTTTGATCATTGACGTTATTGATCACTTGATTGTTTGGTTGTCGTGTTGCTTGATGGTTGTTTTGATGATGGTTTTGGAATTGTTGTTGTGGTGTGGGTGTGTTTTTCCAATGGGAACTAATGAAAACTTTGGCATCGACGACACCATCATTGGTAATATTTTTGTTTCTTTCCCATGTGTGAGGTTTTTCATTGTAATTGGTGGGTGAGCAATTGTTCTGTTGTTCAGGATATGAAGTTGATCCTCCAGGTTGTGTCATAAGGGCTCGTTCGATGTTGAGCACCTTGGAAATCAACTGGTTGTATGTGGTGATCCTTTGGACCTTGAGATGGATTTCCAAGAGGTCATCAAGGTTGGATATGATAGTGCACACTTGTTCCTCGAGCATGACCCATTTGCTCCGATTGGCCTTGGATTTCCATCATTGTAGGAATGAAGCAAATGATTAATTCTTACCTTGTTTCAGAGTCAATAGTTCTTCAAAACTGACATCCATGGTGATGTTGCATGCGTAGTTTTTGATGAATGCATCTATGATTTCTTGGAATGTCTTGATGCCTGTAGGTAGGTGAGAGAAGCATTCCATGGCATGGCCAACCAAACTCTTAGGAAATAGCCTCATCAAATAGGTATCGTCATACGCAACTTCCATGCAATGAACTTGGAATTCCCTAATGTGATCTTCAGGGTTTCCCATCCCATAGTACTTGTCAAACTTGGGGATCTCAAATCCCTTCGAGAATGGTTTCATCACAAGGCTCTTGTCAAACGGATAAGGACACAAGTTGATGGATGTTTTCATGGTTCACCCTGATTGAAGGTCAAGCACTTGTTGTGAGAGTAATTTGATTTGTGTTGCGACATCTTTTTGTAGATCAGGAGGTGGGATGAAAGTGTTTTGAGGTGGTTCACTTATGGGTGTGATGGGTGGATTGGTTGGTATGTTGATGGATGATGTTTGCATATTCTGTTGAGCCATGTATGCTTGTACTTGTTGTTGTATCAACAATGCTTGTTGTTGGTCTTGTTGTTGTTGTGCCAAGATTTCCTATTGCTGAGCCTATTGTTGTTGTGCTAACAATGCTTGTTGTTGAGCTCCTAATTGGGTTGCTTCCTATTGTTCTTGATATTACTTTAACATTTTCTGATATGCTTGTTGTTGCGTTGTGTGTTGGTGTGCAAGATACTACGCTTGTGCTTGTGAATTTTGTGCTTGATATTGGGCTTGAGCTTGAGCGTATGCTTGAGCTTGTGCCTGAGCTTGAGCTTGAGCTTGTGCAGCTTGTTGTTTTTGCAATAAGATCTAGGCTTGGGAAGCCTGTTATGCTTGTAATGCAACTTGGGAAACTTGAGTAGCTTGTGCAACTTGAGCAGCTTGCTGCATAGCTAGTTGTGTGGCTTGTTGAGTAGCTAGTTGTGCGGCTTGTTGTTTTTGTATTTGCAAAAATTCCTTTTGATAGGCAGCTTTTTGAGTGGCTTGCAATGCCATGTTGTATTGGCTTGATATGTTGGAGCTTGGTGGTGGTGGTGGATTTAGAATGGTGCTTGTGGTGGTGGTGAGAGGTGTTTTCATATTTGGGGTTTGAGTGGTGGATAGTCTGATCGATGTGGTTGGTCCTTGAGAGACCATGATTTGAGATGTTAGGGGGGTGGTTGATGATGTTGTGATTTCTTGTGTAGTTGTCATTTGTTGTTACGATATCGATGACAAGTTTTGAGAGTTTGGTGTGATACTTTGATTAATGTTCGGGATGTTGGTTTGATTTTGATTGATATTTAGTAAAGGGGGAATCCCTAAGCCAAGAAGTGGCGTGGATGATGATGGTAATGGTAGAAGTGTGAAAATGTAAGAGATGTGATCTCTTGAGGAAATGGCATAGTGTTAAAAATGCCCCTTGGTCCGAATATGTCACCTTCTCATTGTGAGGTTATGGCGAGAGAGGTTTGGAGTGTTGCGTGAAAGGATGATGATGATGGATCATTAGGATCATGGAAAGTGAGAGGGGCATACTTATGTAATGGATTTTGGGGTACATTTTGTTCCAAAATGGTGTTTGCATCCAAGTCTTGTTTATTGACAAGGGGGTGTATTTGAATGGAATTGAGAAATGCACTTCCCTTATTAACATTAGGTTGAGTTGGAGCAATAGATGTGATTTTTGGGATGTTTTGAGTGATGCTTTGGGATGGGGGTGTAGATGGTTTTGTGATGATGTAGGAAAGTTGATTAAAGGATTACTTGATTCAACGAGATTTGTTTCAGAATTTTTTTGACTTAGGTCACTTGTGGTGGATGTTTCTTTATTGGCTTCCATGTTCCTCTTGTGTTGAGATCTAGTTTGCACCATAAAATAGGGATCAATTTTAAAGAGATGAATCTCTAATTCTTTGGATTGATCTAACTTTAGGCACAAAAGAGAAAATTTAGGATGATTCAAGGATGAAAGGGTGATAATGATATGGATGTAAGATGGATGTTTGATGGATGTTTGGAACTCTTGAGAAAATATTGAAGGGTATGTTAAACTTTAGGACTTGATTTACGATTGATTTGTTTCGAATTCGAATTTTGGTGGACTCATAAACTCTAAAAGGTTGGATGTTGTCCTAGAGTTTAAATCATTCACAAGATGCTAATTTGTCTAGGTGTGAAAAGAAGGATTCATCTTTCTAGGTGTGAAAATAAGGATTCATCTTAAACACTCCTATCCAAACAAGATGAGATTGATAATGAACTCCTAAATCCTGAGATGTTGGATGTTATCAAGGGATGAATTTTTTCACAAGGTTTGATAATTTGATCAAATATGTGGAGAAGGATGCATCTACACACATTCAATTTAAACAAGGTGATTTTGGATTGGTTTCAAATGATTTTCCCAAAGTTTAACATGAAGGATTTTTCCAAGATCTTCAAAGAGTGATGATGAGATTTTTTTGGTTTTTATGTTCAAAGATGGATGAAGGTTTTGATTTTGATCCTAGAGTGTACCTAAAAAAGACACTTGTTTACTAGAACTCAGTATTGAAGAACATACAATACTCCTAAGGACCTCTCAACCAAGAATTGGTTCAAACTAACCATACATTTCTGGATTGTTCAAAGGAATAAGTCTATAGAAACTTGTGAATTTTTTGCTTATTTTGACGTGTTGCTTTTGATTGTGTTTCCTAATGTATTTCTTGATGACCTTTCAAGTGTGACTCTTAAATTTTGAACTTTGACTCAAGGACCTTCATTTTGGGATTTTGACTTTCTTAGAAATCATGAGGAATTAACACATGTGAGAGCTAATTTTGTTATCTTTGCTTGGTGATTTTGTTTTACCACAAACAATTTTTTTATTAGATTTTCAAACTAGATGTCCAATGTCTCAGTTTCTTTGAATCCCACAAAGTATGTTATGTGCAGTTTTGATGAAGTCAAGGCAAGGATTACCTATTGTTTAACTTTAGTAGGCAAATTGAGATGTAAATCCAAGTGTTTAGAAACCTCTAAGGAAAAAAAATCCCAAGGGCAAGAAATAACACATGAATTTGGTCAATTTGTATTTTCCTCCTAAAGGGTTTGAAATTTTGATGATGATGTTAAATGTTTGTTTCCAAATGTTTTCGAACAAGCAAAGCATTTTGTAACCATGAATAAGCACAACCTTATGGATATGAAAGACAATATTTGTTGAGTCCCCACTTGGACAAGTCGAGCTATGCTTATCTTTAGTGAATGGTTAGATTCTTGATCCCACCGGCTCCCCTCCACAACACTCACTTATAGGCAGCCAAGCATCAACACCCATGAAACTCCCATGCCATGCTTTCAATTTCTACTAAAGACCATAAAAGTGTGGGGCGGCTTTAGAATGACCATTCTTGCACCAACAAATAGATAGGGATTTTGGCCTTTCTACAACAAGGGTTTTAATTCAAACTTTCTGTTCCTAGTAGTTGACCCAACGTGGCGAGAGACCATTGATGCCCTTCTCGTTGGAGCCAACCACATGATACTAGCATTTATTCCAATACCCACATTTATATCCCAGTTGGAAATACTCTCAGGTTCAGAGTGTTACCGGTTGAGTCATTCCCTTGGGTGAGTACTTTTTCCCCAAGGTAGACCCTCTAAGATAGACAAAAGCGAGTAAATGCATTCATATTTTCATCCACCTTCATTTAGAA
Source organism: Sequoia sempervirens (assembly GCA_007258455.2). NCBI lineage: Eukaryota > Viridiplantae > Streptophyta > Pinopsida > Cupressales > Cupressaceae > Sequoia > Sequoia sempervirens. The sequence continues at coordinate 15,019,660 of VDFB02072274.1, read as the reverse complement.
ACAAAGGGAGAATGCATCAATAGATTTACTCACACTCGCACAATTTGTTGTTCAATTTTAAACCCAAATTGAAGTGTGTATGGGAAATTATTTATGCAACTTAATGTCCCCAAAATCCTTTTGATTCTCAAGATCATTGTGAGGCGCAAGAGAAGCACATACATCTTTTGATGATATTACTTTGTGTAAGTAATTGCAAAATAATGAAAACACTTGTTCATTTTAAGTCCACAAAGAAAAAGTGAATTCATTTTAAAGCACTAAAGTAAGTGTGACAATTTGATTTGTTTGATTATTTAAACCCAAAACAAACTCTAGTAAATTTGAGTCCTAATGTTCTTTTTAAGCCTTTTTGTAACAAGAATTTGAAAGGTTCTTTTTAAAGCCCAAAATGAAATTAGTAAGTCCTAAGCATAAAGAGAATAATTTTTTCCTTAAGAGGAATAGTGAATCCTCTAAGAGTGTTAAACACACACTAGAGTGTTTAAAAACACTTGTTTTTGTAAAATGACATCATCATTCTTCCCTTCCCTTTTCATCTTTGATTAGTCCAACCTACAAGAAAGTCAGTTAGATTCTGCAGAAACAGAAATCAAAAAGGCAGAAAATAGATAAAAGAACCATAATTTAAAAAAAAGCACGTGCTATAAATAAAATTTCACTTTAAACTCCCCTCCAGCGGTGCAATCCGCGAAGGCATCGCAGTTTGATTTCACCAGTGGTGTTGTATAGCGCTACTTTCTAGTCAGCGTCGCTCTGCAACTAGACCAGTGAGCATGAAGGCGTCACCCTTTTGGGCAACGGTGCAGTTTATATTTTTGAAAGATTCCTGCGGGTCAAACAGGTTTAGCGGCACAGTTTAGAATTCAAAATTCTGGGCGGGAAGACAGAGGCGTTGCAATTTGAAGTTTTCAACGGTTCTATATAGTGACTCTAGAGAACCAATGATGCTAAGCTCCCAGCGGCAGAGTTTTCCTGTTGACAAAGAAAAGCACAAAATTTTTGACAAAAACGTGATTAGAAAACGAGGTTGGGCCCTCCTAGCGCCAAAATGTGAACCTTCATCCTAAACCTGCAATAGCACAAGAAACAAACAACAAATTAGCTCGAATGCAAGCTAGAATATAGATTCCTCAAGAAATTCATTTAAATTGCAAAAGAGAGAGGAAATGAAATGAAGAACACAACAAAACTTAAAACATATCAAATCCTATTCTAAAGCAAAGCAAACTCTTAATCTCTTGAGGGAATTGGTGTCAATTTGATGTGAAAATTGGCCCTTTCCCAACTCCAATGATGCAATGGTGATTTGGTGATGAAAGTTGATCCACTTTGATGAAGAGTGATGAATGCTCTAAGATAAAAACCTGCATAACCTAGCTATAACTCAAAACTATGGATGAAGATTGCTAAATATTTGAGTATAGTAAGTTTACTCAAGTTGTGGATGATCAAATGAGGAGATTAGCCTCTTATTTATAGAAAGAAAGAGTTGAAGATTGAAATATAGCATGAATGTGGGATAAAAGATAAACCAATGACATGATGCCATTTTTCAACATGTGAGAGGATGAAGGATGTGCAAGTTTTGATGAATGTTCCAATAAATACCAATATTTTAATTTTAAAATTGTATTAATGACAAGGTGGAGGGAGAGTCAAATGGAGTAATGGCCACATTGCTCAATGCAAAAGGACTTGTAAGAGGGAGTGAATTCCTTGTTGGAAGGACAAAGTCCACTTAGATTTGAATTTCAAACTTGAAGAATATTCCTCCTTTATGCCATGTTGAAGATAAATGGAGATTTAATAAATCAAATAACTCTATTTTAAAGTGCAAGTGGCAAAAGATGGAGGATGGGACATGAGAAGAGATTAAATTAATCAAGGTTAATTAATTTAATGAAGGATTAAATGATGTGACCTATTTGACTTAAATTTATGGATTGACTTAAATCAAATATGAGAAGAATATGATTTAAATATTTAATTAAATAAAGGGTTTTGATTTATTTAACTAAGGGGATGAAGGTAGATTAAATTAAATAAGGTTTTAATTTACTTAATTTAATAGATAAACCTTATAGATTTAATTAAATAGAATTAATTATTTAATTAAATAGGGATAATTAGATCAAATTGATTGATTTAATTAACAAAAGAGAGACTTGATTAAATACATGATTTATTTAATTAAGAGACGAAAATAAATGAATTTAATCAAATAAAGATATTTGATTAAACGATTAGACTGAGGGATGATTTAGGATGAAATGATGTTAGTGATCAGGATCATATGTCCAACGTCAATCAGTACATTTTACACGTCTACAAATAGTTCATACATATATTATATTATATTTATCTATCTATATCTATGACCAATTTTAACCCCAAATTATCATATCCCCCTATCTCTTGATTTCTTCGCTTTTGCTTTTCTTTTATTTTTTATCTCTCTCTTATTTGCTTGCTTCTTGATGTTGTGGTGCCTATGTGTTGTCCCTCACATGTGTGACAACATTTCCAAATTTACATCTCATCTATATCGTGGGCCACGACATCTCTACATATTATTCCTTTCCTTAGGATGCTATGTGCTCCTTCAGTTTGCACGCACCATCCTAATGGAGGGCTCCTACCTCTCCAATTTTCAATAAGGTGTATTTGATGGTGAATGAATCCCTTGCTGAAAATCTCTATATTTTTCAAAAACTGCATCCTTCACTAAGGATCCCCTTAGCATTATTTTATTTTGAAATCAAATTTGTAACAAAAAGAATTGAAATTTGGCCTTTGAGGAGGCCATCCATTCTTCTTTTTTTTGTATTCCTTGATGAAAGAGAATCTTTCAAAAGGATTTCTTGATGATAGGATCATTTCCAAAAATGTTATCACTTTTCAAATAGAGTGGATCCCTTTTCTTTTGAAGGGTTCCCAAGGGACCCATTTGAAAGCTTCTCCTTCAATTGCTTGTTCCATAATATGATTGTCTATCTATCTATCTATGTGACTTTTTTCTTTCCTATCATGCTTTTTTTGTAGATTAACATGTTTTCTTGCAGGACTGAGCACCTATGAGGGTCAATCAAACTCTATGGAGTCTTTCACATCTGGCCTCTCTCAGGACTGAGCACCTATGGTGCCTCCTTTGTAGGACCGAGTACCTATGAAGCATTTTCATTCTACAAGACCAAGCATCTATAGAATCCTTTGATCATCCTCTATAGGACTGAGCACCCATGGGGCCAAATTTTTAGGACCGAGCACCTACAGTGCTTTTATTTAAATCTCCATAGGGTTGAGTACCTTTGGAGCCATATCTCTCCTCCACTTGAGTTCACCAGATTGTCATCTACTTCCTCAATGATTTAGGTATACATTTTTCAACTTCTTTCACTCTACTTTACCATGCATTCACTGATACTTATGCTTGCTAAAGTGGGGGAAAAATATAATGGCGTGACTTTTCACCTATTGAAAATTTCCCATTTATGCACCCCTTACCTTAGAAAATGTGATCCCGATGAAATATTTTCCACATTCGCTTGCATGTTTCATCCACTTGGCAGTTCATTTTTGTATCATTGGGAGAATTTCTATCAGGAATTCTAGCATGACACGTGGACATCTATGTGGCATGCTTTTGTCTTGACAGGATTCCTACCTCTAGAATCTACAAAGGCGTTACACTCCTCCATTGGATGTGAAGTGTAATGTTCATTGCTCCTTGGACTGACTTCAAATGGGTTTTTACCTCCTTCATTCATTCAAATTGGCTATTCCTTCATTCAATCCAACTGCTTCACACTTCTTCAATCTTTGACACATTTTTGGACAACTTCTTGATCAATCACACACACTTTTAGCTTCTTCACACTTCACCACTACCATTGTAGCTACAAGTTGCTGCTTGGTTGGCTCCTCTTCATTGTTGCAGCAACGTTGGCCTTGGATAGCTTGTGAGATCACATATTCCTCCATTTTCCTTGAGTGCACTTGGTTGAGAAGATGATATCCTTCCATTTCCATTTACTTTTTCATCATCTACTCATGTAGTAGCATACTGTTGTTTTAGCATTGCTTGGTATTTCCATTTCTATAACTTCTTTACCATCTTTCTACAATCATTTCTATTTGGTTTTCCATGGAGTTGGAAACACCAAAGCAGGGGACTCATTGAGGAAGTCCTCTAAACATAGGCCCAACATTTTCTTGATCTTGTGTGTAGGTTTTTCATCAAGTGAAGATCTCAAAGGCCTCAACTTGTGGGTTTGAAGGTCTATTTCTATCACCTTTCTTTCATCAAATTCTAGTTTAGTACTATTAAAGTATTCTTCTTATTATTTCTCTTATTCTACATTTTCCATCCGTATCATAGCATAAAATTCTGATAATTAGTTAGTTAGTATATTTTTTGGCCTTTTGCACTGTACTTCACGCTTTTTGTCTGTTTGAGTGCCAGCACATCTTTGAGACCCCAATGTTTCATGCTAGAGTCCATGTTCTACACTGTAGTCCCCTAGCAGAAAGTTGTATGAGTCACAGTCATGACCCGAAAAGCCAGATCTCTTAATCCCTTAAAACCTTCAAGTGTGTAGAAGGATAGTAGCAACTAAATTGCTCCTCTTTTTCAACCCTTTGACATTAAACCTTTTCAATCCATTCATCTAGCTTGAGGTAGATCATGGAAGCCAATTTTTCTAAACTCTCCCATGACCTGGAGTCCCTAAGAAGTCGGTCCCCCTCCTCTACACAAAGTAGGTACTCTGGGAAGAGAAATAGAAAACAATTTGATTTATCATAATTAACCCTAGATTTCTACTTACCAATACTGAGAGCACTACCATAGAGTGAATGATGTTTTTTCTATGAATCTAGTAAGACTAATGAAAGGGGATAAAGCAAAGAGACTTTCTCCTAAAGCATAGGATGTTATACGCACTATTGGATGTTGGTTTATTTAATTTCCTACATTCACTTATCTTAGAGTGGAAAGGTTTACAGACTATCCCTTCATGTTACCTAGGTATCCAATGGATAAAATAGTACTACTTGAATTTACGAGACAGGTATTGTCATCTCATAATATTTTTTCACAAATACATAAGAAAGGATCAGTGAAATTCCCTATCACTATTGGGAATTATAAATTCATTTTAGCTAAAAATGTCAAGTTATGCAAAGATGAGTTGAAAACTTATGGACTAGAGTTCTTCATTCTCAGGAGAGAGAATTATGGCCTAGTTGAGAGTCTTGCAAAGAACATAAGAAGGACATATGCCCATTTTCCTCACCTGGAGGACTATTGGTATGATTGTGAAGATCACCACGTTGTGAGAAAGTAATCTTATCAAATGTTATCATTGGTTCAGATAAGGGTTTTTGGAACTCATGATGTTCTTGAACAAATGGATGTTGATAATGGAGATGTAAGTAACCCAGTTAATGAGTCAAATAAAGTTTATGACGAGCCTATCCCAGACCCTGACTGGAAAAAGGATCTCTTGACCATTGAAGTAATTTCTAAGCAAGTACTGAATTACACTCAATCTTGGATAAATGGTTACCTCAAAGTAATGAAGGAGGTTGGGATAACACCCATATACCCTTACAATAGTAAGAGGAAACAAAATTTGGTAAGTGAATTAAGGTATAATTGGGGTGCAAAATAGAAAAGAAAAGTTTTTTGAAGCTAGGGCAATTGAGCAAGGTAGGGAAGAAGTCCCCAATACCTCAAGCCAAGGAATTTCAATGGCATCACAACCTATTGACCCAAATAGAGAAACTATGGACACTCCAACTACTATGATGGAAACACCAAAGGTGGAATTTTCTTCTACAACATTTCCAAGAGCATTCATGGAACCCTCATAAAAAAATTCATGTTCCATTGATCTGGGAGAAAGCATTTTCCTAGGTGTCAGTTTGGTCGGATGAGACTAGGGTTTGGGGTTTTGTATGAGGTATTGTTTTACTTTGAATATTTTCTCTCATATCTCAACCTCTAGTCTTGTGGTCTATTCCTTTGTTGACCTATTGTGGCCTGTTCCTAATCATGTTAAAACAACTTGAGTCTTGGAATCCCATGAAGTAAACGACCCCTCGTGCTTAGGTTCGTGAAACTCCTATATTTTATAAGGCTGATTGATCAACCTTGTTTGGCCTTTACATCCTTTGAATAAAATGGTTTTAAGTATTTTAAGGCCTTATCTTCTATCATCCTAGGTGGTCTCCTTTCTCAATACAACTTATGAGCATCTACAAAATTCTCCCACTTAAGTCTCATCTATCACTTTTTCTCATCGTGGATAGCTTTGTGAATGCAAGACATGCATTAGCAATATGCAATGAATGGTGTTTCCTTTGCATCACATATTGTGACTCGCTTGTGAGTTTTGTGACGTGAATTGGTGATGCATGATAACCCTTTGTTCTCTTTACATTTTATTTTTTCACTCATCACATGTTTATTGTAAACTTTGGGCCTCAAAGAAGCGATGAGAGATATAGTCATGTGTTCCAATATTCTATCACTGATTTGAATTTCTCTTGTGAGCCATGTTTCTTGTGCCTTCAATTTTCAAGAAGGTACACATGGCTTGATCTTGTTTCATCACCTTTTTTCTCCCATTGTTGATTTGATCTGAAATTTGAAGTGTAAATTAGCAATATGCGATGGGAAATGAATATGATCAAAGATGGGCCTTAATCCAATGGTTGAGATCTGATCACATGGATGCCCACATCATTGATATCACCTGCGAGAGGTGAAATGTACTAGTGATGAGTGGTGGCCTCCAAATAAGAGGCAACATGGCAACATCCTAGAGATATCATTTAAAGAAAAAGAGAAAGTAGTGAGGTGAAAGGAGATCCACTGATATGGTTTTAAAGTGAAATGATCAATGGCCAGGATTTAAACATGAATGAATAAGTGACAATTTGCTCACACAAGCTTTCCATGAACCATTAATGGTATTACACTCCATTTCTCAGTCATAAAGAAGGTAGTTGGCTTGTTTTTTGTACATTTGGAATTGGTCAGGAGTGAAGAAGGAAACTAGAGTCTGGGGAAATAGTGCAAGGCACTCCAACAAGCAATTACATAAGCATTAACATTAAATTTTCACCTAGGTAAGCAAATTGTCATATCTCTTCCTATCAAGTATATTGAATTGTGCTAGTCTGAAAATTAGTAGGTAATTTGAAAGATAAGTTTTCTTAGGGTTTACTCATTAAGCATCGTTAATTAGGGTGGTAAGGATTGCATGAGGTTTGGAAGTCCTTTGTTCTGCAAATTGTTGTCTTGGAATTTAAAACTTGGTAGGTCTCTTTGATTAATAAAAAATTGTAAACCCTAGTCTTTCCACATTGTAAAAATGAGTGAACCGGAACCTAGTGCGTCTAGCATTAGGCTTGAGAGAAAACCCAAGAAGAAAAGAGTTAAGAGGCCTAGGACCCAGGATGTTTTACCCACATTTAATCTAGAATCACTTGAAACATCTAATCATATGCCAGATTTCCCTGCGACATCTACAAGGTCAAAGACTATGAAGAAAACTCAAGAAAGATTCATAAAGGGTACCTCTAGAGACATAAATGAGGGTGGGTCATGAATTGGAAAGATACCTATAGAGAAATTTGTTGTGACAAGTATATTAATTGAAATGGCTAGTGAAATTGGAGAACTGGCCTAGCCTTAGAGTGGATGGCAGTTGTTTTTATATGCTTTTAACATGAGATATTCTACAAGGTCGACTTGTTACCTATGGGGCCTTAACCTTGGGAAGCTGGTAGTACCTAATGTGTTTTTGGAAGTGGATGTGATGATGGAATTAGCTAAGCATTATGATCCCACAAATAAGAAGATCAAGAGTGAAAATGGCACTTTGGTTCTTGAGGTAATGAAGGATAAAATTGTCGAGGTATTTGGGTTGAACCCAACTTATATAGTTGGCATCAAGTGTGTGGATTTATATGGTGAGTATGAGTAGAAAAGATTTGCATTCAGAAGTAAATTGCTTGGAAGGCATAGAAAGAGAAAGGAAATATTTGGCCCTAAGGATATAGAGCCCTTTGAGTGTGAAGAATTTGTTGAATATTTCAAGAACACATATTATTGTTTGAATCAAGTTTTGGCTCATAATTTTGATAATAGGATAGCCATTGACTTGTTGGTGATGGTGATGGATATACAGGGTCCAAATCAGAACATGGGTTTTTTATTATGCTTCTTATATTGTAGAACAAATGCATAAGGATTTTATCAATCTAAAGAAGGAAACTCTCCCTCTATCTTTTCCACATTATTCTCTATTGATGCATATGCTTCTATTTTTGGGTTGGGAGAAATGGAAAGAGAAGCTGAAATTAAGATAGAAGGATAATGAAAATAATGATTTTTCAGTCCAAATGTGGACACATATTTGGAACCAGGATTGTCCCAATTCCAACTATTTGATGTTTTGTAATTGTAAAGCAATTTTTTCTTTTTAATCTTTTTGGTTTTCAGCTTCGGAAGAATTTTTTGCTTAATGAAGAAGAGACTGCTCCAAAATGCGTACAATGTGTCACACGGTGGTTGCACGACTTTTGTATATTGATTTCCTTTCGGGTGTAAGCCGAGACACGTGTTAGCCTGGTGGGGATTTTCTTCAAAGCTATTCTCATGAAACTGAGATTTCCCATCCACTCAACATGTCATCTATTCATTTGAGCTTTTTTTTTTTGTAGAACAACCTCTTCAGGTGGAGTTTTTTGGAACATGGTGGGTGTCTTATCTTTAGGGTGGAACCTTCAAGTCAACGTCACCAATCTGTATGTTTGGTCAATAAAATTTTTCCAAGATATTTTCAAAATCCAATTGTTTTCCAATTGTGATCTTTGTTAAATATTCAAAATACATTAATGAAGCAGTTGGGACTTAATGAGAAAATATTGTTGTGTCTAATCAAGATCTGTGATCAAATCATGGGCTATCAGATGTAGGAACTTGAAAGTTTTTACTTTTGGAAAGTTGATGGTGGTGTTCTCTTCTCCCAAGTTATAAATAGGGGTTGGCAGCATAAGCAAGAGAGAGTTTTTATCTTTCAGATAGAGAAATTACTTCAAAAATATTTTAGAAGGAAATATATCTAGTAAGAAGTTTTACTATTTTCAAGAGTAAAAAGTCTTACAGAATACTGTTATTCTCTAGCATGTTATATTTTAACTCAAACTATTATCAGATTGGCATCCAACCTTTGTTTTTCACTTCATTTGATATTGAAAGTTCGATATATTTAGAAGAGATCTCTAAAATTGTGCATGTTATTGTCCTTTGTCAAATTTCTTCTTTATGTTTTCGTTCATGTTAAAAAAATGTGTTGAGCTTATTTTGATAACTTGGGGAGATAGATTTTTTCTCTATTTTTTTGGATATTTCTATTAACTTGTAGAGTTTTTACGTTTGATCGGACCCTAATGGGTGCTTCCCATGGGGAGATTTGAAATACTGCACTATGCTTGTATTTAGCCTTTACTGCTCGTTCTCTTCCCAACAATAAAGGGTTTGTGGCATTCTGTGTCTATTATATCATTCATAGAAATTAGGTTAAGGTTTGAAATGTTGTAAAATCTTTCGCACATCGCCATTTTCATGTTTTATTCACATTTATTTCTACCTTTTTATCCCAACCCAAAGAAGAGTCATCTTTCTATAAAAATCCCAGATTCAGTGAGGCGTAAATTGGTCCCCACTCATTGAATTTCCCATAAGACTGTCGGAGAGGTGCAAGCTTTGATGATCAACAATTCTTTTTCTGACACGCCCAATGGGACTGAAGTTTTCACAATCGCCTGATTAGAAGTCAGAGTCAAAAAAATAAAAAAAAATAAAATCAAACTAAGAAAAGAAGTTGGTCATTTCATTCCCAAAATATGAACAAGAACACCCTCAAAAGGCCATTTCCAGTACTCCTAGTTACCTACCTCGGTATCAAGGAGAAGAAGAATTATAGGTTTCGTATCACCTATAAGGAGCAACAGGGCAAGAAGCAAAAGCTCAAGATCTAGAGCTTTATCTACTCTACCAAGAGGCCAAACTTTTCATATAAGAATACTAGTATACTCTATCCATAGGAATCTATTTTCAACGGCTCACCTAGTTGCTACCACTCCTAAAAAATTTGTAACCTGGGATAACAATAGTCCGCTACAACCACCTATTCCCCTAGATGTATGGACTGTCGTACCTGCCAATGCCCTCAAAGCCATCCCAAATTTTTTTGAGTAGAATTTCAAAACTTCATCTGAACATATCCAAGATATAATAGAGGTATGTAGAGTACATAACATAGTGTAAGATAATATTTCTCTTGGGTTCTTGGCCGCATCTTTTAAGGGAAAAGCTTAGGATTGTTATAGGTCTTTGGCTTCTGGTTTTATCCGCTCTTGGGATCAAGTTGGAGAAAGTTTATTCAAGCGTTTCTCAGAAAATGGAGATCGCTCCTCACTGTTGCATCAATTAATCACCATCAAAAGGGCCCCGTAAGAGGCCATGAGTGACTTCAACACCAGGTTCCACAAAACCTAGTAAAGGATTCCTATGACCACAAGGCCTCCAGCCACGATGGCATTCATGTTTTACCTAAAGGCTTTTAATTCATACATTGCATTCATGATAACCTCTATGGGAGGAGATATTCTTCTCGACGCATATGATTTGGTTGTGTGCATAGAAAATAGCATGATCAATGTCGTGAAGCTTCCACCACGTCTGTCGATGCCCATGTTCATAAAAATCTCTAGTGGTCCCTAGGAATAAATTACTCCAAGCACCTTTGCTTCACAAGCAACCACATTGGTTATACCACCATCTATATACGTATACCCCACTACGTAACCAAGCACATCAGGCTCCTCTTCACTAGCAGCAAATGTCAATGACATGAATAGTCTCATGTGGTCCTTTGCTAATGAGCTAGTCCACATCAAATGATAGAAAGTAGCACCTCCTAAGAAAACCATGTAAACATATCAAGGAGGAAGGCCATCTTATCAACAGAACGCATACCAGGGAACCTTGAAGGGAGGAGGTCAGCAACTGACGTCCACAAACCAAATAGTCCCAATCACCATGCTGCTTCAAGCTCTCAAGATTTTTCCAAGCAAGGATTTAGTCCTAGGCCAAAATAACTTGGCATAGGATTATAATGCATGGTGCTTCCCATGTAATGATAGTCATATGCCTCAAAATTTCCTGAGGGGAAACCTGCAACAAAAAATAGTGGATCAGAGAATCCAAGGCATGTTCTCAAGTATGGAAGAATATCAGTCTTCAAAAATGGAGAATGCTCACTTTAGAGCACAAACAAAAGGGATGTCTTTAGAATAAACGCTACATATTGCACCAGACCAAGCACTTTTCTCATGGATGGAGGAAGAGGATGCAATGTTTGCAAATGAAACTTTGATGACTAGTACCCCACAAGTACAGTTAGATTACAACATGAGGTCTAAAATAAGGCTCACTGGTGAATACATGCAACAAGCTTCGTTGCGTCTGCAACCACGTCAACCATAGTCACAAGAAAAAATATCTTCGTAGGTCATTGCCTTACCTACTCAATAGTCGCAAGCTCTACCATTGCAGAAAAGGAGATGGATAAGGCATCGAGTCCACTCATGTTGGATTGCATCCACCCAAAGATAAAAGAGATACCACTATTCAAACCCAAGACCATACCAGTTGGAATACTCAATGTGGTTGAACAATTAAAGAAGGCACCTGCTAACATATCTCTATGGGATGTAATATGCATTCCTAAATAAAATACATTTCTCTAGGAAGCTTTGAAGAAGGAAGAGAAAATAACACAAACAAATGCAATCCCAATGTGTAATCACGTTAAAGACAAGGGGGTCACATTGGAGCCCCAACCTTCAAGAGTCATGGTTTATGTAAATATTACAAACAATTAAAATGAGAAAGAGGTAAGCAAACCAAATCCCACGCCTTTATTATTAACACTTATATTGGGAGATAAGCTTTTGCATAATAACATGATTGATTTAGGAGCTAGTACTGTGATCATGCCTAAACAAGTGGTCAATGCCCTAAGACTTAAGTATGAGCCCCTTGAAAAAGGAATCATGCAATTATACGGGAAGAAAGTTCTAACCGTCAACCGATTCAAGGATCTATCTTTGACCCTCTTCTCATGTCCAAGCCAAATGGTCATGCAAGAACTAGTTGTGATAGACATTTCCCCAGTATTCAGGATGTTCCTTTTGAGGGACTTTATATCTAAGCTTGGTGGATATTTAGCAATCAATTGGTCTCACCTGATACTGTGAACCAAGCATGGGGCAAAGATGAAGATCCTATTTGAATCCTTGCATACATAACACATAGCAGACAATGTGATTCTATGCTTTGAAGCAATGCATACCTCCTTCTCACAAAGGGATAGATATTGTGTACAAATGTTAGAAGACAAGGAAGATAGATCAATCAGACAACCAAAGAAGAAGTCTTAAACGAATTCATTGACTCTGACCCATTCAAAAAAATTCATGTTACCATATTAGGCACCTATGTGATCTTTGATGGTGACCAGGACTTCCCAAAATTGATCAAGGAATGGGAGTAACATAATGGTCTGGGTGACAATAGTCTATGGACATTATGTTTTGTCGGTGCCAAATGCAAGGCTAGTTTTGGAGCAGGTGTCTGACATGTATCCCTGATAGGGCCAGAAACCCTCAAAGCCTTATGTTTCCAGTTCCCATGCTCAAATAATAATGTGAAGTATGAGGCCTTAGTTCATGGTTTGTTCCTCATAAAATGGATGGGTGTAAAGAGAATACAAGCATTCAGAGATTCAGAGTTGGTTGTAAGTGAAGTTTGTGGGCAAGCAGCTACAAAGAATATAAGAATGAAGTTGTATAGACATAGAATATGGGATCTGATCAAGAATTTTGAGGCTTTTAACATTTAGGTTATCTCATGTTCCTAGAATGATGTCGCCAATTGGATGGCTTTGATCGGTTCACAATTTAAACTAGTTTCTAATTCAACAACAAAGCAGAGTGTAGTATAGATCATTGTCCAATTGGTAATTCCTGACAATGATCAAAACTAGAAAGTATTTGAGGATGATTTCCAAATCATTGTTTTTCTACAGAAGTCAAGAAAAGCTCTCGACCATTCATAGTCTGAAGTAGATCCCTCTAAAGTGCAAGTGATCCAGTTAAAAGGAAATAAGCTCCCTCGAGGTTTAATCTCCCTTGAGAATCTTTTCAACTATGAGGATGCAAGGAATGGCAAGAAAATTTTCACTACTGATGAGAAATACTATGAAGATCTCGATGTCAGAAATGGAAGAAAATTAAAGGTCGGAAGGGATGTTCCTCAAAAAGACAAAGAGAGATTAAAAGGTCTATGTTCTAGATATGTCAGGGTCATAGCTTGGACCTATGACGATCTCAGAGGATACGATCCTGACATAATTTAGCATACTATTGAATTAGACGAGGGCTCGAAGCCTGTCCAACAAAAAAAAGGCTAGTCAATCTGAAGGTTGAAGCATTGATGGCCCAAGAACTCACTAAATTAATCAAATCAAGGACCATATACCCTATTAAGCATTCCACCTGGGTGTCTAATTTGGTGCCAGTTCAAAAAAATAATAGCGATATTCGGCTCTATGTAGATTTCATGGACTTGAAAAAAGCCTTACTAAAAGATCACTACCCTTTTCCATCAATGCAACATATTTTGTAGACTATGGCCAGATCTGAAATGTTCTCTTTACTTGATTGTTTTTCGGGTTATAACTAGGTATATGTCAAAGAAGGAGATCAGCATAAAACAGCGTTCACTACTGAATGACGAACGTTCACATACTCAAAGATGCCCTTCAGACTCTCCAATGTTGGTGTGACTTTTCAGTGAGTGATGGATATTACTTTCAAAGGTTTAATTAACCAGATTATTATAATATATCTAGATGACCTAATGGTTTTTTCAAAACCAAAGGATGATCACTTTTATCATCTAGAAAAGGTTTTCTAGAAATGTCAATAGTTTAGGATTTCCTTAAATCACAAAAAATGTGTTTTTGGAGTGCCCCAAGGCAAGTTACTTGGTTTTTTGGTATCAAAGGAAGTGATAGAAATAGATCCCAAAAGGGTAAAATCCATAATGGAGCTACCTCTACCAGTCAATTAGAAAGAGCTTCAGTCTTTTTGGGGGAAGATCAATTTTGTTAGCCGATTCATTTCAGACTTTGCGAGTGTCATGAGACCTATCACATTGATGCTAAAAAATAATCTAATGTTCAAGTGGACTCCTGAAGGCAAGACAACTTTCAAATGAATAAAGTCAGCCATATTTGTGGCCCTGGTGTTAGCTAACCCAGACTTCTCCAAGGATTTCTTGCTCTACATCTACAACGGCCAACATAGCATAGCTTCAGTGCTCACTCAAGAGGACAAAGACAATAGCAAAGATCATCCCATCGCATTCCACTCTAGGACTCTCAAAGGATATGAAGCCAAGTACAACTTTGTTGAGAAAAAGGCTTTTACTATTGTTAAGAGCCTAAAGAAATTTTGACACCTAGCATCAGCCAATAGAATCATGATTCTCATTTCCCATCCCAATGTTCAGGGGTATATCACTGATGGCGAAATATCAGAAAAAAGGGCCAACTGGATCACCAAGATCCTGGAATACAATGTGGATATTAAACCAACCAAGCTGATTCGGGGAAGAGGTTTGTGTGAATACCTTTTGCAAGAGTTAAGCTCTTTGGAGAAGGAAGAAACCAACCAGGCTTACATGAACCAATTTGAATTTGATGAGTCATGGGTGACAGATCGAACATAATACATGCAAAAGGGAAGTACCCGATCAAAATTCCACCTCAAAAAAGGTGATACTACCAACTACAAGGCACTAGGTATGTACTAATTGAGGGTATTTTGTTCAAAAGAAATTATGATAGTGTCCTACTCTGATGCTTAGATAAGTCATAGGCAAAAAGAGTTTTCAACGAATTTCATAGCAGTCTTGAGGGTGGACATTTCTTCGCTAAGACTACTACTTTAAAGATAATGTGGGAAAGATACTACTAGCCTTCTATGTTCTCTGAGGTGCATCACCTGGTGCGAAAATGCACTCAGTGCCAATATTTTATTGGAAAACAGAAAAATTTCGCCATGCCCCTAAGCCCAATTGTAACTGAAGAACCCTTTGCCCAATGGGGTTTGGATTTTTTTGGAATGATAAATCCTATTTCCAGTGCAAGCTATAAGTGGATACTTATGGGAACTAACTATTTTACAAGATGGATGGAGGCCATTGCTCTAAAAAATGCTACAGAGGTTAAAATCATCAATTTTCTTGAGGAGCTGGTATGAAGGTTTGGTTCACCAAAAACTATCATATCTGATAACGTGCGAGCTTTTGTGGGTTCTGGGATTTCAAATTTCTCTATCAAACATGGTGTTTATCTCAAGACCTCATCAAATTACTACCTACAAGGAAATGGGCTAGTTGAATTGACCAACAAAAACCTAATTAGGTTGATCAAGCACATCGGATCAAAAAGACAAAAGTAGTGGCACAAGCACCTGTGAACCACTCTATGGGCTGACAGAATTTTTCCCAAGAAAATCTTGAAGGCTTCTCCTTATGAGCTAGTATATGGAAAAGAGGTAGTTTTACCTATTTCTATGGAGATTCCAACATTACAACTGATAAAGGCTTTGGAAGTCGAACAAAGTAGCGAAATGGAAGTGAGATTGGCAGAGCTCCTGAACCTTGAAAAAAAAAGAGAAAGCCTATAGATGTGTAGTCGGTCACTAGTAGATAGTCAAATGATGGTTCATCAAAAAGGCCTCTAACCCAGATTTTAAGGAAGCTTGGTGCTAAGGTATGATGAGTGTGATGCAAAACCAATGTAATGTGAAAAATTTGATTCCCTATGGAAGGGTCCCTTCTACATTAGTGTGTGCAAGGAAAAAAATGTCTATGAACTAGAAGACATGGAAGGTAATAGTTTGGATATACCAGTAAATGGTATTCGTCTAAAATAATTCCATTAAAGTGTGTGATTTCTTTTTAAAAAATTCATAGTTATGTACCATATGTAAAAAAAATTGTAAAATATGATTTTAAAGTTTTGAGAATAAAGCCATGGGAATAACAAAACGAAGAAGTAGAAACGTATTATATATTATTTGCATTGAAAAATTTACAATATATACCTCAAAAGCTTGAAGCTTTTTGGAACAAACCCAAAAAAGGTTATAGTGCAAAAAGGAAAAAAGGAGGCACACTAAAAAGGTAGTGAAGTTAAAGCCTCCAAGCCATTGTTGCGTAGTCAAAACAACACTTCTTCATGTTTTTCTTCTTTTTCTTCTTCTTCTTCTTCAAAAGGGAGGAAAAGGGCATCAACACACAGCACGGGTAGGATCGCCATACTGAGTACCTAAATCTTTGTTCCCATGGTTGTAACTAGGAACTTGAAATGCTTTTTCCAATCCAGCCTGGGAACGTTCCCCACAATGAACTCCCTTAGGAGGAAGGTATCCACAAGATGAGATAGCAAGAAATTCCTCTCAAGGTCCATAGTTTGAAAATCAATAAACAGAGGCAACTAGACCACATCTTCCCCATAGTCAACATATATAAATATGATATATAATATATATTACTTGGATAATTCAAGGACCTTGTGTCCTAAGCTTGTAATTATAATATTTTTATTAGACCTTCCTCATGAAGGATGTTGTAATCAAATGATATTGAGAATAGTTGTATGCTTTGATTAGACTAGGTTTGGTGACTTAGTGTGGGTGTCGAGTACTTGATTATTGTTGTCATTTCCATTCTAATTGTTGCATAATGGATGAATGAATATAGGAATCTCGTTTGGGATTTAAAATGAATTTTGAACCTTATGTTATCCAACTCTTGTGTTGTGAGCATTTAAGCATGTCTTGGGGTTTCGGTAGGAGTCTGGTGAACTCTGATCACGTCTTGTAAGAGGTTAGACCTCTCTTGTGATGTTTTGTTTTGTCTAGGAAGATCTTGCAAAGGTTTGTAAAGTCTTGTTGGGGAGGAGACTCCCAGTAGACCTTTCCTAGAGTGTTAGTGTTGTCTTGTAGTGTTGGTTCGCATTGAAGAACCATTAGTCTTTCGCTTGTGTGTCTTAGAGCTATGATTGGAGATCGTTAGCTAGAATTTGATCTAGTGATCATCTTCATGTGTAGTCACTTGACCTTGTGTTGGTCAACTTGGTTGGATGTGGGTTGGAGGTCAATGATTCCCTCCCCCCGTCCTCTTGTAGTCTTGTGAGAGAGCACTACTGTAGATTTTAGTCGCTCATCGTAGAGATGTCAATCTCTCTCTTATTGCTTCCTTGTGGTGAGTTGTTCCACATTGGTAAGTCTTCTGCTATTATCACCTTGCTCGTACAATGGTGTGGTATTGTGCAGTTGTTCTGCTATGTCATTGTGTTCTTATGACACTTTTTTGTGCACATGGTGTGCAATTGTAACATGTTGCATTGTTAGCATTGTTGGTTGTTGTTTCAAAAAAAAATTGTTTGGTCTGGTTTCAGTTTGGTCCTAATCGATGGGTCATTACACTGGCAACCGAATAAGGGAAAATTTAGATATCTCCTTGCGCTTCCTCACCTCTCTCCTGGACTTGAATCTCCCGAAGCTCTGTTGTTTGTTTCTACTTAGAATGGTGTTCATAGCAGCAATCCTGGTTGACAATGTGGATGTAGTACGTGGCATAGCTGGGTGTTGGGATTCTCTGGCCATAAAACATTGACAAAATGTTCTTGCAAGGAGTGGAGGTAGAATAGAACCCTTTCATCCTCAACCTAGATGCTAAAGGCCTAGCTTGACATAGGCACTAGGTGACCATCGGATACAACTTCCTCTACTGTAGGTTGGGGTTGAACGAGGCCGCGGGCATCCAGTGGTGTTGATATTTTGTAGAACTAGTGGATTCAATGAGGTTTTATGATGAAGGGAACTGATGAATTGGGGGTGGATGGTTGTAGTTTTTCCTCGAGCCCTAAGGTCAATGTTTGAACCAATGTAGATGATACTCTTTCTTTCTTGTGGTAGATAATGTTTTGGGGTGTGGATTTATATTGTTGTATTTGTCTCTGGGGGATGCATAGCATGATAATCTTAATTCACCCTGTAACTTTTGTGGGCTAAAATGATGTAAATTTTATTTTGATATCAATATAATCCATGTATCCTTGGCTATGTATTACGAATCAAAAAAATAAATATTTATATTGTATTAAATATTTATATTTATATTGTACAATATATTATATAGCATCTCGTTGTTTCTTATTTATATTTTATATAATATAATATATAATAGAATACTGTATAAGGAAAATAAATGTATATAATTATATTTTACAAATTTATCTTTATTTTGTATTAAAAAATTCTTTATGATAAAAATATAATATAAAATCATAAACGGGAGATATAATGGTATAATCATAATAATAAAATTGGAATACGAAGAAATTAATATCATAACCGTACTCTAAGTGCAAAGGGTGCAGCGAAGAAAAGTTAAAAGGATGAAAATGAGGGAAAAATCAATGTATATGTTGTCACCAATATCATAATGTTTCGTTGTCAATGATGCTGATATTACAAACTCTCCATTTTTTTCACAAAATTGGTAAAAACAAATGGTTGTGAATGGTGCAATCGTCAGCAATGGCTATCCAACCCCAGGAATGCACTGGGGCATCCATGCTGCACGCCTCCATGCATCGTCCGATCATACCCACCGTTAACTATTTTGTTAGTTTGTCAGTGTTGTAACTATCGTAATTTGCACTGGAAATAATTTAAATTTGATTTTTACTTGTTGCACATTCATAAATCTATTCTCTAATATTCTCATTCAATTTTAAATTTATTTTTTACTTTATATTGATGTGTTGTGTGTGTTCACTATGTATTTTTTCTCTATCTTTTATTTTTTGCTATATTTTTTATTTCTTATCAGACAAGATTAGATAATAAAATAAAATGAAAATATTTTGAGATATTCAAAGTTAATTATTTTTTAAAAATATGAAATATTTTTTATTCTTTAAAAAATATTTTATTTTATTAATATATATTTTTATTTTATTTTATTTTATTATATATATATATGTTTTTTTATATAAGTAAGGCTTTTTTATTAGATAAAATAGAAAATATAAAAATGTCTGCTAGGCAAGATTTTTCATTCAGACTAGACCCAAATACATCTGACCCATACAACTAGCACATAGAAGAGCAAAACAAATTCAAGATTGACAATGACATTAACCAAACCCCAAAAAACACCAGACGTTTACTACCACCAGCAAACCAAAGCATTTAACAACCAAAAATTGAAACCCACTAGACCATTTACTACAAAAACCCATTTAATTTTGCAAAAGATTCAAAGTCCTTACCCTAATCGATTCCACCAACTACCATTAAACCAAGCAACTTCTTGAGGTATTCCTCAGCCATGACCTCAATCATCCTATGTCGCATAAGAGTCATCCCACTCAAATCTAGAATGAAAGGATAGAACTTGACAGCTTCATCTATCATTGCCAGAAGCTCCAGGTCAGAAGGCTATGAAATCCCAATACCAATAATTGTCAACTTCAACACCACATCCAAACCTCCAATCAAGTCCTTCCTAAACAACTGAACCAAAAGCTCCTTCTCCATCTCCTTTGAGACTCAACTCTCTAACAAGGAAGCCAAAAACCATGAAGAAATGTGTGCATTATCACGCTTGTACTCATTCCTCTCAAGGTGCCCACGACCCAAAACCATTTTTACTACTGCAACTATTAAAGGGTCATTATTAAGCATAATTCTTTTCAGTCTTTGATCTGTTACCTCCCTGAAGGCTACTTGTCACTTTGTAGCAAGCAGAGAAATTAGGGTGCCCGTGCCAAACTAGACCAACCCCTCCATCGAGACAACAATAACAAACTTTGATTGTCTAGCCATTGGACACCGTCGGTGATACCAGAGACCAAGCAAAGAAAACTAACCAATCCACCACCAAAAACTAAGCAAGAAAACCAAAATGAAATTCAATATGCTACACATTCATCACCACCTTGAATTAATAATGACCACAATCTCCAAGCATTTCACCACCACATGAATGAAGCATCATTTCTTGGCTTGGTGAGCTGTCCCTCTGTCAACAATTTCATCTTGCATCTCTGGCTCCAAGAGTGAGTCTATCATTAGAGGACATGCATTAACTATCCTCAATAAAACACATACCTCTAACTTCACTTGGGTGCTAGCCCCACACTATTGCTTCCATCTCATCACCCAGCCACCTTACGTGGATGCATCTAGCGCAAATTTCCCATTTCCCTCCGCTAGCTTAGAGGGTTTCCTGCCCATCCACCAACATTATATATATGTTATACATATATATTATCAATATAAAATATGACATATTTAATATTTAATAACATATAAGTATACTATAAATATAATTAATAAAATAATTCTTATAAAATAAAAAATTGTTAAATAATATATTTGATAACAATATATATAGGCATATATATATATAATATTATTGAATTATAAGAATTATTTTATTAATTATATTTATAGTATACCTATATGTTTTGTTTATAAGGGAAAAACAGGTTTTAAAGGGACCTGAAACCCTTTACAACTTTAGGCACAAAATGCAGCTCAAAAGATACAACACTAGACAGTCAGTAGCATCTAAAAACCCAAAAACTGTAAAAGCTACAAACAACTACTCAAAAGATAAACAACAGATACTAGCAGCTAAACAACAACAAGCCATAGTAGGACAAGCAGAGATAAACCACACATGCAACCTTCTGACCACCACGAGCAAACTTTACAAGGGATTGAGAGGACTAATTATGCTTAGGAAGACCTCTCTTCCTTCTTTGCACAACCATCCAAGAAAGATCATCCTTCAAAGGATTAGAGCAGGATGGGGGACAAGCCACCAAAAGAAAAACAAGAAGAGCACTAGGAATGTCACTCCCATAACCAACAATAGCAATAGGAGCTATAGATAAACTAGCAGTCACAACACTATCAGCAGAATCATCAGCAGCAACAACAACAACATCACCAGTCGCAACAACTGTAGACAAACCAATAGCATTAGTAACAACTGCAGACAAACCAGCAACTACAGAAGAACCAATAGCACCAATAGTAGCAACAAAACTAGAAACCCCAATAGCAACTGCAAAAGACCCAACAGCAATAGCGGAAGGCAACTAAGAACCATCAATAGAAAAAGCCACAACTTTAGGGGCCAAGATATCATCCCCAGAATCATTTTCCAAAGATTCACCCATAGTAAGATACTCACGAAGAGCATCTTTCCACCAAGTACAGCAACCAAATGACCTATAGAAAAGCATCTCCTACAGTGGAAAGGAAGACCTTTGTAATCAAGAATCTGAGACCATGGTCTAGCCCCCACCATCAAAATGACCTCCCCAGGTAAATCTTTTGAGGTATCAACATCCACAAGAATGCAAGCAAAATTAGGATGATCATAGATAAGAGAAGACAAATCAACCATAATAAACCTACCAATAGCATTTCCAATAGACTCAAAGCAAGAAGGAGTCCAAAACTGAAGAGGTAAATTAGGAAGTCTTACCCAAGTAGGAAAAACACTAATAGATTCAGAAAGAGGGTTGAAAGAAGGGAACTAAGGCTGAAGAGAAAGCGAGTGCTTTCCCCACAACCAAACACCCCCTTCCAACACTCGAGCCCTATCCTCCTCAGATTGAAAAGCAGCCACAAAAAAACCCCTAGCTAAAGGATAGAGTTCAATCCTACCCTCAACAATAGGCCTCCAAGACTCCAAAACCCACTTATGCAAATTTGGACGGGAAGGCCATAAACCATTGAATCTACAAATAAGAGTAGAAAAAAATACTCTTCTTTATCCAACACCTCCTACCCACAAATAGCAATAGGGGTAGAAGTAGAGCACCGTAAGGGTTTACCCTTAAAAGAGGGTAGAGAGGAAGAAAGGATTTTACCACTAGAACCAACCACCTTGGCAAAGGACTAAGAAGCCAGGCATGAAAGAGGGACATCCACGTGTAGTAACCGAGACCCTAAAGGAGGAAAATCATAAGCAATAAACCCACCAAGCAAAGGTCATGAGCTATCAGGAGACACAACAAAAGACAGCGGTAGCCCAACAACAAATAGTGAGCCATCCACAAACACCCGCGAGCCAACAACATATGACCCAGTAGTAGCCAAACCTAACCCAGTAGAACCCGACAGCACACTAGAAGCCAACAATGCACCATCCATAGAAAGAAAGGGCATTCAACAAAGGGCAAGATAGCCATTCCAGTAGAGAGCGGGAGAGCCATTTTAGTATACCTATATGTTATTATATATTAAATGTCATATTTTATATTAAATAATATATATATATATAATAATAATAAAATATTTTTTAAAGAATAAAAAACTATTTCATATTTTTTTGAAATAAATAAATAAATCAATATATATATGCACATTCACTTTGAATATCATATAAATATATATAATATCTTATATATATGCACATTCACTTTGAATATCTTTTATATATATTAGATAATCAAATATATATATCCTTGTTCACTTTGAATATTATATATATGTGTGCATTCACTTTGAATATCTTATATATAATAAAATAAAATAAAATTTAAAGAATAAAAAACTATTACATATATTTATAATATATATAATAAAATAAAATAATTTTTAAACAATAAAAAACTATTTCATATTTTCAAAAAATAATTAACTTTGAATATCTTAAAATATTTTCATTTTATTTTATTATCTAATCTTGTCTCATAAAAATAAAATAGCAAAAAAAATAAAATAAAATAAGATAGAAAAAAAAACACAGTGAAGCACACGACACATCATTAAAAAGTAAAAATTAAATTTAAAAATGAATGAGAACATCAAAGAATAGATTTATGAATGTGCAGCAAGTAAAAATTAAATTTAAATTATTTCCAGTACAGAGTAGGGCACTTACAGCACTGACAAAATAGTTAATGATGGGTACAATCAAATGATGCATGAAGGCATTTGGTATGGATGCGTCGGTGCATTCCTGGGGTTGGATAGCCATTGTTGCAATCATCTTGCATCGTATTGCAAAAATGTAGGTCATCAATGGTAAAAGTAAGCTCAGTTCATTTCAAATATGATACACTTTCAACATAAAATAATGAGGATGTGACATTTAGTGGGCGACTGTCAAGCCTTTGTGGATGTTAGTCAAGATGTGCAGAGCATGTAAATTTAATAATAACTGGACTAATCTCTATACATTAATGATATGAGGTCCCTATTATAGGTTGTTACGAATATAAAACACAAAATTCATCGCAACAATAATAAAAATCAAAGGTTAAGAAATGTACAATCGTCTTACATCGTACTCAGATGATGTCATATGTTGATTGCTAAAAATAGCTTTCCTCACTTCAAACCATATTTTAATGAGGATTTGACATTTAGTGGGCAACTGTCAATAGCTTGCCTCACTTCAAACCATCATTTAATGAGGATGTGACATTTAGTGGGCGATTGTCAATCCTTTGTAGATGTTAGTCAAGATGTGCAAAGCATGTACATTTAATAATAACTTACTGATATCTATGCATTAATGATATAAGGTCAATATTATACATTGGTAAGAAGATAAAATGATGTCATGCATTGATTGCTAGAAATAGCTTGCCTCACTTCAAATAGGGAATGCCTTCAATGTAAAAATAGAGACGACATTGGGCATAATTATGTTTTTCTTTGATAATGGAACAAATCTTCAGTCAAAGTCAATCTCAAAGATAAAAGAGAAGGATCAAACATGTATAGTCAAATCCTAGATATAAAAAGAGGAGGATCAAATAAGTATTGATTGCTTGGAACTACATGCCTAATAATATGCTATCTACCAATAAGCATCAAATTATGGAAACTCAATATTTTCTATTGTTGCTATATTGTGAAGCTAGGAGCAAGCCTTAGGCCCTCTGCTTCAGGCCAATAGCAATCTTGGCTATCCCCATGCAAGGATTTCAGGTTTGGATTTCTCTCAAGTGTAAACATTTGACTCTATGTTATGGGCATCAGCTTTACTAGTATCAATGATTCAACTCTGGTATGGACTACATGCTTCAATTGCAAAATTGAAGTGGGAGGAGGTTCCTTCACTTTACAAAATGATGGCAATCTAGTGTTAAGAAATGGGACACAAATACTCTGGGAGAAAAAGAAATCCAATCTAGGCATGACATCTGCAAATATGCAAGATGATGGGAACTTCGTACTGCAAAACAGTAGTTCAGTCACAGTTTGGGACACCTTTGTAAATCCTACAGATAGTCTAGTGGTCAATCAGAATTTCACTATGAATCAAAGCCTGTGATTAGGTCCTTACACATTCATCTTGCACCCCAGTGGGAATTTCACACTAAAGTGGAACAACACCATCACGTACTTGAATGAGGGTATTCCACTAGCTACCACAACATCTCTCACCAACGAAGGAATTTCAAGCAAGTTCCAATTCTTCAGCTAATTCTGTTTGGGAGGGTGGAGATTATTTTGATGGTTTTATGCGAAGAATCAAGTTGGAATTAGATGGATATTTGAGGTCCTATGGATGGATCCCGAGTTTAGGGACATGGAGACCAAGATGGAGTGTCATGGATGACCAATGCAAAGTCTATGGATGGTGTGGAAATTTTGGGGTGTATATTTACAATGGTACACGTCCATATTATGAATGCCCAACTACAGATTTTGCTAGATAGATTTGAATGATGCCACTAAGGGATGCAAGAGGCAACATGATATAACACAGTGCAATGATAACCAGAGTATGGTTCGACTAGATCATACAAAATTCTTACCTTATCCCTCAGAGTCAAAATCAAACTTTGAGATATATTATTTGGAGGATCCAAATTATTGGCAGAACTACCTCAAGAATCTGAGTTGCACTACATCTGAAATTACAACAATGAATGATGGTACAGCCATTTGTAGAATAAAGACCAACAACTTCACCAATGCTTATCAGGCATTTAACATTCCAATGTTATTATATATTAAATATGTCATACATTATATTAAATAATATATATATATAATAAAATAAAATATTTTTTAAAGAATAAAAACCTATTTCCTTGCATATTTGCCGGTACGTTGGCATGGTGTGATGGTTTATAGGTGGCATTGTTGTTCTTGCCACCAAGGTTCAAACCGGAAGATTTAAGGTGGTATTGTTGAATAGTTTGTATCCGGTTCGCTCAGATCAAAAGCGTTTACCTGAATAAAAACCTATTTCATATTTTTAAAATATATATATATATATTCATGTTCAATTTGAATATCTTATATATATATGTGTGCATTCACTTTGAATATGTTATATATATATATATATGATAGTTTTTATTCTTTATATATATATATATATATAAATAAAATAAAATCTATATTTTTTAAAGATAAAAAAGCTATCATATATATATATATGCACATTCACTTTGAATAAAATAGTTTTTAAAGAATAAAAAATTATTTCATATTTTTAAAAAATAATTAACTTTTGAATATCTTAAAATATTTTCATTTTATTTTATTATATAATCTTGTTTTGAAAAAAATAAAATAAAATAAAATAAGATAAGAAAATACACAATGGCGATACGACACACATCATTAAAAATTAGAAATTAAATTTAAAATGAATGAGAATATATATTTATAATATATATATATAATGAATGAGAATATATAATATATATATACTCATTCTTATATAATAGAAATAGAAATAGTTTTAAAAGAATAAAAAACTATTTCATATTTTAAATAATGGTGAGACTTATCTTAAAATATTTAGTTTATTTTACATTATCATTGTTAATACGATGAAAAAATAAAAATAAGAGAGAGAGTAAAAATAAAATAGAAATAAAATAGAGAAAAAATACATTAGTGAACAGCAAAGCGGATCATTAAAAGTAAAATTAAATTTAAAAATGAATGGTTTTAATGAGGTGTAAGCAGTGGACTCTATATTGGGCATCCAACTTTGCTAATTATCAATGGATCAACTTTGGGTATGGTGTGAAGCTGATGGAGAAATTGGGAAATGGTGAAGGGAGGTTCAGCCACTTGTTTCAGTGCTCCCTGCATGTGCTGAGATGACCCCTCCTCTGAGAATAAATCTAGTGTTGTTAAGCAATGGGACCTACAAATACTGGGAACAAAGAGACATCCAATCTAGGCATGGCATGTAGATGTACAGATGATGGGAACTTCGTACTACAAAATAGTAGTTCAGTCACAATTTGGGACACCTTTGTAAATCCTGCAGATAGTCTAGTGGTCAATCATAATTTCACTATGAATCAAATCCTACAATCGGGTCCTTACACATTCACCTTGCACCCTAGTGGGAATTTCACACTAAAGTGGAACAACACCATCACATACTTGAATGAGGGTACTCCACTAGCTACCACAACATCTCACCAACGAAGGAATTTTCAAGCTTTTCAATTCTTCAATTGATTCTATCTAGGAGGGCGAAGATTATTTTGGCGGTTTTATGCGAAGAGTCAAGCTAGAATCAGATGGGAATTTGAGGTCCCATGGATGGATCCCAAGTTTAGGGACATGGCAGCCGAGATGGAGTGATATGGATGACCAGTGCAAAGTCTATGGATGGTGTGGTAATTTTGGGGTGTATTTACAATGGTATGTGTCCATATTGTGAATGCCCAACTGCAGATTTTGATTAGATAGATCCAAATGATGCCACTAAGGGATGCAGGAGGCAACATGATATAACATAGTGTAGCAATAACTAGAGTATGGTTCGACTAGATCATACAAAATTCTTATCTTATCCCCCAAAGTCAAAATCAAACTTTGAGATATATTATTTGGGGGATCCAAAATGTTGGCAAAACTGCCTCAAGAATCTGAGTTGCACTACATCTGAAATTATAGTAATGAATGATGGTACAAGATGAAGATTAGCAACTTCACCTATGTTTGTGAGGCATTTAACGTTCCAATATTTATTATACTATTAAAACTGTACCATATTCTATATTAAATAACATATATATATGAATAATAAAATAAAATACTTTTTAAGACTAAAAAACTATTTCATTTTTTAAAATATATATATGTGTGTGTGTGTGTGCGCATGTTCACTTTGAATATCTTATATATATATATATGCGCATTCACTTTGAATATCATATATATATTAAAATAAAATATTTTTTAAAGAATAAAAAACTATTTCATATTTTTTTTAAATAAATTAATTCTCAATATAAATTAAAATATTTTCCATTTTTATTTTATTATTAATAAGCAGCCTTAAGTACATCATTAAAAAGTAAAATTAAATTTAAAATGAATGAATATGAATATATATATAATATGAATGAGAGTATATAATATATACATATTCTCATTCTTTAAAAATGAATGAGAATACATATATATAATAATAAAATAAAATAGTTTATAGAGACCAAAATTTCATATTTAAAATAATTAACATTGAATATCTTAAAATATTTCATTTTATTTTTACTATCTAATCTTTTGATAAAAATAAAAATAAATAATAGGCATAAAATAAAATAAGATAGAGAAAATAAATAAGAAATATAGCACATTATTAAAGTGAAAATGCAATTAAAAATGAATGGGTTTTCATCAAAGTGCAAAACACAGATTGGACTACATGTTGTGAATGACTTTTAAATTTTAATTTTAAAGAAATAAAAATGAAATTTAAAAAAGAAAGTATTTCATATTTTTTATAATATATATAATAAAATAAAATAGTTTTTAAAAGAATGAAAAAACAATTTTATTTTTTTATCTGAAAATATTCTCTCATAAAGCCAAAAATAAAATAAGATAAAGATAGAAAAAATATGATAAAGGCCGAAGACACATACCACGACACATCGGTAAAAGTAAAAATCAAATTTAAAAATGAATGAGATATATATATATATATAATGAATGAGAATATATAATGTATATATTCTCATTCTTTTAAAATGAATGAGAATATATATTTATAATATATATAATAAAATAAAATTGTTTTTAAAGAAAAAAAAACTATTTCATATTTTTAAAAATAATTAACTTTGAATATCTTAAAATATTTTCATTTTATTTTATTATCTAATCTTGTGTGATAAAAAATAAAAATAAAATAAGATAGAGAAAAAATACAGAGTGAACGCACGTGATTAAAAAGTAAAAACTAAATTTAAAAATGAATGGATTTCATCCTAGTGTAAACAATGGACTCTATGTTGTGGGCATCAGCTTTGCTAATATCAATGATTCAACTCGAGTATGGACTGAAGCCTTCAATGGCAGAATTGAAGTGGGAGAAGGAGCTTCCTTCACTTTACAAAATGATGGCAATTTAGTGTTAAGCAATGGGACACAAATAATCTAGGAGACAAACATCCAATCTAGGTGTGGCATCTACAGATATGCAAGATGACGGGAACTTCGTACTACAAAATAGTAGTTCAGTCACAGTTTGGGACACCTTTGCAAATACTACAGATAGTCTAGTGGTCAATCAAAATTTCACTATGAATCAAATCCTACGATCGGGTCCTTACACATTCACCTTGCACCCTAGTGGGAATTTCACACTAAAGTGGAACAACACTATCACATACTTGAATGAGGGTACTCCACTAGCTACCACAACATCTCTCACTAGCGAAGAAATTTTCAAGCTTTCCAATTCTTCAGTTGATTCTATCTGGGAGGGTGGAGATTATTTCGACAATTTTGTGCGAAGAATCAAGCTAGAATCATATGGGAATTTAAGGTCCTATGGATGGATCTCGAGTTTAGGGACATGGCAATCAAGATGGAGTGCTATGGATAACCAATGCAAATTCTATGGATGGTGTGGAGATTTTGGGGTGTGTATTTACAATGGTACACATTCATATTCTGAAAACCCAACTGCCGATTTTGATCAGATAGATCTGAATGATGTCACTAAGGGATGCAGGAGGCAACAAAATATAACATAGTGAAGCAAGAACGAGAGTATGGTTCGACTAGATCATAAAAAAATCTTATCTTATCCCCCAGATTCATAATTGAACTCTGAGATATATTATTTGGGGGATCCAAATTGTTGGCAGAACTGTCTCAATAATCTGAGTTGCACTGCATTTGAAATTACAGCGATGAATGATGGTACAGCCGTTTGCAAGATGAAGACTAACAACTTCACCAATTCTTGTCAGGTATTTAACATTCCAATGTTATTATATCTTAAATATGCCATATTTTATATTAAATAATATATATATAATAAAATAAAATATTTTTAAAGAATAAAAAATATTTCATATTATATATATATATGCACGTTCACTTTAATATCTTAGATATATGCGCATTCACTTTGAATATCTGATATATATATATATATATATACTGTTGGGAATAGGATGCCATTTAATTGCAATCCGAAACATTATTTCATGTATCTCCTAAGTCCTTGGAAAGTGTTCCCAAAACACTAACATTAGAAAGAGATTAAATTAAAATGAAATGAACATGTAAATTGATATTTGTAATTAATTTTAAATGATAGGAACATCTAGGAATGCCCATGAAGAGCTCCTACAAAATAGGAGCACATGGGGTACCCACATGGAAGGTGGAACTCACCTTGAGTTAAGTTAACTGTTTGGAGTAAAAGATAACACTTCAGTAATGCATGTAAAGATCCTAGAAGTTAGGGATTGATGCCTACATGCATGGGAGTTTAGTTCAATTTAGTTCGACTACCAGCTCAATTAATTCAATTCAATTCTTTATCTCAGCCATGTAGTTAGTTTCAGTTGAATGCTAGTTGACTTCAGGACTTGAATGCATGACTAATGACTTGAGTTGCATGACAGATAATAGGTGACTACATTCAGTTAAGTGGGGATGATCAATCATGCATGGTATTTGCATGAATGGTGGAGAGATATGTTTCAGACAATGAGATTGACTTGGACCCACCTTGGGCACCCAAGTTGGCATCTTGGAGTTAACACTTTTGCATGATAAGATATTTTATATAGGAAGTTAAGTGGGCCCATTCTTGGGCCCAACTTTGAGGATAAGCTTAGAAGATATCTTCAGAAAATGTTGAGTTATGACTTCAGTTTGGAACCTCAAATGGATGAAGGACTTGTTTTAACATTGTTCTTCATGGTAGAACTCTACTTGCAAAGAATAGGTGTGGGTTTTGTGAGATAAGCATTGTGCTTTGTAATTGTAAACTCTTTGGAGTTTACAAGGCTCATTATTGTCTATTTATTGCAGAAATTTGAAGAGTTTGTCAGAATTTATTGCAAGTTGTGAAGAAGAATTGTTGAAGGCAAAAGAAGCATCTCAAAGAAGGATTGATAAAGAATTATTGTAATCTTGTTCTAAGGTTAAATAATACAAGCACTATTGATTCTTGGTGGAGTGTTTTCCTGAAAGGGTTTCTCCACAGTATATGTTGTGTAACTTCTTTCTTCTAGTCTCATTCTTCTACAATCTTCTGACTATTTCTACAAATGGTAAAATGAATTAAACAGATAATCATCCACAAAGAAATTGTAACAAAGAACACTTATTTAGATCTACAGTACAATAGTTTTACAAAGTATTAAGGTACAAAATTACCTCCATTGTTCAACATATGCATGTTCACTTTGAATATCTTATATATATACGTGCATTTACTTTGAGTATCTTATATATATATAATAAAATAAAATATTTTTTAAATAATAAAAAACTATTTCATATTTTTATAATATATATATATATAAATATACACAATAAAATAAAATAGTTTTTAAAGAATAAAAAACTATTTCATATTTTTTTTAAATAATTAAATTTGACTATCTTAAAATATTTTCATTTTGTTTTATTATGTAATCTTGTATGATAAAAAATAAATATAAAATAGCAAAAAATAAGATAGAGAAAAAATACATAGTGAGAATGAATTTTGTCTGAGTATAAACAGTGGACTCTATGTTGTGGACATCAGCTTTGCTAGTATCAATGATTCAACTCTGGTATGGATTGTAGGCTTCAATGGCGGAATTGAAGTGGGAGGAGGTTCCTTCACTTTATAGAATGATGGAAATCTAGTGTTAAGTAATGGGACACAAATACTCTAGGAGACAAAGACATCCAATCTAGGTATGGCATTTGCAAATATGCAAGATGACGGGAACTTGGTACTGCAAAACAATAGTTTAGTCATAGTTTGGGACACCTTTACAAATCCTACAGATAGTCTGGTGGTCAATCAAAATTTCATTGTGAATCAAAGCCTGCAGTCGAGTCCTTACACATTCACCTTGCACCCTAGTGGGAATTTCACACTAAAGTGGAACAACACCATCATGTACTTGAATGAGGGTACTCCACTAGCTACCATAACATCTCTCACCAGCGAAGGAATTTTCAATCTTTCTAATTCTTTAGTTGATTCTATCTGGGAGGGTAGAGATTATTTCGACAGTTCTGTGCGAAGAATCAAGCTAGAATCATATGGGAATTTGAGGTCCTATGGATGGATCCCGAGTTTAGGGATGTGGCAATCGAGATGGAGTGTTATGGATGACCAATGCAAAGTCTATAGATGGTGTGGAAATTTTGGGGTGTGTATTTACAATGGTACACATTCATATTGCGAATGCCCAACTGCAAATTTTGATCAGATAGATCTGAATGATGTCGTTAAGGGATGTAGGAGGTAATAGGATATAACACAGTGCAACGATAATCAGAGTATGGTTTGACTAGATCATACAAAATTCTTATCTTATCCCCTAGAGTCATAATCAAACTCTGAGATATTATTTGGAGGATCCAGATTGTTGGCAGAACTGCCTCAATAATCCAAGCTTCACTACATCTAAAATTATAGAGATGAAGGATGGTACAACCAATTGCAGAAGACCAGCAACTTCGCCAGTGCTAGTCAGACATTTAACATTCCAATGTTATTATATATTAAATATGTCATATTTCATATTAAATAATATATATATATATACATATAATACACTAAAACATTTTTTAGAGAATAAAAAAATATTTCATATTTTTAAAACTATATATATGCGCGTTCACTTTGAATATCTTATATATATATAATAAAATAAAATATTTTTAAAGAATAAAAAACTATTTCATATTTTTATAATATATTTATAATAAAATAAAATAGTTTTTAAAGAATAAAAAGTATTTAGTATTTTTTCAAAATAATTAACTTTGAATATCTTAAAATATTTTTATTTCATTTTATTATCTAATCTTGTCAAATAAAAAAATAAAATAAAAATAAAATGAGATAGAGAAAAAATACACAATCAACGCACACGACACATTATTAAAAAGTAAAAATTCAATTTAAAAATGAATGAGAATATATATATAATGAATTGCACATCCTTAAAAAGTAAAAATTAAATTTAAAAATGAATGAGAATATATATATATATATATATATATATATATATATATATATATATATATATATATATATATATATATATATATTCTTTAAAAATGAATAAGAATATATATTTATAATATAAATATATATAATAAAAAAATAGTTTTCAAAGAATAAAAAACTAGTTCATATTTTTTTTAAATAATTAATTTTGAATTTATTTATTTATTTTATTATCTAATCTTGTTTGATAAATATAAAAAATAAAATAGCAAAAAATAAAATAAAATAAGATAGAGAAAAAATACACAATGAACACACAACACATCATTAAAAAGTAAAAATTAAATTTAAAAATGAGTGGATTTCATGCAAGTGCAAACAATGGACTCTATGTTGTGGGCATCAACTTTTTAAATTTAATTTTAAAAAGTAAAAATTAAATTTAAAAAACTATTTCATATTTTTATAATATATATTAAAATAAAATAGTTTTTAAAGAATAAAAAATTATTTCATATTTTTAAAAATAATTAACATTGAATATCTTAAAATATTCTCATTTTATTTCATTATCTAATCTTGTTTGATAAAAAATAAATAAAATAGCAAAAAATAAAATAAAATAAGCTAGAGAAAAAATACACGTCATTAAATAGTGAAAATTAAATTTAAAAATGAATTAGAATATATATATAATGAATGAGAATATATAATATTCTTTAAAAAATGAATGAGAATATATAATATATATATTCTCATTCTTTAAAAATGAATGAGAATATATAATATATATATTCTCATTCTTTAAAAAATGAATGAGAATATATATTTAATATATATATAATAAAATAAAATAGTTTTTAAAGGATAAAAAACTATTTCATATTTTTTAAAAATAATTAACTTTGCATATCTTAAAATATTTTCATTTTATTTTATTATCTATCTTGTCTGGTAAAGACTAAATAGAGGACTCAAAAAATGGCGTTCGAGTCTGCAACTTCGTGGGCCGAGCTAAGGCATCCAAGCCCAAGCTCGTGACTAGTCTTCTTATGCTCCTATGTAGTTTGGGTGGGGTCTTGTTGTGCGTTCGGGGGGGCTGACTCTTTTTTCAGGTGTATGCATTGATTTATGGGGTGCACGGTCAGCGTTTGTCCAGGTCTATGTTTCTTTGTGCGCTCGGGGGTCTCTTTGGCACCCTGTGTGGTGGGTTTGTCCACAGGGCTTCTGCAGTGGTGCATGCGGTGGTGCGCGGGGTGTTGAGAGCAAGGTGTGGTTCTCACTCTCCTTGTTTGGTGTGGATGTGAGTGGGCTCATGTGAAAGGTGTTTGTGTTGAGGGTAGTCTGGGGGTGTGGTGTGGGTTTCTCCCACCAATACCGTTTAGCAATTTTGCATACCCGTCTAGGGCTTGATGGCCTTTTCGAAGGGTGAGACATCTAGGGTGTCTCCTAATTTGGACTTTCGCACATCGATTGGATCAAAGTCTCTAACTCAAGGCATGAAATCTTTTGATAATAATATATTTACTTCGGATCTAAGGTTTGTTTGTAAAGAACCAAACCAATTTTTTCCATTTTTTTCAATATAGCAACTCAACAAACAAGAACCCATTAGGGTTAGTTCAAATCAAACCAGTAGTTACAAATAACTCGTTGCCAAGAATGCGCACTCAATCTCAACACGAGAGAGGTTGTCATATGGCAAGAGGATCGTCAGTACATTAAATCAGAACTGCAGTTGAAAGTACTCGACACCAAGTATGTGCTACCTAAATCCAAGATGGAAATGAGGCGACCATATGGCAGAGATATAAAGAAATACAAATGCAACTTTAGAATGTAAGTAGGCAGCAAGCCAGCCTCTTCCACTTATCTAGTGGGTATTACAAAACTAAAAGAGAACAAGTACAGAAAGTAAATAGGTGGCAAGCCAGCCTCTTCCACTTATCTAGTGGGAAAATACAGTAAAGTAAGAGCAAAAGAGAGAATGCTGATAGTACTACTGTTCAGCTTACAAAATATAGGAAGTGTTTGCAAGAACAAGGATTAGAAGCTCTTCAATTGTTGCAATAGTAAATGTGACCTCCACCAAGTGTAGTAAGACTTCTTAACACTAACCCTTCACCAAAAATGCACTTTCCAAAATCTGATATGACAGAACATCAACTTGAAATGCATAACCAGCAACCCTAGAACCCACTAAAATACTCACAATTCACTCAATACTTGTCGGAATGACATGAGACTTGATGCAAATGAAAGCTAGGATGATGACAATGAGATCCAAGCTAAGAAATGACCCACTAAATGCAGTATTATTTTTGTGCACACTTTCCAAGACAGCCCCAGAATGGTGCAGCCAAGAAGAGGGGTGATTTTTAATTATAAAATTCTAGACAAGTTTAAAAAATCTGGAAACTCCCAAGAAGGGTCACTCCAAGCTAGAAAACACAATGGAAAACTACCCAGAATGATAATATTTTTATTTTCAAAGATATGAGCAATTCATACATTCAGCAATGTTATTCAACAACTTCAAAATGAGACAAAAAATGCAAAACTAGAACTCCAAAATGCAAGATACTCAACTGAAATGCAAGACAAACCTATTACAAACTATCTCTCAACTACTTGCTATCTTTCAAGCAAGAAGATGAGCCAAGCTAGGAGGAATTCATTCCTCGAAGCAATCCCAACACCATTTCGGCAGCATAACAATATTCAAGTCAAAAGATGATGAAATGAAGACCCAAGGCTCCCTTTTATAATTTTGAGAAGACACCTCTAGAAGCTTCCAGAAGGTGTGCCCCACTCCCCAAGATGCTTTTAGGGTTTTGACTTGACCAAGTCTCCCTTCAAGATGGCGTCCTTTTTCATAAAGGCAATTTTCTTTTAATTTAAAATTATCTTCTCTCCAAAAGTTGGCATCCCACCTCCAAGAGCAATGTTTGACTTTAGAAATATTAAAACTTTCTCTGATGATGCGTCCACCCATGAGGTCCCCCTTTTCAGAACAACTTAAAGTCATGAAGCTAGGCCAAGGGGTTATAACATTATAAGATAACATTATTTTAATTAAAATACTTATCTCTCCATAAAAATGCATCAAAAGGCCAAAACAATATTACCAACTGAACTGCCAGAAGAGGAAAGCCTGCTGAGCTGATGCTGACTGGACCACTGCTAAAAATAGAATTTACTAAAAATAGTAAATTCAAGAAGTTTCTCATAATGCAATCCATGCGACACCATTGTGAAGCTTTCTGAAAACCCAGAAAGAATCTGCAATCCAAAATCCCAAACTTCAAGATGTAGCCATCATAACTTACTAAAAATAGGAAGTCTAGAAAGTTTGCCCGACACAGTTGCATTTCATACCTCTACGAAGCTCTCTAAAAACCCAGAAGGAATCCAAAATCCAAAAAGCCAAACTCCAACATGCAAACCCCCGAATCTTTAAAAGAACCCACCAAGCAGCCGGAAACCCTAATTCTGCTTCTGACTGGTCGATAGTACTCCAAGGATAGGCCATCAATCACATAACAGTGTAGTGCTAAAAATGGGGACATTACAATCCACCCTTCCCAAAATTGCTTGTCCTCAAGCAATACCACCACAACTCCCAAAAATTTAAAACTGATCCATACTAAGACATATATGATCCCAGGTTCCCAAGTCCGTCTCAGGAAGGACCCACCATGCCAATGCTGCACCATTCTGATCGCATCAATGAAAACATCATGCCAATGCTACACTAACCTTCCTTGTAACTCCAAGGTGTTACCATCCATGATACTAAAACTGAAAGATCTCAAAGGACTGAGATCAATATCATGCAACGCCTCAAGTCCAAGATGCCCAAAGTCAACAGTATCAACCATACCACTGCCAACCATAATTCTAGGAAAGAAGAAATATAGGCTACTCAACTCAAAATCAAACTCCTTAGCATACCTCCATACAGTAAGAAACAGAGTCATGACTGCAAATGTGACATCTACAAA
Organism: Sequoia sempervirens; assembly: GCA_007258455.2. NCBI lineage: Eukaryota > Viridiplantae > Streptophyta > Pinopsida > Cupressales > Cupressaceae > Sequoia > Sequoia sempervirens. The sequence goes on along the minus strand of VDFB02072274.1, from coordinate 14,982,985 downwards.
TCTTCTTGCAAGGAGGAAAGCAATCCTTTGCAAGAGCTCAACAAATTCATACTCATGTCTCCACATGGAGCTACTATGCCTCATATGAATTATACTGATACCACCATGAAGACTACAAAAAACTCTCATAGTTCCAACCTCATGAGTCTTAGAATGATGAATCAAAACAAGTGGTAGTTCATTGTCCTAAACCAACAATGAGAGAGAACTATCAAAGTTAACATCACAAACCTCCATAAGACAAACTCTAAGAATAGGATAGGTGTGAAGGAACAAATAATCTTTGTTGTTCAAGGTTGAAGTCAGTGAAATGCAATCTGATTTTAGTACTTCACACAAGGAAGAAAAACAACACCAATGAAATTTCCAAGAGTGAGTGTATGAGATGAACATTGAGTTGCAAGATAAAGCCTCAAAAATAGTAGGAAAACCCACTAGAACAATCTCCAACTGAAAATTACCACCTCTTTGACAAGTAGTGATGGGAAAACTCTCCCAAATGAGAGTAACTCCACAAGTAACATGGCTGGTCTACCTCCAACCAGCAAGCTCATGTCCCAAAATCTGCCCTTGTCTTGGCCAAGGATCAACGTCAAGAGCAACCAATTGTTCCTCTTTCCAAGTTCCCATACTCAAAATTTCTCTCCAATCCATTTGTTGATGAACAAACGGAACCATCAGGTGGTTGGAAAAGAAGGGAACAATACCAACCAAAATGGAAATTTGATCCTTATCCCTCCAAAAGTCCTTTCCATATGTAATAAGCTCCATCAACCTATGTTGAGAATCCCAAGCATGGATACCCAATTGAAAGTGATTTTCAACATTTTGAAAATAAATCTCAACGTACTCCCAAGTGCTAGTGAGAATCAGGTGCATTCTCTTAAAATTGATGTACCATCTAGTGAATCCTTGAAGCTTAACCATGAAAGCTTCAGCAACATTGGCATATGAAACATAGAGTGGCTTCAAATTCAACTCCCAAAGCTGACTAGTATGAACCAAAACATCACTCCACCCAAGGGAGGGATTATCAAGAATGCAACCACCATGTTCTGGTCCACTTTTCTTCCATGCCTTCTGGATAGTAGGTCTGAAATTTTCACTCCTTGTTGTTGTAATGAAGTTACCAATAGCTACCAAGACTTGTCGCATCAACATCTTGATGTCGAAGATGTGGAAACCTCCTCGAATCAACACTTCCCATGTAGAGACTTCATCCTCAAACCCTCTTATGCATTCGCTAACAAGCAACCTTGGAAGATTATTAATCATAATTTGTGTCACATCTTCATAGAGTGAAATCAAAGCATCCTTAGATTGGAGTTCATGCTTGACCTCATGCTTGGTCACTTCACTGCTTGACTCATTTTTCAAAACAAAGAGAGGATTGTCATAAGTTGCTTCTGCACTCACTTCAAAGAAGGGATTGTCAAAAACTTAGAAGTCATTCTTTTCATCTTGCTGATCCAAATCTGCACATGCAACTTCTGATTTTCTTGAGATGCTTTCAAGATCAAACTCCTCTTGAAGACAATCAAGATCTCCAATCACTTGATTGATTTCTTCAGCTCTTTGTGCATCCTCTTGCTCCTTGAAAAGTTGAAATCGGAAAACTAATCCTCAACCTCTATTAAATCCAACTGAGTTTCTTTCAACTTGTCCTTTATTGATTTAAGCTCCAAAGTAAGCTCATCAACCTTTCTCTCTTTTCCTTGGAGAACACTAAAGGACTTCGTTGCAAGTTCAATGGCATGATCCCGATCCTCCATCAAGTGTATGCAATTTGATTTCAATGCCTCCAAAGAGTCTCTGATAAGTTGCAAGTTGAGAAGAGCAACTTCATCCTTAACTCCTCTTCTTCTCTCTTCAAGTTGAGCCTTCCAGTAGAGATCTTCAATCAAATTGTGAGTGCGATAAAATTGGGATAGAACTCGTACTTCCTTCTTAAAGGAATCTTTGACTTGATCTTCCCACTCAAGAATATTCAAAGATGGTGGATTGCTGGTAGGCTGATTTTCAAAATCAGAACTTTGTTTTGTGTCTTTGTGGCCATTATAGTTGTTCCATCTTTCGTGTCTTTCACCATCAACTAGAGGAGAATGCTCAATGTCATGGAGAGGAACACATTCCACAATTTCTTTGACCCTAAGTTTGCAATCAACTTCATGCATTTAAAAATCAGATTCATGCTTAGTAACACCTTCAAAATCTACCTCTTCAAGAGCTATAGGGTCTTCTAGCTCTTCTTCTTCATCACTGTCTCCTTGATCAAACATTATGCTAGCATCCAACTTGCTCAATGGATCATAATCATCCATTGTTTGGAAAGTTTCCATAGAAACATTTTCTTCTTTAGTGGTTGCAACCACTTCAAAGAGATCATTATGGAGCTTCATTGAACACTCTTCTTCTTCAAAGACAACTTTGTTTCCAAAGGCTACCAAATAGTTTGCAATGCAATCTGATTTTTGTTCTTCATCAGGATCAAAGGGAAATTCATCCCACAACGGTTCTCTTTCATACCTTGGTGCCAACACACCTGGATCCCAAATGCTAGTGGGTTGATTAGGATGATCAATCGGAAAAAGCTTATCATGCTCCTCCTAAAGTGATGACTCCTTAAATAAGTCAACTCCCACATAACTTAAGCTAATAACATCAAAATTATTTTTCTCCAATGGCTCAGTTTGTGGCTCAAACCCAAGGTCACCACCATAGTGAATTGAAAAATCTTCAATGCTTGTTGTTTTGAAAACTTCACTATCATTATCTTCTTTATGAGGAAGTATTATGCTGATGTCTTCGTGTAGAACTTCTTGAGAAGTTGGGACAGCAACTTGAAGAGAATCCATCTTTACCAAATCATCAACATGATCTGGTATGGACTCTTTGGAATCATCTCCATCTTCATGACCATTAATCTTTCCTGCATCTTGCTCTAATTTCTCCAAAAGTGGTTTCAATTTCTCCTCACATTGATTAAACAACTCCTTAATCATCATAGCAGCAATAGGAGAACCCTCTTCTTCATGTTTGTATGTGTCCAAGAGGAAGGATTGGACACTAGGTGGAATTTCATCAGCCTCATTAATAGTGAGAACAAGAATATTATTCACAGCTGCAATAACATCCTTTTCCTGTTTGCTCCAAGTGGATTTGATGAGGTAACGGAACAAGTGATAAATCTGATCATGCATTTCCAAGTCTAATAGCAAGTTACTTATCCTGAGTTCTGAAAATGTTTTTAAGATAGCAACCTTTCTAGAAAGTAGACTGCTTCCAGTTTCATCAAGATCTTGGAAAATTTCAACAATTCTATGAAGAATCTTCTTCATAGTTTCATCATCATAAGGCATCAGGGGAATCACAATTCTCATCAACTCCATGAGGCAAGAAGTAATCAGCAGCTTGGTTTCTTCATTTGGATGTCCCAGTCAATAGGGTTGAATTAAAAGGTGAACTGCAGGTGATAATGCCAACTGCATCCATTCAGAAGGTGACTGCTTCACCTATCTCAAACATTGTTCCAATATTTGAAGATTGTTCTTTTCATCTTCCCTTGACTTACATTCTTTGTCAAGTCTGTTTCCGGTCTCAAAAAGTGTTTGTTCCAGCTTTATCTCTTTTCTGTTAGCCATGTTTATCTGCCACTTCTAAACTGAGATGAACTTTGTTCTGACCTCTGGTGTAGAAACTGATTTCTCTATCATTCAACTGTCAACTAAACCTTGTTCGGCACAGGATGGCAGGATCTTGGCTCTGATACCACTGTAAAGAACCGAAACAATTTTTTCCATTTTTTTCAATATAGCAACTCAACAAACAAGAACCTGTTAGGGTTAGTTCAAATCAAACCAGCAGTTACAAATAACTCGTTGCCAAGAATGCCCACTCAATCTCAACATGAGAGAGGCTGTCATATGGCAAGAGGATTGTCAGTACATTAAATCATAACTACAATTGAAAGTACTTGGCACCAAGTATGTGCTACCCAAATCCAAGATGGAAATGAGGCGACCATATGGCAAAGATATAAAGAAATACAAATGCAACTTCAGAATGTAAGTAGGCAGCAAGCTAGCCTCTTCCACTTATCCAGTGGGTATTACAAAACTAAAAGAGAACAAGTACAAAAAGTAAATGATAGAAACAAGGTTGGATTGAGTCAATCACTGGCTCAATGCTACTGAGTCCTTGCCTTGAGAACTCCTAAGGTGTCACTACATCCACCATTCAACCTGTAGGTCCTCTGCTAGTTTAGGTACCCCTGGTTCATGGCCAACCCTGCTATCATCTTTAATTTTCTGCTATCAAGTTTCAAGACTAAGCTCAATGCCTCAACCAATCATTTCTTGGTGCTTTTTCTCTCCTCACCAACTAGCCCTTAATCAGCTTAAAGACCAATTAACTTCTAAATGTTTCCTAACCTGCATTCAGGGGTGTGCATGTGGTTTCAAAGCTTTGAAACAGTCAAGGAATGATTTTTGTCCAAGCACTAAACTCCTTTCCTCTATCGCTTTCATTAAACCCTAGCTTAGGGTTTGGAGAGGCTACAAGAATTAGGCCTCATCACACAAGGAAAATACTCCTCACTCCTCTCCTTCACCTTATCAAGTCAAACTTGCTTCTGTCACCCTTGCTCAAATATGGAGCACTAACAAATTTTTGAGGTCTTGGACTGTTTACTATCCGTACAGATAGTGTACTCTGTTCTTGCAAGAACTAGGGTTTTCTTTGGTGCTTTCTTGGATTGTTCAGCTTGTTCTAACCTTCAAAAGATCAAACAAAAGCTCTGCTCTCTTGACTACCATGGAGAATGTCCCTACAATCACTGCACACATTTATTTCATGAAGATACAACACCCCTGCAACGTGGAAACTGATTTTTCTCTATCTTTCCCTAACCGAGTGTTAGCCAACTCGCCTAGGGAAAGATTTTTAACATGCCATCAACACTCTTAAAGAATTCTTTATTTACATAATGTACAAGGGGGGAGTCTAGCCTTGTTTCTATTGACCCCATACTTCTTGGTATGGTCAGGAAATAGGCTAGAACTCCATTTTTCTAATTTTTAACAGTCAAACAGCAAAATAGAAAAACACAATATATACAAGAAAAGGAAATAGCGATGAGTTAACTGACTATACATCCATAAGAATGATTAAAATGACTTCCCTACATGCTGTAACAAATAGCCAAATGCCTAACTCAGTTCATTTAATCGCTGTTTCTAGAAAACAAAATAGAAAACTGTATTTTTATTCAACAAAATCATTGTTCTATTCACATTCTCATAAACTACTAACTCACAAAAATGTCCAGACCTCTTCCAAGTTCGAGGGGTTCCTTTTACAAAGTCAATAAGTAGTTAGGTTTACTTCCCCAAGCCTAAGGATGGCAAAAAGCTCGCTGTTTGAAAACACAATGTGTTTTCCAGCTCTTTACTAAAACTAAGGAATCAATCATAAAAGGATACCCAACTTTATTCAACTCCTAACCTCAACATCAAAAAGGACCTCAAACACAATCTAACTGGTGTTAGAGACCCAACACAACAAAAACAAATTGATTTAAGACATCACTTCAAAAATGTGCTTGTATTTTGGCAGGTGCTCCTGCACCATTCTCCTCCTCTTAGCACAAAGATCAAGGAACTTGAGGAGATATCAGTGATAAATCAATTCCTTTCTTCTTGAAATCTACCTCTTCAAACCAGGTAGCCTCAGATTCAGGTTTTCCTTTCCACTTGACAAGGTGTTCCATGTAGGTTTTGTGCCTTGTAGACTTTTTCACCCTGGACTCTAAGATCTGCTCTGCCTCAAGCTGCTCGTGATTTGGTAGGGGTACATTACTGATGTCCTTGAAGACCTCATGACTGTTATGAACCTCATCACTGACTGTGCCCTTATATTTGATCAAATCAGCAACGTTGAACACCATAGAGATGCCCAAATCTGATGGTAACTCCACCTTATAGGCATTCTTGCCATATTTGGCCAACACCTTGCATGGTCCTACTCTCCTCTTTTTCAACTTGGTGGACATCCCCTTTTTCAATCTGGATTTGTTGAGGTGAACCATCACATAATCACCCACTTGAAACTGCACATCTCTCCTTGACTCATCAACTTTATCTTTCAACTTTTGTGTTGCTGATGTAATTGTCTTCTTAACCTGCTCATGAATCTCCTTCATGGTCTGAGTGAAGTATTTTGCATGTCCACTCCTATTCTCCATTGTTCCAAGGTCTCTGAGCTCATAAATTCCTCTTGGGTGCATCCCATACACAACTTCAAATGGACCTTTTCCTATAGTTTTGTTAACACTGTCATTGTATGCATATTCAGCTTGGGAAATTACCATGTCCCAAGTTTGTCCATATTCCTTTGTCAAGCACCTCAATAGGTTACCTAACACTCTGTTAACCACCTCTGTTTGACCATCGGTCTGAGGATGGTATGCTGATCCAAATGACAAATTTGTTCCCAATCTGCTCCATAGTGTTTTCCAAAAATGGCTCATGAATTTCACATCCTTGTCTAATACAATGCTCAATGGCAATCCATGGATTCTTACAACTTCCTTGAAAAAGAGATGGGTGATATAACTTGCATCATGTGTAGTCTTGCAAGGAATAAAGTGACTCATCTTGCTAAATCTGTCCACAACTACAAAAACACTGTCAAAACTAGTTTTAGTCTTGGGAAGACCCACCACAAAATCCATGCTCACACACTCCCATGGTCTATTAGGAATAGGCAGGGGCTGATACAAACCAGCATTGCTAACTCCCCCTTTGGCTTTCATGCAAACAACACACTGTTCTACATACTTCCTAACATCTCTTGCCAACTTAGGCCAGTAATAAAATCTTTGTACCAGCTCTAAAGTTTTATTTACTCCAAAATGCCCACTAAGACTGCCATTGTGTTTCTCTTGGATCAGATTTTCCCTCATTGATCCTCTTGGGACACATAACAGATTGCCCTTGAATAACAATCCATTTTGCAATGTATACTCAGCATACTGACTATGAAAATGATTTGCAAAATCTGAACATACCTTATAGGCTTCAGAGAAATATTCATCCTCATCATAGAGGTCCTTGAAACTCTCTACTCTAATGCTTTTCAGTTGTATCTCTTGGACTGTCAACATCCTTTTGCTTAATGCATCTGCCACTTTGTTTTATTGCCCCTTCTTGTGTTTAATGGTAAATGTAAAAGCTTGGATGTACTCCATCCATTTCAAGTGTCTATTGCTTAACTTCTCTTGGGTGTTGATGTAATTGAGTGCCTGGTTATCCGTGAAGACCACAAACTCTTTGGGCAATAAATAATGCCTCCACTTCCTAAGGGACTGCACTAAAGCATAAAGTTCCAGATCATAGGTGGAGTATTTTTGTTTGGATTCATTGAGTTTTTCACTGAAGAAGGCTACAGGCCTACCTTCTTGACTAAGGACACCTCCTACTGCTACTCCACTTGCATCACACTCAACTGTAAACAATTTATCAAAATTAGGCAATAACAAAATAGGCTGAGTTGCCACTTCTTGTTTCAGCTTTTCAAACCCTCTATCAGCTTCTTGTGTCCACTTAAACTTAGTTTTTAGACCTCCTTTAATGGTATCTAGGACTGGTGCACATATACCACTAAAATTCCTAATGAATTTTCTATAAAACTGAGCTAAACCATGGAAACTCCTTACCTCTGTTGCTGTGGTTGGTGTAGGCCAGTTTAGGATGGCTTCCACCTTACTTGGATCCATCTTCAGCGTTCCTTGGGATACCACAAAGCCTAGATACACAAGCTCTTGTTTGAAGAACTCACACTTCTCAATGTTGATTGCCAATTGTTCTTCTTGCAACCTTTTGAGTACGATCTCCACATGTTTCAAATGTTCTTCTGTTGTCTTACTAAAAATCAGTATGTCATCCAAGTAGACTACCACAAAAATCCCTGTGAAATCCTTAAGCACCTCATTCATTAGTCTCATGAACGTGCTAGGGGCATTTGAGAGGCCAAATGGCATCACTTTCCACTCATACAAACCATCATTTGTCTTAAAAGTTGTCTTCCATTCATCACCCTCCTTAATTCTGATTTGGTGATACCCGCTCTTAAGATCTAGCTTAGTGTAAAATTTTGCACCTCCAAGGAAATACATTAAATCTTCAATTCTAGGTATTGGGAATCTATACCTAATGGTGATCCTATTAATTTCTCTAGAATCAGTACAAAGTCTCCATTTACCTCCTTTCTTTGTTGCCAAAACAATTGGGACTGCACATGGGCTGATGCTCTTTTGAATTAGACCTTGATTCAGCAATTCTTCCACTTGTCTTGCCACCTCTTGATTATGCTTAGGTGTAAGCTTGTATGCTGCCTTGTTAGGCAATGAGGCTTCAGGTATGAAGTCAATTTGATGACTTATTGCTCTCTTGGGTGGTAGAGTTGCAGGTGTTCCATCACTCACAATGCTCTTGTATTTTTCTAGCAGCCTTTGAACTATTTCAGGTATGACTGTCTTCTCAGCCTTTTCTTCCTCTTTGGACTACATAACAACCACATAACCTTCATTCCCTTGGTGTAGATCCTTGATGAACTCTTTACCACTGCTCAACATAATGTTTGGAACCTTGGACTGCCCTTCATCATCCTCAATCAATGATTGCAGCTTGAAGGTTCTTCCATCCTTCTTGAATTCAATGGTGTATACAGCACCTCTGTCATATTTCCATGGCCTGCCAAGAAGAAGATGGCAAGCATCCATGGGTAGCACATCACAAATCAGCTTGTCTTTGTAGCCTCCAATGGAGAATTCCACTGTAACCTGCTCATTCACTAGAACACTCTGCCCTTTGTTCAACCATGTGACTTTGTAGGGATTAGTATGAGGCACCTTCTGCAATTTTAACTTAGTTACTGCCTCCTTAGAGATGATATTATCTGTAGAACCAGAATCTACAATAACCTTGCATACCTTTCCCAATATCTTGCACCTTGCTCTAAACAAAGCTCTCCTTTGCTTGGGTTCTTCCTTGACCGGTTGTCTGATCAGCACAACATCATATTTTTACCTACTTTTGATTCTATATGACTGATCTCAAGTGACTTGACACTCATGGTGTCCTCTTGTGCATAAGCTACTCTTTTCTCATTGCTAGATGAAGCTTTTTCTGGGCACCTATAAGTTGGATGACCTAGCTGATTATAGTGATAGCACTTCATGGTGGCAAAGTAGGAGTTACTTCTGCCTGCTCCTCTTCCTCTGTTTGAACCCCCTTGAGGTCCTCTTCCTCTATTAAATCCTCCTCTTGATGATGTTTCACCTGCATTCTTAGTAAGCTTGGATTCTCCTTGGGTTCTTTGATCATTACCTCTTCCTTGGTAACCTCCACGCTGTCCTCTTTGGTCTCTGCCTCTACCTCTGCCTTTAGAGGACTGATCATGCTTTCTTTTATTCCTCTCTTCAATCTTTATAGCCAGCTGATAACATTGGTGGACTGTCTTGGGGCTAAGTAAAGCCATCTCTTCCTGTATATTCCACTTCAAACCGTTGAGGTATCTAGCCGCTTTTAGGCTCTCATCTTCTGCCACATTTGATCTCAAACAAAGCTTCTAGAACTCTTCAGTGTAGGTGTTGACATCTTGATCTTTTTGTCTTGAACTCTGCCTCTTCTTGTGAAGTTGGATCTCATAATCATCTAGCATATATGCTTCTTTCACTTTAGCAACCATTCCTTTCCAGGTTGATATGGGATGCTTGCCTTCTTTCTCCCTTTCATTCTGAACAAATTTCCACCATGTTAAAGTTGATCCTCTCAACCTTGATTTTTCCACCTTCACCTTTTGTGCTTTCGTGACTCCATCACATTCAAAGTGATTCTCCATTCCATCTATCCAGTCCATAACCAAATCGGGATCCATCTTTCCATGGAATAGTGGTATGCCCTCAAGTCCCTTTCCACTTAGGGCTTTTAATGCCTTCAAGAAAAGCTCCTCCTCGAGAACAGGGTCAGGTTCAGGGACTTTATCCTCCTCTACAACCTCTTCTTCCTTTGGCACTATTCCTTCCAGCCTTGCATTGTTTAATGCCTTCTCCAATTGCTCAATTCTTTCTTTCAGGGACTTGTTGTCCTCTTCTTGCTCTTCAACCCTCTTGGCTAACTGTGCATTTGTCACCATCTTGGGTGGTTCACTTGATTCAACTTCCTCTGACATATAAGCTACTTTCCCAAATCTTTTACTACTCTAATACCAATCTGATAGAAACAAGGTTGGATTGAGTCAATCGCTGGCTCAATGCTACTGAGTCCTTTCCTTGAGAACTCCTAAGGTGTCACTACATCCACCATTCAACCTGTAGGTCCTCTGCTAGTTTAGGTACCCCTGGTTCATGGCCAACCCTACTATCATCTTTAATTTTCTGCTATCAAGTTTCAAGACTAAGCTCAATGCCTCAACCAAGCATTTCTTGGTGCTTTTTCTCTCCTCACCAACTAGCCCTTAATCAGCTTAAAGACCAGTTAACTTCTAAATGTTTCCTAACCTACATTCAGGGGTGTGCATGTGGTTTCAAAGCTTTGAAACAGTCAAGGAATGATTTTTGTCCAAGCACTAAACTCCTTTCCTCTATCGCTTTCATTAAACCCTAGCTTAGGGTTTGGAGAGGCTACAAGAATTAGGCCTCTTCACACAAGGAAAATACTCCTCACTCCTCTCCTTCACCTTATCAAGTCAACCCTACTTCTGTCACCCTTGCTCAAATCTAGAGCACTAACAAATTTTTGAGGTCTTCGACTGTTTACTGTCCGTACAGATAGTGTACTCTGTTCTTGCAAGAACTAGGGTTTTCCTTGGTGCTTTCTTGGATTGTTTAGCTTGTTCTAACCTCCAAAAGATCAAAAAAAAGCTCTGCTCTCTTGACTACCATGGATAAGGTCCCTGCAATCACTGCACACATTTATTTCATGAAGATACAGCACCCCTGCAACATGGAAACTGATTTTGCTCTGTCTTTCCCTAACCGAGTGTTAGCCAACTCGCCTAGGGAAAGCTTTTTAACATGCCATCAACACTCTTAAAGACTTCTTTATTTACATAATGTACAAGGGGGAAGTCTAGCCTTGTTTCTACTGATCCCATACTTCTTGGTACGGTCAGGAAATAGGCTAGAACTCCATTTTTCTGATTTTTAACAGTTAAATAGCAAAACAGAAAAACACAATATATACAAGAAAAGGAAATAGCGATGAGTTAACTGACTATACATCCACAAGAATGATTAAAATGACTTCCCTACATGTTGTAACAAACAGCCAAATGCCTAACTCAGTTCATTTAATCACTGTTTCCAAAAAACAAAATAGAAAACTATATTTTTATTCAACAAAATCACTGTTCTATTCACATTCTCATAAACTACCAACTCACAAAAATGTCCAGACCTCTTCCAAGGTCGAGGGGTTCCTTTTACAAAGTCAAGAAGTAGTTAGGTTTACTTCCCCGAGCCTAAGGATGGCAAAAAGCTCGCTGTTTGAAAACATAGTGTGTTTTCCAACTCTTTAATAAAACTAAGGAATCAATCATAAAAGGATACCCAACTTTATTCAACTCCTAACCTCAACATCAAAAAGGACCTCAAACACAATCTAACTGGTGTTAGAGACCCGGCACAACAAACACAAATTGATTTAAGACATCACTTCAAAAATGTGCTTGTATTTTGGCAGGTGCTCCTGCACCAGTAAATAGGTGGCAAACCAGCCTCTTCCACTTATCCAGTGGGAAAATACAGTAAAGTAAGAGCAGAAGAGAGAATGCTGACAGTACTATTGTTTAGCTTACAAAATATAGGAAGTGTTTGCAAGAACAAGGATTAGAAGCTCTTCAATTGCTACAATAGTAAATGTGACCTCCACCAAGCGTAGTAAGACTTCTTAACACTAACCCTTCACCAAAAATGCACTTTCCAAAATCTGATATGACAGAATAGCAACTTGAAATGCATAACCAGCAACCCTAGAACCCACTAAAATACTCACAATTCACTCAATATTTGTCGGAATGACATGAGACTTGATGCAAATGAAAGCTAGGATGATGACAATGAGATCCAAGCTAAGAAATGACCCACTAAATGCAGTATTATTTTTGTGCACACCTTCCAAGACAACCCCAGAATGGTGCAGCCAAGAAGAGGGGCGATTTTTAATTATAAAATTCTAGACACATTTAAAAAATCTGGAAACTCCCAAGAAGGGTCACTCCAAGCTGGAAAACACAATGGAAAACTACCCAGAATGATAATATTTTTATTTTCAAAGATATGAGCAATTCATACATTCAGCAATGTTATTCAACAACTTCAAAATGAGACAAAAAATGCAAAACTAGAACTCTAAAATGCAAGATACTCAACTGAAATGCAAGACAAACCTATTACAAACTATCTCTCAACTAGTTGCTATCTTTCAAGCAAGAAGATGAGCCAAGCTAGGAGGCATTCATTCCTCGAAGCAGTCCCAACACCATTTCGACAGCATAACAATATTCAAGTCAGAAGATGATGAAATGAAGACCCAAGGCTCCCTTTTATAATTTTGAGAAGACACCTCTAAAAGCTTCCAGAAGGTGTGCCCCACTCCCCAAGATGCTTTTAGGGTTTTGACTTGACCAATTCTCCCTTCAAGATGGTGTCCTTTTTCATAAAGGCAATTTTCTTTTAATTTAAAATTATCTTCTCTCCAAAAGTTGGCGTCCCACCTCCAAGAGCAATGTTTGACTTTAAAAATATTAAAACTTTCCCTGATGATGTGTCCACTCATGAGGTCCCCCTTTTCAGAACAACTTAAAATCGTGAAGCTAGGCCAAGGGGTTTTAACATTAAAAGATAACATTATTTTAATTAAAATACTTCTCTCTAGAAAATGCATCAAAAGGCCAAAACAATATTACCAACTGAACTACCAGAAGAGGAAAGCCTGCTGAGCTGATGCTGACTGGACCACTACTAAAAATAGTAAATTCAAGAAGTTGCTCAGAATGCAATCCATGTGACACCATTGCGAAGCTTTCTGAAAACCTAGAATTAATCCGCAATCCAAAATCCCAAACTCTAAGATGTAGCCGTCATAACTTACTAAAAATAGTAAGTTTAGAAAGTTTGCCCGACACAGTTGCATGTCATACCTCTATGAAGCTCTCTGAAAACCCAAAAGGAATCCAGAATCCAAACAGCCAAACTCCAACATGCAAACCCCTGAATCTTCAAAACAACCCACCAAGCAGCTGGAAACCCTAATTTTTCTTTTGACTGGTCGACAGCACTCCAAGGATAGGCCATCAATCATAAAACAGTGTAGTGCTAAAAATGGGGACATTGCATTGTTGGAGCAGGTTCGTCTAATGGTTCGAGGCTCAAGAAGATTAACGGTTGTCTCGAGCGTTGCCAAGAGAGGCCTAAATTGGTGATCCTGCCTGAGATGATTGCCGAAGATGTTGAATATTATATGAACCACTCTTTATATTGCAAATTTTTGGTGATGAGGGTTTCTCTATAGTTTTTGGAATCTTGGGCCCAAAGGACTTGGGTGCCAGATGGAGAAATTGAGATCATGTTGTTGGCCAATAGTTACTTCATGGTTACCTTTAATTGCATGGCTGATCGCACTAGGGTCTTTGAGGGAGGTCCTTATTTCCATAACCAGGTGGGGTTGTTTATCAAACCATGGCATGTAGGCTTTATCCCCTCAGAGGAGCTCCCAAATCATGTTCTCATGTGGGTTCGTTTGCCTCGGTTTCCAGTGGAATGTTGTCAGGAGGATGCTTTGCACCTGTTGGCGTCAATTCTTGGAAAACCAATTAGATCCTCATTGCAAACCTTGGGTAAAAAGGTAATGAATTTTGCTCGTATTTTTGTTGAAATTGATCTTAGTAAGCATTTTCCTGATGTTGTAGATATGTGTGTGGGACCCTTCTCTTGGGTATAACAGTTGGATTATGAGACTCTTCCTTTCTGTTGTCATCTATGTCATGAATATGGGCATTTGCAGCGTAGATGTCCAAGATATAAGCCGGTGGATTCTTAGCCTGGACAACCTCCCTGAAACCCTCCTATGACTGATAGGGGGAAGGGCCTTGCCTCTTGAGAGGTAGTTGGTGCTAATGGTTTTGTTCAAGTTAAGGCTCGTAATAAGAACCGAGGCCAGAAGAGGACCTTTAAGGAACGACAGGATGATGATACTTTTAATAGGTTTGAGGTACTGGATGATCTCTGCCAGCAATAATTGAACCCGAGTTTGCTGAGTCTGGTTCATGAGGTTGAGGATTCTGCAAAAGTGGACAATATCTCTAGTGTTTCATTGATTCCACTAGGTGGCAATAATTTACACATGGATACAGATCAACAGTTAGTGGTCTCAAAGGTGCCGGTTCTTTCAGCCGAGCTACCAAAAGGTGGTGGGGATTCTTCTCCTTCTAGACGAATCGTATGTCTGAATGTGACTAAGTGCAACAAACCCTCTCCTCAGTTGGGCCTTTTACAAAGAGATCTTAAGAAAGGTGGGGTGGAGAAACATGCCAAACTTGGTAGAAAGAAGGATCTAGAAAAGATCAAGTTGATAGGTGAGAATTTGGTGGAGTCAGGGTCGATAAAGACTCTGGATTCTCATTTTTTGAATCCCTCAAAATGATTATATTATCTTGGAATGTAAGGGGCTTGAACAGCGGCCCTCAACAAAAAGCAGTTCATGATTTGGTTAGGAAACATGGTCCTGATATTCTTTTTTTGTAGGAGACCAAGCTATCAGTGGAGAATATGTTTAGTTTGGTGCCTAAGTTGTGGTGGAAGGGGGAGTGTCAGTGCATTGGTGCTCATGGGTCTTCTTGGGGCATAGCTTGTTTGTGGAACCCGCAAAATATTTGTCCTCTTTGGTGGTTGTTCTCTAAATTTTCTATGTCTATGATTGCTTCTAGCTTTGAGACAGGGGAGTTGTTACTCCTTTCTAATATCTATGTTCCTATTGATCTCTTGGGTAAGCATTCTTTGTGGTCCCATACTTGGTTTGTCCACAGTTTGGCTCCTTTCCATCCTTGGAGCCTAGCCAAAGATTTTAATGCTATCACTAAGTTGGCTGAGAAGCGTGGTGGTACTGCATAGCTGGGGCCCTCTGTAATGCTCCTGTGTGATAACATTGATGCTTTGAATTTAGTGGATATTAAGCCCAGTAATGGTCAGTTTACTTGGAAAAATCGCAGGGTTGGGGATAATTGTATTGCGGAGAGATTGGACCGCTTCTTGGTTTATTATTACTGGATTGGTGGTCTATGGTCTTCTTGTTTTGAAATTTTGGATTGGAGAGGATCCGACCACTGGCCTATCAAGATAGCTATTATGTCAAGTCGTGTGCCTCATTCTCCTTCTTTTAGATTTCAGCTCATGTGGTTGTGGGACCAATCTCTATATGATTATGTGGCTGACTGGCGGAGACGTGGTAGACCTGCTTTTAGTACGACAATGTACACCTTTGCTAAAATTCTTTAGTATGTAAAATATCAGCTCAAGCAATGGAATCTTCATTGCTTTGGGAACATCTTTCATGCTAAGGCGGCTACTCAAAATGAATTGGATGGTATCACAAGACTGATAAGGGAGGGTGGGGTGACTGAGGATTTGCTTCAGGAGGAGGATCAAGCTTTGAAGGCTCTGGAGGAGTGTGAGCTATGGGAGGAAATGTATCGGAAACAAAAGGGGTGGATAGAATGGCTTCAGGAAGGGGATAAAAACACTACCTTTTTCTTTAATTCAGTGAAATCCAAGAGGCAAGACAATTCTATTTCAGTTCTGGTGAATGACCGGGGTGAGCAACTTTCCTCCTTTCTTGAGATATCAGGAGAGGTGGTGCATTATTTTTCCTCTCTTTTTCGAGAGGATTCACAAGGGGGGTCTCTTGAAGAAGCCCAGGTTCTTTCTTGTATCCCCCCTCTGGTTTCCAGAGAAATTAATGAGCTTCTTATGAGTAATATCACGCTGGAGGAGCTTGAGGGGACTGTTTTCCAGATGAAGAAAGGGAAAGCTCCTAGACCTGATGGCTTCCCGGTTGAGTTTTTCCAAGAATTCTAGGATATTATCAAGTTGGACCTTTTGGCTGTTGTTTAGGAATCTCAGCGAAACAAGCAATTGCTAAGGGCTTTAAATTCTACCTTTCTTTCCCTCATTCTCAAGTGTGATGGGGCTGATAGGTTAAGTCAATTCTATCCCATTTCTCTTTGCAATGTCATTTATAAAGTTATCTCTAAGTTAATTGCTGACAGGTTAAAAAAGGGGCTTAAGGAGCTGATCTCTGAGGAGCAGAGTGGTTTTGTGGCAGGTAGGCAAATTTTGGATGGGATTGTTATTGCAACTGAGACCATTCATTCTATGGCCAGCTCCAAAGAAAAGGCAATGTTCATTAAGCTGGATATGGCTAAGGCTTATGATAGGGTTAGATGGTCCTTCCTTTGAAAGGTTCTCAGTGTCTTTGGTTTCAAGGAAGATTGGATTCATTGGGTTATGAGTTGTGTTACTTCAACTTCTTTCTCTGTGATTATTAATGGAGAGCACTCTGAGTTATTTGGTTCTTCTAGGGGGCTTCGTTAGGGGGATCCCCTCTCTCCATATTTGTTTCTTCTCTTTGTTGAAGGTTTGGGGCGGTTGATTAGAAGATTTTGGAGGTTAGTCTAATTTAGAGTTGGCAGTGGGGTGGTGACTTGCCTCCACAGTCGCACCTATAGTTTGTGGATGATACTGCTCTAATGGGAAAAGCTACAATGCAAGAAGCTGCTAATATTTGTAGGGTGTTGGATGTCTACCTAACTAGCTCAGGACAATTGATTAATGAAGATAAATCTTCCATCTTTTTTAATACTTCAGGCCTCATCCAACATCAGATAGCTCAGACCTTGAGATTTCAGATTGGGAATCTTCCTTTGACCTATCTTGGTATCCCTATCTCAGATGGGCGATTGCCTAGGGAGTCTTGGAAGAGTATTTTGGATAATTTTTTCGTAAAATTTAATCACTGGACTCATAGGTGGTTATCTTTTGTTGGGCGTGTTTAGTTAATCAATTTTTTGGTGCAGGCTTTTCCCATTTATAGATGCATGCTCCAGGTTGCCCCAATGAGCTTTGTTAAGTAATTTGATTCTATGGCTAGGCAGTTCTTATGGGTTGGTTGCTTGATGTCTTCTAAATGGATTTTGGTTATATGGGAGGTTGTTTGTAGCCCGAAGCAGTATGGGGGTCTTGGATTACGATAGTCGGCTTTGACTGGGGTGGTGCTTGCTATGAAGCTGTATTGGTGGTGGTGCATTGAGTAGGATAAGATTTGGGCCAGGGTCCTATCCCAAAAGTACTTCTTGGGGATTCCTCAGACTGATATTCCTCAGTATCCGCTTGTTGGGAAGGGTTTGGTGATTTGGGGGACCTTCAAAAAGGGGGTTGCTCTTATTAAGGATGGTTTATTTTGGATCTGCAAGCAGGGGACCGAAGCCCAATTCTGGTTTGATTCTTGGGATGGATCTCCTCCTCTCATCTCTCAATATCCTAATTTATTGAATCTTTGCCAAAGGTTTCTTGAGGTTGGTTGGTCATGAGTGAGTAACTTTAAATCATTCTCTTCTTGCGGGCAACTTGAGGTGGCTAGATGGAAGTCTCTTGATGTTTGGTTGGATGTTGGTCTACAAGAGGAATGTGTTGTGCTACAAATTGTTCTTTCCAGTCGACGATGTAGTTCTCTCCGAGAGGAAGATGTGCTTGCTTGGGCTCCTGATCCTATGGGTGTCTATACTGTTGCCTCTGGATATAAGGTGTTATCTTCCCATAGGGTGATTGGGGAGGAAGTTCAATGGTGGAAGAAGGTCTGGAGCAAGTTATCCTGGCCAAAGTGTAATTGCTTTGTCTGGTTGTTGACCTAGAATAAGTGTTTGACTTGGGACAATATCAAAAAGAGGGGTTTCCAAGGCCCTTCTATTTGTGCTTTGTGTGGGGTTGCTGAGGAGGAGTCTTCTCACTTGTTTTTTTGTTGTCCTTTTGCTATCTAGATCTGGCATTTTTGGTGGGGTGTTTGGCAGAGGCCCTGTGTTCATGCTTCCTCCTTGATTGAATTTTGGAATAGTGTTGGTAGACCTCCCTCTATGACCTCTTTCTTACAAGAAGTGTGGTTCATGGGGCCTATCTTTCTATTGTGGCAGATTTGGTTGGAACGGAATAGGCATATTTTTCATGGTGAGAAGAAGCTTGTGCAACAAGTTTGGCAGAGAATTTTGAGCATGATTTAGGAGATGGTGGAGGCTAAGTGTGTTGTGAGCTTTCTGCTATAGAAAAGGGATGTTGAGGTGGTGGAGAGATTGGGGATTCAGGGGTTGTCTATGACTTCTTCTTGTGTCAGGAGAGGGCAGAAGGTGAAGCAAAAAATTCATAGGATGGGCAGTTGGTAGTTCCCTCCTAATGGGGTTCTGAAGATTAATACGGATGGCTCTTTCAAGGGAAATCTAGGACCTACTGGTATTGGGGGGATTGGCAGGGATTCTTTAGGTTCGATGGTTTTCCTCTTTTCAATCCATGAGGGGTTGAAGACGATCAACGTTATGGAAGGTTTGGAAATCCTTTGTGCCTTTGAGAGGGCTCATGCTTTGGGATGGAGAAGGATTATTTGTGAATCTGATTCTGAGGTCTTGATCAATTTTCTCATTGAGCGAAAAGTGGTGGGGGTCAATAGGCAGTTGGCTATAATTGTGCAGCAGATTCTGCAAGTTAGTTCGTTGATGGAAATGGAAACTTTTGTTCATATTTTGAGGGAGTGGAATAGAGTTGTTGATTGCTTGGAAAAACGGGCTTATGAGCGTGTTGACGGTTGGAGAATCGAGGAGTGGGGGTTTATTCCTCCAGAGCTTCGCTCTGAGCTGGAGGGAGTTCTTGTTGAGGATAGGGCTGGTTTAGGAGTTGGCTAACTTTGGTTGTGCTCTATTTTTTTGTTTTTGTTGTTTCTAAGGACTTTGGTCCTTTGCTTTCTTTGTAATGTTCCTTTCTGATTTTCAATAAAGTTTTTACCCCTTTTATTAAAAAAAAAAATCTTGTCTGGTAAAAAATAAAAATAAAATAGAAAAAATAATAAAATAGGATAAAGAAAAAATACACAATGAACGACACATCATTAAAAAGTAAAAATTAAATTTAAAAATGAATGGATTTCGCCCAAGTGTAAGCTTTGCTAGTATCAATGATTGAACTTTGGTATGGACTGCAAGCTTCAATGGCGAAATTGAATTGGGAGAAAGAGGTTACTTCACTTTACCAAATGATGGCAATCTAGTGTTAAGAAATGGGACACAAATACTCTAGGAGACAAAGACATCCAATCTAGGTGTGGCATGTGTAGATATGCAAGATGACGGGAAGTTCGTACTGCAAAATAGTAGTTCAGTCACAGTTTGGGACACCTTTGCAAATCCTATAGATAGTTTGGTGGTCAATCAAAATTTCACTTTGAATGAAAGCTTGTGATCGAGTCCTTACACATTCACCTTGCACCCTAGTGGGAATTTCACACTGAAGTGGAACAACACCATCATGTACTTGAATGAGGGTACTCCACTAGCTACCACAACACCTCTCACCAGCAAAGGAATTTTCAAGCTTTCCAATTCTTCAGTTGATTCTATCTAGGAGGGCGGAGATTATTCTGATAGCTATGTGTGAAGAATCAAGCTAGAATCAAATGGGAATTTAAAATCCTATGGATGGATCTCGAGTTTAGTGACATGGAAAACGAGATGGAGTCCTATGGATGACCAATGCAAAGTCTATGGATGGTGTGGAAATTTTGGGGTGTGTATTTACAAAGGTACACATCCATATTGTGAATGCCCAATAGCAAATTTTGATCAAATAGATTTTAATGATGTCACTAAGGGATGTCAAAGGCAACAGGATATAACATAGTGCAACAATAACCAAAGTATGGTTCGACTAGATTATATAGAATTCTTATCTTATCCCCCAAAGTCCAAATCAAACTCTGAGATATATTATTTGGGGGATCTAGATTGTTGGTAGAAGTGCCTCAAGAATTTGAATTACATTGCATCTGAAATTACAGCAATGAATGATGGTATAGCCATTTGCAAGATGAAGACTAACAACTTCACCAGTGTTTGTCAGGAATTTAACATTCCAATGTTATTATTTATTAAATATGCCATATTTTATATTAAATAATATATATAATAAAATAAAATAGTTTTTATAGAAACAATTTCATATTTTTAAAAAATAATTAACTTTGAATATCTTAAAATATTTTCATTTTATTTTGTATCTAATCTTGTCTGATAAAAAAAAAAAAAACAACAAAAAATTTAATTAAATTTAAAAATGAATGAGAATAGATTTATGAATGTGCAGCAAGTAAAAAATAAATTTAAATTGTTTCTAGTGCAAATTAGGGCACTTACGACACTAACAAACTGACAAAATAGTTAACGGTGGGTATGTTTGAATCATGCATGAAGGCATGTGGCATGGATGCCCCAATGCATTCCTGGGGCTAGATAGCCATTATCACATCATATTATAGAATTGCATGTCGTCGATGGTAAAAGTAAGCTTAGTTCATTTCAAATATGATACGCCTTTGGCATAAAATAATGAGGATGTGACATTTAGTGGGCAGCTATCAAGCCTTTGTAGATGTTAGTCAAGATATGCAAAGCACATACATTTAATAATAACTAGAATGATCTTTATGCAGTAATGATATGAGGTCGCTATTATTGGTTGTTAAGAATATAAAACAAAAATACAGCGAACGGGGAATATAAAACAACAAAATTCATCACAACAATAATGAAAATTGAAGGCTAAGAAATGTACAGTCATCTTACATTGTACTCAGATGATGTCATTCGTTGATTGTTGGAAATAGCTTGCCTCACTTCAAACCATAGTTTAATAAGGATGTGACATTTAGTGTGCGACTGTCAATAGCTTCCCTCACTTCAAACCATCATTTGATAAGGATGTGACATTTAGTGGGCGATTGTTAAGCCTTTGTTAATGTTAGTCAAGATGTGTAGTGCGTGTACATTTCATAATAACTTACTGATCTTTATGCATTAATGATATGAGGTAGGTTTTATACATTGGTAAGAAGATAAAATGATGTCATCCGTTGATTGCTAGAAATAGCTTGCCTCACTTCAAATAACGAATGCCTTTGATGTAAAAATAGGGACCGCGTTGAGTGTGAAACAGCAAGAAATGGGGTGGATGCTTTCGTATGGTTTAGAACATAGAGAAAACCCACATTTCAATTATCTCATTCAATGATAACCCTAGAGATCTCAATGCAAAGGAGAAAGAGATCTTGCAATAGGGATATCCTAGGGGCTAATTATAAACTAATGAGAGGTTCACCACCAAGTTAGGACTTGGAAAGACAAATGCAATGCAAGATGTAATGCTTAACCCTAGTGTGATGCAATATTTCACTAAATGACCTAAAAGTTCATGTAAAACAGAATAACAAGCTGTGAGATGAAATGTGTGCACTTAGAAACCTGAAGATGACTTAATGGAGGTATGAATTATTGAAAAAAGTGATTTTAATGTTGGTTGGGACTCATACGCAAGGCTGGGAAAATCAGTCCTAGATTAGGGTTTATGTGCAGAAACAAGAAACTGGCAAATGGGTATCTGAATCTGTAAAACTCTAAATTTTGACCTAAACTAAGACTCATACACTATAATTGGTGTATTAGTCCAGTTAGGGTTTTCTAAAACTTCAAAGTTTGAATCTGGCCTTCAAGGTCTGCTTTGTGCTTCCCAATTGATTTTCAAATCCGAAACCCTGATTTGCAACCTATAGAAGTCTTCCAAGTATCTCCAATGCAAGGTGACAACTTTAACAACTCTAGGCTATTTGAAAAAAAATTCCAAGCTTTCTCTTCAATGTGCCTTAAACCTAAACCTACAAATCACACACTAGAGAGAGGGAAAAATTGTTGTTTTGTTAGTGGATAGGGGTTTGCCTTGGTCAAACCTTGTTTTGGTAATCAAACCTTGAAATGAAATGAAATAGAAATGGAGAATGATGAATGAACAAAATATGATGTTGCAACTCACCAAACCCTAGTAATAAAGTGTTTCAAACATGTATGAAATGGCTCCAACAGATGTATATCTTGACTCTTGCTTGAATGTGATAGATCTTGAATGAAATGCTAGCTTGAATCATAAAACCCTACATCATAATTGTTAGCTCAAAAAAAAACATGATGCATGGAGTCTTTGACATGATTCTTGATGCTTGAATAATGCTCTAAAATGCTTGATAATATGCCCTTGAATGCTCTTGTAAACACTTGAATGCTCTTGTGAACTCTAATTTTCTATAAGGATGCTCATTCAACTTGCTAGGATGAAAATGGGTGAAAGAAACTTGCATTTATACTTAATTATGCAAAAATTTCCAAAATTATAACACTACAAGCCAACATTAGATCTAGGAGGATAAAATCCTACTAGGAATTTGAGTTCATTTTTATTTTGGGCCACATGAGACTCATATGCACAAGGTGGCGTATGAGTCCCATTAGGCATAATTTATGGGGCCAAATTTAAAAATGCTTAGAAAGGTGTAAAACCGTGATTGAGACCCAAAACCTTAGGTGGGACTCATACACCCAAGGTGGCGTATGAGTCCTAGACCACCAAATCTAGGCCACACAACCTAAAAACACTTGAATTATGATTAGATGTTGATTTGTGTCAAGATAATCCTTGAAAAGATGCATTAAATGAGGCTAGTGGATGTAAAACAAGGCCAATTAAAGCATAAAGAAGCCCAATTATTTATGAAAACCCTAGAAAAGTGTGATTTAAGTGTGTTACAACACTTTACAACACTCTAAATAAGGCATGATTAAGGCACATTTTGGTTAAAAAGAAGTTTATTAGGTTTAGTCTATTAATAAAACCTTATAAAAGTGTGAAAGTGTGTTACAACACTTCACAACACTTTAGCAAGGAATCATTTGAGTTCATTAGTTCACAAGGGCCTAATACTTAATGTGAATGTGTCAAACACATTACAACACTAAATCAAGGCAACATTAAGCTTAGTTTAACAAGGAGGGCCCAAAAAAGCAAGGAAAAGTAAAAGGGATACTTTTTTCGTTGCCACATTTAGCCCCCAATTTAGTGAGAGGATGAACTTGCTTCAAACTCACACTAAAGTAGACAAACACACATCAAGAGGGGTTCAAGTGTGCCAATGTCAATAAGATAGGATGAAAATGATCAAGAGGGGTGATCAAGCCCCCAGGATCAAGATCCCATGGCCAACCAACATAGGCACAAAAGAACAGACATAATAATGAGATAAAGAGAAATAACAAGGCATAAGCATACACTGCCAAAGACAAGATAGAAAAGAATAATAAAGATAAAATATGGGTGGATCAAGCTTCAACCATTTGTCCATTGCAATGTGGATTAGTTCTAGGTTGTTCATCCAAAAAATGTATGTTCACTTTGAGGCAACAAAACTTCAAGTTGTATGTTGGGTGAGTAATCTAAGAAGGTGAGACACATACACACATGGTCGGTATGTACTCGCACACATATGTGAGTGGCTAAGGGAAAGTCATGTCCTCGTTCAGCTTCCTGTCAAACCATACCAAAGTTATACCTCCTGATAACTTTGATAAGGTGCCACGCAACAATGAACTTCAAGCTTCATGAGGCAAGCAAAGCTTTGTATGCTTGGAACTCATGAACAAATAAGATGGTTCTACAGGCATGCAAAGTGCATTATGCAAGATGGCCATATAACTAAAATGTTGTAAATAAAAAATAGGGAACGTTCAAAGGAGCCTTGCTTAGTTCATACGAGGTCTTAACTTAGGGGACATTGTGCCTAATGTTTCCAAGAGAGGACCAATTAAAGAATAGAAGATTTGCAACTTAGGGGATGCAATGTGTCGCATCAAGCCACTAAGAGGAATATAATATGCTAGGAGAGATCACACTCTTGAGGGATATCACACCAAATGTCACCACAAAGTGAAAAATGCATCATATGAGATAAGAAGACTATACCATGAACCACGAAAAAATAAAAATGCAAAATAATAATGCCAATGTATGCCCCCACTTTAAAGAAATTGCTAAACACCATATTGTGAGCAATTTCTTTAAAGTAGAAAATGAAAAATGCTAACAATAAAGAAGACATGAGAGCTAACTTGGAAAGCCCTATGCCAAGTCATATGTTTCCAAATGAAGCTACATCATGCAAAAAGAAAGGAAATGAGAGGGTTTGCCCTAAAAAATGAAAATCCAAACACATAAGGGATCTATGGATTTGGGGTCAGTATGTTCTTACTACAATTTTTTTAGAGAGCTCAAAACTAGCATCATTCCCCAAATACACATAGAATTGGAAGAATGACACAAAGAGAGTGAAAAAAAATAAAAACCTTTTGGGTCAACATGGAAGAGACATGAATGTCTCGATGCCTTGCATCATCCCCAAAAGGAAAACACAAGACAAAAGAAAAGATAAAAGGTAAAAAGTAAAAGATTTATGGCATATAGAAGAATGAAGGTACAAATAGAGAAATCTCACAAAAAAAGAAAGAGATACATCAAACATAATAATACGGGGGATCACATCACGCACATGCAATCACACAAAAAAATAATAATAATGCAAAAACACTAGTAAGGCACATGCAATTCAACCTAAAGCAGGTCGTTTGCATCCTAATCATGTTCATTGTATACCAAAAGTGGACAACTAGCCAAAAGGACAATGGCAAGTTTTGAACTAGGGCCATCACCAGGTTCAACACTCTTCTTACGAGAATTGTCATTTAAGCTCATAGAAGAGGAAAAAATGTATTCAATTCATTATTCACTTCCTCATCAATTTTAGTAATCTCCTCATCATCATCTAAATTAATCACAATAGGAGGTTGAATGATAATGTCTAAAGAAGGGTTCATCTCTTGGTGTGGTTGCATTATAGGATCTTTTTATTTTGGTAAAGGGGTAGGCTCACATGCATTGCTTCAGTCAAGTTTGGATCTTGATTTTCTTTGTATATTTCTTCATGTAACCTACAAGCAAGGGTATGGTGACTACGCCTACACTCTGTAGCACCTCTATTTCTTTTAGTTTTGTTTTCAAGTTTTATTTGTGTAGGAGTAGGTTGATCAACCATATGTTTCTTTTCTTCCCCGAGGGGAAGAGCAGAAGGAACCACGGGAGGTTGTTCGACCACTTTCTCTTTGACTTTGTAAACTTGTTTTATTCTAGGAGGCGTAATGGGATTGTTTTCATTGTCTCTTGGTCTTTTGTAGGAAGTAGGTGAAGGTTATGTCTTAGGTTGGTCTTTGTTATTTGGAATTCCTTTAGGTTCAATCATGGTTTTTTCAAGGATGGTAGGCTCATTTGTAGGTTGAGGCATGTTTCAGAGGGATAATTCTACTATTTTCTTTGCCTTGAATTTTTAATAGGATTTGAAAATTAAGTTTTATCATAGTTTGATAGGTTCTATAAGCTTGAGCCAAAAGAAATCTAAGGAAAATTTTCCATGGGAGGACAACGAGTTAAAGCCACTATGATGGACGGTGAAGATTTCATTGTTAGAGGGAGACTTTAAACATTTATGTACAATCAGAGGGACTTCATTCATGGAGTGAATTCATGGATAGCCTAGCTTCACACGAAATTGGTCTGACTATGGGATGATGGAGAATGAGATATCTAATGGTTTTCGTCCTATTTGTAAAGGAAGGGTGATCGACCCCATCATAGGGAAAGCTAAACCATTATGTATCTTGATCCATGCTTTTGATTTATCATATATATCTCGATAGAGTTCATGTAGAAGTAAGAATTCCTTGGTGATCACATTCTCTCCACAGATGGGATCTATCAATATCCCATTAGTGGGCTTATCATAGATTCAGACAGCTATGTAAAGAGGACCACCAGGTGCATGTTTAAGTATATCTTGTGAGGAGAAAGCAGTCTCAAGAGGCTTTTTAGTTCATCCCTTACGAGGAATGACATCTATCACTCCTACCATATCATCCATAGGATCATTATCTAGAGGTAATAATTCCTTGGTGATCACATTCTCTCCACATATGGGATCTATCAATATCCCATTAGTGGGCTAATCATAGATTTAGTCAGCTGTGTAAAGAGGACCATTGGGTGCATTTAAGTATATCTTGTGAGGAGAAAGAAATCTCAAGAGTCTTTTTATTTCATCCCTTACAAGGAATGAAATCTATCACTCCTACCATATCATCCATAGGATCATTATCTAGAGGATCATGTTGAATAGTATCATTGTTATCATTATCTGTATCAACATTCATCACATCATTCTTTGTAGTTTCACTAACTTTGACAAATGAAATGTTATGATTGGGCATAGGGTTGGTAAAAATTTGTAAGTCTTGGCTAGGAGGGGCAACAGACTTATTTCCTTGATCATTAACACCTCCAACGGAAGCTGACTAGAATCAATGAGGTCTTGCACAAGATGTTTAAGACACTTGCAATGTTTTGTATCATGTCCATTTTTTCAGTGGTAATGGCAGTAAGAATTTGGTCTATATTTTGTGGGCAATGGTTTATTAGGATTGGGTGTTTTAATAGGAGGAAAGGTAATCATCTTTTGTTCTAAGAGTTGTGACATTGTGTTGTGGAGGGTATCAAGTAAGGGAGTGAATTGTATTTTCAGGTCCCCATAGCTAAAGGGTATCGTGGCTTTAATAGCAGCGACTTGGTTATTAGCATTCTGAGTTGTTTGTTGAGGGGGATTGAATTGAAGGAAACCTTTATTCTATTTTCTAAAAGGTTGAGAACTATTTTGGTTTGCGAGCTCAGACTTCTTAGTATGGCTAGAAGTGGATTTTCTATCTCAACTACTAATTGAATTTTGATAATCACAGAGGGAAATACACAAGTGCATAAAGGACAGGAATTTTATTATGGTAAGTTTATCTTGTATCTTAATTTGCAAATTTTCTATGAACATCTTCTGAAGGTGAGGGTTAGGGAGCTTGACATCAATTTGGGAATAAAGTGATTGGTAGCATGAGATAAAATCGGTTATCTTTTCTTCTTCTTTTTGCTTACATCTCATAAAATCTACCAAGGTCATCTTAGGAGTCATATGCACTTGGAAATGGTTGAAAAATGCCTCAACAAGTTCATTGAATGAATGAATTGAGTTGTTCAGTAACGAAGAAAACCATTCTACGGAAATATCTTTCAAGGACCTAGGGAAAAGCTTAGCCAAGATTTTATCATCAAGGACAAAGTCACTACATAAGGCAGTATAAGCGTTAACATGTTTAGAAGGATCTCCCTTTCCTCCATATTTCTCGAATCTAGGAACCTCTACACCCTGTGGCATTAGTTTTCACAATATCTCCAAGGAAAATGGGATGCTTTTAACATAATGTGTAGGTGGGCCATTTTGATTTTGGTTGATGGTGGAAATTTGTTTTTGAAGGGATGAAACAGTTTGGAAGAGTTGATTTATGAGAGGGTCATTGCTTGTATTATGAGAGGGAGGTGAAAAAGGTGAAGGGGTGTATGTGTTCAAGGGACAAGTGAATGGAATGCTTATAGGTGGTAAGGTGGTAGGAGATATGATGTGTGATGCCACAAAGTTACTAGGGATGCTAGTGGAAATACCCAAGGAAGGAATCACATTACTAGTTGGTTGCATTGTTGTTGTGACTTGAGGGTTGGTATAGGTAAGAATAGAGGCAATTATTGTGGGAGGAGGAATTTGAATTCCTCCTTGGCTTGTGACACTGCTTATAGGTAAAAGACAACTAGTGGTTGAAGGAAAGTGTTTTCCAAATATTTGAACTATGTTTTTCACAAGGTCAAGTCCATCTTCACTTTCAAGCATGCGATGAATGTTATCTATAGTATGGATGGCGGTAGTTGAAATATTGTCATTTTGTACTACTTGATGTTGTAGGTTTGTTAAGTCTTCATGGATTTGAATGATGTTTTATTGTGGAACACTAGCAACCATTGTTTCAACAATCGTCACACTACTTGAAGGCAGAGAGTTGTTAAGGGTATGGACCATACCTAGTGTACTAGTGTCAATACTAGGAGTGAAAGATCTAGACAACCCAAGATACACGATGATTGTGCTATCACAGGATGACATGAGTCTCAAAATTTGTCTCACTATAGTACTAGCAATAGGACACCACATACTCATGCAAGGGCTACTAAATGCAAGATAAATGCAAATGCAATATAAGCTAAGAACAATGAAATTACTATAACTAAAAATCTATAAACTGAAATAGAAAGGCATCAACAAAAAATAGGAGCACAAATATATAGTTTTCAATTCTGAAAAGTGCAGTGCAGAATCTGCACTAGGATTGATTCGCCCAAGGGGGCGTATGAGTTCCAGTGGGGGTTTTATCAAAATTTTCAAAAAAATTCACTTGCTTTTTATGCTTTTTATGTTGTATGATCTGTAACCTAAGTGTAAATGCATATTTTGTATGATTTCAATGATATGAGGTGGAAAAATGCAAACTATATGCACTTTCACTAATGCAAGAATTAGAAACCCTACAATGCTAATTAACTAATGCAAACCCTAATACAATGTTAATGCAAGCAAGATCTAGGATGGTAATGCACTCCAAGCAATAATTATGATGTTCAAAATGAAGGTTCACCAAAATGAAACAATGGGAAATTGAGTGGATTCTTTTGTATTGTTTAGAACATAGAGCAAACCCACTTTCCAATTATCTCATTTAAGGATAACCCTAGAGATCTCACTGCAAAGGAGAAAGAGATCTTGCAATAGGGTTGTCCTAGGGGCTGATTATAAACTAATAATGGGTTCACCTCCAAGTTAGGACTTGGAAAGAAAAATACAATGCAAGATGTAATGCTTAACCCTAATATGATGCAATCTTTCACTAAATGACCTAAAAATTCATGTAAAATAGAATAACATGAGCCTATGAGATGAAATGTGTGCACCTGAAAACCTGAAGATGATTAAATGGAGGTTTGAATTACTGAAAATAGTGATTTTAATGCTGACTAGGACTCATACGCCAGGTTGGGCGAATCAGTCCCAGATCTGGGTTTCTATATAGAAACAAGAATCTAGAAAATGGGTATCTAGATTTGCAAAAACCTAAATTTTGACCTAAACTGGGACTCATAAGCCAGAACTGGTGTATTAGTCTAGTTATGGTTTTTTGAAACTTCAAAGTTTGAATCTGACCTTCAAGGTCTTCTTTGTGCTTCACAATTGATTTTTGAATCTGAAACCCTGATTTACAACCTGTAGAAATCTTCCAAGTATCTCCAATGCAAGGTGACAACTTTGACAACTTTTTCCAAGCTTGCTCTTCAATGTGCCTTCAACCTAAACCTGCAAATCACAAACTAGAGAGAGGGAAAAAAATGTTTTTTTGTTAATGGATAGGGGTTTCCCTTGGTCAGACCCTATTTTGGTAATCAAACCTTGAAATGAAATGAAATAGGAATGGAGAATGGTGAATGAACAAAATTTGATGTTGCAACTCACCAAACCCTAACAATAAAGTGTTGCAAATATGTATGAAATGGCTCCAATGGATGTAGATCTTGAATCTTTCTTGTATGTGATAGATCTTGAATGAAATGCTAGCTTGAATCATAAATCCATACATCACAATTGTTAGCTAAAAAATAAACATGATGTATGAATTTTTTGACATGATGCTTGATGCTTGAATAATGCACTAAAATGCTTGATAATATGCCCTTGAATTCTCTTGAATGCTCTTGTAAACACTCGAATGCTCTTGTGAACTCTAATTTGCTATAAGGATGCTCATTCAACTTGTTAGGATGAAAATGGGTGAAAGAAACTTGTATTTATACTTAATTATGCAAAAATTTCTAAAATTACAAAACTACAAGTTGACATCAGATCTAGGAGGATAAAATCTTGCCAAGAATTTGAATTAATTTTGATTTTGAGCCACATGAGACTCATACACCCAAGGTGGTGTATGAGTCCCATTAGGCATAATTTATGGGACCAAATTCAAAAATGCTTAAAAAGGTGTAAAATCAGGAATGAGATCCAAAACCACCAAATCTAATCCACACAGCCTGAAAACACATGAATTATGATTGGATGTTGATTTTTGTCAGATAATCCTCGAAAAGATGCATTAAATGAGGCTAGTGGATGCAAAACAAGGCCAATTAAAGCATAACGAAGCCCAATTATTTATGAAAACCCTAGAAAAGTGTGAAAGTTTGTTACAACACTCTAAATAAGGCATGATTAAGGCACATTTTGGTTAAAAAAAGGTTTATTAGGTTTAGTCTATTAATAAAACCTTAGAAAAGTGTGAAAGTGTGTTACAACACTTCACAACACTTTAGCAAGGTATCATTTGAGTTCATTAGTTCACAAGGGCCCAAGACTTAATGTGAATGTGTCAAACACATTACAACACTAAATCAAGGCAACATTAAGCTCAGTTTAACAAGGAGGGCCCAAATAAGCAAGAAAAAGTAAAAGGGATACTTTTTCCGTTGCCACAAAGAGTAATTATTTTTTGCTTTGATAATGGAATAAATCTTGAGTCAAAGTCAATCCCAGAGATAAAAGAGGAGGGTCAAACATGTATAGTCAAATCTCAGATATAAAAATAGTAGGATCAAATAAGTATTGATTACTTGGAACTACACGCCTAATAATCTGCTAGCTACCAATAAGCATCAAATTATGCCAATCCTAATATTTTGTATTGTTGCTATATTTATTCAGTGTATGTTTGCAGAGGGAGCAATGAAGCTAGGAGCAAGCCTTAGGCCCTTTGCTTCAAGCCAACAACAATCTTGGCTATCCCAGAGCAAGGATTTCAACTTTGGATTTCACCTGAGTGTAAACAATGGACTTTATGTTGTGGGCATCAGCTTTGCTAGTATCAATGATTCAACTCTGGTATGGATTGTAGGCTTCAATGGTGAAATTAAATTGGGAGAAGGAGGTTCTTTCACTTTACAAAATGATGGAAATCTAGTGTTAAGCAATGGGACACAAATACTCTGGGAGACAAAGACATCCAATCTAGGCGTGGCATCTGCAAATATGTAAGATGACAGGAACTTCGTACTACAAAATAGTTGTTCAATCACATTTTGGGACACCTTTGCAAATCCTACAGATAGTTTGGTGGTCAATCAGAATTTCATTGTGAATCAAAGCCTATGATTGGGTCCTTACACATTCACCTTGCACCCCAGTGAGTATTTCACACTGAAGTGGAACAACACCATCATGTACTTGAATGAGGGTACTTCACTAGCTACCACAACATCTCTCGCCAGCGAAGGAATTTTAAGCTTTATAATTCTTCAGCTGATTCTATTTGGGAGGGTGAAGATTATTTTGACAGCTTTATGTGAAGAATCAAGTTGGGACCAAATGGGAATTTGAGGTCCGATGGATGGATCTCGAGTTTAGGGATATGGTAGCCGAGATGGAGTGTTGTGGATGACCAATGCAAAGCCTATGGATGGTGTGGAAATTTTGGGGTGTGTATTTACAATGGTACACATCCATATTACAAATACCCAACTGCAGATTTTAATCAAATAGATCTGAATGATGCCACTAAGGGATGCAAGAGGCAATAGGATATAACACAATGCAGCAATAACTAGAGTATGGTTCAACTAGATCATACATAATTCTTATCTTATCCTCCAGAGTCAAAATCAAACTCTAAGATATATTATTTGGGGGATCCAGATTGTTGGTAGAACTACCTCAAGAATCTGAGTTGCACTGCATCTGAAATTATAGCAATGAATGATGGTACAATCATTTGCAAGATGAAGACCAACAACTTTACCAATGCTTATCAAGCATTTAACATTCTAACAACTTCTTATGTAAAAGTATGTGGTCAAGGATGACCTCTAACCCTACCTTCTCCTGAATTCAGTATTGTGAATGAGTCCAAGGACCCTACCATTGGAATCATGTTGTTAATTATTATTAATATTTTGTAATTATCTTAATCTTCAAATTAGTTGGGAGTTATAAAATGATTTGAAAAATTTATAGTGGAATATAATATTTTATATAATTATTTGTAATACATATTATAAGGTTTTAGTCTCTTGGAAGGGACTTTCTAAAATATTTTAGGTGTTGTTGAGAAATTTTAAGAGCTTTTATAAGATCTCATGGATTTTTCAATAGTGAACAAGCTTAAAACTTTAAGCTTCAAGCTTTCAAGG
The DNA here is from genome assembly GCA_007258455.2 of Sequoia sempervirens. Classification (NCBI taxonomy): domain Eukaryota; kingdom Viridiplantae; phylum Streptophyta; class Pinopsida; order Cupressales; family Cupressaceae; genus Sequoia; species Sequoia sempervirens. The sequence goes on along the minus strand of VDFB02072274.1, from coordinate 14,950,602 downwards.
AGCTAGTGGTCTCATGATTATTTTTTAGCAAGAAGAACACTAAATCTATAATTATGTTGCTAAATCTTAAAGATTATTGATCTTAAAATATTTCAATGGGCGCTACTCGGATTTTTTAGATTATTCTAATACTAGTGGTCTCATGAATTTTACAGTGCAATTTAAGCTCAAAAGTTTGCAAGTGGTCTAATGAATTTTATTAGTTTTCATATTCAATTCAACAAAGCAAAAATATATAAAACCAGAAAGAAATAATTGATAAGAATTTAAAAAATTTAGATGATTGACAAGTGGTAAAAAGATTGTTAATTCGGTGAGAAAATTTTTTATCACACCCCAAATACATCCCCATAAAATAACAAACTAAAAAATAGAAACTCCTACTTATTAAGAAAAAATTCTAATTAATCTTGTAGCAGTTTTTTCTCCTTCATAAACCTCCTCTCCATAAACATAATTCTCTAAGCCCCTCCATAAAATCACATCCAAATACACCTAATTAAATTTGAAATTTGAAAAATAAAAAACTCATAAATTTTCACAGGATTTTATTTGATCTCCTAACATAATTTTACTCCACAAAAATAATTCATGTAGACTCCTTGGGACCCCTTAGTATGTTACTGTTATCTTTGAGAGCAATATATTTTAGTTCCTTTTATGATTAGTCCCTGCAATTTTTTCACAAATCTCACTGGCAGTTACAGCACCAGTCATTAACCTAATTGTTATCCATATTTTCCCTCGGTGGATATGCTGTAGACATAATCCTAAGTGTCGATTTGGAGAATGAATACACCCTCCTTGAGTATGCCTCTGGAGCTTTAGTTCAGTTTTCTATCAGAAATCTGCAACATTGTACAAAGGAATTTTATAGAGAAATTAGGTTTGGGAGGGTACGGGACAATGTGTATGATTCAACTGTCAAACCAGGTCAAAGTTGCAGTCGAGCAATTGGAAGAAATTGAGAAGGGGGAGAAGCAACTTCGTATGGAGGTAGCAACAATCGGCAGCACTCATCACTAGAATTTGGTTGGGTTTGCTGGATTTTGCTAAGAAGGCCGACATAATCTAATAATTTATGAATTCATGAAGAATTCTTCTCTCGATACATTCATGTTTACTTCTTCAAAGCAAGACAGGACACTAGTTTGGGACACCCGTTTTAACATAGCCGTTGGAACTACAAAGGGCATTGCCTACTTGCAAGAGGAGTGCAGGGATTGTATTGTTCATTGTGACATTAAATCAGAGAATATACTGTTAGATAAAAATTTCAATGCAAAGGTCTTTGATTTTGGGCTCTCAAAACTCATACATGCCAGAGGTCATCAGAACCTACCACTCGTCAGTGTTCGAGGAACTAAAGGATATTTGGCTCCAGAATGGCTTTCCAATTTACCCATTACTTCCAACTCTGATATTTACAGTTATGGCATGGTTTTGCTGGAGATTGTAAGCAGTGGAAGAAACTTTGATATCTTGACATTGAGAAGGAAAAGTTTCTCAATATGGGCATTTGAGGAATTGTAGAGAGGAAATAATATGAACATCATAGATGAAAAGCTCGGCATGAATTTAAATGTTGATCACATTCAAAGAGTAACTGAAATCAGCTTTTGGTGTATTCAGGAGCAGGCCTCTAAGTGACCATCTATTGGAAAAGTTTTTTAGATGCTAGAGGGGATTCTGCCCATATGGGAAAACCCCCTGCTCGTAAACCTCTGCAGAGTCTTCAAAACAGTTCCAGCAGCAGTACCTACTAGCCAAACACCAATCTCAATACTTACAAGTTTTGTACATCCAATGGCCCCTTTCTCTATAAATGGTAATCTCCCAGCAAATTCGTCTATATATTTGGCGGCATACATTCACCGTTAGTAATTTACCGACGGAAAATTCACTGCCAACAATTCACCGCGAGAAAATTTACCGCACAAAAAATTAATTGCATGAATTTTTGGCGGTTAATTTTCCATGGCGATGAATTGCTGGTGGCGGTGAATTTTCCCGCGATAAATTGTTGACAGTGAATTTTCCATCAATGAATTGCTGGCAGTGAATTTTCCTAGAGCCATATTTGGCAGAGACACTCTCTGGTGGTAGGTAGCTTAACTTCTGAGTCATACTGTTAACAGTAGGACAGGATTGTGTAGCTATTTAAGATGACTTGGGATTCTCTTTGAGACCTTATGTAAGCGGATTGGCTATAGGATATCCATTATCTGATTTCTACTTTTGAATCGATAAAGTGGAATTATTTGCTATATTTATAGCTTTGATGTTGATATTCCAAAGGCAAAACAATCATTTTGAGGTTTTGGGTAGAAGGGAAAAATAATGATTACAGAAGTTTTCATTTTTTTCCATTGGCAGCATGACTTAAATCTTTTCAGAATGAAAACTTGCAAATGAATATAAATAGAAATCAAATTACTTACAACCTCCAGTGCATCGCAATATACTTAAGATAGATACAAAATGTTTGAACTTTCTTACGCCCTACTGTCAAAACTAGCACTATAGTGAAATAATCAAAGATACAAGTAACTAATCAGATGAGAAAGAATTCTTGTGATGCAAAGCAATTCATTTTCATAGTCGAAAGTTGTGAGAAATATCTAGGGCTCTATTGTTCCATTAAAAACTTGATTATGCACGTTCATCAGAGGGGTTTTTTGTCCAGAACTCCTCTAGTTGTTGTTTACTACCAAATTTTGGATGTTTCCCCTTGTTTCTATTTGATAGGGCAATATGGAACATCAAATATGAAACCACCAAGAGTAGACTTAGTGTGAAATGAGAAATCTGCATGTTGTGCAGGTGGGGAATGAAAAGCTGAAAAGCAATTACTAGTGGGCTATGGTGCATATATTGAGGAAATTTGTTGTATATAGAGTTAATTTATTGAAGCCTACTGAAATCTTCTCAGCCAAAAAAATAGCACATAACAAGAATCCTACTAAATACTTGTATGTTACAAGGAGATTGAATAACCACCATTTATATCAAAAGTTCTATAAGCGAAGACTTGAGCTAGACCAAGACAAAGCCATTACAAAGGTATGTTCATCACTGGAAGCTGTTAAAAATTTATATCCTTTGAGTTTCTTCTGTTTCAGAATGAAAGAACTTTGACTTCCATTGTTTTTATGGACAACACTTGTGGTCCCAAACAAAGGGGATACATCTGACTGGACCGTTGGACCTGAACTAGCTCCAAGAAATGTCTTTGATACATTGCAGTCTTGTGACAATGTCAATAATACTTGACCATTCTTCAAGGGCTTCTTTTTTGCAAAGAAAACCCACACATATGAGTTGTGTAATGGAGTTCAACACCTTATCTTCATTGTTATTCACATATTTTTATACTATTTTTAGAAATTTACTTCTCCATAAACTTTTTCACATTTGTTCCTACTTTGAGTATTTCCAATTCTTTGGGTTGAACTTTTCTTGGGAATCCAGTTCAAAGAGTTAGACGTACAAGTCAACATCTAAAGGCATTTTTTCAATAAATTATAAAAAATGATTAAATCTTGAGCATGCTCTCCATTAAGTTTACACACCTTCATTGTTGAGCTAAAAAATTAGCACAATAATGTCAAGCTCCCTCTTACATTTCTAACCATATAAGTTTTTCACATTTTGAAGATATTAAGGTTTTGATCTTTAATTTCTTTTACTAGTGTCCTTTTTTTTCTAAAACCTATATATTTTATTTTTAGTTTCATTTTTTATATGCTCATCCGAATTTGAAAACAACTTTTTACTTTTTAGGATCTATCCACTTTGAAAATTAATAAAAACTCATATGATTACTAAAAATTAGCAAAAAAATAATGCATAAATTACATAGTGTTAGCTAATTTTCCATTGAAATTATTTTTGAAATACTCAAAAGAGTTAAAATTTTAAGGGGACCATACAAAATGTTATGTTATTATTTTTTGATAAAAAATAGAGCACTTTGTTTGCTCCCCCAGTTTGAACCCCTTAATATCCACAATTTAAAAAAGAATAGTAGATTAGAAAGTAGATTTGGAGCACTAAGACTCTTGTTCTTGTCATATCTTCAAATTTTATATGTATCAATCTTTAATTCTCTTCCTAGATCAATATTTATTGATTTTAGAAAACAGTGGTCACTGAACACTCCTTTTCGGTCCCCTATTCTATGTGCATACCCTTATATACACACATACATTAGTATAAAATAAATAATCAATAGAATAAACTACACAAACATAACAAGTAGAAGACATAATAATCATCATCACTAAATCAACTATATAAAAAATATAAGAGCATGAATTAAATCGTTAGTGTCATTGTGTTGTTTGGAGCTATCTTGCTTCCTAGCCTAATAATGAATAACATATGAAGTAGGATTATTTTTCCCATATGGGAGAGAAAGAAATGAGCCCAATATTAGTGTCCTCATAATGTCAATTTAGACATAAATTAGGTTAAATAATTATTATAAAGCTCTTTAAATTAAAAAGGGTTATCAAGACACTGATAGAAAAATTTAACTTATAATTTTATTCCATTTACTTGTATGATAGAAGAAACTCATATATTTTTCACTAATATGTGAGATATCATGGATAATCTATGTTGAATAATAGACTTACATAATGATATTTAATGGGGCTCATTAGTTTACATGGGCTCAAATATCCTTATGCCAAGATACATTATTTAAGATACATGATCATTTTAGGATTCAAATAGACATCAAAGTAGGGGAAAAATATAATGGTGAAATTTGTATACCCATCCAATTATCACTTATGTTATCATTTTGAAGTAATATCGTAATGCAATTACATATTAATAAATTGTGAACTCTTATGTAAATTAGGCTTCTTTCCTCATATCAATACATGTTCTCATTATGTCATCCTTATACATTTGAACCACTTTACACATATTCTAATACATTACCCAAATTATTCATCTATCATGCATGTCCACACTTATTCTTAGGTATTCCATTACCTCCTTAACTCTAGTATCTTGTTATCCTAGATTGATTCTAAACCTATAAATTTGACCCTTGAGATTTCAAATTTTAATTTCAATTTTTTGTAAGTGGTTTCCTTTATTTTATTTCCTAGAGCTAACTAAACATATTTTTTTGTCATATATTATGATGTCATCATATTTTAATCCATTCAATTGTATTGATTTCACATTCTAATCTAGCCTCTCATATTAAAAATTTAGTAATCATTTGAATATCATTTACAATAGTATACTAGAGCAAATTAAAAAATTTATATCATCCAAAAAGCATCTATGCATTTGATTATAATTGTCCTAAATTATTCACATGATGATAACATCCAATCTTTTCTATGGGTTGGCCTAGGAGAACATACACCTAGATAGAAAATGTAGCAGCATAATAGAAGCATAAGAGGAGATTATGCAAATGGGGTGGGAGGCCTCTCATTTATAGAATTTTTTAAGAGAAATCAAGGGCCAAGATGTGTTGGTTAATGGATGGCTAGGATTGGATGAGGATTAGATTTTAGCTCAAAGTTGTTGTCAAGTGTCACATGACAAATAAGGTCTAAGTTTAGGATTAGGATTAGAGCAACATCTTTATGTGAATGGATAGGATTAAGAAGTGTGACATGAAATGAATGGATGAGATAAAAATTTAGTTTGACTTTTGGGTAGTGTTTAGGTTCAATGAATCTAGATAAGGTCTTAGTTAGACATGTGAAAGAGACACTTGTCACATGATAATGATTTTAGATTGTGATCTATGTAAACAAGTTTAAGGGCTAGGATTAAATGGACGAGGATAAAGGTGAATGTGAAATTAATTAAATAAATAATTTAATATTTATTTAATTAATGGGATCAAGTGAAGGGTAATATAAATAAACAAATAATAGATATTTATTTAATTAAAGGTTAGGATAAAATAGGGAAAAGGATGGAATGAACTAAATAAATAATAAATATTTAATTAATTAATAGCTTAGAATAAGGTAAAATTAGGTGTGGTTGGGTAAGGTCAGATTTTAGGTGTCTACGTTAAATTAAGGAGATTTTATAAGAAAAACTTAAGAAAAAAATTCCTCTTATAATAGTACAATTTATTTATTTTTTAATACAGATAACTATATTACATATATATGAAAATATTTTTACTTTTTTAAGTAGATTACACCATGATGAAGAAGCATACATCTAAACCAAAATTCATATTTTGGTTGAACTATCACAAATAATTTTTTCAAGTAGATTGCAATATGATGAGTAAACATACATCTAAACTAGAGATCACCTTTCAACTAAATTGTCATAAATGAAGGTCTAATCCATGAAAAAATATACATAAAACAAATGCTACCTCAATACAAAATGATAACATAAGTAGATAGACATTAGCTTTGGTACTTGGAAAGATTAGTAGTGAAAAATTATTTTCCTCGCTCTACGTCAACTACCTCATAATGGAGCATATTAGCTAAGGTCAAAATCACAATGTACTGTACATGCCATTTGTATGAGCTAGTGTAGATCATAATGTATAATATAATATTTTTTCAAGAATGTATTTGATCATTAAAAAGTATAACATTTGAATTCAAAAAAAATAAAAAATCTTGTTGATTTGTTGACTTTTTATTTATTTAATTATGAGAAAAATAAAATTTGAGTAGCAAAATATGCTAAGGAAATTTAGGGCCACCTCACTAGAAAATGAGTAGATGATAAGTGTTTTTCATTTTTTGATTCATTTCATGTCTTGAGGTTTTTGAAAATAAGAAAAAATAGTTTAAACTTGACTTACTATGTTAATTGGTAATTATTAAAATTGATATAGAAATAAATGTATTTAGTTATAGAATTTAATGTTGAATATTATGCGATAAATAGTATTTTGTGATTTTTTATTGTGTTTTATATTTAGAATTGTATTATATATTTTTTATTAGATTGATGAATTGATTATGTATTAACTTAAGTCAAAATTGTACATTATGAAAGTGATTTTCACACTTGTGGATTTGAAATTTATCTATGGATTCAAGCTCTACGCTCTTAATCTTCAATAATAATAAAAATGGGTGTTTGAACTTGTTACTGGAATTTTGGTGATAACTACAAAAATTGTTGGAGATTATTGTGTAAGGAATTTTTACTTACATAAAGCTTGAATTGATTCATTGATGTGTACAAGTTTGAATAAGCACCAAAAAATCATGTAAAATGTTGAGTCAATGTACATGTGTTGATGTTTGTGAATGTGATGTATTCAAAAGTAGAGAGTATAATGAAAAGTAATCTATTTTAATAGTCAAAATATGGATCTTACACCCTAGCCTTCTATCAAACTTCTCACAACAATGAAACTCTTCATGCTAAGTTTGTGGTGAAGAGTTAATATTCAATAGAGTCTATATGTGGACCTTATGAGAGATGTTATTGTAAATCATTGACTTGAGATGTGTATGATTGGGGATGTTGAGGATGGATTAATACTTAGAGGAATAAATATACCAGAAATTAAGATATGCTTCAAACTTCCATCACTTTTTTCATTCCTTATCACTTTTATCCATATATTTCTTATTTATTGTCAATGGAATGTCTAGATATCAAATAACATTAAGGTATTTAGAATAATAATGAATGTGGGGCATGTGAAATTTTCATAGGTGTCGGTGGATGGTGAGATTAAAGTGAGGCATTGACAACATCTAATGAGGGACAAAAAAAAGGTGTGGATTGTTGGCCTTGTCGTTGCACCAAAAGGTTGACCTGTCAATGCCCAATACAAGCATCAGTTAAGATCCATAGGAGGTAGTTAGACCATGTCACAAACCCAAGCGTTGTGCTACAAGGAAGACCAAGGGATACACCGTCTTGCAACAATACCCCCCAGCACAAGCGAGGGGTTTCAACTTGTGACCAGCTCGGATACCAATTGTTGGCCTTGTTGTTGCACCAAAAGGTCGACCTGTCAATGCCCAATACAAGCATCAGTTAAGATCCATAGGAGGTGGTTAGACCATGTCACAAACCCAAGTGTTGTGCTGCAAGGAAGACCAAGGGACACACCATCTTGCAACATGGATGAGGTAAATATATTCTAAATATTGATGTGAAATAACTTTTTTTTAAAAGCACAAAGAATCACCAACCCTACGTGTCATAGCCCTCTTAGGGAGCATGACAGGTGATTTGGAACTATACTTATATGTGTCTATGTCTCAAAAGATCCTTATTATTGGTGCATCATATAAATTGAGGTTAGAACCTATTATCATTGTCCATATTTTTCAAAATCCTAATTGTTTGATCTAACTTGGGGGTACAATAATATGAAATATTAAATTGTTAGGTAGCATTAATACAATTCAAGAAAATATTATATTAAACTTGATATTTTTTAATAGATTATTTAAGTCTTGAATTTTTTTACAAGTAAAAATTTTCTATTCTCTAGCAGTAGTTAAGAAAACATACTCAATTTTAGTGCACATATGACATGTAACTTTATTGGCATACATTGCGTTAAACAGTGTAAGAATGATTTTCTTATGAATAGTGTCTATATTACCATTTATAAAATATTCTAACACATATTCACAAAAACATATGGGTGAAAAAACTCACACCCCTAAAGTCCAAATTGGGCATCAACCTAGAGCAAGATAATATAAAATAGAAAATAAGTGGCTAAGTGGATAGAGCACAAGTGAAAGAAGGAGGAAGGGGATTTTGATCTTCCAAAATTCATTATATATTAGTGGGTCTTGAGATAACCATAAGAGGGTCTCATGCATAATTTTCATTGTCAATATTTTTCTCTTGAGTTCCTTCACTAACCACTCAAGTAAAATTAAAAAATATAAATGATAAAGTTTATTAGAGTTTGGCTAGCAAGAATTTCCTCCACCAATAGGCAATGGAAAGACAAAGTTCCTAGACTAACAAGTCATGACTAGCCCTATTAAACATAATCTCTTCTCACAAGAGGAGGAGAAGCTTGAGAGTGAGCCTCTTGATGGCCAAGGGAAAAATGGCTACACCCATAGTGATGTCATAGAGGAGGAGACTGACCTCAAGAGAAAGTAGTAATCAAAGGTACCTTGGAAATAACACAAGGGGCATTAATCCAATGATCTAATAAAACCTATAAGTGAGGCATATCAAGCACAAATTTATTTGGTTGCGCTTGAATTTGTAATAACTCGTTGAGACAAATTATAACTTTAATATAAATATGATGTAGAGCTAAGGTGGAGAAGATTCAAATAGATAAGACTTCAGTAAAACAACAACCTTTGATGACACACTCAGCCATCTTGGATCAATTAACATCAACAAGGTTAAAGACTTTAAAACTCAACAACTTGGCTTATCTTTTAGAGAAGGCCACTAAAAGACCATTTCAACACCATTCTAACATCCTTTCAACTCCCAATGCAATTCCAAACCAAACATTCAAGGTTTCTTTGCAACATCATGAAGAACCTTCAAATTTCCCTACAAAAAGGCTACAAGATTAGCCCTGTTTTACAAACAAAGTGCCTCTCAAACACCTGCCCTCTGCAAAAACTCTTCAAATAGTCAATATTCATGTGTCAAAACTCCAAATTCTCCAATTTTTTTGTTGCTACAAGGCCTATACATTTCTAACCCATTAAACCCTCCATTTACATGCAAGAACCTAGGGTTTCACTATTTTTCCACAATAACAGGCTCCTAAGCATCAACCAAAGCATCAAACATTTGCAATAGGGTCTATATAGACCTTCTACACCATCACAAACTTAATTTCATCAACCAAAGCATCAAACATTTGCAATAGGGTCTGTACATACCTTCTACACCATCACAAACTTATTTGGACCCTTCACACTTGTCATAGTAAGTACAGTCGTGTGAGGGCCCTCAAAACATTGTCTTTATCACCAAAACCCCCAAAACAGGGTATCTCGGTCTATTTTCAAAAAAGGAGAGATTTCTAACTCAAACACCACCAAGTGCCTTCAAATCAAACACAAAAAAATGCTAATACAAATCTTCACAGTTTAGAAGGGATTTCATAACCTAAGTTGACTATATGTGCCCGTGCAGGCCTGTAGAATAAGAAAAAACACAAAAAATTTGAAAGAAAACACATAAATTTAATTTTCAAATCCTTCAATCCCATTTCAACCCCTTACAATGATGTATTCATGCCTTTTAAAGGCCTCTCCAACACAACCACCGATCAACTACCCCTTTCAAGTGGTTTTCAAACCACCATGACAGTTGGAAGAATAATTACCCCCATTTACATAATTTGTCACCTTTACAAGTATATCAAAATATTGTGTAATGTTTGTAACTTATAACCCCTAAAACTAAACTAAAGGCTTGAAAATAGCCTTATGACAATATCATGATCCCACTCTTTCCTATCCATGTGTAAATTTAAGATTTTTCCCTCAGAGGCTACAAAACAACATTTGAACCAAGATTGCATCTTCACACTTTTTTTGACTCCTAAACTTAAAGACTCATCCTAATTCATGTTTAATGGTCTTGTTAGACCTTATTAAAGACAAAACATCTCAAAACATTAACACCTACCAACTGACCACCCTACTAATCACTTAAATGATCAAACATTGTTGTTGTGGTGTTGGTGCTCCTACACCAAAATAAAAAAATGTTGATCAACAAAAGAACTTAAGAAAATAGTATAATTTTTATCTTTTCATATGCTAAATAGAATATCCACCCTAAAAGTATGCCAAATCTAATTGAATTTGTGAGGTATTCAAGGATAAATCCCTAAAAAAATTATATACCAAAGAAAGGCTCAATTTTGAATAGATTGAAAATTTTATGTATCTAGATCCAAACATCTTGAACTTTGGGATACAACCAGAAGACGTGTTGAGATGCTCTTGATGAACACAAAAGGGAAATCAAATCTAAAATATGCCCAAATGGGATAACTTGGAACCAAGAAGGACACCTTCAAAAATAAGACACCAAGAAAATTGAGTCATATTTGATTCCAGTATGTCAACCATAAGGTGTGAAACCTAAAATTCATGACTATAAATTCTACCATTGATTGAAGGTGGTGAAATAGAAAAATGAGAATAAATCCAATGATACCATTAATGAAGCTTATAATTTTGAAATGTAGTATCAGGATACCATTTCTAGTATTTCCACCAAGTTCTATAGGATATAATATCGATTTAATGAATCATATCAGTCGAGATGGCTTCTATAATCGTATCAAAGTTTTCACAATCTTGATTAGAAAGATAAAATTTACCTTTAATTGCATTCCAAGAAAATATATTTATAATAGTTTCAGATAAAATAGCAAGGGTGTTTTGATATCCTTTTAAAAAAATTAGAGTACAATCCAAGGAGTCTTCATAAGAAGGTGATTTTGGCACTAAAAAATAGGATACCACAAAAAAATTTGTTGATTCATGGAAGTATTAGTATGAAAACCATAACCATTCCAAAAAAACAAGGCTTCATTATTTCCCAAGCCCGCCAATTATTTTTAATCACAAAGGTCCCTTGAATCTAAACAACAAATTTCATAATAATAAGGGTACAAAGACCAATCCCCTTCCAATTTGGTTGCCTAATTGGATGAATAGAAGAAATGCAATACCTCACTAACACTTTTCAAGATTCATTACTATCAAGAGCATGAATGATCCACTTAATGCAAAGGGCCAAACCTTGGCATTGAGTAGAGAGAAATCCTAACCCTCCTTATTCATAAGGAAGAAAATAAAATCCCAAGCCACTTGATGGAAACCTTAATAATGTTTTGAAGAAGACCAAAGAAAATTAGGAAGAAGTTTCTCTAATTTCAAATAAGAATCCTTGGACTGAACCCAACTATTAGATTAGTAGACATGAATAGTCACAAGTATATTGGAACAAATCTATAATTTTTTAGCCAAAAATAAACATATGGTAACCCAATTGTAGTGTAAAAAAAAGTATCCCTTTTTCTCACTTAATTTGGGAATAATTAATATTAAAATGAGCTTATTGTTGTCTTGATTTAGTTTTGTAATGTGTTTTACACATTCACATTAAGTTTAGGGCCCAATTTAACTAAATGGACTTAATGGTGCCTTATTTTGGGTGTTGCAAAGTGTATCTTTTCACTTTCACACTAATCTAGGGCTTTATTAATTAACTGAGGTTAATTTGCCTTAATTGGCCCCTTTAATTCAAATACAAGCCTAATTAATTACAAATTCAGAGGGATGAAACCCAACATTCATAAATGATATTACACAACACTTGATTTTACAAGGTGTGTTTCCTAGGTTAGTGACCTAGGACCCATTCGCCACCTGGCGAATGGGTCCTCACTAGGTCCTAGGACCCTATTTTCACATAACATTTAACATCCCCCGAAGTGTGTCCTAGTTAAGTGAGCTAGGACCCATTCGCCACATGGTGAATAGGTCCTCATTTGGACCTAGGACCCCCCCCCTTGGGATATGTTTTTGGCAGTATTTTAATGATTTAAAATCCTAGATTTGATGTCAATTTGTGTTATTTGAATTTCGGGAATTAAGGATAAGATATGTATAAATACAAGGCTATTTCACTTAGTTTCACGTAGCAATTTTGAGTCAAGCATCCTAAGATTTCACAAGAGCATTGATAGAGCAGTCAAGAGCATTTATAAGGCATTCAAAGGCAAATTATTGAAGATTATTGCAGCAATCAAGATTCATTTCATCATGTAAAATGCATATTGTTGAGCCAATGTATTGATGTAGCATTGAAGATCTAATCAAGTGTTCGAGGAATTATTTCTAATCAAGTGTTGTGATCAACATCTACATTCATCGAGGCCATTTCATGCAAGATTGCAGATTTATCCAAGGTTCAATTAAGGTGTGGTGAGTTGTGACATTGTATTTGTTTATTCATCATTCCTTTATGCATTGTTTCATTTCAAGGTCTAATTACCAAAATAGGGTTTGACCAAGGAAAACACATATTCCCTAACAAAAAAACATTTTTCTCTTCTTTGATGTGTGATTGTAGGTTTCAGGTTGAAGATCAATTGGAGAGAAAAATTGCAAAAGTTATCAATATTGACAAAGTTGCTAAGAAAGTTGTCAAATCACAAAAACTAAGCTACAGGGTTTATTTATGGGTTTCTGACAGTCTCCGACAAAGATCTGGGAGTGTAAACATTGAAGAACAAAACCCAGAATTGATTTTCCATAACCCTAGCCAGGACCCATTCGCCATAGGGAAAATGAGTCCTCAGTGAGGCCTGACAAAGCATTTTTTGCAACATGTACACAACATTTGACCCTCTTAAAACCTACCTATTGATTGTTATCTCAGTTAGGTTTGATTTATGATATTCATTTATGCATTATTTATTAAATATTGAATGAAGTAGAGTGAAAATTAGGTTCATCATTTTGATTAATTTATTTTGATGGAACCTATTTTTCTATGTTTCATTATGGTGAACCTGACCTTGTACATCAAAATTTTGAAAATTGGAGTCCATTAAATCCCTAGATCTAGGATTTGCATTAATTTGCATTGCATTGCATTATTTTACATTTCATCTAGGGTTGTGAAAATTGCATTAGTTTGCATTACATTTTAGGTGTAAACTTGCATTTTGCATTTGTTTTAATATGAAATTCAACAAAAATTGCATAATGTTAGACTGATTTTGTAGTGTTTGCATATTAGTGTACTTTTCATCATTCATATTCAAAAATTGAATCAAAATTTCATTTCAAATAGTGTCGTATAGTTCATCATTTGTCATTAGTTGCACTTGCATTTCAACATCAAATTCTGGAAAATTTTGCTACAGAAGTTACAGTTTGAAACCTGAAACAGAGAACATGTATATAATCACTTAGAAATTGCATTTTTCAATTTTAAAAAATCTTGTACCAGGACTCATTCACCATAGGATGAATGAGTCCCTATTAGGGTTACAAAGGCAACAATTTTTTATAATTTCTAAGCTTCAATATCATATTCAGAGTTTCCCATAAAAGCATACTAGGACCCATTTGTCACTAGGTGAATGAGTCCTTGGAGGCCTACAAAAACCCACTATTTTGAGCTTTCTAGTGACTTTATGTACTTTCTAGGCTTGTTGGTAGCCTACTGTATTAGTTTGGAAAGTTTCGAGAATTTATGTTTTATGCATCTAGGTCAAAATCATCCATTTAGTGGTCATTTTTGAATCATTCCAAAATCATTTCAGTAGCAAAAATCATCAAATTTGAAAATGTTTACTTTTTTGAAATTTTGCATTCTTGCATACACAATGTTTATATTCATGAAGTTTTGCATAATTTTGATAAAAGTACTTTTCATGTGTGGATATACATTGTTTACATTCTTGAAGCATTGCATAAGAAGGATAAAATACTTTTCATTTTTTAGCACACAATGTTAGTATCTTACATTCCTAAGAATGCTAAGAAAAATTTCATCCCTCCTACTTATGGGAATGCTTTAGTGAAAGAAGATACAAGCATAGATAATTAGAAAAATCATAATTGTTCTTCTCAAGATACCTCTCCTATTAGTGATGAAGGTATCTTAGTGAAAGAAGATACAATAATTGAGAATCATGAAAGTCTTGTTTGTCCCTCTCCTCCTCCCCCTTGGAAAGATATTATGAGACAAGAAGATGAGATCGTTGACTTATTTCTTAACATTACTTTACCTAGTCTCTATTCATCTCCCAAAACCTCCCCTACTTGTGAGAATGCTTTAGTGAAAGAGGATGCAATCATGGACGATCATGAAAATCATATTTGTGAAGAGGATATGTTGGTGTTAAGATATCCAATGATTGAGAGTTATAACATTATTTCTCTCTTTCCTAATGTCCCTAACATTTGGAAGGATCCATTCGAACAAAAGGATCCAATGATTGGTAAGCATGAAAATCATAGTTATTCTTCTCTTGATGAAGCTACTTTACAAAAGCTAACCATGTAATGTGATGAACCTCTTGTTTTCTCCTCTCCTAAAAGCTCTCCTAGTAGGGTAGATATTATGGCACAAGAGAATGACACCTTAGTGAAAAAGGATGAAATCATGGACAATCACGACAATCACATTTGTTCTTCTCCTAGTATCTCTCCTAGTTGTGAAGAAGATATTTTGGTGTTAGAAGATCAAACCAATGAGAGTTATGAGAGTCATATTTTTCTCTCTTCCCCTAAGGAAAAAATTATTGAACAAGAGAATTCCATCATTGATAAGCACGAAAATCCAACCATTGATAACCCCCTTACTTGTGATGAAGTAATTTTAGAAGAACCAGCCTTTGAAAGCCATGATCATCTAGTTTTTTTCTCTCCTAAAAACTCTCCTACTATGGAAGATATCATGGTGGAAGAAAATGATAAAATTGACATATGTATTTCAAACAATAGTTATGTGGCTTCCTTAGATGAATATGATGAAGTGGCATTAGACTCCCCTTCACTAAGAGATAGAAAATAAGGATAAGTCTTTTGAGGTTATGAACATTATAACTCCCTTGAGTCCTCTAATTCTTAGACATCCTACAAATCCTTTAATTATTGGACCACCTAAGCATAAACTTATCATTTATCCACCCTCACAACAACCGCAAGTTCAAAATAAACCAGCGCTTATCTTAGAACCACCTAAAAGGAAACTTGATAATGATAATGTTTCATAGCAACTGAGTTACAATATTGTTGTTGATACATATAACACAAAGAATAATCTTTAAACAAGACAAACAACTCCAACTTCCCTCCCATTACCTTAACCTATCTTGCTTAGCGCTCCTCATTTTCCCTCGCATCGTGGAAAGGAGTATGATCTTGTTGAACAACTTAAGAATACTCCTACTAAGATATCCTTATGGGACCTTATTCAAGCCTCGCCTAGTTATCATAACATGCTTCAAAGTGCTTTAGAACAAGTTCCTACCCCTCCTAATGTGCAACCAAATGATGTGGCAACACAAATTCAAATTGTAACTATGGTCAACTTAGACACTTCTTTCCATCAAGATGAGTTACCTTCATTAGAAGAGAAAAAACAAAATGAAGCTTTCATGATAATAGCTCAACATAATCAGATTGGAATAAAGAGGACCCTTGTTGACAATGGCTCCACCATTAACATGTGTAGCATAAACCTTTTGGACAAGATTGATGCAAACAAAAGCCAAATTCAACCTGACTATCTATTCTTGGGTTCGATAACATAGGAAAACAACCTCTTGGTGTGATTACATTACCTATTAAATTTGGAAAGGTTACATTTCAAAATCCTATCCATGTTATGCCTCATGATCATTCATATAATCTTCTTTTAGGAAGGCCATGGATTCATGCAATGAATGGGGTGCCTTCTACCCTCCATCATAAAATGAAGTATGTCTACAACAACACAGTGTATAGAATCAAAGTCAACCCTTAACTAGGTTGTTTGAACATTGAGAAAGGAAAGGAAAATCCTTTGAAAACACTAACACCAACTACATAAGTGGAACTTGTGCAAGAGAAAGAAAAAGAGAAGCATATTGAATAAGTTATGAAGTTATTGGAATATGATTGGGGTTCCTTGGATTTCACACCTATATTCATGGGAAAATACAAGATCATAAACAAAGAGTCTGAAAAAGAAAAAGAAAAAGAGTTAATGTCAACACAAAATTTGAAAGCATCCACCTCAACCACATTAGAAGAAGAAACAAATTACACAACAAACTTTGATGAAGTTGATTATGAACAACCACCAAATCTAAAAGAAATGAAAAATATTTATGGGAGAGGTTATGAACTTATGAAACAACTTTGTTATAGTGGAAAAGGATTTGGTACTAGATAACAAGGTATATGTGTCCTATAGAGCCTAATACACAAGAAACAAATAGTGTCTTGGTTATTGTCCCTTGAAAGAAAAAACAAGCTTCACTCAATATCAACACCCTTACAAAGGATTCTTCTAGGAAAACTTTAACATTAGTGCATCCTGAACTAATAGAAATTAGTGGTCTTGGTTATTGTCCTTCGAAAGAAATGAAAGAAACAAAGAATTCTTCTCTTAACAATAATTTCATCACACAAAGCACTCCTAGGACATGTCTTAGTAACGATTGGAATCCGTTGGATTTTACACCCTCCTTTCAAGGAGAGAACAAAATCTCATAATCTAAAGAGTCTTGTGTAAGTATGACATCTTGTACTAAGCAAAAGATATCTTTGTCGCAAAATAAAGGAACATCCTCTACTATTGATCAAGAAGGTATCTTGTCAAGACTCCTCCAAGACTGTTTGATATCTCTCCCTCCAAGAACACAAAAAAAATTTTACTACAAGAATTCATTTTGTGCATATCATAGAGTTCATGGTCATTCTACTAATGTTCATGTAAGGCTTTAAGTGATAAAATTCAACATCTTAAGGAATGTGGTGCTCTTCCTTATGTTGAAGCACCTAATTCCTTTAATTGATACTAATTTTCATTCTATTATGTTTATCATCAATCATCTCAGCTCATCCTTGTCTTGCACTAAGTGGGGGCAAGGGGTTACATAGCTTTATCTTCATATGGCACTTGTCATTGTCTCTTTTGGCTAGTTTATTTCTTTCCATGTATATATAAGAGCAAGCCTGGGATGTGGATGACATTCCTTAAGTTGGCTTGCATGTGACATACTAAGTTACCTTTAGTATTGCATTTTGGGGGCAACCCCTTATCCATGACGTAGTTTCATTCAGGAACATATGACTTGGCATAGGTATTTTTGAGTAAGCTCTCATGTCTCCTTCTACTTTAAAGTGGATTTCTCACAGCAATGGTGTTTGCAATCATTTTAAAGTGGGGGCATACATAGACACTCATATTTCTTTGTGTGATTTTCCTTATTCTTGTGATGCATTCTTTTCTTGGTGGTGTCAATGGATCTGATTTCCTCTAAGAGTGTGATATTTCTTTGACTTGTTCTCTCTTGGAGACGTTAGGCACAATGTTCCCTAAGAAGAGACCTTACACAAATTAAGCAAAGATCCCTTTGAACAAAAACCTTTAATTGCATGTTGTTCATAAGCTTGAAGTTTCATCTTGTGGTGCCTTATTGAAGTTATCAGAGAGATAACTTTGGTATGGTTAGTATGATGAGAGTTGACACAGAGGCATGACTTTCTCATTATACGATGAGAGTCAACACATAGGCATGACTTTCTCACTAAGCCACCCATTGGGAAAACTCACCTAGTGGATAGCTTGAGGTTCCACTACCCCAGAGTGAACGCACATTTTGGAAAAACAACTGAGGTGTAATGTTCCCATTCACGCAACCTCCTAGAGGAAGTTGTAATTCACTACTTAAATGTACCAATTTTTTTTTTATTAAGTAAAAATAACATGTAAGATGAATACACACTACCAACAACCTCTAAGGCCACGAGACAAAGATTACTTTAAAACCCAAACAACAAATAACATCAATTGAAACCAAAACATTAATCAATTACAGAATTAAGATTACATACATCCCATACAAGATAAATTACAAGGATAATAAATACCTCAAGATTCCAATTAACAACATTTAAACAATATGATTACAACACTCATTCCCCGAATGAGGTAAATCCAATAATCATGATTACAATTTATAAATTCCACCTCGATAACAAATGAGGGGTAAAAGAATAAAGATCAACTAAAAAGAACGAAGCCAGAATAGCATCTGGATCCAATGAGCTCTCCAACATGAAAGTCTCGCCCACACGAGCAAGAGCAAAAACCAACAGAGGAAGGGTCATGTTCCACCCAACCAAGTGAAACCAAAAGGCTCACCCCCCGTGCTAGGAGATAGTAACAAGGATTTCCTAGACAAGACCATCTACCAGTAGACACAGGCTAACACATAAACTAAACTGAATCAAGGAAAAAACCCACATCACTTAACACAATGGTTATAATGCTTCCAAAGTACAAAATCAAGTACAATCACTGTACAAAATAAACCAACGGTACAACACCATACCGACTGCTATCATAGGAGGAGTGTCATCACAAAGGCTGCATTGGTTATCCAATGGCGTTCTTCCTAGGTTCTAGCCCCCCTCTAGGGATATCTTGGTAACCTCTCACGAACCCGGTGCCATATGCACACTAGAGCAGAATTGGTTATCTTTCGAGGAGACAAGATAATGATCTTGCCATTCCAGGCCTTCCTGAATCATCTCAAGTCTCGTACAAGCCCTTACGCTAATGAGCGAGGCTAAATTATCTTATTAATGTTCAAAGCTACTCTATCCCTAGTATAAGTTATTTTAATTTTCACTTAATTAACTGACTCTCACATGAGTTATCCTAGAACCACTTTCGGCCTGACACTCGTTGAAAGCCACTCCCCTATCGACAACACATAACTCAACCACATGCCAAGGCTAGACAATGCACAACACCTATCACAAATAATCAAACACATCAACAAGTAACACATCACTACGGATGCCCAAAACTGAAACTAAAGCGTGCACTACCCAAGGCTAACACCAGGTTGACTAACATAATGAGACCCACATAACGAACTGATAACCCAACTCAACCATGAATCACAAGGTCACATAACCCGTTCAAAGAACTAGGTTTCCACTTAAGCTTAACTCACCCACAATCAAGATAGACAAAACAAATCACAAGAGACATAACATCATCTCAAGAAAAAACTACTGGAAGACTTACATGATCAATAAGACCAATACGATTTAACAATGCAATCAAAGAGTCCCTAGCCTCAAGGTACAAAACCCAGAACAACCAAGGTACACCCACAATCAAACAATATTGCCCATACCGAGAATAAATGAAAACACCACTAGAAAACATTCTAAGCAATTAAACAGGCTAATATTAGGATTTCTTAAATCCAAGCCACACAATGACACATTGCATGAAGTCAATTTAAATAAATACCATTATTTGCACATAATTAAGGGTCAATCAATCACGTGAAGAATTTTAAAACTCAATAGTTAAATTCGATTTGCCCTATCATACTCGATGATTAAGAAAAAAAATTGATCTTATAAATAAATCCATTATTTAATTTTCTCAACAATAACCATAATCATGACACTTAAATAATAAAGTCATTCAACTAACATTTAAAACAATTTACTTAATCTAAGTTTACCATTAATTCTAGTACAAAACATTTAATATATAATAAAACATTTATTTTGAATCTGTTAAATTTATCTCGTCTTAAAGCCATTAATTAATAATACTATTTCTACTTTAAATATTCTTTATTGATATATAAAAATATAATTCTTCCTAAACATATATTTTTAAATGTAAACAAATCATGACATATATCTACTTATTTTTAAGTCACAACTTCTCATAACGATATAAAATTGAACTTACCAAAATATTCTAAAATCATATTCATATTTATATGTATATATATATATATATCTAATTAAATATATATGCATAATATATATATCACACACACATATATATATATATATATATGTTTATATATATAAAAATTAATTATTATGTACAAATGCATACAATATTATAATAATATTATATATATAATATATATATATATATATATATATTATTATATATATATATTTTTTTTTTATTTTTTTGGTCTCAAGGGTATCCCTCATGTCTCGCCCAGCCGCCCACTTCTTACACTAGTTCGTGGAGGTATGAGCTGAGGTTAATTGGACCCCTACGTGTCACGGATAACAGCATCACTTCTAGTGTCTGACGGACTCATACTGCTTGAGAGTCGATCCCAAGACCTCGTGGAGCAAACCCGACTTGAGACTAACTACTCTAACCCGTATTGGTATTATATATATTAATATTAATATTATATTAAATAACAAATATTAAGTGAAGCACATTAAACCAAAAAAAAATGAAATCCGAATATTCCATGGTAAAACATGATGCCTAGAATCACAATGCTTAATCGGTGTGAGGCACCCCACACTGCGGGTCGCTCGTCAGCGTGGGGTTCTAAGACACTGCGGGTCTCTTTCTGGGTCAGGTCTATATGAAATTTTCACACAGTCAGGGCTCCTGGTCATACTCTGTGTGTGGCGGTGGGGTTTGACCTCCCACCCCACAAACAAAACAAAAATTTTATATTTTTTTACCAACCCCTGTATGGCTAAACATGGCAAAAATACAGGGCATTTCTGGGTTTATCCCAAAATCCAAATTTTCAAATATAACAAATATATTTGTATATATATTTGTGGGTATATCCATGTATTGATATATGCATGGGTATATTCACAAATATATATACCCAGATTTTGATTTCATACTCAAATTTGTGAAAATAATCCAAACCCATTTCAAGAACATAAATTATTTTCAAAAACAACAAAATGGGTTTTCAAAATCTAGTTCTAAAATAGAGTTTTCTTTGATTTTGTTTCTATTTCTTGGTGTAAATTTCTTGTTTGGTTTCTATTTCCAAATCTATCTACAATTTTGCAAATTTGAAAGCTTTTCCATGAATTTTCATTGAATCTAAAACTATATTTTCAATCATTCAAAATGAGCAAGAAGATGAAGGGAGAAATGATGGAACCTTGTGTTTTCTCCAAAATTTGCAAGCTTCAACAATGGAGATTTTCAAGCACTCTTTCAACTCCACAATCTTAGCCTCCTCCAAGCCTCTCCACCAAAATCAAACCAAGAATCCATTCCAAAAAAAATAAAATCCAAAAGCCCCCTTTTTCTTTGCAACCAATTTTCCCATAAAACCTTTTGAAAGAAAACCCTAAAATGAAAATATATTCTTTTCCAAATTTTCCAAATTCAAATTCAAATCCACTTCAAATTCACATTACAATTCAATACAAATTAAATTGCAAATTCAAATTCAAATCCAATTTTAATTCAATTTCAAATTCAACTCTTCACAAATATCTTTCCCCAAAATAGTCAACTATTTCAGAAAATATCTTTTCTACCCCAAAGTCATTGCATTGAAGATATTTGGAATTTTGAATAACTTAAACAATTTTCAATTTTCTAAATAGCATTCAACATATCTTTAAAATAGTCAACTATTTCAGAAAATATCTTTTCTACCCCAAAGTCATTGCATTGAAGATATTTGGAATTTTGAATAACTTAAACAATTTTCAATTTTCTAAATAGCATTCAACATATTTTAAAACCTTCTTTTCACACAAACTAATTTAAATCTTTTTAACACTTTTAATTCAAGGAATAACTTAATTAATTCACACAATTAATTTAATTAACCAATAAAATAAATCTAATCCAATATTAGATTATTTTATTAATTAAATTAAATTAATTAATACAGTAATTAATATTCCTAGCATTACAACCAAAAGCATTTAATCAGCAGTTAAGCAACATAAGCCATTTAACTTGAATTTAAATAAGAACACGGAGACAAGGCAACATAACACAACCCGACGACACACTGAGACTAGGGTAGTGGCTTGACACAGAAGAAACCTAGCTACTATCTCCCAATCGATTTCCATTGAACAAGGGACACGCTCAGACCTGTGGAACCAGGTGGAGTCGATGTCTTGTACCTGCATCCTGCAAACAACACGAGTGTCGAACATGCATATAACATAATAAAACACACCATGAAGAGGAAATCATGGAATCACAGGTCGCTCGCATGCGAGTGATGTGATGATGTCCCCTTCACCAATACAGTATCACTAACTAACGAAGTTTACATCATTAACATAATCAAAACACAAGGCATCATAGAGACAACATTGTCTGATTAACAAAAGCACAAAATGGAGGGGTGTTACATCCTCCCCCCCTAGGGTCAGGCTTACTTCTGGAAGCCTGCAAGTACCCCTAGCACAACTCCATACAATCACATATAGTGTTATAACATTACAAAGTTTACTCATGCCAAGGTATGCGACATTATTACTTCAACATTCATTTAAAATTTTGCATTTTGAATCTAGGTACAATAATTTAACCTCAACATGATTTCATTAAAACTTAACAATAAAATTGGGGACTATAGGCCTCACCAACAAGATGCACCTACTATGCAATTATCATTAACATGCAATGGTTTCACTAATCCTTTATTTTCTCTAAACTTTTACTTACTACAAAATGGTTTTCTATTCATATTATACGTTTCCATGATTATGAATGCAACTTAGGGACTTAGGTCCTTTACCAAAGGTTTGATCTAATTAAATAGACCTTTATGAATGCATAACCATTTTCTCATAAGATACAAACGACATAGTAAGGCACTCAAGGAAAGAGGTCTATGTCCATCTCGCCATATCAAGCACTTGGAATACACCCAACAAACACACTACAACCACACTCAAGAACCACTCAAGGGTCTCAACCCTTTACACAACGAAAGAGCCAAGCAACAAGAAGGAAGCCAAACAAAACACACCTCTTGGTAGGCTTGCGAGCCTAACAACCCTCACAAAAGAATTCAACAAAAGACATGCAAGGCGAAAACAACAACAAAATTGATTGTTGTCCACCACACACAACACGTCAAAATCACACACTACACAATCGTCCATAATGCATTCTTCCAATAGAAAGGATATCGGTGCATTGTGCACTACACTGAGGATCCTATCCTTTCCACTGGTTTCTTGCACCATTGGACCTATACCACTTAACGACAACTTTTGGGCAAACAAGAGAGGTCAACCCAAAAGGAAAACAACACTAAAGAGAAAAACAACTAGGTCAATACAATGGGCTCATAGTGCTAAGAGTATAAACCTACACAACTTATAATATAATGGGTCCAACATAATCCCAGAGTTCCCAGTGTTTAAACCTAGGCTCTGATACCATGTGTAATGCCCCGCCACGCAACCCTAGAGGAAGTTGCAATTCACTACTTAAACATACCAAATTTTTTTTTGTTTAAGTACAAATAACATGTAAGACGAATACACATTGCCAACAACCTCTAAGGCCACAAGACAAAGATTACTTTAAAACCCAAACAACAATTAACATCAATTGAAACCAAAACATTAAACACTTACAGAATTAAGATTACATACATCCCATACAAGATAAATTACAACAAGGATAATAAAGACCTCAAGATTCCAATTAACAACATTTAAACAATATGATTACAACACTCATTCCTCGAATGAGGTAAATCCAATAACCATGATTACAATTTACAAATTCCACCTCGATAACAAATGAGGGGTAAAAGAATAAAGATCAAATGAAAAGAACGAAGCTAGAATAGCATCTGGATCCAACGAGCTCTCCAACATGAAAGTCTCGTCCACACGAGCAATAGCAAAAACCAACAGAGGAAGGTGCACGTTCCACCCAACCAAGTGAAACCAAAAGGCTCACCCCCCGTGCTAGGAGATAGTAACAAGGATCCTAGACAAGACCATCTACCACTAGACACAGGCTAACACAAAAACTGAACTGAATCAAGGACAAAACCCACATCACTTAACACAATGGTTACAATGCTTCTAGAGTACAAAATTAAGTACAATCACTGTACAAAATAAACCAACGGTACAACGCTATACCGACTGCTATCATCGGAGGAGTGTCATCGCAAAGGCTACATTGGTTATCCAATGGCGTTCTTCCTAGGTCCCGACCCCCCTCTAGGGATATCCTGGTAACCTCTCACGAACCCGGTGCCATATGCACACCACAGCGGAATCGATTATCTCTCAAAAAGACAAGATAACGATCTTGCCATTCCAGGCCTTCCCGACTCATCTCAAGTCTCGTACAAGCCCTTAAGCCAATGAGCGAGGCTAAATTATCTTATTAATGTTCAAAGCTACTCTATCCCTAGTATAATTTATTTTAATTTTCACTTAATTAACTGACTCTCACATGAGTTATCCTGGAACCACTTTGGGCTCGACACTCGTTGAAAGCCACTCCCCTATCGACAACACATAACTCAACCACATGGCAAGGGTAGACAATGCACTAACACTTATCACAAATAATCAAACACCTCAACAGGTAACACATCACTACGAATGCCCAAAACTGAAACTGAAGCGTGCACTACCCAAGGCTAACACCAAGTTGACTAACATAACGAGACCCACATAACGAACTGATAACGTGACTCAACCATGAATCACAAGGTCACACAACCTGTTCAAAGAACCAGGTTTCCACTTAAGCTTAACTCACACACAATCCAAGATAGACAAAGCAAATCACAAGAGACATGACATCATCTCAAGAAAACACTACTAGAAGACTTACATGATCAACAAGACCAATACGAATTAATAATGCAATCAAAGAGTCCCTAGCCTCAAGGTACAAAATCTAGAACAACCAAGGTACACCCACAATTAAACAATATTTCCCACACCGAGAATAAACAAAAACACCACTAGAAAACATTCTAAGCAATTAAACAGGCTAATATTAGGATTTCTTAAATCCAAGCCACGCAATGACACATTGCATGAAGTCAATTTAAATAAATACCATTATTGCACATAATTAAAGGTCAATGAATCACGTGAAGAATTTTAAAACTCAATAGTTAAATTCGATTTTCCCTATCATACTCGACGATTAAGAAAAAAATCGATCTTATAAATAAATCCATTATTCAAATTTCTCAACAATAACCATAATCACGACACTTAAATAATAAAGTCTTTCAACTAACATTTAAAACAATTTACTTAATCTAAGTTTACCATTAATTCCATAACAAAGCATTTAATATATATTAAAACATTTATTTTGAATCCATTAAACTTATCTCATCTTAAAGCCATTGATTAAAAATACTCTTTCTACTTAAATACTTTATTGATATAAAATATATTTTTTTGAATAAACATATATTTTTAAATGTAAACAAATCATGACGTATATCTACTTATTTTTATGTCACAACTTCTCATAACGATATAAAATTGAACTTACCAAAATATTCTAAAATCATATATATCTAATTAAATATATATGCATAATATATATATGACATATATATATATGTTTATATATATATAAATTAATTATTATATAAATAAATATTATAATAATATTATATATATATATAATATATATATATATATATTATTATATATATTAATATTAATATAATTTTAAATAACAAATATTAAGTGAAGCACATTAAACATACAAAAAATGAAATCCAAAATATTCCATGAAAACACAAATGCCCTAACTGGCCGCGCGGACTGTGTGAGCACCCCACAGTCCGTGGTCATTCCAGCCGCGGCCTGTGTGGGCTTCACACAGTCCATGGCCTTACAGCCGTGGTCTGTGTGGGCTTCACACAGCCCGCGGTCTGTTCGATCGTGGTCTATGTGGGGTTCACACAACCCGTGGCCCTTCGGCCGCAGTTTGTGTGTTCCTCACACAGTCCGTGGCCCTTGGCCGTGACCTGCGTGGTGGCGGTGGGGTTTGACCTCCCACCCCATAGCAATAACAAAAAATTTATATTATTTTTTTTTTTAAATAAAATCCCTACGTCTAAACATGGCGAAAAATACAGGGTATTTCTGGGTTTATCCCAAAATCCAAATTTTCAAATATAATAAATATATTTGTATATATATTTTTGAGTATATCCATGTATTGATATACATGGGTATATTCATAAATATATATACCCAGATTTTGATTTCATACCCAAATTGTGAAAATAATCCAAACCCATTTCAAGAACATAAATTATTTTCAAAAACAACAAAATGGGTTTTCAAAATCTAGTTCTAAAATAGAGTTTTCTTTGATTTTGTTTCTATTTTTGGTGTAAATTTCTTGTTTGGTTTCTATTTCCAAATCTATCTACAATTTTGCAAATTTGAAAGCTTTTCCATGAATTTTCATTGAATCTAAAACTATATTTTCAATCATTCAAAATGAGCAAGAAGATGAAGGGAGAAAAATATGGAACCTTGTGTTTTCTCCAAAATTTGCAAGCTTCAACAATGGAGATTTTCAAGCACTCTTTCAACTCCACAATCTTAGCCTCCTCCAAGCCTCTCCACCAAAATCAAACCAAGAATCCATCCCAAAAAAAAAAAAATCCAAAAGCCCTTTTTTTTGCAACCCCTTTTCCCATAAGCAACTTGAAAGAAAAACCTAAAATGAAAATATATTCTTTTCCAAATTTTCCAAATTCAAATTCAAATCCACTTCAAATTCACATTAAAATTCAATACAAATTAAATTGCAAATTCAAATTCAAATCCAATTTTAGTTCAATTTCAAATTCTAATTAAATTCAAATTCAATTTTAAACCAAATTCAAAATCAAACTAAATTCAATTTCAAATTCAACTCTTCACAAATATCTTTCCCCAAAATAGTCAACTATTTCAGAAAATATCTTTTCTACCCCAAAGTCGTTGCATTGAAGATATTTGGAATTTTGAATAACTTAAACAATTTTCAATTTTCTAAATAGCATTCAACATATTTTAAAACCTTCTTTTCACACAAACTAATTTAAATCTTTTTAACACTTTTAATTAAAGGAATAACTTAATTAATTCACACAATTAATTTAATTAACCAATAAAATAAATCTAATCCAATATTAGATTATTTTATTAATTAAATTAAATTAATTAATACAGTAATTAATATTCCTAGCATTACAACCAAAAGCATTTAATCAGTAGTTAAGCAACATAAGCCATTTAACTTGAATTTAAATAAGAACACAGAGACAAGGCAACATAACAACCAATCGGACTACAACTCGACGACACACTGAGACTAGGGTAGTGGCTTGACATAGAAGAAACCTAGCTACTATCTCCCAATCGATTTCCATTGAACAAGGGACACGCTCAGACCTGTGGAACTAGGTGGAGTCGATGTCCTGTACCTGCATCCTACAAACAACATGAGTGTCGAACGTGCATATAACATAATAAAACACACCATGAAGAGGAAATCACGGAATCACAAGTCGCTCGCATGCGAGTGATGTGATCCTGTCCCCTTCACCAATACAGTATCACTAACTAATGAAGTTTACATCATTAACATAATCAAAACACAAGGCATCATAGAGACAACATTGTCTGATTAACAAAGCACAAAATGGAGGGGTGTTACATGAGGCTTGATCCACATCGAGTTGGACAAACAGTCGAGGCTTGATCCACCCCTTTTTTTAATTTTTGTTTTTGTTTTTTGTTTTTCTTTCTTTTAGTTTTTTACATTGTATGTTTGTGTACCTTGTTTTTCTATTGTATATCATACACCTTGTGTGTTTGTTCCTTTATGCTTATGTTGGTTTTACATAGGATCTTGGATCTTGGGGCTTGACCACCCCTTGATCCTTTTCATTCTATACCATCCACATTGGTACACTTGGACCCCTCTTGAATGTCTACTTTAGTGCGAGTTTGAAGCAAGTTCCTCCTCTCACTAAAGTGGGGGCTAAATGTAGTGTCAAAAAAAGTATCCCTTTCTCTCACTTAATTTGGGAATAATTAATATTAAAATGATCTTAATGTTGCCTTGATTTAGTGTTGTAATGTGTTTTACACATTCACATTAAGTTTAGGGCTCAATTTAACTAAATGGACTTAATGGTGCCTTATTTTGGGTGTTGTAAAGTGTATCTTTTCACTTTCACACTAATCTAGGGCTTTATTAATTAATTGAGGTAAATTTTCCTTAATTGGCCTCTTTAATTCATATCCAAGCCTAATTAATTATAAATTTTGAGGGATGAAACTTGACATTCATAAATGATATTACACAATGCTTAATTTTACAAGGTGTGTGTCATAGGTTAGTAAGCTAGGACCCATTCGCCGCTTGGTGAATGGGTCCTCACTAGGTCCTAGGACCTTTTTTTCACATAACATTTAACATCCCCCAAAGTGTTTCCTAGTTAAGTGAGCTAGGACTCATTCGCCACATGGTGAATAGGTCCTCATTTGGACCTAGGACTCCCCCTTGGGATATGTTTTTGGTGGTATTTTAATGATTTAAAATCTTAGATTTGATGTCAGCTTGTGTTATTTGAATTTCAGGAATTAAGGATAAGATATGTATAAATACAAGGCTATTTCACTTAGTTTCACCTAACAATTTTGAGTCAAGCATCCTAATATTTCATAAGAGAATTGATAGAGCATTCAAGAGCATTTCTAAGGCATTCAAAGGAAGATTATTGAAGATTATTGCAGCAATCAAGAGTCATTTCATCATGTAAAAGATTTAGTGCATCATGCATGTTGTTGAGCCAATGTGTTGATTTAGCATTGAAGATCTAATCATGTGTTCGAGGAATTGTTTCTAATCAAGTGTTGCAATCAAGGTCTACTTTCATTAAGGCCATTTCATGCAAGATTGGAGATTTATCCAAGGTTCACTTAAGGTGTGGTGAGTTGTGACATTATATTTGTTCATTCATCATTCCCTTATGCATTGTTTCATTTCAAGGTTTAATTACCAAAATGGGGTTTGAACATGGCAAACCCTTATTCCCTTACAAACAACATTTTTCTCTTCTTTGATGTGTGATTGCAAGTTTTAGGTTGAAGATCAATTGGAAAGAAAAATTGCTAAAGTTTTCAATATTGACAAAGTTGATAAGAAATTTGTCAAATCAATGGTAGAACAAGTGCATATATAGCTAGACCTAAAGGGTAGTCTTGGTGTATAGATCTAAAAATACCCAAAAAAGTATTTTTTTTTACCATTGACAATAAGACAAGAAAAGGCGTCTATAAAAATAATATAAACTTATTAAATGAATTGAGGTCCAAATCTTAAGCCATGCAAAATTGTCATGATGAAAGGCCACCCAATATGAGTATAAGCATTAGAAAAAACAATTTACATGAAAAGAGTTTGATGATGAGATCACTGAGCTCGTTCAATTCCTTCCCAAATTATAATGGTATTATCTAATATGTATATAGATTTGCTAAAAATTACATGTTTAGGCTAAATAATTTGAGGAAGGAGATGCCATAGCCTCAAGGCTAAGGCTTTGGCAATGATTTTCTAAGATACATTGAGCAAGGTGATGGGTCACAAGTTATAGATATCATATGGATCCCCAAATTTGGTTATGAATTTAATCTTTCCTTTTCTAATAACCTTACTTAATGAATTAGATTGATAGGCTTAAATATAGACCTTATGCAAATCCTCCCATCACAGTCCTAAAGAGTTTTGTAAAATTCACAAGTAAATTCATCACACCTAGGGGCTTTATCATTTTTCATACTATAAACTAATTTTTGAAGATAAATAATAGAGAGAATTTATTCACAAAAATCTCATTGAAAAGAGGAAAGATGAAAAGGAATAACCTTAAGACATTCCTTTAAAGTATGGTCACATTCAAGAGAATTATCCTTAACCTTGAAACCTACTCATAATTTTTTACAAAGGCCTAAAGTGTTAGAATCACCAATGAACTCAAGCTCCTAGAATCACCTAGAAAACCAAAAGATGCCTTCCACAAAATACCAGTTCAAGAGAAAAAAATCTTGATTATGGGAAGAGTGGATTAGATCTATTGATCAAATATGAACTCTAAAATATACATACAATGCCTTTCTTATACAAGCAAGGTTGAGAAAGAGGACTAGAAAAGATTACGAGTAAAAGCACAAACTTGTGTCACACTTTATAAAGGAATCAGCCAACAATAAAAAAAAATTTGAACTTCAACCACATAAAAGTGGTCTTTATGTTTTGGATTTCAAGATGATGTAAACTAATGAAATGTAGAACTCTTGATGAAGTTTATTCCTATAATTTTTCAGATTTTAAAAAAAAAAAAAATCATTTTTTTATCAATTTAAGAATATATTTTGGAATGCTGAAAATTTCAGGAAAAAGTGATGTTCAGTTGACATAAGAAAAAAATTGAAAAAAAAAAATTCCCTTCAATTTTTTTCTCCAAATAGGTAACTTCAATATCTAGTTCATGGAAAAAAAATCAAATTTTGATGTATATTTTTCTCGTAATAATGTTTTAAAGTCAAACTTGTCAGAATTTGACAAATTTCATTTGACGTCAACTATTGTGTATTTTTTTAATCATTTTCAAAAAACAAATTATACCCTTTTGAAGAGGACTCTCTCCTCTAGTGCACCATATATTTTTCAAAAACAATTAATATGTTTTACTATTTTTTTAAAATTTCTAATCAACCTCTTTTTTAACTTTAACAACCTACTTGCATTATTTTAAAAATAAAATATATTAAAACTAATCAAAATATTAAAAAAGCTACATATTTGGATTCACCACTTCGAGCTCTACAAAAGGGTATTTTTCTTTTTTCTTTTTTTTAAAAACAAATCATTTTGACTAAGAAATACTCTATTGAAGTTGAAAGTTTCATAAAACTCTGAAAAGCTAAGTTGGCTGCCAAGTAGGATGCCAACTAATATTTTTTGGCTGGACCTTTTTCGACTGAGCACGTTCCAATCGAGAGGGTTTCAGTCGAAAACCTCTTGACCAAAACTTGCTTGGCTGACATGTGGTCGACCAAAATATGTTAGGCCAAAAACCATCCATATATATATATATATTTCAATTCAAGGAAATTTAGGAAAATACAAAGGAAGACTTATTTCGATAAAAGAAGACTTATTTCTACAAAAGAAGACGATTTCGACAAAAGAAGAGCTATTTTTGAAGGTACATTGATCTTCAACTTATAATTGATTATGTCACTCTTTTCATGGGTGCATTTGAAGTTAGTTTTCACTATTTTCATTTGAATATGGTTGAGAACTAGGGTTATTAGGTTATGGTGTATACATACAAGGACCCACAATTTTGGATCATTCAAGTGCACCTGCAAACTTGTACTATGAAATTTGTAAAAATATGCTTAACTTCACCGAGTGTGTTTTAGACAATCATTATAAATTTTAGATAACTATCTTCTTGAGGCATTAGTCATGTCCTCATTTTAAGTGGTTTTGCACAATCATGTTTTCCCTTGCACCTCTTCTCTTCTCTACTTTTCATTTATTTCTCATGTGTGGGTTTCATCCCTTGTTCTTGTGCATAACTCCTTCCTTGTAACATGATCTACTCTCATGTGTTCACCCTATCCTTTTACATAATGTTCCTTATCCAACCTATTGTGCCCCTACATCAAACTCCTTAGGTGTGAAATAATACATGAATCCTTATTTGAACAAATGAGATAAAGTGGTAGTTTGATGCTCTTCAAAGTTCATCAAGATTCTCTCATCCTTCCCTAGACACTCATACTTTAGCATGATTAATATGTTTTTTCCTTATTTTTTTCTTCAACCTCACCTACATGGCATACACTAACTAAGCCTCTATCCAAGTCCATTTCCTTTAATTGTTCTTAAGTTTTCGAGCTATGAGATCATATCAAGTGTTTTCTCCCCTTTGACCTTCATCTCCATCCTTACTCCTTCCTTTGTCCAACCTTCTTTACTAGGGTTTGAACATTTCACTTATATATACCTTTTTTCTCTTTGATGTATTTTGTGGACACCTTTGTACCTTCTTTAGGTAGAACTTCCTCTATGTTAGTCAACTTTTCTTAGGTTCCAGTAGTTCTTGTAGCACTTATGTGTTTCATTCTCCTTCCTCATTTCTCTTTGTTGAGGATCTTCTTTCATTCTATTTTATTCCCATGCCCACTCACTCAATTGGATTTTATTGAAAATAATGTTGATTCCTTTCTATAGATCCTCTCCTTCACATGTGACTACCTTGTCCATCTATATTTTATCATCAAAAATTAACTAGATCTTTCCAAACCTTATGTGTGCCCAATTTTTCTCATGCTCTTGCATTAGGTTGGCACATCTTAAGTTCACTTGAATTGATTATGTACATTATACTTGGAGATCAAGTCCCCTTCTTGAAAATCCATACTTGCATGATTTTCTAACTTCTTCATGCCCTATAACCAATAAAAATCATATACTTCTTATCCTTTTATGGTGTGCACTATCTTCCTCCAAAATTAAGGTTTAACCCAAATTTCCTTTGTTAGCCCAAGTTTTATTCATACATAATTTCACATACCATACATTATACATTCTTGAACTACTTGTATGAGTTTAGATTCCCCTTTTCTTGTATCCTTTAGAGTTCCTCATTGCTAGATGCTTCATCATGTGATTCTCAAGATATTAGATCTAGTTTATATTTCTTGTTAACAAATTAATTTTGATCTCATGTGTTATCTAAATCTAATGCTAAATAATGGGTTATCTTCTTTGAATACATTTTAAGGGTTGATGTGCATGATACATGTAACAATACCCCTTATTTGAATACATAAAGGGTTGTGATACATGTGTAATTTAATTTACCCCTTCTTGTCTCTAAACTATTTTTGTAGTTCAAGGATCTCTATGACATGCCTTTTTAATGATGATCCAATTGGCTTTCCTTATCACATGTGATATTAAAAATTATGAGCTTGAATGTCTTGTCAAATTTATAATATGAACTAGTGATCTACACATTTAGGTATATCAACCATGATTTTATAGTACTCGTTTTATTAAAAAGATCCACATATTGATGCATAAGTGATATCATGATCTAGTGTACATCTAGCTACATGCTAAATATTTTCAAGTGATATATACCAAATATGCTCATGATATGTTTGTAATTTATGTATTTAAAGAAATTTTAATTGATGAACCTTTATTGTACAATTTATACATGTATTTAAATAAATTTTAATTGATGAACCTTATCATCCTATATATCACTAGAGAAATGAACATAAGTAATGTAGGACCCTTATATTCAAGTTCAAAAAAATTCAAAATTTGAGTATGATGATAATATGGTTGTAATATTCTTGGGGACTTGAATTCTTTCAATATCATTTGTTAAGACCTATTTTGTTTTTCTTTTCTTTATTTTTATTTAAATTTTTGTGTTATTTTTTTTATGTCAATACAAAAATACTAGACAATGCAGTGTGTCGCTCATGTTAATTATTTCTTACATATGTTGTGTACACATGAATTTTCCCTATATATAAATTTTAGATGATGCTTGAGGTTATAGAGTGCTTATAGTATTTATACGAGCTCATTATGTTTTGAAAACCAATTTTATTAAAAAAATATTTTTTTTTAACTTTGGCTTTAACAAATGAACAATATTTAGTGTTCTATTTATGCAATATTAACTGCATTCATTGAAAGAATGTGTGTACATTTGTATGTAGGTAAATTCAAATTTGAGTGCAATTTGTGATGGGGAATCAAAGGAATAGAACGAGGAAGAGAAGAAGAGAAAATTGAATGAAGGAACATCTACTCAAGAACAACCCATGGAAATTATTGATGACCAAGGTGACGTACAAGTACAAGAACGAATTGAACCTAATAATAGAAATTTTTTCTATGGTATGGAAAATCTGATGGAGATGGATGGGGATTCTCTTTTCAATAATATTTCATCTAAAGATATGTTATTTGAAAGCATAGTAAAATTACACTCTAAAAGAATATGGGATGAATTTTTTGAAAAAAAATCTCTAATTGGAAGAGCACAATTATTTGCAAAGTTATTTAAGTGAAAAGAAATGACCACTATTTTGGAGTTGTAAGGGGTTGATAATAGTAAAAAGTCATTAGGTTCATTAAAACAAACAATTTTTGAAAACTTGCAAGAAGCATTGAATTGTATTGAAAACAAGAGTCAAGCTAGTGATCCAAGTGCTACACGTAGAGCATTGATGACTATAATTTCTAGTAAGAAATTATCACATAGAAGAAAAGTTCAAGAAATTTTTGAATTACTAAATGTTTCTAGGAGAACTATTCAAAGGTATATTGAAAGAGAGATAAATTAAATGAAAATATTGAGAAAAATTGGGTAAATATTTGTAGGGTTCCCTGAAAAGATAGAATTTCAGAAGACATAAAGAAACAGGTTGTTGAATATTGGACCAACCACTCTCGTGTTTCTTCCAATAGAAGGGACACTATACAAATAATAGGTGAAGATGGTACAAAAATTTCTAATCCAAAACATTTTATAGATACAACAAAAAGTGAAATTTTTGAAGCATTCAAACCAAAAATTTTAGATGTGAAGATTTGTCAAATGATGTTTGAGACACTATGACCATAATTTTTACATATAAATAAAGTATGTGAAACTTGTTGTCGAAATCATGTTAAATTTGATCTACACCTACATTCATATAAAAAATTTATGGCAATAATTGATCGAATATAGCCATCCCTAGAAGGACAACACAATTTGTGAAGTCTCCTATATGCAAAAAATCAGAAGATTCAAATTAATTCAATGTATAGTGTATAAAAAATATGTAATGATTGTGGAAATTGGAAGAATCTTTTACAATTTGACAATATTGATCATTCAATGCAAGTTATTTGGAAGAGATTTGAATATAAGAAATACTCAACGAAGTCGAGAGTCGATACCAAAAAAATTGTTCTCAAAGAGAGTGGATTGTCTTATAATGAATTTATGAATAAATTTCACAATATCATATATCCACATATCCAACATTTTCGTGGTGTAAGATGGCAAGCTAAGCAATTTCGTGACTCAAAGAATTACTTTCCACCAAGTTGTATTCTCTCTATTCTAGATTTCTTTGAGAACTATACATTTAGTCCTCAAACTGGGATTCAAAGTCAATATTATCATTTAGAGAAAGTTGCAATCTTGGTGCAAGTTTTCTATAGGCATGTTGAGTTACATGTAGATGGTTTACAAAGTAGCAAGATGACCGAATTATCATCAAAGAGGTTTATGTTTATATCAATGATGATACGAGTCATGATAGAAACTATGTAGCTCATTGTTTCAAAATGTTTTATGAAGATCTGAGACGACATGCCATAAATGTTGAACAACACTAGATATGGTCTAATGGATGTGTTGGTAAGTGTTGATTTTTTTAAATTAAATTTATTTACTTAACTTTGAGACTTAAATTGTTCAATTACTTATATATTATATTTTGTATGTAGACATGTATATATGTATATATCTAGTTTTTTCAACTAATTTGGTTTGAATGAAATTATTTGTAACTTCATAGAACAATTTAAGTTTGCAAAAGCTTTTAATTGGTTAATCCAACAACATGCTAGACATGGCACCAATTTTTTGTGGAATTTTTATGAGAGTGGACATGGAAAAGGAGAGCACAATGGGGAAGGAGCATGTGTGAAGTTTTCCCTTTGTCAACATGAACTTGCAGGTAACACCATATATGGAATAGAAATTTAAAAAATAAAATTATTTAAACTAAATTAAATTCTTAAACCTCTTAACCTGACAAATTTTTCCAACATGTACTTGCAGGTAATGCCATATGGAATGCAAATGAAATTGTTGAATGGTGCAAAAGTAATTTTTCTTCTTGTGACTCAATATTCAACACATAATATTTCTGGGAAGTTAAAGGTACATAGTCAAGAATTTCTTATTTGAATTTCAAAGTGTGTGTACATGAAAATTGAATTTTCAAATTTATATATATTCACTTTTTAATCACTTGGATGTTTTTAATTTACAGATATTGATTGATCAAATCCTTATAATTGTCAAACAATTAATGGTATTAGAAGTCTACATCAAATCATGACAGCAGGAGGTAGCAAGCCTTATGTAGCTAATGTGAGAGAAAAATCACTTTTTTGTGTTGATTGCATTGAGGACAATGCAAATATTGTTCAATGTGAGAATATTAGAGATGGTTATGTTTCACGATGGGAAATGAAACAATCAGTATCAATGCCTCCTTTTGAAGAAAATGACAATGTCGATGTCTATGATCCTCTATATACAACTGATTATGAACGTGTATCTGATTTAGTTGTTACACCTATATATAAATTATATTTACTTAAATTTAAATTTTTTAACTTAAAATTGATTTATATATTCTACTTAAGTTTCAAACATGTTTATATAAATATTTATATTTATTTGTACTACATGGTGTGTACAGGAGATATTTTCATTGTTTTGCAGATCCTGACAATGCGGAAGGTGTAGATTACTATCTACTAAGATGTACACAACCAAAATGAAAATTGGTGGAATCAATGATAGATGGTGATGGACAAGAGCATCCCATTGGATCAATCGTTATTGAAGGCACATATTATCAACAAATAAAGATAGATAAAAATGGTATTATATTTGTTGATTATATGGAAGGACAAAAGGTTCTACATTATAGTTACTTAGTTATAACAACAAAAATAAATTTTAAAACTTTACCTAAAAGAGGACGTGCCAAACAAAAGTGGAGGTTTCCTATTGAAGATCATGAAAATATTTTAGAGATAATTAAAGATAGAGAGGATCCAGATTATATGTACCAAGAGCTTTAAGTTATTCAAATTTATACATTACATGAAATATATTTTTTAGATACATGACTAGATATATATTCAATTTTTTTATAGATCTAGATATCAATATTGATTGGACATGTGACATGATTTAGAATGGTTTCTTTTCAAAGGCCTGGTCAACTATTTCCAATTGTATAAATGTTCCATGTGGAATTATTTTAAGTTTAAGAATCTTTGATTTCATTTGTTCAACTCCACTTATAGCATCATTTAGATCACTTTCTTTGCTTGCACATGTAAATTCATGTGTTAGATGCAATACAAAACCTCTTGACTAAATAAATTCCAAGCATCATCTATTTCCAATTGCATTTGTTCCATGGAATTCTTAAGTTCAAGAATCTTCGATTTCATTTGTTCAACTCCAATTATAGCATCATATTATGCAATACAAAACCTAGTGACTTTAAAAATTCATTTTTCCTAAATTCCTTATCATCTATTTCCAATTGCATTTGTCCATGGAATTCTTAAGTTCAAGAATCTTTGATTTCATTTGTTCAACTCCACTTATAGCATCATATGCAATAGAAAACCTAGTGACTTTAAAAATTCATTTTTCCTAAATTCCTTATCATCTATTTCCAATTGCATATTTATGTTCCATGAAATTCTTAAGTTCAAGAATATTTTATTTCATTTGTTCAACTCCACTTATAGCATCATATTATGCAATACAAAACCTAGTGACTTTAAAAATTCATTTTTCCTAAATTCCTTATCATCTATTTCCAATTGCATTTGTTCCATGGAATTCTTAAGTTCAAGAATCTTTGATTTCATTTGTTCAACTCCACTTATAGCATCATATTCAATACAAAACCTAGTGACTTTAAAAATTCATTTTTCCTAAATTCCTTATCATCTATTTCCAATTGCATATTTATGTTCCATGGAATTCTTAAGTTCAAGAATATTTTATTTCATTTGTTCAACTCCACTTATAGCATCATCTCTCACTTTCTTTGCTTGCATGTAAATTCTTATGCAATACAAAACCTAGTGACTTTAAATTCATTTTTCCTAAAGTTCCTTATATTGAATCTATTTTAAATTGAATTTGTTCCATGGAATTCTTAAGTTCAAGAATGTTTTCAATTTCATTTGTTCAACTCCACTTATAGCATCATCTCTCACTTTTTTTACTTGCATGTAAATTCATATGCAATACTTGAAACCTAGTGACTTTAAAAATTCATTTTGCCTACATTCCTTATCATCTATTTCCAATTGTATTTGTTACATGAAATTTTTAGGTTCAATAATCTTTGATTTCATCTATACATTCCTTATCATCTATTTCCAATTGTATTTGTTACATGAAATTTTGAGGTTCAATAATCTTTGATTTCATCTATTCAACTCCACTTATAGCATCATCTCTCACTTTTTTTTGCATATAAATTCATATGCAATACTTGAAACCTAGTAACTTTAAATTTGTTTTGCCTAAATTCCTTATCATCTATTTCCAATTGTATTTGTTCCATGGAATTCTTAAGTTCAAGAATATTTGATTTCATTTGTTCAACTCCATTTATAGCATTGAATCTCTCACTTTATTTGCTCAAGCATGTAAATTCATATGCAATACAAAACCTAGTGACTTTAAATTCATTTTTCCTAAATTCCTTATCATCTTTTTCCAATTGCATTTGTTCAATGGAATCTTAAGTTCAAGAATCTTTGATTTCATTTGTCCAACTCCACTTATAACATAATCTCTTAGGAATTGACCTAACTTACATATTTGCATTCAAATTATTTCTATTTCTTGACCTATTTATTAAAGACATTCATTTTTGTAATTAATTACATCCATCTTTTTAAATTTACAAAGAGCAATTCCATTCTAGGAACATTTTTATTTAGATCATGTAAAATTAATACCTATATTATCTCAAAATTTATATATACAAATATGCCATTTGCATGCTTGACATATGAAATTCATCCAACATTAATCCAAAGTCAATGATTCAGTCCAACAAGGGGGTAAACTAGGACCTACCCATAGCAATTTGTCATCACCTTTATGCATTTTCAAATGTACCAAAGATCATAACTTAAATTAGGTTGCAAAAGGTTCAATGCTTACAATATATATAATCTAAACCTCAAAGGATGATTTAAAAATTAATAAAGATTGACTAAAAACTTAATATGTGTAACTCTAATTTTGATTGAAAATATTTAAGGGAAAAAAATTAAGGTAAACCATAATGTATTTAATTTGTACATAATGTGAAATGGAAAACCATGTAATGTGATGTATGTATGTATACCATAATGTAAAATGTATGTAATTATGCAATGTCAATCATAACAAGTGTTCAACCCATAATAATGTGTGTGTGCATATAACATGGCATGACAAGCCATAATGTGATGTAAACCATAATGTAAAATTTGTGTAATATCGTCCAAATCATAATAAGAGTTTAAACCATAATATTTTATATTTCATGACATGACAAACCATTATGTGATGTATAAACCATATAAATGTAAAATGTATATATAGTGTGACATGTAAAAAAAATCAAATAGAATGATATCTAGTGTGGATAGATGAATTTGATCCCTACTTTGATCCCTCTTTCGATCCATGTCCTGATCTAGGTTGTCTCAATCCCTCTCCTAATCCAAGTTTTCTTGATCTTGTCATGATCCAACCTATCTCAATCCCTATTTGGTGTCCTGTCCCAAGCCTTGCACAATTTCAAGTACATGTAATTTAATTTAATACACATGTGTATATATGTAAAATTATCTAAAACTTGCAATGTACAAGTTCAATGTGTTCAAATATATCATGTAATTTAATTTTTTATTATTTAAATGTACCTCAAGTGTATAATGCATGAGATCACCATCATGCTCCAAATCTCCAAACTCTAAATAATCACCATATTGCTGGAAATTTTCAAATACATGATTTCAATAAGCAGTTAGAACTACTTTTAAATCAATTTTATTTAAAATATATGTACATGTAAATTTTTAGAACACAATTTATATATAAATTATTCAAGTACCTATCTACATCATTGAGGGCTCTACCAATCCCACTAATATCACAAGAATGCAAAGAAAATTTAGGGACATCTGTAGGTGGTACAATATTAGTGCTAAAAAGAAGTACACTATATGTGCCACGAACAAGATCAGGTGATGTAGTAACCTCAATGTGATCTAGAACATGCTGAGAACTTGGACAAGCTACAAGATCAATACAAACATGTTGCACATGGGAGCCTATAGGATGGTGTGGAATATCTTGTGAAGCTACCACCCCCTGGCTCGTATGTGTAGTATGATGTCAACATCTAATAAGAGTTAGTACATGATCAAGAGGGATCCCATGCTCCTCACTAATGAACTGGTAAGCTGCTAGTAGATCAGTAATGAAGACTGCACACACATTACACCCAGTCATGTCACTCATATGGGAAACATCTGATGGAAATGGTAGATTGACATGAATAAATGGATCATAAGTAGTAGATGTAGCCTCAGTGGGAGGAAGGCTAATCTATGGCTGTAATAGGTATCTACCAATGTGATCAAATGGCATCTGATCGATCTGTGTAGTAATGGTGGCAATACTATAAAAAATCTTAGATATGGTGGAGCATGTTGTTGAAAAATGAGGTTTTTTCTTAGCATAATACTATGTAAAACTTTAATATTGCTGATCTAAGTAAGCTCTTTCTTTGTTACATATATTCTTTGTGGGTGATTATCTTGATTAATTCATTTTACTGTTGTAGAATGAAGAGAGAAGTTGATAGAAGAACTAGACAGGATATTAGAAAGATCATGTAGTGCCCTGCCACGCAACCCTAGAGGAAGTTGCAATTAACTACACAAACGTACTATTTTTTTTTATTAAGTACAATTAACATCCAAGATCACTACCCATTGCAAC
The DNA here is from genome assembly GCA_007258455.2 of Sequoia sempervirens. Taxonomy (NCBI): domain Eukaryota; kingdom Viridiplantae; phylum Streptophyta; class Pinopsida; order Cupressales; family Cupressaceae; genus Sequoia; species Sequoia sempervirens. Next base: position 14,909,183 of record VDFB02072274.1, on the reverse strand, counting down.
AACCTCTAAGGTTACGAGACTGAGATTACTTTAAAACCCAAACAAGAAACGTGAAATGAAAACATAACATTTAATTACTTAACGAATTAAGAACACATACATTCCATACATGATAAAATACATCAAAGGATAAGAGATACCACTTGATTTCAAATAACAATAAGATTACAACTCTCATTCCTCGAATGAGGTAAATCCAATAAACATGATTACATAATACATCTTCCACCTCGATAACAAATGAGGGGTAATAAGTTACAAGTTTCCAACATAAATGAATAAAGCATGCAAAGTAACTGGATACCACGAGCACTCCAACTGGAAGTCTCATCCACATGAATAAGAGAAGACCCAACGGATAAAGGTGCATGTTCCACCCAACCATGTGATACCTGAAGGCTCACCCCCCATGCTAGGAGATAGTAACAAGGATTCCTACACAAGACCATCTACCTCTAGACACAAGGTAAAACATACCTAAACTGAAACAAATACGAACACAATATCACTTAACACAATGGTTATAATGCTTCTAGAGAACAGTGATCATTAATGTAGTACAATAAACTAACTTTTGGTTGACATAGAGAGAGTGTCACACATCATTTGCTATGAGTTACCCTGGCTCAACCTTCCTAGGCTACCGGACCCCCATCTTGGTTACCCTAGCTTGCATCTACCAACCGTCGGACCCTCATACAAACTGCACTTCTCATCTCATCTTAAGCCTTAAAAGCGAATGAGACATGAGAGAGGCATTCATTATCTTAATTAGTCTAAGAGTTTTTTCGTTAATTCTTTTTTTTAAGTTATCACTTAAACCCTAAGTGAGTTACCCTGGTGCCCCTTTGTGTGCCAGACCCCCACATAGAGCCACTCTCCTATTGACAACACACACACGGTACAAAACCACAATTCAATGGGTAAACTAGATAAGACAACCTCTCCAATCCAAGGAGGCAAAAAATAAAGGAAACTCACTCCAAACACTGGAGGAAACAAAAATACATTATCCACTCCTTCCAAAGGAGGCACAGACCACATAAGCCACTCCTAATCCAAGAAGGCACAAACCATCCCCATTCGAGAAAACTGGGTAAAACAACAGGATACATCTAGACGCAATACCCAAGACAATCCAAAGGTTGGCTAACATTTTACGACAACCCACACAATTAACTGAAAAAGCCCCATTTGGAAGACTTACATAAACAAATGACTCAATTGCCCAACATCGGGAATGAACGGAAACATCACTTAGAAAGCATTTCAGGCAACTCAATAAACTAATGTTAGGATTTCCTAAATCCAAGCCAAGCAATGACATAGTGCATGTAATCAATTAAATAATTAACATTATTTGCACATACTCAAAAGTAAGTCAAATCACATTGGCAACATTAAGGAATTTAAAATTAATAATTTAATTCCATTTGTCTCGATTATCCATAATAATCAAAATTAAATTTTTAAATAAATCATTTGATTATAAAATCAATTTTATGTCGATCAATTATACTAAAGTAACCATCTTAGGATCAATGTATTTAAATATAAGTAAATATTACACATTCCTATATAATTGTATACTCAATGTATATATAATTATATATATACATTTTTAAATACACAAATATTATTTAAAAAAAAAATAGAATATTCTTAAAATCAAATTACATTCCCAATCATTTAAAATATGCAATATATATATATATATTATATATATAATAATTAAATATTATATATATAATATATATATTGTATATATAAATAAAAATATAAAATGAAATTTTTTTATTATGAAAAAAAATGAATTACAAAAGGCCCACAACCTTTCCAAAGTAGGGGACGCAGCCCCTGCTGTGGAGAAGGTTGTTGCGCAGCCTCCCACAGGGGTGCTGGGAAGGCAGCACAGTTGCCTTCACAGTCACTTCCTATGGGCGACTGTGGGGCAACCTCCTCCCCCATTCAAAACCACGAATTTTTTATTATAATTTTTTTTTAAAAGAACTCCCCTGCTTCAGGGAGAATACCCAGAATACCCATAACGAAAATGAGAGGAAATTTTTGTATAAAAGCATTTTTTTTAAATGTAAAACTTCCAACCATAGCATATAAATTTTATATACAAAATATATGTGTATATATATATATATCTAAATTCCATTTCAGAGCCCAAATTGGGAAAATTTTCTACAGACTAAAAACACAGCAAATTTTAATTTCAAAAGCATAATGAAAAAATCTCATATCCAAACACAAGGTTTTCTAATTTCATTTGTTCCTCTTTCAAATTTCTATTGTTAAAATTGAAGATTTCTATTGCAAGTTTTGTTTTCAACAACCAATCTAAATTCCTTCAAGATTTAAACAGGGTTTTCAAAAAAGATTTCCAAGCAAGTTTTCAAATTGAAAATGCAATTTTCTAAAACAATAAACAAATGGAACTTGAAATCTGAAGCTTGAAGGAGAGTTTGAAGAAGAAAGATGAGCTGCAATTTCCAATTCTTCCAAAGCTTTTCCAAAATATTTACCCAAATCCAACAATGCATAATCCAAACAAGAATACCTTCATTTTTCTTTTAACAGCAATTTTCTTCCAAAAAAATGAAAAATTTCCCCAAATTTAGTCAACTTCCCTAAAATATCCCATCCACCATAGTTATTGCCTTTTTTGGGGATATTTTTGAATTTTAAATTTAAAACCAAAATTGCTTTTCAAAATGATTTAACATTTAAAAATTTATTTTCAACAAAAGGAATTTAAAACTTTAATAATTCTTTTTCAAAAGCATTTGAAACTTTTTAAAATTTCCTTTTCCAAAGAATTTACAACTTTTAAAATTTCCATTTCCAAAAACAAATTAACACTTTTAATTCCAAAAATGGATAACTTGATTTATTTCAACTCAATTAATTTAATTAATCAATAAAATAAATCTAATCCAATATTAGATCATTTTATTAATTAAATTAAATTAATTAATAAATTAAATTACATTTATAACATTATAACCAGATAAATTTAATAAACAACTTAAATACATAAAGCCATTTGTCTACCTTTTTCACTTGTAATTTAAATGAAATCAAGGAGAAATGAACAACAAGACGCAACTTAACCCGACTAAAACCCGATGACACTATGACTAGGGTGATGACTTGGCACGAAAAACCTAACTACTATCTCCCAATCGAATACCGTTGGCCAATGGACACGCTCAAACCTATGAAATTAGGTGGAGTCGATGTCCTATACCTGTCAACCTGCAAACAAAGAGTATATCAAACATACATATATATATGATATAATAAAACACACCATGAAGAGGAAATCCTGGAATCGTAGGGCTCTCACAAGCGAGTGGTACAATCCCGTCCCCTTCACCAATACAAAATTACTAACTGATGAATCTAACATCAATAATATGATCAAAAGCATAAAACATCATTAATTCAATTATTTGCTAAGTTAATCCAAAATATGCCATAATGATAACATCAGAGTAAAATACCACCACATCAAAATATAACATTCACATCGCTTTACAGTTTGCGATCAAATAGTAACCAAGTACCAAAGTCAAAACATAAATAGAAACAACATAACAAGGAAGAACACTGCCGATCAAAAGAGCCCAAAATGAAGGGGTGTTACAGATCACAAAAGATATAATGTGGAGAAACCCTTTCGGGAAAAAACTCCACCAAGAATTATTCTATTATTCAATCTTTGAAATACAATAGCTCCAATTCTTGCTTGAGAATGCTTCCTCTATATTTACCAATCTTCTTCACACCTGCAATAACAATTATGAAAACTCTCTTCAACTTGAATGATATATAGAGACAATATGCAACCTTGTAATCTCCAAATGGTGATGATTACAATGCACAAGCTCAAGCCCTTGAAAAGGTACGCCATATTGCTTCAAGTTGAGTTCTATCATGAAGACCGAAGCTTAGAACATGTGCTTTACCCATTTGAGCATCCCAAACTAAAGCTACAACTCATGCTTCACTTCGGTGATAATTACAAAGCTCTTCCTCAAAGATGGTGCCCAAAAGAGGGTCCCACTTAACAGAGCCTTTAGAAATATCTTATCATGCATTGGAGTTAATTCCAAGAAAGCATCTTGGGCACCCAAGTTGGCTCCAAGCGATTTCTTGTTAACTAAAACATTTACTCAACACCATTCATGCAAGAATGGCCATCCCCTATTAACTGGAGGTAGTCCCTGTTATCTGTCATACAACTCAATGTTATTAGCCATGCATTCCAAGTTAACTGAAGCTAACTACATGCCACTCAAAATAACTAACATACAACTGAAACTAACTGAAGACAACTGAACCATAACTGAACTGAATTGAACTGAACTTCAAGCATGCAAACATCAAATCCTAACTCCTAGGATCTTTGCATGCATTCAGAAGTGTTAACTATTACTCCGTATAGTCAACTGAACACAAGGTGAATGTCACCTTACCATGTGTGCACCCACATGCTCCTATTATTTAGGAATAACTACAAATGTCAATTTCATGATTTATTTCATCCAAATAATTAATCTCATCCTAATCTTAGTGTTGTTGAACACATTCCAAGAACTTAGGAGATACATGAAATAATTAATGTTTAGGATTTGCAATTAAATGGAATCCTATTTCCAACAGTTGTATCCCTTGTTGCTAGTAATTCCAAATGTTTTGGAAGAACCAAAAGGTTTGGACCAACTAATACCCTCTTACTCATGGGTGGTGGCAAATCTGGACATTTATACTCAATTTTATCAAAAAACCTACCTCTACCCTATCCAGCATGCTCAGGAAAAGATGTGTAGTCCACATCTATCTATAAATCAAACTCTATATATAATTGTTTGCAAAAATAAAGTGGCAACTCATCATTATGAAGCCATCTATGATGAGCTGCCTATTGGTGTGAATAAGTCTTGTACCTAGTTAATTCTTTACTAGGGACCTAGGGAACTTAGTTCACATGTTAAGTTTACTTAGGATATAAGCATTCTTCTAGAAGTCTTAGTTGTCTTATTTAAAATTTAAATTTTCCTAGGTGGTTATGAGTTAGTTATCTCATGTGATAGGATTAAGACACTTGTCGTGATCTTTTCTTATGTTATCTTTCATCATTGCCTTTATAAGCAAGGTATTTCTTGCATATTTTGTATTGCATTACATAGCAACTTGTATTGCATATTGATCATATTGTATCATATTGTAATTTTTTTTTTGGTGGAATAGCATCTTCCATTGTTGCTTCTCTCTATCTCTTGTTGAGGTTATTTGGTGTTGCAGATTGAAGATCTTGGTTGCTCACTTCAACATCGTATTAGAGCCTTGAATCTTGCAAGCCCCTTCCTTTTTTCATTAGAGAGTTTCTACCATCAAGTTTTCTATTGTGATTTGAGTTTCTTTTATGATCCTACAAATTCCTTGTATGCTTTTCTCTTGTGTTTCAATACAATCTTGCGAATCAGAAAGGGTTTGCAAAGATTTGTTAATCCTATATTGTATGTATGATTTTTGGTAAGATCTAGCAATTGCAGCACTTCTGGCTATAGTGGCAATATTTTCGGCTATCCCATTGTGTCTAGGAGGCTCAAGAAAGTCATATTTGGCTTTTGTTTCACTCAATTTGTCACCATTTGGAACTTTGGCAAATAAGGGTTCGAAGCTCAAATCTGGTGAATAGCTTTTTATAGGAGCACTTTTGGCAAAAAAAATAGCCTTGTCATTGCATCTGGGAGGCCAATTGCATGAATTTTGATATATAATTTTCCTATATTTGGCAAAAGTTGTTTTTGATGCAAAAAAATTTAGCATGGCAGCCATACAACCACCCCACAGTCGACCAATTTGACCAGTTGGTGAAAAAAAATTCAAAAAAATATTTTAATACCGTTTTGTGATAAAATAATTTATATCAGGCTATTATCTTATTAAATCAGGCTTATATTTATATGGTGGCATTATTTTTCTGCAAAGATTTTTGACTTTGTGTAGCATCGTACCAGTCCCAAGTCACATCACCTAGCTAACCCTACAAGTTGTCAACCCCCGCTGATCCTTCCTGCCTTCATTGGCTTGTGTTTTCCTAACGACTGACAGTTTCAATTCCCATCAACATGTTTTCCTTGGTCAGCGGCTTCACATTGATCGGCCTATTTGAAGTTTGTCAGCCCCAAAAGTCTTCAGCCTCCTTTTTCCGCAGTGGTCGATACTATTTGGCAGTTTTTTTTACATTGAAAAGTTTTGTAATAAAAAAGTTTGGTTTGGAAAACTTTGTGTAGTCAACCTGATAATTAAAAGCGCTTGTCACATCAAACCCACGTTGGTGGATGGTATGCTAACAATTTCGTAGGGTTTACAGGTTTTTTTATTGACCTATACTCATTACAATCGACATTTTATATGTATTGAAATTTTTTATAAACTTTGGGCCAACGTTCTACCCACGAGCAGGGATTGTCTATTGGAGGTGTGGCCATGCCCATTTCCCCCATGCCACCCACACGCCACTCTACAGGTGGTGAGGTGGTGGCAAGAGATTTTTTAGTTTTTTAAGCACCTACGGGATGGTCATATGGGTGACCAATCCCTAGCTCCCAAGGGGCCGTAAATTTAAACCTATTTAGTCTTAAAAGGTCATTTTTTAGGCCTTTTTTACATTTTTTCATAACTTTCGATCCAAATGGTGAAATTTTGCAAACAAAATATCGTTGGAAAGCTGGTGATGTGTATTTTCCAATGGTATAGGTGACTTTCAAAAAAATTGTTGTTTGGTTGCATTTATAGCCTATTGAAGTTAGATATGAATTTTTCACTCTTGAGCTCATAACTCTTGCCTTGTTCCTCTGTTTTTCATGATTCTTATAGCATTGGAAATGTCTTTCTAATCTCTTCAGAGTTACTTAGACAATTTTTCCAGATTTGGCCCCTGGTATAATTAATTCAAATTTTTGTGTTTCAACACTCTAGTTAATTACTTGGATATTTTGGCACCTAGAATCTTTTTGTTTGCATGGGATGGCTCCATTTGGGCTATTTTATATTTATTTCTAGTATTTTGTCCTTTGTGAACATTTTGAGCATCATTTTTAAGCACTTTCTTATATGTAAACACACTGAAATAAAGTGTCACACTATTGTACATGTATTTTGAGGATTTTGCACATAGAGTTGTCATATTTTGTACTCACACTATATTATAAAGTGACATGGGGAGTTGTGTAGTTTCTTTGTTATTTTCCATCACACCTTTGTCAAGTGTGTGTCCCTCCAAGACAACAATGAATCAATGTGATTCTTGCCTCATGCATGTGTGCCTTGTTTTTACACACCCTTTTTCAATTGCTAGTACTTTCTTGTGCACTTTCAGATCTTGTTTCCTCTCCTTCATGCACTACATGGTGATACACAAGTTTCAGTGGTTCTGTCATGCCTCTCCCAAGTTAGAATTATGGGGGGTATTATACTGTTCATGCTAATACTTCTTTGGTTTCACTTTGGAGTGAGCTACGTATCTAGTATTTGTTCCTATGTACTATGCATATGCAGTGGCTGGTTACCCATGCATTTTGGTGAGATGGAGCATTTACCATATAGACACTCTTGCATTCATGTTTTGTGGAGGCAACCTTTTATCCTCAGTTGATCAATGTTCTTTAGACTATTGGCACCTATACTTTTAACTTACATTAGTTGAGTAGTGTCATTGGGGTCACTCGTGCATATTCATGTGCCATCTATATTTTTTATTGACAGATGTTTCCCTTTGTTTTTCATCTAATCATTGTTTGAGTAGCATTGTTGGGGGCACTCATGCAGTTTGTTGTCTTCTTGATCCTGATCATCCTAGTTTTAGAAGAGTTTCTTCAATTTCAACACTGTAGCAATAATCTTTCAATAGTTGTTTGCAGCTCCTTCCCACCTTAGTGATGTTCTTCATGTTCCTATTCTCTAGGATATTGTTTTTGGATAATTCTTATTTCTCTCTTTTGGAGAGGAGTTTTCTCCCACATGGTTTTTCTCCGTTTATGATATTTTTTTAGTTTTATTTTGTACATGGGTACCTCATTAGCCCTTGTTGTCAGGACCCATATTTTATATATTTGCATTGGTTTCTTCCTCCCAAAGTTGCACTTAAGGGGGGTGTTGGTGTGAATAAGTCTTATACCTAGTTAATTCTTTACTAGGGACTCAGGGGACTTAGTTCACATGTTAAGTTTACTTAGGATATAATCATTCTTCTAGAAGTCTTAGTTGTCTTATCTTGACTTTACATTATCCTAGGTAGTTATGAGTTAGTTGTCTCATGCGATAGGATTAAGACACTTGTCATGATCTTGTCTTATGCTATCTCTCATGTCCTTTCCTTTATAAGCAAGGCATCTCTTGCATATTTTGTATTGCATTGTATAGCATTTCATAGCATCTTGTATTGCATATTGATCATATTGTATCATATTATAACTCTTGTTTGGTGGAATAGCATCTTCCATTATTGCTTCTCTCTATCTCTTATGGAGATTATTTGGTGTTGTAGATTGAAGATCTCGGTTGCTCACTTCAACACTTCCAACCATCTAGGATATATGAATGGAGCAACAAGTTCATCTACACACCTAGTAACTATATATCCTCTAATTCTATATTTTCCTTATAAAAAGGGAACATGTTATGCACATTATTTTGTGAAACTAACTTACTAATAGGTCTCCATTTCTCTGTGTCAGTAACACTCCTAGCAAGAGATAAATAAAATTTCTCAATGCTAAGATCATCATACAGATTGTATGATCAAATGGTCCCAATAATACATAAAATCTCATCTCTAATATCAAGACTAATTTATCTCTATTCGCTAGATTAGGAGAGTTATGAATGGTTTGATCTAAACATCACAATGCATTTTCTAATCTCCCAATACTCTCCTCATATAAATTTGTTCTCACCTGAGCATTTCACTCAGCTTGAGGAGAATGGTGAGATCCCTTATCATCAACCATATATATGTATATAAATAAAGATATTTGTATATCATTAAAACAAAATATTTAAATTACAAATTTATCAAGTTTCAAAACTAAAACATTTTCAAAACTAAAACATTTTTAACTTTATATCTAATGAGATAGAAAGTTATCTCTATGAAATAGAAACTTCTACAACTTAGAACTTGACATAAGAAATGACAACTCCAAAGAGACAATGAGAAAACAATACATGAAGGTGCAATATAGATAATATTGGAGAAGGCTATGACCAACCCATATGATTCTTTAGTGACCAAAATGAATGCCTATTACAACACGAGTTTTAGGGGTTAGAGAAGGAAACCAAGTTACAAGTTACAAGGTGAACCAATTTTAGTCTTTAGAATGAGCTATCCATTGAATATAATTTTAATATATTTTGGTTTTATTTATATTTTTTTAGTTTAATTAAACATAGGTTTTTCACCGAAAATCAAGCTCTATGTTCTGCACATGTGGAAAAATAGTAGATTATCAAAAAAAAATCTAAAAAATATGTTTAGGCTAGGTATTGATGTCCTTGATCCAGTAAAAAAAATGAATTTTGATATATACAAAAAAAGTTATGTTGTTTATGGTCTTCCTATGTCAATTGTAATTGGTTTGACTTCAAAACTTGATTAAGAAAAAAATGTTCAATAAAAAACTATGAAACGAAATGAATGCACTAGATATCATAGTTACAAAGCTAAATTCAAAAAAATTAGAATTTTATCCTTCATAGAAAAAAAATTATGTTGTTTACGTGAGCATCACTCTTTAAAAATGGTGTTTACTGATAAAAACTAGTTTTCGAAGGATATGGAAAAAGAAATGTAATCTAATTCAAAAATTTAAAAATATATATATATTTAGAATCTACAGACAAAATGTCACAAATCACTAGTTTGCAACATCTTCAAATTCTTCATGGTTTAGCAGCTATAGGTGCTTGAAAGTGAAGATTTAGTTAAAACAATTCAATTCAATGTCCAGTTTGGCCAAAAATTGTAAACCAGTATTGTGGGATTACCCATCCACATATGTACGTATGTATGTATAAATATATGTATGTATGTATGTATACATACATACATAAGCATATGTATACATACATACACACATACACATATGTATGTACATACATACATACATACATACATACATACATACATACATACATACACATATGTATGTACATACATACATACATACATACATACATACATACATATATGTATACATACATACATACATATATGTATACATATACATATACATACATAAATATATATATCAACAAAAAAAAATTTAAGACAAGGTGCCATTTTCTTATATGCTTTATTAACAAGTCATAACAAATCTCACTGTCCTATACATACATACATACATACATACATTTACATACATGTACATATACATACATACATACGTACATACATACATACATACGTACATACATACATACATACGTACATATATATATATATATATATATATATATATATATCAGCAAATTTGTTTTTAAGACAAGGTGCCATTTTCTTTTTTAAGACAATGTGTCATTTTCTTATATGCTTTATTAGCAAATCATAATAAATCTCATTGTCCTATACACATAGGTAAAGGTTTTACAAGTTTAAGATGAAGATGATTGAGGGCATTAGCAAAGAAGTAGATATGGGAATTAATGTACCCAATGTCAGTCAACCCATATTGAGGTTGTAGGATAAGCTAATGGGGACAACTCATGTATCAACCTACATTTATGATTAGGAACACTATTACAAAACTCAGTGATAATGTTGTCCCATTAAAACAATTTTAGTTTTATGTATCAGTAAATTAATCCAAGTATATAGATGTTGAAAATTGTGAAAATTGGTTTCATCTTCAAGAGGTTTAGAAGGTTTTAACAGTTTTCATGTGCTCAACCAACCTTGGTAGCAGATGGTTCATGAAATGATTCAAGAGCAATAATCTAGTATTCATTATTATCAAAGGATGGTGAGGCAAAACTTAAAGAAGTCACTCATTGAAAAATTCAGAGGGGAGAGACATTGTTCATAGTATAATAATGAGATGAGACTATCAAAATATCATGCAAAAGATAGTCCTTGAGATCAAAATTGTAGGGGTTTTAGACCTATTTATAGTGTTTCCATGGCAGTACATAGTAGCATTGGGTGTTGGTTTTAATCACAAAGTCTATAATAGACAGGGGCAAGTGCCTTTTCTTTATGCCCAGAGGCCTTAAAAGTATTAAATCAGGTGGAGCTTCAAGCACAATGCAAGTCTGTGTCAAGCACCATATGGAGGTTCATTAAAGGGAAATGACAGTGATAAAGATTTATTTATGCAATGATAAAAAAATTGTTTTCTTGTTGTCAAGGATTATCAAAGAATACAATGGTATATATTCATTTCCCAAAACAAATGCACACTAGCATAAGCTTTGAAAAGAGACAGATCTGCATCCACTATAAGAGCAAGTTTGTACAATTTTATGTTGTCATCTAGACAGTGTTTAAAATGTGATATCTTGAAGAAGGATGGTGCTCAAGAGCATCTACAGCTATGCTAGGGCATCGTTTCCCTAGCCCATGTCTCTGGTGTTGAAGGTGTTTTCTATACGTGGGGGGTCTTCAATGCTTGTGAGGGTGTGGCCAATGGAGGTGTTGATGGTGTTTTTTGCACAACAACAACTCAGATAGAATATGAAATCTTATCTCTCTTGAAAGGTAAATCTTTGTCAACGAGCCTCAAGAGATAACCCTAAGGTCTCTAATGTCAAGTCTTGAAAAATGCAGTGAAATAACTTAGAGATAATGTGAAATTGTTGGTATTCCACAAAAGACCTTACATACAAGCATTGGAGCTTCTTGAATTCATCAAATATGACAGCAAGTTGATGCTTATAGATTCTAAACTATCCCAGATTTCAAAGAAATAGAAAAATATGAAGGGTTCAGAGAGAGATTCTAAAACTTAACTACTAGAATTAGTTGTGAAAACAGTAGAGAACCTGAAGTGGACCAAAATCTTCAAAACTAGTTTCTGCTTAACCCAGATTATCCTCCAGCATTACATAAATAGTGTTATCTCCTAAGGTATTTGAGATTTTCAGATTACAAAACATTCATTCATTCACCCAGATACAACATTAAAATGAATAAACACTTCACAATTGAACTAAGCACACAAGGTGGAGGTCCAAGCTAACTTTACACAACTACCCACATTTAGCATGTAGCTAAAAGTATGGACCATGGGTTTGCTCAAACAATTCAAATTTCCACCATAAACACAACTGAAACATGAATATAGCTAAGATTGTCTAGAAAGTAATCTACTCCAAGCAGACTTCTAAATTTGAAATACATGAATCACAAGAACCATGCACAGATGAATAACACAATGAAGAATCGCCAAATAACAATGTATTCTTTGTATTTACTTCATCAAAAATTTGCAACAATTTGATTTTTTCCAGTATCTCCAGTATTACAGGGCTTTCTAATGTATTGACTAAACTTCTAACACCTTTTCCAGCAATGTCTAACCTTAACAAATGAAGGAGAAACCCCTATTTATAACATATTACATCAAGGGCACCCAAATTAGGGTTTCATTAATTAGGTCAGCCAAACATTCCCTCCAAAATCCCAAGTTCAAAATATACAATAAAATAATGGAGGCTAGCCCCCAAAGTCAACATTAAGCATTTAATATGCGTCAGGCATGAGATCCAAGGCATCGCCAACCTATCCCTCAAGCAAAAGTTGGCATTTAATGACACATTATCCTAGGTTATTGAGCTAGGTCGCCCGTTTCTCCTTTACCTACCCCATTTTTTCCATTAATTTCCTTGAACTTTGAAAGGATTGGATCCATGTCGGCCTGGGTTGGGGTAGAAACAACACTAATTCTGGACTTGGTTGTTTTCAAATCTGCTTCATATTTAACCAAGGTCTTCTCCCAGTCAACATATAAATCCTGGTACTTATCTAGACAGGAGATATAAATTGCAGCATCCTCCAGTTGACTTTAACTATTGGGCCTTTAGCACTTGGAGAGTATACTTCATGCCACCACTGTTGCAATTGTTCTACATTTAAATCTTTGTGCCTGAATTTCTTCCTTCCCGTGATTGTTTCTAGAAAGATGTTGCAACTATCAAAGACCTCCTTGAATTTTGCCTATGCCTTTAACAACTTCTTAAGGGCCTTCATTCTTGAAATTAATTGCCTCAATCCATTCCATGGCATTATGAGTATCCTGCATTGTGAAGATACCCTCCTAAACCAAAGTCTCAATCGAAGTTGCTAGAATTTTCTCCAATTCCTTGACCATTGTATCATTAGGCAATTGCTTGCAGTCCAATAGGAAGTAGGTTATGTCATTGGAGATAAAAGAGGCCTTTTCATAATATGGTAGCACCTTCTCGATCATTTCATCTCCTCTATTACTAATTCCTTGCAACCATTCCTGGGTGTCTTTCACGAAGGACTTCAACCTTTCTATCTCTAAAACAGCCTCTTTTGACAACAAACCTTCTAGGAACGAGGAGCTTTCACTGCTTTCATACTATAGAGGCATGATTAAATGCTATATATACCTATGCACATCCCTCAATTTCCTTTGCAATTCCTCCTTTTCTATAGTCTCTTTATCTAATCTTCTCAGAATTGCCTGAGAAGATTATCTTGAGAAGATTCTTGGAAGTCTTCTTTCTCCTACTCTTTTGTGGTTGGGCCTAAATTTACAATTTGTACTTTGTAATATGTGGGCCTCAATTCATCCTTGTACTTATTTTCTAGAGGAACAACCATGTGGACAATCCTATTGTTGAACTCATCTCGTGCAAACTTGGAGATAGTTTTGGCCCTTTTCCTCTCCCTTGGCTGCCCCCATTTTTCTAACAGCTTGTCCCAACTTGGAGTATCATCTTCCACGATAATGGATTTATGTTTCAGTCTCTTCTCCAACCAGTCTAGGGTAACGGGTTGTTCTATCTCTGTATTCCCTGGAGGAGTGTCATGTTTAGAGTGGTCATGGGGAGGACTTTCATCCACAACCTCTATATTCTCCTCATCCTTCCCCTAGTCCTATTGTTCCTTTTCCTTGCCATCTTTTCCTTCAGGCCTTTCCTCTGCATGTGACATATTAACATTATTGTTGGTTTGGGGCTGGGAATTCATTTCCACTGTGACCTCAGAAGTAGTTTCTTTACTGATCTCTACCTTCTCCCCTAGTTCCCTAGCCAAATTACTCAATTTCCCAACCTCGAGTGTAGACACTGCTCCACTTTGCGTTTCTTCATCGGGATTCTCAATGGGACCCTCTTCTCCACCGAGCTGCTCATGTTCCCTTGGATTCTCACCCTCTGGTATATTTTGTATTGGGGATGGATAATTATCCATTGTGATATCCTTTTCAGCCTCCTTAGTTGATGCCTTTTCAATTCCAATCCCCGACTCTCCTACAGGAGATACTCTCTATCTTGGTGAGTTCCTCCACACATATACCTGGGGCTTTTCCCCTGAGCTGTCAATATTCACTACCTTAGGTGGAGTGACTTAAACTTCAGAAGTCTTTGCTTTCTTGGCTAACCTTTTCCCTTCAGTCACCAGCTTCCTCTTCTTAGCTAGTTGGGGAGTCTTTTCTCCCTCCTCAACAGCTTCCCCAGAAGTCTCTTTTGTCTTTGTGTTGAATACCTCTTAGTCTTCTTTGCTTTCCCCTGACTCCTCGTTCTTCTCTTTAGTGTGATAGGCTTTAGTTCCTCTTGCTCGTCTCCTTGTGAGGGTTCTGCAGTATCATCCTTGGTGGCCTCGGTATCATCTTCAGAATGGGACTCAAGATTTCCCATTAGATCATAAGTGAATTAGGCACCATCTGCCTATAGCTCTGCAACCTTGTGTTTGACCCACAATTTGGAGTACCTCTTCACTAGTTTGGTTAACTGATCAAGGTCAACCACCTCCTCCTCTAACCAGTTTACTGGTGGGAAGGGTTGATTCTTGTATAGCTCATAATCATGGTATTGTATCAAGTCTCCCTCATCTATATCGACTTGATCAGGAACTTGGTCTACTTTGTAGAGCCTGATAAGTCTCAAGGGAAGTCTAGAATAGCTCCTTTTTATTACTTCAAACCCATTTCAGAAATTTTCCTACTAGTCTTATATGTGGTCCTAATGCCTATATTCCATGTTGGCTTGTCTTCGTGCCCTTCCATAGGGATCAAAATTATCTCGGTTGGTATGTGAATATAGTTCGTATTGTGTCATCTCCTTCTCTGAATGTTGGGCACTTTGGAGATTGGGGCATGATTCAAGGGTGCCAATATTTAATGGGAATTCATCTTTGAGCCCCTTTCTGTGCATGTCATGTAGCATTGTCTCGAATGCCACCATCTATCTTGTTAATTCCAGCAGGATGAGTTTATTTGTGGGATACCTTGGCAATTGGAGTAGAACTGTAGGAGATCCTTGTACTCTGATGTAGGTAAACCTCTGAAACTGTATGAACCATTGTCCATACTTCCTGATTAGGTCCATTGCTTTCATAGAAATTTTCATGTGGAGGGCACCTTGTAGTAATCGAGGAATGTACATGAAGAAGGCATCATTAGATCTCCTATAGTTTGAGGTGTTGTACCAGAGTTGAGGGTAAACATCCCAAACTCTATTCTTCCCAGGGGTCCCTCTGCAACTTATCCCTTTGTATTTATATTTTCTTGCCAACATATAGACAAGGTAGGATGTCATTGTGAAAAAGTGGGTATCTTGCACATTTTTGAGTTGCTTATCAAGATTGTCACTCAGGATGCCTACCTAATGGTAGTGTTTCCTCCCACAACCTGAGTGATAGCATGAAACCTCCAAGTCCTAAAGGTGAAGGCCTCCTCCAATACCATTACTCAGCCTAGGAGTGTGATAATATCGTGCTACTCCATCTTGAAGTCACTCTTGTGTAATTGCTTCAGGAGTTTGGAGTAGTGTGGTTTGGGCTTAGCTATCCATGAGTCATTCATCATATCTAGAGCTCTAGAAACATCCTTGGCATAGAACTCCTCTACTTCCTGGATGTTAATTTCTTTGATTAGCTTGTGATGGGAAGCAATGTTGAATGTTTCAGCGATAAACTCTTCGGTTAAGTTAGCCATAACCCTTCCTTGTGGGCCCACTATTACCCGTTTTTCTACATCATAGTGCTTTGCACATTCTAGCACCAATTCCAGACATAACAAAGCAGGTGGGAACCTTGCAGTTTGAGCTAAGCCCATGTGTGTAATGACCTAGCTCCATTACCAAACATCCTCTGTTGAAAATCATTGTAGTCTACGCGCCCCATATTAGTGTCAGCGATCCTTGACCATTCATAAGATATTCTTGATTCTGGCCATATTCCTTTGAAGTCATATTTCATTATGTCTATTCATCTTTTTCCTTCCTCTTTTGCATGTGTAGCATTGAATTTAGAAGCCTTCCCAGGGCTCCCTTATGCCTACATCTGTTGGAAAACAAGATAATTACCATGAAGCCAATTATGAACATATTCATAATCAATATAGACAACTAAAAGTTCCCAAACAACTACCAAATACTTTAATTTACTTCAAGAATCTAAGACAATTAGTTATAAATAAAAGTACTTCAAAATTTTAGGGCCTTGAAGGATTTTTGGGAAATCTGGCATAGGATGAAATTTCCAATGGAATAAAGCTCGAGGATTTCACGGCTGGATGGATTTTCAAAAAGTCACTATTGCATTCAAAATATCAAATTTCCAACTCAGCACCATGATCTCCTGATAGTATCTCATTGAAAGCTTTCATCCTTGGTGCCTTAAAATTTTGATGGAAACTTATGGAAAATCTAGAGGGGCATGGATTCTCCGCAGGATTAGAGTTCAAAGATTTTAGACTAGGGAAATTTTTTTGAAATGTTGAGTTAGGCAAGCTTCTAAGTCTTCGTCACTCACTTCATTGTGCTCCTAATATTTCTCTTAGCTCTTCATTTTCCTTCAAGACATTTCCAGAGTTTCCCCACTCTAGCAAATTTAGAGAATTCGAAGCTTGATGGATTCTTCAAAGGAATTACCTTCGAAAATTCTATAGTGGGGAGAAGCTTCTGAAGGGTAAGTTACCCTTCAAATTGTTCTAAGTTAAGATGTTGTTGCTGTCCCTCGAGGATGCGATGGATGATAGGCTTGTTTCAAAGTTTGACCTAAGGGAAGGATTCAGAGATTTTGTGGCACTCTAGAATCTTCGAGGGTGACCATGACTTAACTATTTTCCTTGATTTTTGATTGATCTTTCTTTACATTGATTCTTTGATATCCCCCACTCTCATCTTGTATTCGTACTCGACCATGGAGGAGAAAGAACATGCCTTCAAGTGCTGAGGCGTTAGGAGGATTCGGGAATCCATGACACTTTAGAATCTCTGAAGGATTGGCCTTTGGAAATTATGAGGGGTCATAGAATTTCTAAAGTGGTCATTAGTTAGGTGCTTCCTTCGTGTTTTGATCAACTTTTGTCTCATGCCTCAACTCCCTATGATTTCCCTTTTCATGACTTATACTCAAGCTTTATCGTGGACTGGAAAAAGTTAGCTTGTTGGGTGTCTCGATTGTAAGAGAATTTGGGGAATTCCAAAGGCACTAGAATCTCTGAAGGATTAACCTTCAAAAATTCTGGAGTCCCTAAAAATTTATGAGATGGCTCTAACTGAGTGCGCTCACCGTGATGATAGCGCTCCATGTGGGGCCCAAGTGATTTTCTTCACTATGTCACATCTTGAACATTAACACCCCCCACATATATTCTAAGATTGCCCTTGTCTTCTCATTCTACCAGTCATACTAAAGTACCATTGCCCACCATTGTGTTCCTATTATCAAAATTCATATTATCTATGGCATTGGGGAACAATTAGAAGTTAGCACAAGTTTCCTTTGTCATGAATTTCTCAGTGGCTACTAGGCTCTATCCATCAATATTATGATTTAAATGGGCTTCAACAATCATCATTTACTATTACTGAAGTGTGGGGCACGTGAAACCCTAGTAGGCTATAGGCAAAGACCGAACTGGGAGTAAACTCTAGTGAACAATGGAGGCTGACGAGAATAAAAGAGCAACCCTAACACATTAAATGCTCACTAGATTCGCATAGGGTTCTACACAGGTGGAGACTTTCTAAAAAAAGTCTTGAGCATTCATAACCAAAAAAAAAGCACACATGATCACTAACATCCATAATATTGAACCTAAATGAAACTAGAATGGCGATCAAATCATTTCTTAAAATCAAGCTAGGGTATTACAATCAAGAGATAAAGGGTGAAAACCCTACCTTTTATGCGTGTAACCCAGGAGATGAGGTATGCGTAGGCTCCTTCAAGTGGCAATCGAAAGCTTTAGGAAGATTGTGATCCTCAAACAGACCAGGCAATTAATGAGGGAGGAATGAGCTTGAGTACACTACGCTCCAAATGTAAAAGTGGGGAAATGGCATTTGAATGTTGCTTGAATAGCCGACTAAGATGGCATTAAATGTCGCTACCTATCCTTTCATGCCAAAATCCCCATTTTAAAGTTCAGACACATGACCCTAGGGTAGATTCAGGGAATCCGGCCAGGACCGAATTCTCTGCAGAACTTCACCTTGGGAATTCTAAGCCACCCTGAATTCTCTGAAATGTTGCACCATTCGAGGAATCTAAACCAAGACGAAATCCCAGAAGGCCTCCCTACCCTTAGCCAATTTTTCCTGATGGTTGGATCTTGGACCAAGACAAAGGATTTCAATGATGTCAAGGATCTAAGAGCTTGAAACAACACACCCCAAATGCATATAAGTCAATGATCTCTTCAGATGGGGCCAAAAAGCCAATATTTCAAGAACCCATCCCTTAAGGGGAAAAGGTAAAACCTACAAAAAATGGGGACAAAAGAAAGTGAAGAGGGGGGTCCCTACCTCAAGTGGGGCATGTGTGCGAAAAGCACACAACAGGAGGTCGAAGTTGCTGCTGTCTCTTTTATTTTTTTTGCCTGGTTCTTCTTTTTTGTCAATGATGGTGTGTGAGCATTGGCCTTTGCATTAGGAAAAGATCTATTTATTCTACATTCCCTACTTGGGAAATGATAGTTTGGTTTTGGATTTATCTATTTTTCTTGGTTTTTCCTTTGTTGGTGACCGTTGATGTGTGAGTCGATCACTCTTTACTAATTTGGAGAGGGCTTGTCATTTCATACTGGGTGCTTGGTGTGTTTAGCTTGTTTTCTGTGTGTGGTGTGTGGCCTTTGGTTTGAGGAGGTTCTTCTTTTACTGAAGGCTCCTCTTGCATGCAAGCCTATCTCGGGTTTGGATCATCCTTGGTTTGGTGTGGGGGGAGTTTCGGTTAAGGTTTTTTATGTGTGGTTTTTTATGGCAACGGATGTGCCTTTGGGTAAGGTAGCAAGAGATTCAGCTATGGTGGAGGATTGTGACAAGGTTATCAAGCCATCTTCTCCCTGGGTTGAACATGAGACATGGTGCTTTCAAATTGTAAAAGGTAAATGGTTGCTTGGAGAGGGCCCATGTTCGTTCGGTGTTGGTGATTCAATTGGAGGCAGTGGCTAATGATCTGGAATACTACATCAAACATGTTTTGATCTGCAAATTTATGGGGATGAGGGTTTCTCTTCCATTCCTTATTACCTAGATTTGTAAGACATGGAATCCGGAAGGTGATTTCGATATTTTGTTGGCTGAAAATAACTTATTTTTGGTAGACTTTTCGTGTATTTTAGATCAGAACAGGGCATTTGAAGGTGGGCCTTATTTTTATAATCAAGTTGGCCTATTTATAAAAACATGGCATGTTGGCTTTAATTCAACAGAGGAGTTTCCTTCTAAGGTCCCAGTTTGGGTTCGTCTTCCTCAGTTGTCGCTTAAATGTTGGAGAAGTGATATATTGTAGTCGATTGCATTGTTACTAGGAAAACCTATTGGCCCTTCTCAGCAAACTTTAGACAAGAGAATTTTTCCTCATGCACGGGTATGTGTTGAGATTGATTTGAGTCATCCTTTTCTATATTTTATTGATTTGACTGTTGGTTCCAGCTCTTGGACTCAGTCGTTAGATTATGAGACGTTACCTTTTAGGTGTCGATTGTGCCATGAGTATGGTCATCTTCAGGGAAGGTGTCCTCGTGCTTCTAGTGCTGGTGGTACAAGTAATGTGACTACTCAATCTAATCCAAGGTTGGAAAAGGGTAAAGCTCCCATGCAGGGGGTGGCAAAGGACAAAGATAGTTTTGTTCAGGTCAAGTCTCATAATCATGGTTGGGGTCAAAAGAGATTTCTCAAGGATAGGAAGGAGGGGGAAACTTTCAATAGATTTGAGGCTTTGGATGAGTTGGTTTAGGAGGAAGGGTTTCCAGCTAACATGCAAATGGAATTTGTTTCTTATGCTAAGGAGTTTCCTGATGAGCAGCCTTCCGTGATTACCAGGATGGATCAGCTTGGTGATCAGGGTCCTCAGATGGATTTTTTTTTACTCCTTTGGCTCTGGCTCTGGGTGTTGGAGGTGGGGTGATTTTGGATTTTGGGGGCTCTTCTGGTGTTGGTGGGGTTATCTCGAAGGTGCAAGGTGGTTCTAATCTAGGTAAAAATAAGTCTTCTTCCTCCGCCTTGGGTTTGCAGCAAAAAACTCTCAAGAAGGGGGTTCCTAAGAAACCTTCTAAGGTTGGTCACAAGAAGGAACATGAAAAGGTGAAGCTGGCTGGTGAGACATTGGTTAAGGCTAGTTCGATGAAGACTATTGATGCTCACTTCTCCCAACCTCAATGATGATTGTGATTTCTTTGAATGTGAGGGGTATGAATAGCGTCCCCTGACAAAATGCTATTCGGGATTTGGTTCATATTCATTCTCCTGATGTGGTCTTCCTTTAGGAAACTAAGTTATTGATTGATAGTATGTTGTGTGTGGCTTCGAAGATTTGGGGTCGTGGACAATGTCAATGTGTGGGAGTGCTTGGTAGCTCTGGTGGAGTGGCCTGCTTATGGGGTCCTTGGAAAGTCAGTCCAATTTGGTGGCTCTCCTATAGGGGTTCAATTTCTTGTGTTGCTTTTCATCTTGAGTTAGGGGAGAGAGTTCTTTTCTCTAATATTTATGCTCTGATTGATTTTCAAGGTAAATCTCAACTGTGGGATCATGTTAGATATGTGAGGTAGATCCTTATCTGCCTTGGATCTTGGCTGGAGATTTTAATGTTGTCATTTCTTTAGAGGAGAAGAGGGGAGGTAGTGCTCGCCTGGAGCCTTCCTCAGGGTTCTTGTAGGATAATGCGGCTCTTTTGAGGTTGGTATAAATTAAGCTAGCTAACGGAGTCTTTACTTGGAGTAATAGGAGAAGTGAAGATGTAGTTATCTCTGAAAGACTGGATAGATTTTTGGTGTCCAATTTTTGGATGGGGCACAGGCGGTTGACTAGCTCAGAGATATTGGATGGATGGAGCTCTGATCATCGGTCGATTAAGCTTATTGCTAAGTTACCCCAGTGTTATGTTAAGCAGTCTTTTAAGTTCCAACTTATGTGGATTAGGGACAAATCTCTTCATGATTTTCTTCCCGGCTGGTGGTGTCTTGGGAAGTTGGCTTATGGCACTACTATGTATTCTTTTTCCAAGAGGCTTTAGTATGTTAAATATAGGTTGAAACGTTGGAATAGGCAGTGCTTTGGTAATCTATTTCATGCAAAATAGAATGCTCATGATAGCTTGGACTTGATCACCAAGAAAATTCATGATCAGGGCCTCACTGAGGAGCTCAGTTTGTTGGAGGTTGTTGCGGTGAAGGAAATTGAGGAATGGGAGTTAAGAGAAGAATTTTTTTGAAAACAAAAGTCTCGTATTCAATGGCTCCAGACTGTGATTGCAATACTTATTTCTTTCACAATTCTATTAAGGATCAGAGACAAGATAATGTTATTTCCTCTCTCTTGTCATCGGATGGAGAGATTTTTTCCTCCTCTGCTTCTATTTTTGTTGAATGTGTTCACTTTTTTTTTGCTCTTTTTCGGAGGATTCACCTCCTGCAGTGGAGGATGAAGCTAGAATTTTGGATTTTATTTTGTAGTTGGTCTCTAATGAAATGAATGAATATTTGCTTACTCCTATTACCCTTTCAGAGCTTGAGAATGTTGTGTTTCAGATGAAGAAAGGTAAAGCTCCTGGGCCTAATGGGTTCCCAGATGAATTTTTTCAAGAATTATGGGAAGTGGTTAAGTTGGATCTCTTGGAGGTTTTTTAGGAATCCCTCATGAGTAAATAAATGTTGAATTCTTTGAACGCAACCTTTTTAGCTCTCATTCCAAAGAAGGAAGGAGCTAACTCTCTGGATATTTTTAGGCTAATCGCTCTATGTAATGTTGTTTACAAGATCATTACTAAATTGATTGCTAAGAGGCTGAAACCTTGGCTAAGTGGGTTAATCTCTTAGGAGCAAGGGGGTTATGTTGTTGGTAGACATATCATGGATGGTGCTATTATTGCTGCAGTGACCATTCATTTGATGGAGTCTTCCAAGGAAAAATCTATGTTCATCAAGTTGGATATGGCTAAAGCATATGATTGGGCTAAATGGAACTTCTTATTTAAGATTCTTGGAGCATTTGTCTTTGTTGGTGACTAGATTGAATGGTTCAAGAGTTATTTTACTTCTTCCTTTTCGGTGCTAATTAATGGTGCACCCACAATTTGTTTGGTGCTTCTAGAGGACTCAGAAAAGGGGATCCTTTGTCCCCCTACTTATTCATCTTACTTTCTAAAGGATTGGGGAGGTTTATTCATTCTCAGGTGGAGAGTGGCTTGATTCAGGGTTAGAGTTGGGGAAATGATATTACCCCTCAGTCTCATCTTTGGTTTGTGGATGATACTTCTTTGATGGACAGGGCGAAGGTTGAGGAGGCTATTAGATGGAACAGTGTGTTGGACAGTTACTTGGCTACTTTAGGGTAGCTATTAATGAGGGGAAGTCTTTCATCTACTTTTTTAATACTCCTAAGGTTATCCAAAGGAGAATAGCTAGCATTCTTTGCTTCCAGATTGGTTCACTCCCCTTTGTTTATCTTGGAATCCCTCTTTCTATTTGTTCATGTCCTAAATGGTTTTGGTAGGAGATTCTTGATAAGTTTCAAAGTCTGGTTAGTCATTGGACTTGTAGGTGGCTTTCTTCAGCGGGTAGAGTGACTCTCTTAAATTCGATGGTTTAGGCTCACCCTCTTTACAAATGCTTTGTTCTCTCTACTCCTAGCTTCATCATGGACTTTGAGAGATTTCCTTGTCAGTTACTTTGGTCTAGCAATTTTCTTCATAGGAAGTGGAGTTTGGTTAAGTGGGAAGTTGTTTGTAGGTAGAAGTAGGAAGATGGGTTTGTCTTACGTCGGACTGATCTGAATGGGCAGGCTTTAGCAGCTAAATTGTATTGGCATTGGTGTTCACAACAACATTTGTTGTGGGCTAAAATTATCACCTTTAAATATCTCGATGTGGTTGAGAGTGTTGAGGTTGCCAGATTTAGCCTAGAGGGGAAGGGTTCTATGATTTGGGGTTCCCTCAAAAGGGGTGCCAAGCTTGTTAAGTAGGGGTTGTTTTGGATTTGTAATGATGGTCGGGAGGCTCTTTTCTGGTATGATTCTTGGGATGGGCATCCTCCCATTTTGTCTTCTCATCCTCACCTGCAAGATTTGTGCCAAGTTTTTATGGATGTGGGTTTGTGTTGTGTGGTTGATCTCAAATCTCAATAGACCATGGGTCAGATTACTATGTCTAGGTGGAAGGATCCTTTGGAGTGGCCTCCTGGTGGAATTGTGGAGGATCATCAAGAGCTTGCTAAGATTTTGTTGAATCATGTTTGCAATTCTCTTACTAGGAAAGATGTGTTGGCTTGGGGTCTTGATCCAAAAGGAAAAATTTTGGTTGCCTCTGGTTATCAATTGGATAAGTAGTTGTTTGGGAGCTCTGAGGTTTCTTGGTGGAAGCATGTTTGGAATAAGTTTGCTTGGCATAAGTGTAATTTCTTCTCTTGGTTAATGGCTCAGGGCAAGTGTCTTACTTGGAAGAATATTTGGAAGCGAGGGATCCAAGGTCCCTCTATGTGTGTTATGTGTACTAAGCATGAGGAATTTTTTTCGTGTCTCTTCTTTCAATGTTCTTTTGCGAAAGCTATTTGGCATATTTGGTGGAATCTTTAGAGCCTGTTGTGTTGCCATGTTTCTTCTTTGGAAGACTTTTGGAGGAGACAGGGGTCATCTCTTGCTAATACTTATTTTCTTAGTATTGTATAGATCATTGGCCCTAGTTTGATTGTTTGGCATATTTGGTTGGAGCGTAACAAATGAATTTTCTTAGATAAGAAGTTGCTTATTGGGCAGCTTTGGATGAGAATTCTAGGGGTCCTTCAAAATACTTTAACTATAAAGTCTGATTTGTCTATGTCGGTTGATCTTGGGGATTTGGGAGTGGTTAATGCTTTGAGTCTCATTGAGGGGGGCAGGCAAAATTTGAGCAATGTACATCGTGGTCATGGTCATGAGAGGGTGGCTCGGGTTGGTTTCTGGTGCCCTCCTACTCTGGGGGAGCTGAAAATTAATATAGATGGGTCTTCTAGGGGCAATCATGGGCATGTTGGAGTTGGGGGTATTGGCAGAGATAGCTTGGGAGTGGTGGTTTTTTTCTTCTCTATGTATAGAGGTTTGCATACTAATAATCTCATGGAGGCAATGGTTATTCTTTTGGCGGTTGACCATGCAGTTGGCCTTGGGTGGCAACAGATTGTTTGCGAGTTTGATTCTCAGGTTGTTATTGATATGTTCCATAAGCATCATTTGGAGGATGTGAATTGGTAGCTGGTTGTGGTTGTCAAGCAAATTATTTCTTTATGTTCTACTTTGGATTCCATTATTTTTCTCCATGTTCCTTGGGAGTGGAATAGGGTAGTTGATGGTTTGGCTAGGTGGGCTACTGAGAGGATGGGTTCTTGGTATGTGGATGATTAGGGAAACCTTCCTAGGGATTTGGCCCTTGTTCTTGAGGAATAGGTTATGGAGGATATGAGGTACTTCTTGGGTGTGAATTAATTCTCTATTTTGTTTGGCCTCTTGCTGGGTTTGTTTCTCTCGGCTTTGTAATGCTTTTCTGATTCAATAAATTTTTTACCCTTTTTTATTAAAAAAAAGTGATATCTTATTTAAAAATTAATGGCAGATAATGGTGCAATACCCTCATTTTTATATGTAATAGTTTACAAACAAAAAATCAGGGTATTGCTTTTACAGAATATTGTAGTTCTACGAGGGTTTCATGTAACAATAAATAATCAATAATCTCATTGCCATTCAAGGGCTTATTGAAACTATAAAAATAATGTAACAGCATACATGCTCTATTCACTATTCATTACCAAAATCGAATATCTCAAATTTATTCAAACTATTCAATGTAATAGTAATATGAGGTATTCATAATTCATTGCCAAATTAACAATTTATTGCCAAAAACAAGCTTACACTGTCATTCTAACTTCAAAAAATTTAATTCATAAAAATTATAAACAACTATATGGCCACACTGTTGTGTGCCTCTAATATCACCACACATGTCAAAAAAACCCTTGCAGCTCTAACAAACTCAAGAAAAACCCCAAAATTCAATGCACAACCCACCAAGACCACATACAAAAAATGACAAACAAGAGGAGAAATGCAATGAAACCTGTTGTTTGTTTGCTTTTTATCAATGTTGAAACCCTAGCTCAGCCGACTTTGTCTTGCCCTCAACACTTCCACCTGAACATGCAAAAATGGGGTGGGCCCCCTTTTCTTTAATTTTATAATTCTTAGTTTCGGCTGAAAAGTATTCAGTCGGAATCATTTTGGTCAAAACCCTATCGACCAAATACGTACCGCCACGTCGGTGCCATGTCACTTCCACATGGTTTTAGCCAAAACCCTCTCGGCTGAACTTTTTTTGGCCAAAAACAATTTAGTTGGAACCATTTAGTTGGCTAAAAGTGTGACACAACTTTGTGCTTTTACCCTTACATGACAAATGTCTTAATCTTATGCAATGAGACAACTAGTGATAAGATAGGATAAGATCGCATGACAACTAAGGACTTCTAGAAATATTCATCACTTCCCTAAGTAAAATTAACATGTTAACATGTGTGAAAAGGTCCTAACTAGGAACAAGTTAGATAATGTTCCATGTTCACACTACAAAGGGGGAAATCCAATAGGAAAATCCCCTATTCACACCAATATGAAGGATATATCTAGAATATCCTAAAGAATGGTCTATCCATCTTTAATCAGTTTAATGCCTTGATAAGTATGGCAAGCTTGAAGAGATTGAATAAAATCTTTTAAAGCTCAATAGCCTACCTTTAACCAATATAATATGGCTTTGATTTGAGCACCTCTAGTGAAGTAGTTATGAATATTTTTCTTTTGATGATGAAGATTAGCCACCATATGCTACAAAGTAGGAGAGAAAATGTTGACTTTGAGTATAGAAATATCCTAGCATAGATCTAAAGTAATAGCCTTGAATACATGATGATGAAAAAAATGGCTAGTTGATAACCATATATGCAAATAATTTAATAAGAAGTATGCTATCAAATATTTTTTTTAAATAGCTATCAAATAGACCTTTATACTTAATTTGTTCATTCTTTAATTTTAATTTTGCGAAAAAAATATTTTTTTATAAGACTTTTATTCTTCTTTCTTTTTCATATTAGAAGTTAGAAGATTTTATTTTGAGCAAGTTATTTCAATTTTACTTTAGACTATAATTTTTGTAATTACGATCTCATTTTCTATGAAGAGACTAACTTCTCCATATATAGGAAGGTTTATGAGGTATTTTTCCTAAATTTTAGTAATTATTACTCAAGGAAATTGAGTTTTTAAAACTAAAACTTAGGCTTGTAAATTAAATAAATGGATTTTATGGATAATGTATAGTAGTGTCATAAAATATTATTGAACATTAAGGTGTGAATAAAAAATATTCCTCTATAATTACTCTAATATTCTAGTAGGTAAAGAATAGATAGAATGAGATATATAGCTATCTATTAAATGATTTCTTAAACTTGTTAGCCTATGCTAAAATATATACATGAAAATGGCTCAAAAATATATATTATATTCTCATACTTTATTGTGGATCACATTGAATAAATGTTGAACATTCTTTCATATTATAATATTCCTCTATCATGAAAGTGGAAGATTTAGGTGTTTTAGAGACTCATATTACTTTACCTTTTATTATAGCATTTAATTATTGTGAACATAAAAAAAATTGGATAGGTTACATTGTCTAAATTTTCCTTTCCATTTCTTGTAAATCTCATATTTGTGTAGAAAAAAATGAGTAGACCTTGTAATGGTAAATAGTTAACTCTCTCTTGTTTATATCAATTGAACTAGATATTAATAGAGCTAAGAAGAAATAATAGTCATTGACTTAGGTATCCTTGCTTAATTAAAAGAAAACATATACCCTCTTTTGTTAGTGGTGTCCTCTAGTGGTTGTAATGATTCAAAACCTATATAGATTAGATCATTCTCTAATTCCAAAATTGATAGGAGTACTTGAGTTAGTAAAATGTAATTTGTAAGAATACTATGCACACGTGACTTCTTGAAAACCTTTCTTAGAGGGGAAAAATGTAGACACTTAAAAATGTTCTAAATGATATCATGCACTCAAATATGATATACTAACATTGTTTCATCCTAAAACCCATCCTCTTTTCGCTTATTTGATTAAATTAGCCTAGCTATTTTAATTAATCGCATCATTTTCATATATTAATCTAATTAATTTAATTGGGTCAATTCAGCCCCTCTTGTGCTAACCTTTTGCCCTATTTAATTAAATAATGAAAATTATTTAATTTAAACCCTAAAGTCCTCTTATTTAATTAAATAACCCTAAGTTGTTTAATTAAATATCATATCGCATCCCCCTTTTCATTAAATCATTTATTTAATGAATATCATGTAATTCCCCTAATTTGCATAATCGAAACATTGTTTTAATTGTCAAATTACTAATTAAATCTAAGCCTCCCAATTGCAAGGGAATATTCCTCCTTTGCACATTCCTCTAAAAAGGGAATATTCTCATGGAATATTACTTCCCCTTTGCATATTAAAATTGGTTTTAATTAACTAAATGATTAATTTTCCTCCAAAAGGGAATATTCCCATGGAATATTCTTTCCCTCTTCACTCATTTGAAAAAAGGAATATTCTTCCTTGTAACAAAATTTTAACAAACTTCATGTGCAAGTTTTGAAAGTGTGTTTGTTTGGATGATTGTGAGCCCTTGATTAAATATCAACTTGCATTCTCAACCCTTGATAGGAGTCCATGATCCATGCCTCCATCTTCCTTCCATTATGACTGTTGATTGATTCTTTCAATCTTGACCATCAATTTCATTTTGCCTATTCTATAAATAGAGCTTGCATCTATTGAATAGGGATCCATCTTTTAATAGTAAACTTATGTTGTTAAAATCACTCTCATTTGCATCCACATTTAGCACATATTTAGCTTCTTTTTAGTTTAAATCTTGCATTATCAGCTTAGATCATCCATTAATGGCTTCCATGGTAACTTAGTTGCATCCATTTAGTATATTTTGAAACTAGGGTTTGAATCTTTCAAATCTTTCATACATTTAGAATAGCTTTGCATACACCCATATCGATCATCTTAGCACACATCATGTTAAATTAGCTTTCATCATGTTAATTTAGCTTTTAAATCATGTTTTCACACACATCTCTCATTGGTTTCATCGATTCTCTTCAATAGAATTGATCGAAACAAGCTCATTATCCAAGGGATTGGGAAAGGGTCGCCATTCCACATCAATGTGACACCACTCCCCCAATAGGATAAGTTTCAATGGATTAGAATATATGTTTATGAAGCTTTTGTATTTCAATATGTTATTTTTAATGGCTTCTTAGCTTAGTTTACATTGAATGATCTTATTGGATTGATGCTTAGTGGCTTAAGTATGCTTCAAATCCTCATGGATCAAGTATAGTTAGCCTATACTATGCCATCGGTCACATTTTGGCACTAAAAGGAGGGCTTGACTGATTGAATCTAACAAAAATCTCTTTAGGTTTTCATTTTGCTTGTGTTTGTAGATTCAATGACGCTATTGAAGATTCACCGACGCATCTTGGATGCGTCACTATACATCGATGCACTTCGATTCAAATTCAATGACACATAATTGATTTAGCGATGCATAATTAAATTTCCTCACCACCTATTTAAATAGCGATGCTATATTTTTTTATCACAACAAGAATTTTGTTTTAGCGATTTGATCTTCCAACTCTATTGACGTCATTGTTTATTGCAGAGCGACACATCTAGTTTTTCAATACAGTGATGCACTTGTGATATGGCGACGCATCTAATGAAATTCAACAACACAATTGATTTCAATGTCACAATTTACTGGTAAACAAATTTGGACTTGAATTTTGACATGTGTTTTAATTTTTTGGTTTCATTTGGTTGCTAACGTGTCACTAACTTCTCATTTTTTTGTGAGGCTAACTAGTTTTGCAGGTTTGGGAAATAAAATTTGAAGTGAAGGAGCATATTGTCATTTATGATGCTTTATTTCACATTTTAGGACCAAACTAGATTTCTTTTGGGTTTAAAATGAATGTTCAAATTGGTTAAAACTGAACCCTCACATCATTATGCTTGTTGGATTAAAATTGAACAAAACAATCTCCACACTTCATTTGGTGCTTAAAATGAATTCATTATGCTTCTCAAAGGTTAAAATGAACATGATTTTCTTGTGTATGCTTGTTGTGTGTATCATCTCCGCTTGCACTTCGTGCGATCTTGCGTGAAGAGAAATGCACAAGTATACTTTCTTCTTGGAAGTGCATATCCTCTCCCTTTGCGCCTTTTGGCAATCTTGGGTGACGAAAAGCATTTTACACTTCAAACATGTGTTACCTTTAGAGGTCCTGCCTCCTAACATGTGAGAGGGAATGGCCCAAGTGGTGCTTTCATTTTGATCTACTATATAAATAATTGGTTGTGACTAAAGTCATTAACTAGCTAGTGTTGTCCTATATCGACGAATTTCTCCCTTAGTATCCTTGTGATGCATTAAAACCCTTAGATATTTCTAAGGGCTAGGAGGCCTCTTAATTGAGTGAATCACCACATGTATAGCACTAGTTTATCCTGAACGTCTGAATTAAGAACCTTGTTTCTAGTGGATCACCATTTCCTTCGAAGTGTATTTTGAAGTAGTTCATGGGAGGCACACCACTCCCAAAAGTTACTTACCATGTCCGGTTTTTGGTTGAGGTAATAAAGAAATGGGGAAGGGAATCCTTTGCTTGGCATTTCAAGACTATACATTTCCTTGACATGGCCTATTTTTCCACTCCATCTTCATGAATTAATCATCTCTTAGGGGATGATGGTAAGTCTACTAAGAAATACACACCTGAATTAGGATTGTTCATGCTTGTGAGTTAGTTAAACACTTGCTTGGATCCAAAACATTACAAGCAAACATCAACGATCTTTCTCAGAATTTCAAACCCTTTGGTCTAAGTATGGATACCCTTTGAAAGAAGCCTTGATATTGATGCTTTTCCTAAGGATTTCTATCCTTAAAGACTTCTAAATATTTTGGTTTACATCTCAATCCATACTTTCCAAAGTTAACCTAGGTAACTATGCCCCTAACTTCATCCTTTTCACAAAATGGACTTTGTGAAATGCCTGATGTTTCTGACATAGACATTTAGTTTGAAACTTAAGAAAGACAAGTGTTTGTGGTAAAAAAAGAAAATCATTTAAGCAAGATAAAGTGACAAATTGAACCCCACATGACCATTTGGTGTCTGATTGCTCCAGTTGAACAACCAAACCTTACACCCACTATCATTCAACCAAACTTTGAATTAATTGAAGGAGAACAAACATATATAATTAGTAGTTTGAGGAGATTCACTTTTGAAACAAAGGAAAAACCAATCCAGTCGAGAAACGCAAGATACATCTTAGACAAACAAGAGGAACAAGTCGATATTATGGCCAAAAGGCCCATATTACCACCTCCTGCATGGCAATAAATATCCTCTTTTTTATAATCGTGTTCTTCTCTAAACGATCTCGCAAAATCTAAATCCCCAAGAGAAGGTCTACATTTTGCTATTTCAAACTTAGACATCATAGTGCAAAGTATTTTTGGAGACGTATCTTAAGGAATCATCGCAATCAAGATAGATCAATAAGGAGACATTTTCTATGCTATTTCATGGATGAACCAAATCTACACATTTCACAAGAACTTCTCCTTAGTCATTGAGTACTTAGGGTTTGAACACTTTAGAGGTCTAGCATGTTCTCACCACCTTGGTCTTGCAAAACAAAGGTTCACTCAACATTGGGTCAAACATTTCATCCATCCTTCATCATATTTCATCCTTCACTTCACCAATCTTTGCAAAATATCAAATACACCAAAACTTTGGACTTAGACATCTATCAACCCTAACTTAGCTACTTTTTATGTGAAATGAATCCTTTTCTATGCACTTAGTTAAGTTAGTTATCATTTATGGACTAGTTTATCTTGAAGGTCACAAGTCTACCTTAAAGATTCACAAGTTTATTAACATACTTTATCCCAACATAAAACATCAAACTTATAGTCAAAAGTGTTGTTCCAAAACATTTGCAAAGATCACTCCCCATGTCATTCATCTTTTCATCTACCACTCACATCATTGCTCCAAAATGACTTAGAGCATCCCTTTTACCAAGATTTGAGTCAACTAGAGAGTTTAAACATTACAAATATCAACATAACTCTCCCATAGGTGACCCAAAATTTATGGTAAAGACAAGATCACAACACAAGAGAATCATGAAAAAATCCAAAGTCACATTCACCTCAAGTGATATCAATCCTCAATAATTTGATCCAAGAAGTCATGTTACCCCATCAAAACAACCCTCATCTCCAACAGGACCATATGACATAGAAGATGTCACAAACAACCCATTTTAACTTACT
The DNA here is from genome assembly GCA_007258455.2 of Sequoia sempervirens. NCBI lineage: Eukaryota > Viridiplantae > Streptophyta > Pinopsida > Cupressales > Cupressaceae > Sequoia > Sequoia sempervirens. The sequence continues at coordinate 14,876,986 of VDFB02072274.1, read as the reverse complement.
AGGGAAGAAATCATGGAGTGCAAACAAGAACATCAAGCCTTAGAAAACATAGCTCCAATTTCCCCATCTTTTGTTATGCAACCCTTAACACAAGGCTTGACTTCATCCACCATTTAAACAACTCCATCACTAGGGCTAAGTCAAACACAAACTCCTAGTCTTGTAGCTAGTCTTGCTAAAGACTTTGGCCACACTCTTTCATTGGAAAGCAACAAACTTGTGGGTACCATAAACACCAATCCATCTCAAAACACCACTTGGACACCTACCTTTGGTGCTCCTACCATTCCTGAACACCCCCTACATCAAAATAAACTACTTACACTTCATGAATCCATGACAACCTCAACATATCGAGGGCACCCATCTTCGTCCATCCCCACAAGTACCACAAGTGTGCCCAATGTCGCGTAAGGTAGTATGGATCAACAAGGGCATGTTAACACCTTCACAAAAAATCAACCCTTAACACAAATAGAGACATCTTTACCCAACCCCCCAATTGGTTCATCTGTATCATTGGTTTCACAAAATGCATCCATCCCAACCATCATTAACCCATATCAAACCAACCCCTTGATCACAAACCACGTCAACCAAGGCAATACCTTGGTCCCACCTCAAGCACAATAAGAGAACCCCCTACTCTTTGGTCAAGGGAACCCTTTTGATCAATTACAAGGGTTGAGTGTGCTATTACCATCACAATATCTAATGGCACCATCATCATCTTTCCCCTTCATCCCTCCCATCATGTAAAATCAAATGGGACCTCAAAATTACATTCCTCCATCCCAATCCACCATCTTTCAAGGAATGTTAAACCAAGGGAACCCCCAACCTCTCATCAACAACCCGCAACCCACTCAAAACATTAACACCCAAAACCCATTGCAGATGTCCCAATAGCCAATCGATCCTACATTACAAGCACATGCCTTAGCTCTACAGTAATTACAATAGGCTTATCAGTAAGTCATCCAACCATGACAAGCTCAACAAGAAGCCTTAGCAACACAACAACAACAGCAAGCCCAATAAGCAACCTTAGCAACACAACAACAACAACAACAGCAAGCCCAATAAGTAACCTTAGCGACACAACAACAACATCAAGCCCATCAAGCAACCTTAGCAGCACAACAACAATATAGAAAGTCCAACAGCAAGCAACCTTAGTAGCACAATAAAAACATCAAGCCCACCAAGCAGTCTTAGCAGCACAACAACAACAACAAGCCCTAGTGGCTCAACAACAACAATAAGCACAACAAGCAACCCTCGTGGCCCAACAACAACAACAACAAGGTTCCTACCATAATCCTCAACAAAAATAATTGTCAACCCAAACATGTTAGGGACATATACGCCTCCACCACAATCACCTTCACAATATCCTACACCACCATACACACCTTACAACACCCTATCATATCAAAATCCCATGTACAATCCCTCTGCCATCCCACAATACACCACATATGTTCCTCCACCAAACCCACAAGATGATGCATCATCGCAACTTAAGGCGTTAACACAAGAAATGCAGGATATCTGGATGGGAAAAATGAAGAAGCCCCATACACAACAAAACCTGTGCCCATATCCATTTGATTGAAACATCGCAATGGTACCTTTGCCTCCTTGTTTTGAAGTCCCTAGTTTTGATCAATACAAAGGGAGAGGAAGTCCTGCAGATCACATCAAAGAGTTTAATGTTATGTGTATGGAGGTCACCTACAATGATTCATACTTGATGCGCCTCTTTCCATGAAGCTTGACAAGCCCATCCATCAACTGGTTTTCCAAGTTACCTCTAGGAATCAAAACCTTCAAAGAAATCACTGATAAATTCATAGATCACTTCTCCTTTAATCTTGACATGGACATAAGCCTAGAAGAGTTGTACACTCTCAAACAAAACAAAGGAGAATCTTTCATCAATTTCTTACAACACTGGAGACAAAGGGCTAGTAAGAGCAAGAGCCAATTCCCAATGAACAAGTATGGATTATTATAGCAAATGTCAATCTAGATCTATCCTTCCACTTGAAGATGCAGTGCATTACCTCTTACGGTGAGCTTTTCCCTAGAGCCCTTAACATCGAGAGAGCTCTAATCTCACAGGGAAATACCCAAGCCTACAAAGAAAATCACCCATCAACCAGTTCAAATAACAAGCCTCATGTCTAGGCTAAGAACAAGAATGTGATGAATGATGGTGTGGTAGATGCTAAGGTGGTCCTAAGTACCCATAGGCCAAGCAAAAATCAAATAGCTAATGCTCAACCAACTATGCAACAAACCACATCATCACAAAACAATCAAGTCAATAACACTGAAACGCAACAACGACGAACCCCCAACAGAAACAATTATCTGAAACAGAAATACACACAATTTTTAGAACCTATTGAAACCATCATGAAGAAATTGGTAGATTCAAACTTGATAACACTTCCCAATTTTGAAAACTACCAAGAACCACAGGATAAACCACTCTAGTACAATGAAAAAGATCTTTGTGACTTTCACAAAATCAAGGGACATAAAACATCCAACTATATGAGGCTCAAAAATGTTATCCAAGATCTTATTGAGAATGGAGACATATCTGTTGAGGTACCAACTAACAACCAAGATATTAAGATATACAAGAACCCTATGCCAGATCACAATAAAGGAAACAATAATAAAAATCTAACTACATAATTCCTTTGTTGAGGGGCTCGTATTTCAATTTTAGAGAGTCAGCCACTTACTTGGGCATGATTGTAGTACTGGCCCCTAAATTGATCATATTATTGTGCAAAAGCTTATCTCCTATGATAAGTGTTAGGAAGAAGGGAGTGGTATTTTTCTTACTTACCTCTTTTATGTTTTCTTTGTTCATTGTATTCACATATGTTGCAGCTCCTAAGGGTTGGGGGTTTGATGCAGACCTTTTGCCTTTATCTTGATTTTGCAACAGGGTTGGATCTGTCTGCAGAATCTACTCTTCGTTATTCAACACCTCTTCAAGAAAATTATTTTTCTCCGAAATGGATAGAACGTCCCACATGGATACATTGGATGGAGTCTTCTTTAATTTCTCCACCACGTTGAATGTTCTGGTCGGCGGGACCTTTGGTTTAAATGGGGGTGCTGCCCTTGCCTTAAGGAAAGTTTGATCCGTCGTTGGCGGGCTTGGGACCTTATCCATATCTTTTGGTGGAACCATTCACACCTATGATTGTTGAGTTTGTTGCATCTATCGAGCTTGTTGTACCTACCATTGGGTTCATTGTGGTTGTAGTCTCTAGGGAGTTTGTTGCACATAGTCCCTGGTAATTCTCCTTTTTTATCTAGTATTGTAATTTGACTGTACTTACGGGGCATTGGTTGTCAGAACATTATTTGCAAACACTAAATCTTCCTCCTCCATAAAAGAAAAAAGAGCTTGGTCAGGGGAGATGTCCAATTCTTGTTCCAAGGATATGCCTTGTGTCTGCGCACTGAATCAGGCATTCTCAACTCCAAGAGACTGATAGTCCTCCGCATTCGAAAATATGCCCTAAATTCTCTATTTTGCTATCTTTTGTTGAAGATTTCCCCTTGGATAGTTTCAAGGCATGTGAACATCATTGCACGGGAAACACCAAACATTCTCATCTTTTTCTAGATTGTTTTATCCTTGAACCAAGTCTTTGTTTTGGATACTCTTGATGATTTGGAGTGGTGTGGTGACTGGGACTATCTAGCCCATAGATGCCTATTGTTGATTAATTCCCCTTGGAGCTCCTTGGTATGTCTTATGTTGGTAAGGTGGCCTCCCTCGATAATTTTATGAGGGTAGCTTTGGGGTTGCTTCCTATTGATGTCAAATAATGACCTCTCATTCACGAAGGTCCTCATTATATTTTTCATGTCGTTGACATCCTCTGCCAACAAAGAGGAGCCTGACATGCTTGGTTGTGCATTTGGGTACACATACATTGAGGGTGGTAGTGCGGTCAATGTGCTGGGTAGTAAAGCAGAGGTGCTAGGGGTTACCTCTTCCTGGATTCCCCCAAAGATCTCTGCAAACATTAGCATCGACGACTGTGGTGGAAATTTCCCTACGTCTATCACACTATTCTCTATTTGCACATCTAGATCATATGCATCGAGCAAGGTGTCACCTCCCAATGATTGTACCATGACTGTGATATCCGAATTGAAAGTCTTCAAATAGAACACAAATGCCATAGCCACCAAAGGCCTGGCTGTCATAGGAATCCTCTGTTAGGTTTTATGGAACCTGGTGTTGAATTCGATCATGGCCTCCTATAGGGCTCTCTTGATCGTGATCAATTGTTGTAATAAGGACAAGTGGTCTCCTCTCTCTGAGAAGTGGTGAAAGATTTTATCTCCAAGTTCATCCCAAGAGTGGATGGAATTGGAGGCCAGGGATCTATACCAGTCTTGAGCCTTCCCTTTGAAAGACGCAACTAATAATATGAGGGCCACATTTTTCTCTATGATGGTATGGACCCTATAAACCTCCGCTATGTCTTGGAGGTGCTTAGAAGGAGTTTTAAAATCCTCCCTAGTGAACTTCAGAATTGCTTTGATGGCATTAGCAGGTATTACAAGCCACACATTCAGAGGTATAGGTGGAACTAGCAGACTTCCACTGTCCTAAGTTACAAAATTTCTAGGAGCAAGAGGACCTTGGAGATCCATCAAAAACAAACTCTTATGGATTGGGTAGACAAGTATTCTAATTTGGAAGATTCAATCGTCTAGAGGGGTGGACAAAGCTCTAGACTTCGAGCTAGCACTTCTTACCCTATTACTTCTGATAGGTGATACAGAACCTGTGACTCACCTTCTCCTAGGGGTCGAGGTAGGCAACTAAGAATACTAGAAATTTCCTCTAGAGGATGCTCTAGTTTGGACTTTGGGCATGAGATTACCAGCTTCTCCTATTAGTCTAATTTAGAAGCTACCTCTTTAAGGATAATTATCAGACACTGTGAAAGAATTCATATCCCATCGAGCATGCCAAAAAAAGAATTGTTGATCATGAAATATTTCGCTTCTCTTGAACAACCTTATGGGAAATTCAATGAGTGGGGAACCGGCCTGTGCCTCACTGAATGACCTCCGATATTTTTATAGAAGTTATCTCTTCCTTGTGTTTTGGGAAAAGGGGAAGAGAAATGTAGAAATAACCTAACTAAGGTGATGCACCACAAAGATTTTAGAACATTTCAAACATTAGTAGGTTCTTATTTATGATGAGATGGACACAAAATACCATAGACCCTTCATTGTTGGAAAGAGAGTGAACAACTAAGGCTCATAGGAGCACAAAGTAGTCATTCAAATCTCCCTATGAGAAGCACCCGTTAAGGTTTGACAAAAATAAGAAGACCAGTACCAAAAGAAATATTTCAAATCTTTACAGAACTGTCTTGCTCTTACAACATAGTATAAAAGTTAGCATAATCTTCATAGAAAATGAAAGAGTACAACGAACATGATCCAATTTCTAAAAGAAACATTGTTCTAACATAAAAGCTAATGGCATATAAGGTAATCACTAAGACTATACTTGTATGAATTGACATAGAGCATTCAACACATACAAAATAGAAAAAGAAAATAAGTGACAGAGGCCATATATGTACAATCTCAAATATCTCCTTCTACTATTACTTGTTCTTGTAATAAATAACATAAATGCAAAGGTCATATACTAATCTGAGTAATAGTCTTGATAATTTTAACATGCCATAGAGTGAAACAAAGCTCTATAAAAATCTTTCCTATTCCTACCCTACTCTAATATTCTAACAAATAAAAAAATTTCTTCTGATGATGATGATTCACAAGTCATCGAAACCTCCTTTTATAGGACTGGCAAGATGTACCAATACTGTAGTTGATAGAGATGACCCCCTAATAGGTGTCCTCATCAAATACTCTACAATCCAATCAAGGATCAAATTTGATCACAATAATCTTCACTAATAAAAGTTGAGTTGCTTCATTAATGGCTCTGGATGCTGCAGAATCTTTTGCGAAGATATTATTATCAGAGGAGGATCTAAAATCATTACAGCTTGGAAAAAATCTGATCTAATCAGCTACAAGAAATAATGACGCCACCCTAAAAGACCAATCTTGAAGACATAAGATCCACTGTGCTGCCCGAAAAACTCCACCAAAGAAATGATACACTCATGGGTGAAACAACATGTCCGAAAAAAGGATGATGTGGCACATTGGCGGGAAATTTTTGAGTCTGTGAGAGTAGCTTGGGGAAAATCCTTGCCATGCAGCCACATGTCCTATTTTGGGGACCAAAAGGAAGGTGATTATGAAAAGATGCATAGACACTATGTGGCGTATTGTGCACCTTTTTGCGGGAGTAACTTTATCCTTCGAGGTGAGGTGCCATCGAAACACACAGAAAGAATCAAGAGCCAAAAAGGGGAGAGTTGCAGGGACCAAAATTAAAAGTGAAAAATACTTAGAGCAAAGATTGCTCCACAAAAGTATAGATCAATGATTGGAGGACTGCTATACCTAATTGCTACTAGACCAGATATCATGCATGCAGTTTGTCTTGTGGCTAGATTTCAAGATCCTAAAGAGTCACATGTTGCAACAGTGAATAGAATATGTAGATACTTGAAAGGCACTCTGGAACATGGTTTGTGGTATCCAAAGGATACTAAATTTTTATCTGAGTTATTATACAAACATAGATTGGGCAGGATGTGTTGATGACAAAAAAAGTACAAGTGGTGGTGCATTCTTTCTTGGATGCATTTTGGTGTCTTGGTTAAGCAAGAAGCATGCTTCAATTTCTTTATCTATTGTAGAGGCATAATACATTGCAACATCATCCTGTTGCACACAAGTGTTGTGGATGAGGCAAACCTTAAAGGGTATCAAAGTGGTATATGATGAACCAATTTCTATCTTTTGTGATAATACAAGTGCTATTAACATTTCAAAGAATCTGGTAATGCATTCAAAGACAAAATATATCTCAATCTGGTGTCACTTTTTGAGAGAGAAGGTTGTAGAGAATGAAGTGGAGCTTGATTATGTGCCTACAAAGGATCAAGTTGCTGATATAATTACTAAGGCTCTTCCTAAGGATACTTTTGAGTATCTTCAGGAGAAGTTAGGGGTTATTACCCCTCCTTTGAACTAGATGCATAAGGATATGCATAAGTGCAATGGATCTCAAGCTTCATTCCTTGTTCTAGACTAATTTTGGTGGCTACCTCTCACAGGGGGTAGGTAGTGGCATTGTTGGTTGTTGCAGTCAAGGGGAGTAAATGATGTTATAAGTTGGTGTTATCCATCGTCAGGTGGTTGCTGGTTGGTATAGTTTATTGTGTGCTCCTAAGGGGGAGTATGCAAAGTAGTAAAAAGGAAAATATGTTGTAGAGCAATAGTAAGCAAGTGCAAGTATGATTAATGTCAAAGGGGGAGAGTGAGAGAGATGTGTCACCCTTTGCCATTAATGTCAAAGGGGGAGAGAATAATGTGAAAGAAAAGAGATAGCTAGTTGAGTAAGGGGGAGAGAATAAACTGAAAAAGGGAGATAATAAAGAAAGTTATTGGTATGAAGCAGTGTGTTTGTTGTTGATGGTTTTTCACATCATGTGTTGCCATCAATAACAAAGGGGGAGATTTTTGCAAGTATGAGTAGTTGGTGTTATCATTGATGTCAATAGGCTTATGTTTGTGTTGTCATTGATGTCAACTAGTTCATACTATTGGTGATTGTTGGAAGTCTATTTATGATTGAGAGGTTGTGATGATGCTTTTATTAGTTTCATTATGTTGTCATTAATAACTGTTACTAATGTCAACCTCTAGTGTTGCTTTGACAAGCTTCTATTTGTGGATGTTGATTTGTTGTGTTGTAGTTGGTTTGGTGGTATTAAGGAAGTGTTGAAGATGATGAGAATATGTCTCTAATGCTTGGTTTTCAAGTGCTTTTGAGAAAATCTAAATAAAAGAGGAAACAGTGTGTTGTAGAGGTGTTATAACATATAGAGTGGTGTTTTGGTTTTTCTCTACATTTATTCTATGTTGAAGATCTGCTTGTGCAATTCATATATGTTGATTAGAGATGTGTATAGGTGTTATATCCATAGTTTCTTGTTATGGATTGTTGTGTAGAGAAAGTTGTGTTCACCAGTGTGTGAATTGTGTATTGTAGTGTTGTTTGGGAGAAATGGTTTTGCTCTGCATTTCTCCACAATTTAGTTTTTGGTGTTGTGATTTTGGAAGTGTGTTTGAATTTCTCATATCTATCTTCAGTTGAATTGGTTCAAAGTATGGAGCTTCGTAAGTTAGTTTTTTGAGTTACAATATGTAAAAGGTTAACTGGGTGTACAAGATGAGTTTCTTCTTCAGGTGAAAGTTGTTGCAAAGGAATTTGTTGGATTTTAGGGTATTTGTGGAATATTCCAGATTGTGTCTAAGAGATTTTTGTTGTCCGCAAGTTGTCTTAAGATTAAAGGAAGCGTGTTTTTAATTGTTTAATCGTGTTTACATGGGTTCAAATGACCTTAGGTGTTTACACTAATTGTGAATTTGCTTCGATGATTGTGGAAGCGTGGCATGGCATGCATGAGTGGATTTAGGTCTAATTTAAGGTGTGATGTGGTCCGTCTACATTCCTTTCCACCACAAGAATGTTTTGGTGCCAACCTAATTTGAATTTATATGGTTGATGTGCATAACTGACCTTGGAGAATGTTTTCAAGGTTGATGATAGTAGAAATAAGTGCTGAGATGATGATGGTGAGTAAGTAATGTGTGTGATGTGAGTTTTAGAGTTGTGAAGTGTGAATTTGTGGTGCAGTGTAAGATTTAATGAGTTAGACTACTAGAAGAAATGAGAAAAAGGTGTCTACAATCTTCAAAAAGGTTGTGAATGTGTTGGTGATGTTGTAGTGCACTTTTTTGTTGCATTGAGATGCGTTTCTCATTGTAACAATTTTTTTTCTTCTTTTCTATAATTTGGCAATGAGCCCTTCTTTCTTTTGGGAAGTGAGCCCTCCGACAGTGAGCCTATTGTATTTGGCGTTTCAATTACTTTATATTGTGAGCTAATCCTCACCATGGTTTTTCCCTTCTTGGATTTTCCACATAAATCAAATGTTCTATTATGCATGGTGTTGATGTGTTTTAGTTTTTGTTATTTGCTTTCATGCTAATTCACTTTAACATATTAAGGATTAACAAAGTTGATGTGAATCTGAATTTTTATGAGGGTTTTGATGTTTTAATGTACAACTAGTTCACCCCTCCCTCTTAGTTGTCATGTGCATTCAACAAATTCTAAGTTTGAGCTAAGAAGAATAAAAATGATTTGTGCAAGTTACAAATCCTAAGGAGGAAAAATATAAAGTATCTATAAATAATCTAGGATAAAGTAGCAAGGAACATAAAAAAGAAAGAAAGGGAGGAACATAAACAAAAAGAAAGGGATAAATATGAAATATGATTGATTTGAGAAGAAAAATAGAGGAGAGTCTAAAAATATCAACTTCAACCCTAGTAGATATTGAAAACAATCTATGACCCAAATATAAAAAATATCCTTAGAAGGTAATGTAGATAGATCCTAATTGAGCATTTTTTAATGTACCTATTTGGACTCAAATTTGAATTTTCCTTTTGGCTTGAGTCTCTTCCTAGATTTATATGTTGGTTTTAGAGTGTCAGTTTTGAGGAGGTTGGTTCTTCTCATAACCATTGAAGGTGATGCAAGTGCAAAGGATTGTCTAGGGTTTCAACTCGTGCTTTATCTAGTTGTAGAAAGGTTATAAATTTGTTGAGCCCGTGAAGAATAAAATGCATGTATAGATATGATATAATGAATGTCTTCGTTGTTGTTTGTATTTCTCTAGGAAGGTCTTTGAAAGATGCAAATATTTTCCCTTACCATATTTTTTGGTATGATTGTAACATGAAATTGGTGAATGTAACAATATTCCAAATATTGCAATCTTTATAATGGTTTTTACATGTTTCAAATAGATCCATGTAGTTCAGTTTGGATAACTAAGTATGCTCTCTATGTGATGTTTGTGATTTGATGGAATATATGCCTAGATCATTTCTTTTATGCCCCCTCCATGGCTTCATTTCCTATTGTTTGTGACTTTGTCGCTGAAATAGATAGGCACTAATCTATAGTCTACCTAGCCAATCTCAATTCATTGAAAATAAACAAAGAATTAATCAATAGTTTAATGTAGGTGGTCCTTATTGTGCACCCATGGCTGCTAATATGACCAAGGAATCATTCTCAAGTGAACATTCAACAAATATATTTTATGTGGGTCATGCTTGCATAGTTATATCAACTATATAGGGGTTATATGCAACTAGTTATTCTAAATCTAGTGAAAATATTTTGGGTTAATATTACCATTGGTTTTGGTTGTCCATTTTGTTTGATTTCAATGTCTATTGAGGCCTACCCTAGGAACACCCTCCCAAGTCTAAGCTGAGTTTGAAGTGTAGGAGAGATAACCCACTCTCTTAAAGTTGGCCATTCACCCTCCATGGTCTATTGATGAGTTGATTTCAGTTGCATGATGACAACCTTGGCCTTGTGAGTGATATTTTTCTCTAGGAACTGAAGCAACATTTTTAGCACCAACATAATGGCATTATATTTGAGGAAGAAGTTACTTGAGCCATTGCCAATGAAGTGTGAACCCAATGAATATTTGAAACACATCTGCAACTTATTTTCCATTTTTTCCAATGAAATTATGTTGGGTAAGTTTGGCATACAATTTTAAATTATTCCAACAAAATGACACTATTGTCGAGGATAAGGAACTTTGGTTTTATCTTGAAAACCTCTACAATTTAAAATAGGGAAATTTTCTTGTTTGGTATTTGATGTATTAGTTGCTAGAAAATATTTTGTCTCTTCCAAATGAAGAGTGGCTACTCTATCTCAGTCAACTTAGCAATCAAAAAAATAAATAAAAAGGATTTGTGATGGATAGAAGAATGCAACCCATCTACAAAGAAGGATAAAATGAAGCTTCCACTAGTGTACAAAGATATCCTTCATGAGAAGTTAATAGTAATGGTAAGTCGTTCACACATACCCTTCAAATCTCAAAAGTTTGTTCTACAAGTAGAAATAGTTCTTGTATCAATTTTAGAAATCAAAACCTATATACTTTTGATGATTCAAGTAGCAACACAATTAGGAAACATAGGTGAATCTCTAGGATTGATTATGAAGAAATAAATTACATGATTGTTGGTAGAAGGGACAAGGATACATATTATAATACATATCATGATTACTAGTCTTCCCCTTTTCCCAACACATCATATGATAATAATGATGAACTAGATGAATTTTTATAGCAATTTAGAATGGAGACACATAAATAAATGGCAGTTGTTGAGAAAAATAAGGTTGAATTAAAAGTAATAAATATGCTTCATGGTAGGATGAATATGGATAAAAATTATAATACACAAAATATTGGCATGGGTTATCAAGATATAGAAACATGTGGTATTGACCAATATACTCTTTAGCCCAAGATAGCATACAATAAAGAAAGTGAACATCATAAGGTGTTCTATCACCTTAAGCAAGAGAATCAACAAATGCTTGTAGGCATTAGGTTACAAGAAGCTTAACTTGCTATCCTCAAGAATCCAAATTCCCTTTTTGTGAGTAGAAATGAAGATCTTATATATGAGGAGGATTGTTCTCAATATTATGAAGACAAGGATATTCAATATGATGCATTGACCTATATAGCTCCATAGATGGAGAAGATGAATATATTGATTATAATGCAACTGATGAGTGCTTTCATAATGTGCAAAGTGTTGATGAGAAATAATGTGAGTTGCTTGCTCACAACATAGAACACTCCAAGGAACTCACCCAACCATCTCCTCATTCCAAGATACCACATGATGATGTGAAATCCTAGGCTGATGTAGTAGTAGTGTAAGTAATTATAAATGGATATCAATTGATAGTTGAACATGTACTTGCACTAAATAATGATATTATCATTACATCAAACAAAATATCCATGGGAAGAAATAGGAAACCATAGTGGGAAAAAGATAATATTGGTGATAATAGCATTGTGATGAAGGTCTGAAACTGAGGATGATATTGATTATGTCCCAGACTCCCAAGCTTCCTTGGATGTGCCCTTGCAACCTCCGGAAGTGGGAATGTTTGGTAAAGGGGAGTTGGGTCCTAATATTAAGGGATATGAGATTGGTAGTGAGCAAAAAGTTGATGATAAGTTGATTAATATGGAAGCCCCTACTGCTAGTTGGAAGGAGAAAGTTGAAGAGAGGTCCCCTCTGTCCCCTGTTGTGCAAAATAAGAGAAAGAAGGAACAAGAGTCTGGTAGTAACAAGAAGTTGGTTGTTAGGTCTACGAGCCAGTTGTTGGAAATGCAAGCGGAATCTCCCTTGAAGGATGTTGGTGGGAAGATTGTTGTGGATTCCTTGGGTGTGGATGTGGCGACATTGAATAGAAGATGATTTGTTGTTGAGTTTATTGTTGATTCGGTCCACAAGCTTCAAATGTCGATTCCTAGTGGTAAAGGTAAGTAGATTTGTGTTAGTCAGGATAAAGTTAGCTCTTCTAAGAATGATATTGCTATGAGTAAGGATGTGTTTAATTTTGATCATGAGGATATCTCTGATGTTCTGGGGTTGGCTAAGGAGAGTTCTATCTATTTTTTTAAATTGGTCAAGTGGGTGTTTCATGAAATTAATATGACAAATGTTCGGGTTCATGGGGCTGTGAGTAAGGTGGGTGAGTCATCAACTCAAAGTCAAATTGATGAGTTGTTTGAATCTTTAAAAATTGTTGCTGAGAAAACCCTAAACATGAAGTAGATGTTAGAGCTCAGAATTTTGACCCTTGAGGACCAAATGGAAAGGCTTAGTGCTAACTTGGAGAAGGGTGGGGAAGGGAATAAATCTGTCAAGTTTGAATCTTTTAGCATTTCCCCCTTGTGGTTATGGCCAAGAAGAGCAAGGAGATGGTTTCTGGTGGGGTTGATGATGTTGTTGGTAGGCCTATGGAGGAAGATGTGACTGTTGATAAGGATGGTGATGGGAAAAATGTTTTGATTAGTGAGGTAAATTTGGGTGGTCCTGGTGTGTGTACATGTAATAAAACCAAGATGTAGGGTGGTGCTCCTGTTAAGGAAATGTCTGAAGTAATGGATGACCTTCAAAAGACTGGGACAGGCGACATGGAGGCTACTGCTATCCTGAAGAATATGTAGTGCTACTATTTTGTTCCTATTTTTTGGTTGTTGTCGCGCTGATGGTGTTTTGTTTTTTGGCTGATGTGTGTTGATTGTTGTTATATTTTGATATAGTTGTTCCTTTTTGGTAAAGGGTTTTGGGGCCCCTTCAAAACTTTTTTTACCTCTAATCAAAAACATTGTGATGAAGGTGATAGAGAGAAAGGAATATTATTGCAACAATGGGTAGTAAAGAATAAATAAGTGCCTACAACTCATGAACATGAAGTTCCAAAAGGAGCAAATTTGAATGACAAGGCACAATTATTTCTACCCCACCCATTGGGAATACAATGTTTGGAAATATAAATGATTACTTAGGTGAATCAATTCATGAAATTGATTACATGGGGTATGCACGTATTTATGATATCCAGGGTGAACAAGAAACTAGTTCCTTGTTTGATGTATTGCCCTATTTTGTCCCTCTCATTGATAATGAAGCTTCTTATATTTGTTTGCATGAGAGTGATATAGACATGGTTGTACCTAGTGATGAGATTGTTGAAATAAATTCTAGTACAATGTGATTTTCAATTTGAAGACCTTACCCTTGAAGAGTGTGAAGATAATGTTCATGTGGATGCATATGAGAACTTGTTTATTTGGTGTAAGACTTGTTGTCTTCCTCATGCATAGTGTGCTTCAGTAAGGTCACCAAATGTTTAAGTTTCATTGATTGAGGAAGAAGAAATCAGAATAGCTAGATAATTTGAAGAATTTAGTTCTTCACCTAAAGTGTCTCATGATCCCAATAGTTGTAATGAAGTTTGCATCAACATAAATTACAATGAGGTATTTTGGTTTTCTGTCATCCCAAAATAGTGCAAAATTAAATATGAGTCTTTCTTTTGTGACAATTTAGCTTCTTATAGTGTGCCTGAGTTCAAGTGTTTCACTTGGGCCCAACAAGTATCTTATGATGGTGTTGAGAAAAAAATTGTTCTCCAGACTGATGATTAGCTTACTGCTCAAATTTCTTTTATGCCAAAGCTTAAAAAAAATAGTTTGATTTGTTATAAGAGGATCTTCCTTCTACAACTCAATAAGATGAAGAGGCATGCTATTCTTTTCTATGTGAATGTGAGGCATTCTATTTTTGCCTCAATTCATATGATGAGATCAACAAGTATGAAAATATGATGTTTCGCTATGATCTAAGTTTTCAATTGTTGCTCCCTACTACTATAAAAATGAAGAATGTAATGCAACATAGTGTGGTGGCTTATGTTTTGTAGTGGTAAAGTCAATCTAGTGGGGCATGTCCTCACTCATTCACTAGTAATCACATGTTTGTGCTTAAAGGGAGAAGGTTATACTTGTTTTATCTGAGCCAAGGAAATAATTATGAGTTGAAAGAAATAAATTCCTTCATTAGAATTTTCTTTCACAAAGGAAAGTGGATGTAGCAACTTGTCCATAGCTAGGTTTTGTGGGTATATTGAAGAGTTTGACCTGCAATAGAGTGGTAAGTTTTATGCAACCATATATTTATAGTTTTGTACCTTCATGTCATTGGTTGTAGGTTGTTTTTCTCCTTGTAAATATTGTGTCTTTCCATGTACATATGTTTTTTCTCCTTCATGAGTTAGTCTCAGTCCTTCGTTTTCCTCATTTTTGGTTTGTTTGGAGATCTAGAATCTTATTTTTCTTGAAAGCAACACATGTCCCCAACCAAATCCATTGTTAGAACCCAAATCTACATTTATCTTTTGTCTTGAGTCCCTTCTATTTTGTGTACCTAGTTCATGACCACTTGTTAATAACTAATTTGTGATATCTAATATGGGTGGTCCCTTGCCAAATTTCTTAGCATAATTGGGTAGAGCATAAAAAGTTAGGCCTAATTATGAGTTTTCTCTTTCCATTTGGCCTAGGTGTAGTTAGAATGTTTTTTCCCACATAGTGCAGTTTGGTTTGGTCTTCCCACAAGGTTTCAATTTAGATGTTGATTCTTGTAAAAGGTAGAAAACATGTAAAATATTGGATAAATATAGTCTTGTGGGATCTTAATGCCTAATTGAACTACAATTTTCAATGTTTAGCCAATTCACTTGGATTTTTTGGCTTTGCATGAAAATGTGCCCATCTAGTTTTGTAGGCATTTCCATATGAACTATCTTAATTTCAGTTGCCAATGAACTTTCCATATTTTCACTTCCTAATAGATTCCTCGCAAATGTAGTTGAATTCAAAAAATTCCTAAGTTTTTTTGAGTTGATAGAGTCCATATTCCCACATCCACCCTAGCGATGCCATCTTCATTTTGTGGGATTTTTTAGGTGAACTTCTCCTTTTTGATGCTCTTGTCTAGTTAACTTTCATTTTTTTGCATAAATACTTTTGTAAGACTTTTCCATTCATATGAACTTCCACTTCCAAAGTTCTTCACTTGGTTTAAATTCCTTTGTCTGCAAGCTTGTTTCATTCTATTTTTTTATATTTGTTCCTTGATCTCATCATGTTGATGTCATCCCACCTTGTTGATGTCACCTCATTCAAATGCCCTAGTCCATTTATGACATCATGCTAGCATCTTGTTGACATCATCCTTGCTGACAACATTTATCAAGAATTTTCATTTGAACCAAATTTTTGTAGTTGACAGGTTCACTTGGTTCTTCCCAAAATGTTCACTTGGCAACCAACTTTCTTGTATGTTTGGTAGTGGGGAAAATTCCTACATAGTTCACATGGAGGTCAATCTTCTACAAAGGACTAAGAGAGAAAGAAGAATATGATGTGAATGGAGGTATGTGAATTAGATAGAGTCCCAATATGGATGTGACTCGTGGAGGTCATTTTCTTGCAAAGCTTAATTTCAACGTACAAAAGGCTTCGATGGTGTTTGGGCATCCAAGTTTTCATCATTTTGGCTTTTCATTTGCATCTTACTTACTCCTTTACTAAGTTAGGTGTTTTTAATGCAATCCTCCAATAACCATGGTCTACTTGGCAACCTCATGAATGTGTTTGGATGGCAATATTTCAATGCACATATTTGGTTTCATCTATTACCATTAATAGTTTCATGTTTCCCAACCACAAAAATTTAATGCAAAGAACATATTTCATTAGGGAGCACTCATTTTGGGTGAGATCTATTCCTCACTATGAATTTTGATTGTGATGTATAGTGTTGTAGTTTAGGATTTTGCTGCCTAGAGGGCTATGTTGGTTTTAGAGTCTTATTTTTTAGGAGTTTGGTTCTTTTAGTGGTCACTAGAGTTGATGCAAGTCTAGAAGATTGTCTAGGGTTTCAACTCACACTCTATCTAATTGTAGAAATGCTAAGGATTTATGGAGCACGTGAAGAATAAAATGCATGTAAAAATATTATATAGTGAATGTTTGCATTGTTGTTTGTATTTATCTAATAAGGTCTTTGACATATGTAAAGATTTTCCCTTGCCACATTTTTTGGTGTGATTGTAACATGAAATTGGTGAATGCAACAATATTTCAAATATTGCAAGCTTTATAAAATCCTTTTACATGTTTCACATGGATTCATTAGTTTAGTTTGGATAAGTAAATATTCTCTTTGTGTGATGTTTGTGCCTTGATGATATATCTGCCTAGATCATTTCTGTTATACTCCCTCCATGGTTTCCTTTCCTATTATCTATGAATTTTTTGCCCAAATAGATATGCACTGGTCTCTAGTCTGCCTAGCCAATCTCAAATATTTCAAAATAAACAAAGAATTAATCATCTCTAGTTTAGTTTAGGTGGTCCTTCCCATGCACCCATGATTGTCGATATGACTAGGGAATCATTCTCAAGTAAACATTCAATAGATATACTTTATGTGGGTTATGTTTGCACACTCATATCAGCTAGATATAGGGGTTATATTTAGCCAATTTATCTTAACCTAGTGACAATATTTAGGATTAAGATTGCATTTGGATTTGGTTGTAGTAGTTTTGGCTGTCCATTTTATTTGATTTCATTTCCTATTAAGGCATACCCCTAGGAACACCCTCCTAAGTCTAAGTTGAGATCGAAGTGTGGGAGAGATAGACCACTCTCATAGATTTGGATATTAACCCTCCATAGTTTTTTGATGATTTTATTTCACTTACATGATGAAAAATTTATCCTTGTGAGTGAGATTTTCCTTTAGGAAGTGCAACAAAGTTTTTGAGTACCAACAATACCAATGGATATCCATAAGGAAGTATATCCATATAAAATTAACAAATATTGACCATACTAGATTCAACCCACTCAAAAGGTCACTCCTTAAACCAAGGGAACAAGAATATCTTCAACATTGATAATTTGGAAAATTCAAGATTCAAGTATAAAAGGGTTTTCTAAAATTTTGTATTAAGGAGACTTCTATAATAATTATTTTCAACTAAATTTATGATGATTAATTGTACTTGGACCAACCCTACTATGTTATAAAAGAAGTGATTCACATGGTTACAAGGTTGTGGAACAATGACATACTTCCCTCAAAGAAAAAAAAGCAATAATACAATGTTGGAATTGATAGGAGCTATTCTAGATGGAATAAATTTGGTTGTGGATAAGATTATAAACCTTATATTATGGTACGACATTTTAGGAATTACTTATGAGATATTATACAAATAGAGAAGTCTCTACAAATATCACATCCATACTCACTACATACCAAATTGTGGTCCAAGGGAAGGAGCTTGATCTATATGAGGCATTAGGGGAGAAACTCCTAAAAATATCAACAACACAAATGTAAGCAAAATGTATCAATTCAAGTATGGATCTCTAATAATATACTTTGTATTTTATTTCATGAAGAGATCACAATATTTGTAGAGAAAATATGGACATTAGATAATCTAGTAGCAACACAAATCAATGAACATATGAAACATTTTTTAAAATTCCACATCATACAACAAGGTATATTAGTGATTCTTTATGGGTTTTCAAACCTAGATATAGAATAGTGACTAAATTTAATACGTATAGTAAGGAAACATGCAAATGATAATTTTATTTGTAATCAACAAAGACCATATATTCTTGGAGGTGGCAAAGCCGCATACGTCTTTGGTATTGGAGTTACCATATGAGGTTGATGATGAGTTGATATATGTTCCAAAGGACCTCAATGCACAAATGTTTGGAACTTACAAGGAGTTTTTGGATAAATAGAGTAAGCAAAAGCTAGTAGAACATGTAGGAAAAATAAGAAAAAATATATTAGAAATGAGGAAAATTTCCAAGGATCCAAAACCACAAATAGTAATGGAGATATTTGATTCCCCAACATTAGTAAAATTAGGTTAGCCACAAGTATGGAACTTTGATAAACTCATTTAATAATCTCTAGTGTTCAAGATTAGAGATTTTGAAACACATGAGGCACTAGGGAAATAAGAACTAAAAACAAGGTTGTCAAAAAGTGACCATAAGGATAAAATTATCAGCCACACCACTTCAAAAAGATGAAATAGGGGTAGGTAAGCAATAATCAATGGTAAAGGAGGGTATATAGGCTCTCTTATGAATGAGTGTTGAAAATAAGAAAGGGGAATCCTTGCAACTAAAGAATAGATAAAAATAAAATCCAATTTAAAGGAAATACTCATGTTGCAAACAAAAAAAAGAGAAGGAGAAGGAAAGAAAGGAGAGGAAACTAGATAGGAGGATTTGCTACAATCGAAGAAACTAAAAAGATTTAACTTACATAGGAAACCACAAGCAGAGTTAGCTCCACAAATATCGGAGCAAGAGGAAAAAGACAAAATAATGGATGTTAACTAAGTCTACAAGTCTATTTACACATTTGATGCCTTTAAAGATGATACAAATGTGTCCACTAGTATTAAGATAAAACAAGTAAGTGATTGAAAAATTAATGCTTGACTACACTTCAAACAACTCTAGGACATTGGTAGAAATCATCGAGGGATTCCCAAAATATTTATTTTAATAATCAAATAAAAAATGGAAGAATTAGTACAAATAGAAGAGAAGTTAAGAGAGGAATCTTTGGAGGAAATTGTGCTAGATTTATCCCCTAAAAGAAAAAGCAAAGTTGAGACAATTGTAGACAATGAAATTGAAAGGAATCAAGGTAAATGGAAATGCTTCCTAAACTAAAATTATAAGGAGAGTGTTGTGAAAAATTTAATCTTTAAATAATTATAGAAAGAATAAATGCATATAAACATAAATTAAACAATATACCATAACATAAGTGTACATGGGTAATACACTTTTAGGAGAAAAAACCCACTCTCCAAATCAACCCTATGTATTATTCAATAAATAACATAGTTACAATAAACTTGCAAAGCAAGCTTTCACAAGTGTATCACCACCCATGGATTTGGAGGAACTCTAATAGCTTAATAATATCTGAAAAATTATACACCCAACCTTCATCTCAAGCATATAATATATAGGACATAATACATGAAACCATCAAATGATAATTAGAAAACTATGATCTAAAACCAACCATAAAGTTATAACTGAATCCAAAATCTTAAGATGTGTCCATAAGCCAAAAATAACACATTCCTTCTACTTGTCATAACCTCATTATAATCCACTCACCAAATTGGTCATTCTTTTTTAATTCCATTATCTCCAATCAAAGATATCTTGTGATGTGTAATAACATGCATTATAAGTTGGTCAATAGTTGTAACTCCAGCTTACAACTCTTTTATGTGTCCAACATGTTTTTACATTTCCTATTCAAATTTTGCAAGCCATAACTTTTGATCCTGAAGGTCAATTGGGCCTATTTTTTTTTAATTGTAGAAATTGAAGAGACCTAGACAACAAGCACCCCCTTTGGTAGTGTCAAACAACTCAAAATATTTATTTTGGCCAAAAACTAAATCTACAACCCATAAATTGAGTTTTTATTTTATAAGTCCAAAATCACATTTTTTATAATTTTATCAATAGGAGCAAGGTTGAGACACCTTTCCTAATAATAATTTAGGTAAAAATAAATAGTTAAAATCGTCTTATTTCAAGGTAATGAATCCAAAAATAATCTCAAGTAGGAAACCTTAGAAGCTACACAAATGACATAACACATTATTGGAAGAAAGGGAACAAATAAAAAGGGAACATGATATATAAGGATAGAGGAAGCCACTATTAAGACATAAATTGGTAGTGTAGTAGGGAAGAAGAGACCTCAAATGAAATATGAGGAGAAAAATAATAAAAATAAAAGGAGATTACATAGGATAATGAAAAATTAATAGGTGGTGAAGAAATAACCCAACAAAATAGATGTCACTCTCCCTGCCAACATCTTCTTTGATTGAACCTTTGTAGAAAATCAAAAAAATATTGATGCAAAAAAGTAGATCTAGCCTGTACTTCATACTACCACAAGAGAAGATATCCTAAAAGAATATGTGGAACTCAGTCTATTGAGTATTCCATCATTACAACACACATGAGTATTAAAACTTAGTAAGGATACTTCAAAACCATTAGATCAACAATTGTGATAGATGATAAGTGGGCCATTGCTAGAAATTTAGAATAAGCAAGATACAATCATATATAAATTGGTACTAGAAATGGAGAAAAAATAGTTGGAAGATATAGGGAAGAAATGTGTCATCACACACACCAAGCTAGAAGTTGATGTCAAGAATATGCAAACAATCATCAATAGCATCAATATATTGTACCAATTTTGTCTAGGATCACTAACATCCACCATAATCTACTTTAAATCCAAATGGAAAGCATTGAAACTAGATTATGTAGGCATACACTACCTATGATGCAACAAAATATTTCAATGGGAATATCCATTTATAAATTGAAAACCTATATATTCACTATCAATAGGTACATGATCAACATGAGGGTTTGCAAGCTCAAATAAACATATTAATGAAAGTGGTTAGCTTTTTGTTGGTACATGTGATAGGGTTGTTAACAAAAGTCATTAACTCCATTAATATCATAGCATCTATAATAGAAGGCGATGCTATGCTAATGAGCACCAATGGACATATCCAATCACTATAATAGGCTATACAACAATAGGATAACACATATGTACAAATTTATGGGATTCATAATAATATCTTGCCTTGAGAATAAAGTGGCAATCATAATTTTCTATTTTTGTAGGGTTGCACCAACACTGTTTTTCTTCAGTATGGTGGGTAGATCCAACTTTTCTTAAGGAAAAGGCATGGTTCAAAGGGGGATGATGTTGGTAGGACATAACTAAGATAAACCTACTACAAATCAGGTGTGTCATATTTAGCCAACTTGTAACATGTTCAAAAGACACACCAAGAAAGAGTGACATGTTCTTATATATACACATGTGCATACACACACATATACATACATACATACATACTGAAATAAAGAAAATAGGGTGCTCCAAACTTTTAGGAGATGAAACACAAGGGGACTTATTTCCTCTAGTTCATTAAAGGAAACCAAGATCCCTCAACCAATTGACTTGATTGAGGAATGGACTAGGGTTAGGATGGTTTCCTTCTGTGTGATTAAACAAAGGGGGTTCACCACTAAGCAAAGGATTAGAAAGAAGGAAATGAAAATGATATGAAAATCTAGCTATGTAACCTAGGAAATGAAACTCAAAATCAAAATAACAAACTGAGAATGAATAGAGGTGCAGCTGGAAAACTAGAGATGCTTGAAACAAGGCCTGCAATCCTGAAATTATGACTTTTGATGCACACTTGGACTCATACGCCAGGCTAGGTGATTTAGTCCTAGTTTAGGGTTTTAGGCTTAATCCATAATCTACAACTACTAAACTTGGATCTACAAAAAATGGTTGAAAAGTGGTATACTGGGACTCATATGCCCAAGGTGGCAGTTTAGTCCTAGTATCAGGGTTTGTCTAAAACTCTGGCATCCTTTAGTGATCTTCTGTAGCTTCTCTCTTGTCCAATCTCTGAGTCTGAAACTTTGAATTTTGGTCTGTAGGTGACTTTCTGTGAAGATGACAACTTTGACAACTTTCTTCAATCTTGCAAATTTGTCTTCAAAGGATCTTCAAGCCTCAAACCATCTAGATCTGCAATCACACATGTAGAGGAGAGAAAAATGTTGCTTTGTTAGTGGATAGGGGTTTTTCTTAGTCAAACCCTGTTTTGGTAATCAAAACTTGAAATGAAATAGAAAAGCATGAAAGGAATGATTAATGAACAATATGTTATGTTGCAACTCACCAAACCCTTGTAACAAAGGCTAAAAACTTATGTGAAATGGCTAGCATGAATGTAGATCTTGACTCTTGATTGAATATTATGAATCTTAACTTGAATGCTTGATTTAATCATAAGAACCTACATCACAAATGTTAGCTCAAAAACACAAATGATGCATGATGACTTTGACATGATGCTTGACTCTTGAATATAGATCCAAAATGCTTGATAATCAGCTCTTGAATGCTCTTTGATCATAAAATAATTTTCTATAATACTTGAATACTTGAATTGCTAGATCTTATTAGGAGAAAATATGTGAAATAACCTTGTATTTATACTTGTTTATGCCAAATTTCCAAAAATTACAACACTACAAGCCAACATCAGATCTAGGAGAATAAAATCCCACTAAGAATTGAATTCAAAATAGGTCCAAGCTAAAGCGAGACTCATACACTAGTTGGGGCATATGAGTCCTAGTAGCCTAGGCTTAAGACACAAATTTCAAGAAATGTTAAGTTCTATGCCAAATTCAGGTTTAGGCCCCGAAACTTAGGTGGGACCCATACGCCCAAAGTGGAGTATGAGTCCTAGATCACTAAATCTGGGACATATAACCCAAGAACATGAATTACGATTGGTTATTAGTTAAGTGTTGGGATTATCCTTAGATAAATGTATTAAATAAGGCTTGTGGATGCAAAATAGGACCAAATAAGGCATAAAGAAGCCCAATTTTAGTAGGGAGGGCCCAAACAAGTGTGAAAATGTAAAGAGATACATTTTTCTACGCTACATTTAGCCCCCATTTTAGTGAGAGGATGAACTTGCTTCAAACTCACACTAAAGTAAACAAAATTTCATTAAGAGGGGTCCAAGTGTATCGATGCTAGTGAGATGAGATGACAACGATCAAGAGGGTTGTGCAAGCCCCCAGGATCAAGATCCTATGGCAAACCAACATAAGCACAAAAGAAAACACATGTGAATGTTATAAGGAGCAACAACAAGGTACACACATACACTACCAAAGATATAAAGAAAAAACAAAAAAACAAAAACAAAAGAGGTGGATCAAGCCTCAACCATTTGTCCAGCACGATGTGGATCAGATCTAAGCTATTTTTCCAAAAAAATTTACCAATGGAACACGATGTCCACTATGCAAACCAAACAAACGCTCACAAGGGCTAGTGGAACATCATATCGTCCACTAGGTGAGCCCCCAGAGACACATACACACATGGCTAGTTTGCGTTAACACAAACAAGCAAGTGGCTATGGGGAAGTCATGCCTAAGTTCGACTCCCATATGCTAACCATACCAAATCTATACCTCTTGATAACTTTGATAAGGTGCCACACAACACAAACAACATGATTCATGAGGCAAGCAAAACTTCGTATGCTTGACACCCATGAACAAACAAGATGGCTCCATAGGAAAGCAAAGTGTGTTATGCAAGGTGGCCATATAACGTATATTGTAAATGAAAAATTAGTGTAAGGTATGTTCAATGGAGTTTTTCCTAGTTCATGTAAGGTCTTAACTTAGGGAACATTGTGCCTAATGTCTCTAAGGGGGGACCAATCAAAGAATAGAAGATTCACAACTTAGGGGATGTAGTGTGTCACATCAAGCCACTAAGAGGAATATAATATGCTAAGAGAGATCACGCTCTTGAAGGACATCACACCCAATGTCACCATAAAGCTATAAATGCATCACATGAAGTAAGAAGACTACACAATGAAACACGAGTTGAAATTGAAATGCAAAAGAATTATGTCAATGTATGCCCCCACTTTAAAGAAATTGCTAAACACCATGCTATGAGCAATTACTTTAAAGTAGCAAATGATCAATGCTAACAATAAAGAGGACATGAGAGACTATTTGGAAAGCCTAATGCCAAGTCATATGTTTCCAAATGAAGCTACGTCATGAAGAGGGGTTTCCCCCAAGATGAAATCCCAAAATCACATAAGGGATCCACGAATTCAAGGTCAATATGTCTGCTACAATGTTTTTAGAGAGCTCAAAACTGTTATCATTCCCCAAATACTCATAGAACAAGAAGAATTACACAAAGAGAGCAAAAAAAAAGCAAAACCTTTCAGGTCAACATGGAAGAGACCTAAATGTCTCGACGCCTTGCATCATCCTCAAAAGGAAAACACAAGACAAAGAAAAGATAAAGGAAAAGCTTTTGGGTCAACATGGAAGAGACCTAAATGTCTCGACAGCTTGCATCATCCCTAAAAGGAAAACACAAGGCAAAGAAAAGATAAAGGTTTACGACATAGAGAAGAATGTAGATACAAATAGAGGAATGCACAAAGAGAGAGATACATCAAACAAAACAGTACGGGGGATCACATTACGAACATGCAATCACATAAAAGAAACATAAAAAAGTAAACAATTCAAAAGGTTAGTAAGGAACATGCAAGTCAACCTTTAGTAGGTCGTCTACATCCCAGTCTTGTTCATCATATACGGAAGACAAATAACTAGCCAAAGGGACAACAATGAGTGTAGTACTAGGGTCAAGGCTATCAAATTCTTTCCCTCACTGTGTGCGAGACAAGAATGAGCCAAGGTAGGTGATGAGAAAGAGCTCCTTGCATTTTGAAACGATTTGCAATAAATGTAAGGCATGAAATAGTGAGCATACTAGGATCCTACAACTATTACATGAAAAGGAGCAAAAGGAAATGCTTTAAGGGATTATTTCTATGATATCAAACTTTTTAAATATTTGTTTTAAAGCATGACACTCATCAATACCATGCCCAATAACTCTATGATATCGACAATGCAGAATGTTTGTGTTCTTAGGATATGGTTTTGGATGTTCTTTCATGGGTGGTAATGTTATAAGTCCTTGGATTAGAAGTATGTGTAGGGTTATTTCAGTTGCAGACATGGGACAAGGGAATTTTAGTTTCTTTAATTTGTAAGGCCTTCGTTGCTTGCTAGATTCACCAATTTCTTGAATTAGATGTTGAGGGGGATGATCTAAGATCTTATCATCCCTATCATCGTTATGAGGAATTGGTTGTTCTTTAGGAAGGAGGACACTTATGTCAAGAGGAGGATCTTGATATCCTATCCCTTTGGTATCTTCAGTTGGTATTTGTTCTAAGAGTTGATGAATTTCATGCTCACTTGTATCACATCCTTGTTTGCTTAAGATCATGAATCCTTTTCCATATTTCTCTTCTAGGTTGATGGGAGTGTTGGTCACTTTGTTAACATAGAATTGATGCACTTGATTAGAGGAACTAGGATTGCTTATTGTAGGAATTTTAGGTTTATCTTGTGATTCATTTTTAGGATGTAAAATGCCAAACATATCAAGTGGTGGGATGGTAGGGGGTGTTGGTTGTTTCATGGAAGGATAAAAGGATGCATTAGTCTCAAGGTTGTTAAGGCAATTTTTTATGAAGTTGTTCATTATGTCATCATCTTCTCTAATGATGTCAACATCACAAGGAGGACATGCATTAGGAGTTGATTAAGCATGGGTGAGTTCAATTTCATTAGGGTCATTTCCAAAAGTACAACTTGACACATCCACCAATGATTTCAAGGACATCCAAAGCTTACTAAAGCACATATCCATGATGAAATGTAATGCAATGACCAAGAATGAAATGCAATTTTCAGATTCTAAACAAGGTGATTTGTTAATTACACTATGCAACAATCTGAAAATGAAATTTTGTAAATGCAAATTTGAAATTAAGCAATGCATGAAATGAATCAAATGAAGCTAGGTATAATGAAATGAATGCAACAAAAACTCAGTAAACTGAAACAAAAATATAACATTAGCAAACAAAAGCACAAAAACAAGGTTTTTAATATTGGAAAATGCAATTTTAGGTCTAACATGGAACTAAATTGCCCAGAGGGTCGTATGATTCCCAATTAGGGTCTCTGAAGGGTTCAAATGTTGAAAAAAAGTCAACACAAAGTTCCTAGAAATCAAGTAAAACAACCTGTGCCAAGACTAAATCGCCCAGAAGGGCATACGAGTCCTAGATTAGGGTTTTTACACTAAATTCAACAAATTCTGATTGAATGTTAAGGTTTTTGGTTTGTATGTTGTCTTGACTATGTACAATTACAGATTTCAAATGAAATTCAATGATGCAAAATGCAAAAAAGCAACCTATATGCACTTTTCACTAATGCAAGATTTATAAGCCCTAAATACAAATTAAATAATGCAAGATCTAATGTAAAGCTAATGTAACCTACATCTAGGACTATGATGTACTCCAAATAAAAAATAAGGTGTCCAAAAGCTAGGTTCACCAAAATGAAATAAAAAAAATAGGGTGCTCCAAACTTTTAGGGGATGGAACACAAGGGGACCTATTTCCTCTAGTTCATTAAAGGAAACCAAGATCCCTCAACCAATTGACTTGATTGAGGAATGGACTAGGGTTAGGATGGTTTCCTTGGGTGTGATTAAACAAATGGGGTTCACCACTAAGCAAAGGCTTAGAAAGAAGGAAATGAAAATGATATGCAAATCTAGCTATGTAACCTAGCAAATGAAACTCAAAATTAGAATAACAGATTGAGAATGAATAGAGGTGCACCTAAAAAATTGGAGATGCTTGAAACAATGCATGCAATCTCAAAATTATGACTTTTGATGCACATTGAAACTCATATGCCAGGCTGGGCGATTTAGTCCTAGTTTAGGGTTTCAGGTTGAATATGAAATCTATGACTGCTAAACCAGGATCTATAGAAAATGGTTGAAAAGTGGTATACTGGGACTCATACACCCAAGGTGGCAATTTAGTCCTAGTATCAAGGTTTGTCTGAAACTCTGGTATCCTCTAGTGATCTTCTGTAGCTTCTTTTTATCTGATCTTTGAGTCTAAAACTTTGAATTCTGGTATGTTGATGACTGTCTGTGAAGATGAAAACTTCTTGACAACTTTGAAAACTTTCTTCAATCTTGCAACTTTGTCTTCAAAGGATCTTCAAGCCTCAAAACACCTAGATCTGCAATCACACATGTAGATGAGAGAAAAATATTGATTTGTTAGTGGAAAGGGGTTTGCCTTGGTCAAACCCCATTCTGGTAATCAAACCTTGAAATGAAATAGAAAAACACGAAAGGAATGATGAATGAATAATATGTTATGTTGCAACTCACCAAACCCTTGTAACAAAGGCTGCAAACTTATGTGAAATGACTAGCATAAATGTAGATCTTGACTCTTTATTGAATGCTATGAATCTTGACTTGAATGCTTGCTTGAATCATAAGAACCTACATCACAAATGTTAACTCAAAACATAAATGATGCATTATGAATTTGACATGATGCTTGACTCTTGAATATAGCTCCAAAATGCTTGATAATCAACTTTTGAATGCTCTTGATCACAAAATTTGCTATAATTCTCGAATACTTGAATTGCTATATTTTGTTAGGAGAAAATATGTGAAATAACCTTGCATTTATACTTGTTTATGCCAAATTTCTCAAAATTACAACACTACAAGCTGACATTAGATCTAGGAGAATAAAATACCACTAAGAATTGAATTCAAAATAGGTCCAAGCTAGAAAGCAAGACTCATACACTAGTTGGGGGGTATGAGTCCTAGTAACCTAGGCTTGAGACACAAATTTCAAGAAATGTTAAGTTCTATGCCAAATTTAGGTTCAAGCCTTGAAACTTAGGTGGGACCCATACACCCAAAGTGGGGGATGAGTCCTAGATCACTAAATTTGGGACACATAACCCAAGAGCATGAATTATGATTGGTCATTAGTTAAGTGTCGAGATTATCCTCAAAGAAATGCATTAAATAAGGCTTGTGGATGCAAAATAAGACCAAATAAGGCATAAAGAAGCTCAATTTTAGTAGGGAGGGCTCAAACAAGTGTGCAAATGTAAAGGGATACAAGTTACTACACTACACATACATACATACAAACATACATGCATGGATACATGCATACATACATACGTGCATACATACACACACACATACATACATACACACATATATATGCATATGTATATATCTATATAAGTAGAAAAAAGGGTATGATAGTAAGGATATGTGTGAATCCAATAGAGATGTAATAAGAAGAGATAAAGAATTACAAGTAAACAATGATGTATAAAACAATATTGTATATGGGACATGGTATGTAAGAAATATAATTATATATTACATATTGATATATCGAGTATTTGATGAGTTATGATGAATAATATACTTTTAAATGTACGATTTTATTAAATTATAAATGTTTAATTTTGTTGTAACCTTTTGTAATCTACAACATTAGCCTCAAATCTTCTCTTAATAGACTCATTGGGGTATAAATACAAATCCAAGAAAATCAAACTCAAATATTTGATCTACACCGTATTCTTGCCAACAACTATGCTATGACCATTTGATGCAAAAAATATTCCTTAGTCCAAACTCATTTCACATTTAATCCTTTAGATCTAAACACCCCATTTTTGTTTCATTCCCCTCATTTGACTACCATGAATACTATTGTGCTTATAATATTGTTCCTTAGATAGGTCTACTTGTAATTGTATTCACAATTTCTCAAAGCTAATTTTTTCTATTTTGATCCATACCTTTCTACTTTAATTTACATCCTTCACATCCAAAAGACCATAAATAATCATACTCTATTTATTAAATAAAAATAATAATTAAATAACCACACAACAATAACCATACACAACAAAAACAAAAAAATACCAAACACAAACATAAAAATATTTTAAACAATCTTTATCACTAGAATTAATAGAGGCCACTATTACACTATCTGATCCTTACCCTCACCAGTCACAAGCTTTATGATAACAAGTTGGAACAATACAGAAAGTTTGAATGTGACAAAGCATTTCACCATAGTCCAATTATAAGAAGGGAAGCTCAACTAGGTATTTATTGCAATGCTTGGATTTGGATGTGGTCCACAAAATCATAAAGAAGTTGTAATGTAAATTACGGGCATTCTTTAGTCAAAACATATGCATTTATGAAAGGAGAGCACTTATTTGATTTGTACCGTATTATTGTCATCATAAAATTTAGTTAATCAAATTTAATGTACTGATTTTGTATTAATTAAGTTAAAGAGGTTATTATTGAAGACTTAATTCTCTTCTCTTATAAAAATGAGGTGCCCAAACTTTCAACAACTTATTATTACACTATATATACTTTAAAAAAACCGAAACTTCGACGATCTATCATTGCATTACACCCCACAAATGAAATGTCACTCCAGTAAGAAACAAGACTCGTTCGTTGATATTTTTATGCCCAAACACCTGTCAAAAAGGGTGTGAATCTTTACAATATCTTTTACTTTTCGATGTGAGGAACACTTTTTTTTGTATACAATGGTTGGTTGATTTTTAATGCCGAAGCACATGTCAAAAAGGGAGTCAATCTTTAAAATATCTTTTCCTGTTCAATGTGAGGAACACTTTTTTTCCACGTATACAACTTTTAGATAGCTATGGTGGAAATAGCAAAGAAATATCTTTCCGATTTTTTATATCCACCAAAGTTGTGGAAATTTGGGCCCTGATAATGGAGGAAACCCCACCAAAAGTGCAGAGGTCGGGAGTGTGTCACGCAAAAATCAACAGCTTTGTTGGGATATGACGTGGCGGCCGCGTACACCATCCGTGAGTACATCCGCTCAGAAAAAAATATATGCAACTGGCACAATGTCTCCATCCATATATTATTTCATTACGTTTGAATGTCTCGCACATTCTTATAATATTGCATTTTTTATGAACGTTTTGTGTGAATTCACGAAACCCTCTTTTTGATATATCCTTCAAAGGATTGAACTCTAGTTTGGAATCCGCACCTTCATCGGGCGGCTGGATGTGGTTGTTTCGGCATCTTTCGGAGTATAACAGCGAATTTTTGAAAGATTTTGATGAGTTGACTCTGGATCGGTGCAGGTGGAGGTCTGCGGTTCGATTCCGGTTAGTTTGAGCCAAATTTGGGCGAAAAATTCGTGCTACAGCACTTGATTTCATGCAGACAGGTGCAAACTTTATGCATTCGGCCGCAGACGCATTAGGAGCTCGCCGGTGCAGGAATAAGACGGCCGTGCAAATCTCTCATCTCTTTGCCTTTGGATTTTACAATATTTCGCGGTTCTCGCCTTCCTCTGATGATTTTTTATAGGTATGAAAAATCGCTGGAAAATATGTGTTAAATTGTAAAATATAAGTTCAGGAAAGGAGGAAAAATTAATGCTCTTTTTACTTAAAATAAAGAAGAGAAAAAAAATATACACTTACTAAAATAAAGAAGAGAAAAAAATATACAGTATGTGAAAAATATTCAGACAGAAGGTTTAGAAAGAGAGAGAGAGTGTGTATCTCGGATTAGTTAAAAATTAGAGTGCATATCTATGTTGGATTTAGTTTAGCTTGCGGTGGTATTGGATACGATGAAGACAAACACAGATTCATAGCAGTGACCTGAGGTTTTGTTTTTTGACGGGTAATTATTATTGTGGGAGCGAGCTTGAGAGGATGGGGCAGGGTGGTGCAGCGAATGGCGACAGTGCAAGCCCAGTGCTGGATCGGAGTAGAGTTCGTATTTTACTTTGTGACAAAGATCCCAAAAATTCACAGCAAGTGTTGGGGTTGCTTCAAAATTGCTCATATCAAGGTATGTTTTCAGCGCCTTCTTCGTCATTTTGTTTTAATTTCAATCTTTGTGTGTTCAGATTTTTATTGATAGATTTCACTGTATCTCCCTCTGTTATGCTTGACCGGTATCTTTTCCCTTTCCTTAAGTTCCGTTCCGCTATAACCTTGTTGTTTTTTTGTAGTTCTATATTTTGAACTGGAACTCTCTGGATAAATACTTGCTAAGAGAATTGAAAATTCAGAATTTAATGTCAAATTTTCTGTGATAGCCTATTAAATTTAACCCATATATGGTTTCAGTTAGTTTTTGCTCAATTCATGGAATTGATATTAGGGCAAGCGATGTAAGTTCCAAGAGGTTGTTTTAAATTTAATTAGTCACCATGCACACGCCAAATTTATGCTTTTATATGTTATGAAATTCCTCTTTTATGATTGAACGGTATCTTGACCATTTCGTTAAGTTCTGCTCCACCATTACCTTATTTTTCTTTTTGTAGTTATATATTTTGAACTGGAACTCTCTGGATTACTTGCTAATAGATTGAAAATTTGGAATTTAAGTTCAAATTTTCTGTGATAGCCTACTAAATTCAATCTTTTATGGTTTCATTTAGTTTTTTTTTTTAAATTTTTTATTGTTGGTTCGTAAGCGCCTTTTTTTTTTTTAAATCTTGGAGCTATGAACCGGAGAGGCCACAAATATGGGACTGCGGGTGAAGCCTGCAAGCACATTGGATCAGCGAAGGCATAGTGTCTGCGATCACAATAGCCCAGCGGAGACTTGAACGCTGTTGGCCACAACGACAATGCCACCACTTAACCATCACACTATGCAATGAACCCCATGGTTTCATTTAGTTTTTACTCCAAGTCAAGGAATTGATATTAGGTCTAGTGTTATAAGTTCCAAGAGGTTGTTTTAAATTTGATTAGAGTCACCATGCACACACCAAATATATACTTTTATATGTCTTGAAATTCCTCTTTTATGATTGACAAGTATGTGTACCCTTTCCTTAAGTTCTGCTCTGCCATAACTTTTTTGTAGTTCTATATTTTGAGCTGGAACCATCTGGATAAATACTTGCTAATAGAATTGAAAATTTGGAATTCAAGGTCAAATTTTTTGTGATAGCCTACTAAATTTAAGCTTTATATGGTTTTAGGTAGTTTTTACTACAAGTCATTAATTGATATTAGGGAAAGTCTATAAGTTCCAAGAGGTTTTTTTAAATTTGATTAGAGTCACCATGCACACGCCAAATTTATACTTCTATATGTCATGAAATTCCTCTTTTATGATTGACCGGTATCTTGACCCTTTCCTTAAGTTCTGCTCCACCATAAGCTTGTATGTTAATTTTGTAGTTCCAGTCTGGATGAATACTTGCCAGTAGAATTGAAAATTTGTAATTTAAGTTCAATTTTTGTGTGATAGCCTAGTAAATTTAAGCCTTATATGGTTTCATTTAGTTTTTACTCCAAGTCATTGGATTGATATTAGGGCAAGTGTTATAAGTTCCAAGAGGTTGTTTAAAATTTGATTAGAGTCTCCATGCACATGCCAAATTTATACTTCTATATGTCATGAAATTCCTCTTTTATGATTGACTGGTATCTTGACCCTTTCCTTAAGTTCCGCTTTGCCATAACCTTGTTCTATAATTTGAACTGGAACTCCCTGGATAAATACTTGCTAATAGAATTGAAAATTCAGAATTTAAAGTTAAATTTTCTGTGATAGCCTACTAAGTTAAAGCCTTATATGGTTTCATTTAGTGTTTACTCCAAGTCATGGATTTGATACTAGTGAATGTGTTATAAGTTCCAAGAGGTTGTTTTAAATTTGATTGGAGTCACCATGCACATGCCAAATTTATACTTCTTTACATCATGAAATTCCTCTTTTATGATTGACAGGCATCTTGACCTTTTCCTTAAGTTCTGCTCCACCATAACCTTTTTTTTGTAGTTCTATATTTTGAACTGGAATTCTCTGGATAAATACTTGCTAACAGAATTGAAAATTTGGAATTTTAAGGTAAAATTTTCTGTGATAGCCTACTAAATTTAAGCCTTATATGGTTTCATTTAGTTTTTACCCCAAGACTCAACTCATGGGATTGATATCAGGGCAAGTGTTATAAATTCCAAGAGGTTGTTTTGAATTTGATTAGAGTCACCATGCACTCGACAAATTTACACTTCTGCATTGCATGAAATTCCCCTTTTATGATTGACTGGTATCTTGACCATTTCCTTAAGTTCTGCTCTGCCATAACCTTGTTTTCTTGTTGTAATTCCAGTGTGGATAAATACTTGCTAGTGGAATTGAAACTTTGGAATTTAAGGTCAATTTTTCTGTGATAGTCTAGTAAATTTAAGCCTTATATGGTTTCATTTAATTTAAACTCCAAGTCATGGGATTGATATCAGGGCAAGTGTTATAATTTCCAAGATGTTGTTTTAAATTTGATTAGAGTCACCATGCACACGCCAAATTTTTACTTCTATGTCATGAAATTCCTCTTCTATGATTGACCGATATCTTGACCCTTTCCTTTAGTTCTGCTCCACCATAACCTTGCCTATTTTTCTTGGTGGTTCTATATTTTGAACTAGAACTCCCTGGATAAATACTTGCTAATAGAATTGAAATTTCAGAATTTAAGGTCAAATTTTCATTTAGTTTTTACTCCAAGTCATGGAATTAATATTAGGGCAAGTGTTAGTTTTAAATTTAACTAGAGTCACCATGCACATGCCAAATTTATACTTCTATATGTCATGATTTTTTTTTTTTTAATGAATGACTGGCAAGTTGGCCCTTTCCTTAAGTTTGCT
This sequence comes from Sequoia sempervirens, assembly GCA_007258455.2. Classification (NCBI taxonomy): domain Eukaryota; kingdom Viridiplantae; phylum Streptophyta; class Pinopsida; order Cupressales; family Cupressaceae; genus Sequoia; species Sequoia sempervirens. The sequence goes on along the minus strand of VDFB02072274.1, from coordinate 14,842,916 downwards.
CCACCATAATTTATTTTCTTTTGCAGTTCTATATTTTGAGCTGGGACTCTCTGGGTAAATACTTGCTAATAGAATTGAAAATTTTGGAATTTAAGGTCAAATTTTCTCTGATAGCCTCCTAAATTTAAGCCTTATATGGTTTAATCTAGTTTTTACTCCCAAGTCATGAAATTGATATGAGGGTAAGTGTTAGAAGTTCCAAGAGGTTGTTTTAAATTTGATTAGAGTCACCATCCACATGCCAAATTTATACTTCTATATGCAATGAAATTCCTCTTTTATGATTGACCTGTATCTTGACCCTTTCCTTAAGTTCTGCTCCGCCATAATCTTGTTTTTTTCTGTAGTTCTATATTTTGAACTGGAACTCTTTGGATAAATACTTGCTAATAGAATTGAAAATTCGGAATTTAAGGTCAAATTTTCTGAGAAAGCCTACTAAATTTAAGCCTTATATGGTTTCGTTTAATTTTTACTCCTAGTCATGGAATTGATATTGGGGCAAGTTTTATAAGTTCTAAGAGGTTGTTTTAAATTTGATTAGAGTCACCATGCACACGCCAAATATATACTCCTATTTGTCATGAAATTCAGAGGTTAAAGAATGTATTAATGCAGCAGGACCAGCCTTGATGGTGAACATGTGTGTACTCTGCAGAGGAGGCACATATTCTATTCCAAAGGGGGTCGAACTATATATATAAAATAAATGGAAAAATAATCCCATTGGGGACTTCCGCAAGGAGGGTATCATACACTATATTGGTGTCTCACTTGGCAGTGACATAAAAACTACCTTTACCTTTATATTCATTCCTATTTGGATCATTATTTTCTAGGGGGAACATTAACTCTGAAAACAAATGATTTGCAAATACATAGCAGAGTTTTTTCTGTATTGTTTCAGAGTTCTTGTTCTGCCTACAAGAAAGTCTATTGTTGTCTGAAATTTTTTGTACAATTTTTAAGACCTTGTTAGTGATTTAAATTTTGAATTTCCATTGAAATGTTCATATAAATATTCCCTCCTGAAATTGAAGTTTGGAAGTTAAAGAATGAATTCTCTGTAAGCTTTCTTGACAAAATTTCTATCCATCGAGCAGTTTGATGCCAAATAGGGTACAGCTTTTACTCCATATCTGGGACTGGATATTGAGCCAAGACTTTGAATGCCTAGAAATAAGTTCTTTTAATTTTGTTTAGACTTGTATGCCAAATTTATGATCCTCTCAACATGGTAAAGGAAAAAACATGTAATCTTCAAGACTGGCAAGATAGTCCATTTATTTTGTTGAATTGTGTTTTTTTTTTCTGGATGACCAAGATTTTACCCTCGGGTAATTAAGGGGTTCCTTGCTTACCTGGGAATAAACCTGGATGATTTGCTTTTTCCTCTACTTTGTTATGAATGCCTTTATTCTAAAATTGAAAATATGAGTTGAGTCGAGTTTTTTCTGTTTACATGGCAGTAACGGCTGTCAATACAGCAAGGCAGGTCATTGGCGTTCTGAATGCAGAGAGCCGGGAAATTGATCTTATTTTGGCTGAGGTGGATCTGCCTAAGGACAAGGGCTTTAAGATGTTAAAGCACATTATGAGGGAGGAGCGCTTACGGCGGATACCTATAGTTAGTGAGTGGTCATTTTGCATCTGGACCAACTAATTGCTGGTTGTTGGACTATATTTAGGCATCATACTTTTCAAATATTGAATTATGCTTCCTGAAGAATCAAGGAAACAACATTCCTAAAGTTTATGTAATCTTTACATTCAGTTACTTTTCTTGTTGGTTGGATGATGAGGTACATGTAATATAAGCTGAAATGTCAGCAAATATCACAGTGCTTGGACATTTTGGTGCAAAAATTGAATTGAGTTAAAGTACTTGCTTGCCCTAGATAAGTTGCATGTTAAGAATAACTATGTATATTTATGTATTGTTTTGGTGCATGTCAGTGATGTCTGCTCAGGATGAGGTAACCGTTGTTATGAAGTGCTTAAAACTGGGAGCAGCTGATTACCTCGTAAAGCCACTTTGTATCAATGAGCTTCTCAACTTGTGGATTCACATGTGGAGAAGAAGGCGAATGGTGCAAGAAGCTTGACCTGAGCCTCAATTGTTTCGTGAGCTTTTCTTTTAGATATTGGAACTCATTTTTGTCTAGTAGTTTGTATGATGACTTGCAGAAGATGATTACAACCATACTGACAACAATGTATGCCTTCATCATTATGCATTGGCAGCTGGGACTGGCAGAGAAAAACGTTGTTGGTAGAAACTTGAATCTTGATTTTGATTTGCTCGTATCAGATCCCAGTGAATCCAACACCAACAGTACCACTTGGTTCTCAGATGACACTGATGACAAGAAACTAAGGAGCTTCACTGGACCTGAAATCAGTACTCTAGCCACACCTCCTGAGTGCCAGGTACAATGAATTTTAAAATAATTGGCATCTTTAGTCTCTAAATTTTCTTATATCTTAGCCATGCAGGATTAAGGTAAAAGACAAAGATTCTTAATTCTTTGGGATAAAGTAAGAGGAGTTTTCTCTATGTGAAATTCTCTAGAGGGAACATGTTAGTCCAAAAGGAGGCAGCCATATGAAAGTCCAATGTTTATCCTGCAAGTGTCTGTGTCTGAAGGATGTTTTATTTATAGATCATCTTTTATTTTTTGAGCTTGGCTGGTATGTTTTTGCTATTGCATTATGAGGTCTGAGGTCTTTTACTTTTGCAGTCAAAGAATTCTCCTATGTTGGAGCTTTCTCTAAAGCGTTCGTCTGATTTTCAGTTTGGAGCACCACAACCTGGTCCTTTGGCAGGTAAGCAACTTAAAAAAATTGCTTGCACTGGTTTGTTCAGGTAATGACATAAAACATTAACTGCTATTACCATGATATCATGTTCTGACATGTCAATCAATGTTTCTGGGTACTTCAGGAAGATTTTCTTCTTATCCAAAGAAAAGTGAGCTCAAGATTGGCGAGTCGTCAGCTTTCCTCGCATATGTCAAGGCAAGCATCCAAGCAAAAAAGACACCAAATTTAAGCAGTCTAGGTGAAGAAAAATCTTGTCAACAAGAGATACCTATTCCCCAAAACCATCCTATAGTATGTACACCATCTACAGGAGGTAATTCCAGTAGCCCACTTCGGAGTTTGGAAGCTGTGAAAACTTCCAGTCAAAGCAATGAGGTGCGCTGCAGGGATGGGTTGGAACTTAGGTCAACTAATTTGTCTGTGCCACCCAAAATCCTGAATGGAGAGGAAGCAGCAGGTGAGCAGGTATCTGTGGGTCAGTTAGGTGTTCAGAATGAAGGCCATGGACATGTAAATGGTCTTGGTGTTTCTTCTCCAGCACCTTCCCAATTTGTACCAGAGATGATGAATTGCTCTCCAATGTCAGCACCCATGCAACTGTGCCATGGAGTGCCTCATGATGTTAGAGGACACGTCAATCCAGGAATGATCCCATTTCATGTGATGCCACCATGTCATGGTATGCCTGTAAATGCAGCTTTCTCATATTATTCATTTGGACTTCATGTAGGACCTCCACAACTTGGTCCTTCACATGCTTGGCCATCTTTGGCTAATGTGTCTGTTGCTGAACCCAAGATCAGTCAAATGGAAAGAAGAGAAGCAGCTCTGAATAAATTCAGACAAAAAAGGAAAGATCGATGTTTTGATAAGAAGATACGTTATGTTAGTCGAAAGCGCCTAGCAGAGCAGAGGCCTCGAATTAGAGGTCAATTTGTGAGGCAAACTAATGATATGGAAATTGGTGCTAGAGGTGTTATTGATGATTCTGAGGATGAGGATGATGAGTATGGACGGGACTCCTCACCTGAAAATTTGGCCAGAGTCTCTCAGAATGCTAACCAAAGATCATATCGAGCTTAGATTTGAAGTATTGTTGCCTAATAAATAGACTGAGGTGCCCCTTTATTTATAGGTTCCCTCTATTAACTTTTACTCCTCAATGTTGCATTCAAGTTAAACTTTTGTACTATTTATTTTTTCAGGATTTTAATCTATCAAACTCGAGAGTTCTTGTATATTGATCTCTGTTCTGCAAAACACAGACGCTTTGTATCTTAGAAGGGCTTCTAAGTGGAGAAAAGCACCCTAATAACTTTCCAGAATTTTCAAAGGTTTTGCACTTGTAAAAGATGGAACTGAGTACAAATTATTGCCCCCAACTAACACCTGAACTTTTGACCTTTACTGTTGAGTTTTCCTGACTGATTGAGCTAATCTCTTTAATTGTTCATGTTTCAAACATTTTGTCTCTATAAAGATGTTTAAAATCAATCTAAATATTGCAAAAGGATGTTTGTTGAAAACAGAAGTTTTGAAATGACATTGTTTTGTGTAGTGCTCATTATATGCAGTATTGAATGTATTGCCAGTTATGAGGTATTATATTGCCCCGATTAAGCCGCAAAGAAGAACAACCAGGTTAGCTCAGATCACCGATTAATATTGTGGGTTTATAAAGGTATGTGTTTTTCCCTTATTAAAGAAAGTAGTTTAAGGATAAGCAGAGTATAATGGTTGAATTTTCTATAATAAGCAATTGGGAAGTCATCTAATTATGAAAAAAAAACAGTACGAAAATCTAACAATTTGGCCAGTCTTGTTTGATATTCTTCTCTACAATAATTTGTATGCTTGAGATGTTTGTAATACTTGGAAGGGTTTATCTCACAATAATCTGGTCCACCCTATGTGAATAGAAGAGGTCTCCATTTCAGATGAAACCCATGTCTCATCTTTGTTTAGCATGACCTCTCTGGAAAAGTTTTATGAGCATCCCCGATTCTCATTTTTTTGGAAACTTTCTGCCCTGATTCAGCTGAACTTGATCCAACTAAATGTACATGCACACACACAGACACACCCACACATAGACACACATCCCACACACACAATTGTATATACGCACATAAATACATATGCGCTGTAGAAATATATTTCTACATGCATTCAATTTTGTTTGCATTCTTCTTTTTTATTGATAGGTTAGAGGGGCATCTATTTATGATGGTCTCATTGGCTATGAACAACATTTACTACCTGTTGGGACTCAATATTTAAGTGTCAATTTCTTTTCATCGAGTCCCTCTTCTTGTGTTCAGTTAGGTTCCTCTGACTCCTTTTTATAACTGATAAGAGAGTAACTTGTGTGGATTTTTGTTCTGCATTTTGCCTAAGTATGAACCTTTGTGTACACTAATCAGGCCAAAAATCTGTTTTAAGTCTGAAAATTCCAAGTTCAGGGCGTTTCCTAGGTGTTCTCGGTGTTCTGTCAGCCTGTCGGGGTTTTCCCTACCTGCATACCCTTCCATCCCCGCTTCTTCGATTCCTTTGCTTTCCAAAGAAATTTGTCTTTTGGCATCAGAGTTTTGGGCATCCCTTAAACATCCTACCATTTTCCTATTTCCTTGAAACTCTGAAGTTCGATGACTTGCCTTAAGTACTTCATTTCTGTTGGAGTTTCGAAGTTTTCCATCCTTCCATCCCCACCTCGCAATCCTAATCCTTGTTGCCTAAAATTGTCCAAGTCATTTGGGATTGGGAAATTTGGAAAACCTTTACAATCATGTTCATTTGCTTCCTCTTGAATCCTAATTCCTGGTTCATTGTTGCTCAATGTTTTGTTGGAGTTGGGATTTTGAGATCTCCTTTCCTTTGTTAATCTCGAAGTTTGATTATCGCTTCAAAAAAACTTCCTAAGTCTTTCGGAGTTGGGATTTTGGGATATCGATACCCGTTCCAGAGTATGCCCAACTCTCGAATCTCACCATTCATTCTTTTGGAGTTAGGATTTTGCTATTTCTTCTGCCTGGCATCCTTGCAAGCATTTTCCCTGTCCTTGATCTCGGATGCCCCAAGGCTCTTTTCATTTATTGGGCTTATTCATTCAGCTTTCATCCAACCTGACTTCCTCTTCATCCTCTATTTTTAACAGCTCAACCAAGAGCACAATGTATGACTTTTCCCTGACCCTTGACAATTCAAAACTCTTGCCTAGTTTTTTCCAGCTTCTTGCCAACTTTCCAATACTGCTTGAAAATGACATATGGTTTGCCGGAAATGATTTAGGTATGTCAAAAAGGTACTGATAACTATTAGAGATAGCTTTTTGCTATTTGAGGAGAATTAATATTCAGTTTTGGCACACGATTCAAGTTGTTTCCATGGGGGCTTGTTGAATGTGGTTAGGGCTTCATTTATGGCCAGATTTGGCCTTGCACCTACCCATGGATGCCTATAATCGCTGTTTTCACCATTATTTCACAAATTTTGATCCATTCAAACACCATAACCATGTTGAAATCATTACAAGTGCCAGATTTGTGGGTTTTTGTTGCAGTAAAAGTGAAAGCACTTTGCGAATGCCATAAATGATCCAATGAGTTGCTGCAACCACTAGATTTGATTCACAGGTACATATTAAAGCATTTTCTTAATTACAAAGAAGGTAGATTTGAAGGGAATGTGATTGTTTGACGCCATGCCCTAATTCATTAGAGCGGTGGAAAGTGTAGAGCCCAATCTTCACACCATCTCTAGGCCGCATATTCGGTGGATTTTGTGGGCATTTTGGGGGGTTTTTTGTGTGCAGATTTGAAGGCTGTTAATGCTCAAAAGAATGGCAAATGGAAAGAAGTCTATTTTCTCATGCTTCTAGGTGGATTTGTATATCTCAAAGGGGTGATTTTTGTGTAGAGCATTTATCACGAAGGTGGCTAGAGTATGGCTAATGCCTAATCCTCACAGTACCACACAGCCACATCTTTTTCCCAGGATCATGTTTTCTTATTACAATCTATATATGTGACTTATTCATTCATTGTAAGGGTTGGTTCTTTGAATTTTCATTGAATAGGATGCATAATAGTCTAGGGTTTCAATTTCTGATAGTGTGTATGCAATTAAAGTTACTCTTAGAATTTGCAGAGAGGTAGCTATTGAAGCAGATTTTTTGTAACCATGTGTCTCCTTGGCTGCTGGTTAGCATTTTGGAGGGTTTTAAACAAATGACAGATTCCTGGCTAAACTTTTTTTTTTCACATTTGCTGGTGTGATTGTAACAAAGATTAGATGAGTGTTGTAGCATTTTGAATCAGTGCAAATTGTTTTTTGTATTGGTCCCTTCTTTTGTTGCATTTGAACATTTATGAGTTTGGAGAAAGATTATTAAGTAGATGTGACTACTATTTATCATATCTCTGTAGTAACTTCTTGTTTGCTGTTTGAATGGTTGGATACAACTCTATAACCCAATAAGGTACTGGTCTTGAAGACTCAGACTTTTCACACATTTTAAAAATAATAAAAATTGTTCACAGGTAGTCGTAGGAAGTAGATTAGGATCAGTATATGCTACTCATGGTTTACTGACATAAATCAGGGAAAATCTTAAGCAAAACTTAACTCTTATATTCTTAGAGAATCATGTTCAACATCTTTATACTATGCCAATGTATATGAAACTTTAAATGAAACCATCTAAAGAGCTAATAACATTGTCATTATTTATAGATATGTGTGCAATGTATTGAATCAGCTTTAAAAAGGTCTTTGCAGCTAGGCATACCTAACTTAGTGATATAATTTGTCATGTCCCCGTCCTTGATTGAGACCCATTCTCAATTTGGAGGGAAACAGTGTTTTTAAACACTCGGTCTTTTATGAAATATTTAAAAATAATATTAAAATAATATTAAATGATTAAGTTTAAATTATTGAATAATAATATTTAAATTTAAAATAGCCCAAGGCCTATTTGGCCAATCCATTTGGGAAGGCATCTATATTGCATATTTATATTGGATCTTTTGGAGGAATGAATCATCACGAATTTGGGAGGAAGACTGTTGTTGGCTTCTACAGAGACGAAAACCTCTGTAAGGCAGCGACCAGGTGAGACGACCACCTCACCCAGCGTATTCGTGAAAAATTACTTTCCGCGTATCACATGGATTTGATTTTCTATTCAGTGGACCAGGTTGTACCGACTTTGCCAGTTGAGGAAGGAGGCGAATATCCATTGGAGGTGGCGCAAGCTTTAGAGTAAACGAAGAACGGAAGATTGTGGACGGAAGGTTGAGAGATTGTGATTGGTGGCCGAGCCTAGGCTCTGGCTACGCCCATCACCATACGTGGCGGCTTATGATTACAACAATTACAATTCTGGGCGAAGCTAGTGCGATACTGTAGTGGACAAGCGGTTTATAGCAACTCATTCACCAAATTCCATACACGCGGTTTGGGCCAGTCTGTTCATTGATTTGATTGCCAACGATTGTCCCGGGACAAGTATACTCCGTCCAGTCGCGTAATTCCTTTTGAGTTCGATACATCCTTAATATGGGTTGGACATACATTGATCCATGTAATTCATTTGTTTAGTTGTGGAATTGATTGAAGCCTTTATCATATTGTGCTATGTGCTGATATTATTATGAGTTCACTAATACGATTGAGTCCAATTCCGTATTGATCTCTCATTGTTGTGTCTATCATTTCCACCATAGTTGAAGAACTCGCAGAAAAATCTGTGAGTTGCAAAAAAAACTTGGCGAGTTGCAATTGCTTCCTGAGTTTTTCAGCCATTTACTCGTCTTCAAAACTCATCGAACAAATGCAAAAAACTCGCCAAAAACTCGACGAGTCTGACAAAAAAACTCGCATGCTCAGAAAAGTCTCCCACAACCGCTAAAATGATGTGTTCCGTGAAGGTTTGTGTGGCTTTGATGGTTTTAATTTGGGTTTTATTGTAAATGCAAAATGATGTACACCATGAAGGTTTGTGTGGTTTTGGAGGTTTTAATTTGGGTTGCCCCCGAACCCTACGAGAGGCGCTGCCCCTTGACCTCGTTGGGGGCATTGCCTCCAGACCCCCATGAGGGGCACTGCCCCTCGACCCCGCTAGGGGCGTTGCCCCCAAGCCCCCACAAAGGGCGCTGCCCCTTGACCCCATTTGGGGCACTAGCCCCAGACCCCCACGGGGGGTGCTACCCCTAAACCCCGTTGGGAGCATTGCCCTCAAACTCCCATTGAATTCATTTGATATTCTAGGCACTCTCCAAGTCCAAGTTTCCAAGTTTGCCTACAAGTCTTCATCTATATATCGTCTAGTTCTACCTCTCCCCTAGTTTTCACTAGACATGGGAAGAGGAAGATGAAAATTTGTAAAATATGTTAATGTAGTATTTACTTTTGGTTTTACAAAAACAATTTTCTATTTTCATTTTGTTTCAAACTATCAGTATCAACACATTCCACATGAGGATGCCATTTTGTACCCAATTTTCTTTCAAATTAATCAAATACAACTAGACTCAGCTTGGTTCTTTTATGTACTCATTTATTGACTCATTGGATGCATCTTATCATTGAATTTTACAAAAAAAATATGTTTTTAATGAAATTTAAGCAATTTTTAAGTTGAGTTTTTTGGGTTTGGCGAGTTTTTCAACTATGATTTCCATTGCCATGTCAGGATTTCTATATGAGTCTGAATATGAACTGTTATTGAGTGTATCCTGTATACACATCTATTTCCATGTATGGCTGCTATTTTCATTAGTTGATGTATCAGATTGTTATAAGCAAATACTATAGATTTGCAAAATTGTTCTATTTATCAGTTTCGAATGTAGCTAGGATTGTTATCATATGATATGCATTGATTTTGTTTGGGTTCCACTTAGGAGTGGCTAAGGGTATTCATTATGTGCTTGGTTTATTGAAATCAGTTTTTGGTGTACTTTGCACATTAAATCTATGTTCAAAATTAAACAATGATCCTCCTGAGTGCAATGTATTGCTGTGGTGAATTAAATTTGTGTTGGGCGCTTTATAGTGGTATTAGAGCCTCAATCTTGCCAGCTTGTGGATAGTTTTGATGTATGCAGTACAACCAAAGAGACTTGAAACCTGAGAGCGAGAGAGAGAGAGAGAGAGAGAGAGAGAGCGAGAGAGGCAACTAATCTGAAAAGCAACAATGGAATAAGAGGCAAAGGTAAGAAGATAGGTGCTCAGATTGATGAGATTAAAGCACTCATACATAAGCAAGATTAGATGAATCAAATGTTGTTGCAAATGATGCAAAACCTAACCAATGCAGTCACCAACAACAAATCAGCACAAAACAATGTTGATGAGGGCAATTCAAAACGGTTTGGAGTTGGAAATCTAACCAGAACTCCAAGTGGATCAACTCCCAAACCCTCCCAAACCACTTTCTTGCCTAGGATAGAGACACCACAAGGAGGACAAAATCATCCTAATTTTGATACTATTTTGGAGGATTACATGAAGCTTGACACCATCACTTGAAGGGAGATCCCCTTTGATAAATACAACAATGCTAGAAAGGGATCAAGAAATGAAGGAAGGCAACACATGTAGTGATCCAATAGAGACCTTCAACACAAAGTAAGCAAACTGTCACTTCCTACATTTGAGAGGCAACTAAACTGAAAAGCAACCGTGGAATAAGAGGCAAAGGTAAGAAGATGGTTGCTCAGATTGATGAGATTAAAGCACTCATACATAAGCAAGATTAGATGAATCAAATGTTGTTGCAAATGATTCAAAACCTAACCAATGCAGTCACCAACAACAAATCAGCACAAAACAATGTTGATGAGGGCAATTCAAAACGGTTTGGAGTTGGAAATCTGACCAGAACTCCAAGTGGATCAACTCCCAAACCCTCCCAACCCACTTTCTTGCCTAGGATAGAGACACCACAAGGAGGACAAAATCATCCTAATTTTGATACTATTTTGGAGGATTACATGAAGCTTAACACCATCACTTGAAGGGAGATCCCCTTTGATCAATACAACAATGCTAGAAAGGGATCAAGAAATGAAAGAAGGCAACACATGTAGTGATCCAATAGAGACCTTCAACACAAAGTAAGCAAATTGTCACTTCCTACATTTGATGGTTCGGGGAAAGTTACTACATGTGCATGGGTTCAAAAGCTAGATACATATTTCTCTCTCAGCCCTATGACTGAAGATGAAATAGTCAAGTTTGCCATTCTACATTTGGAAGGTGTAGCTCACGAATGGTAGCATCATGGCATTGTGACACAAGGGTTTGACCTTGTTACTAGATATGTTGATTTCACACAAAAGCTCATAGAAAGGTTTGACATAAGAGATCCAGAGGTATACTTCAAGGAATTGACAAGGTTAAAGCAGCATGGGACAATGGATGATTATGTCACAAAATTTCAAAGGCTTGTTGTTATGGTTCCAAATGTGACAAATAGGAGGCTTCTATTTTTGTTCATCGAGGGGCTATCGGAGTCTTTCCGTGGTTTGGTGAGGGCCTTAGAGCCAATATCATTAGAGGAGGCTATTTGAAGAGCCTTGGGTCTTGAGGATTCCACCATGAAGAATAAACCTATGCTCAAGAATGCACTAACAAGGCAGTCAAAGAAGCCATTTCATGAGATTACTCCTCAAATGACGAACTCACCATCGAGGTCTAGCGGGATGGACATGTCTAAGAATGAGCTTCAAAGGAAAAAGTTATGCTACACTTGTAGGGAGCCCTGGGCACCGGGTCACAAATGTTTGCAAAAAGGACACATCCACTATATTGAGGTAGCCTCCAACGACGATATTGATGAGGGAGAAGGTGAACCTGAGGGCATTACTAACGAAGATGTGCACGTGGAGTCATTGGAGGGAGGACATTCAGGGGGCACTTTTGCTCACTCTTAGGAGCACCAAGGTATCACTCTCTTCGCATCAAAGGGGACTTACAAGGACAACTTGGGTAACAATATTAATAGATAGTGGAGCCACTCATGATTTCATTGATGAAGGGCTAGTGGTTAAGATGGGCCTAAGGGTGGAAGACTCTGAAGGATCTAATGTGACAATAGCAGATGGTTACACTATTCCATGCACTCGTCAGATTCAACAAATGGAGTTGACCTTAGGAGGACACAAGATGCAGGATGATTTCTACATAGTTGGCATTGGTGAGATAGATGTGGTCTTGGGAGTGCAATGGTTGCACTCGCTTGGGGAGTACACAACAAACTATCAAATTTTGGAGTTGAAGTTCAAAGCTAATAAGAAGGAGGTTGTTCTTTAAGGCCTATCCAAGGGAGTCCCTAAGGTAGTTTCAACCAAGAAGATGAGGAGGACATGTGAAGAAGTTGAGATCCGCAAGTATTTGAAACTGAAGTTGCTTCTGGGCAAGCAACATCTGGGCGGGGAGGATTGTCATGTCCCCATTCTTGATTGAGACCCATTTTCAATTTGGAGGCAAATAATGCTTTTAATTTTTTAAACACTTAGTTTGCATTTATTAAATATTTAAAAATAATATTAAAATAATAATAATATTTAATAATATTAAATAATTAAATTTAAATGATTGAATAATAATATTTAAGTTTAAAATAGCCTAGGACCTATTTGGTTGACCCATTTGGGAAGGTGTTGTACATGTTTTGCACACACACACCCCGCCGATGACAGGGACCCCCTTCTTTTGCTCCTAATGGGTCGTTTTGCTTTCGCCTTGCTTTGTGTGCCACTATTCCTAAGCCCGAGTTGGCCACATGCCTTAAAATGATCAAACCCCCCTTAGTTGGGTTCACCTGTCTAAGTTTCACCAAGTCATTTGCCTTTGCGGAACTTGGCCTGCAGGTTTCCCTTGGTTTTTTTTTTGCCCCAGCGTTCATCGAGTCTCGCAGACCCGCAACTGTGGGTCGCCTCGTGTGGGTTGTCGATCGTGTTTCGCCGCTAAGTAGCGATTGACGCCCAACTTCTGCCCGCATGGCGGGCTCCGCACTTAGTTTCTCCGTCTGAGCCTTGACCAAGCATCCAAACGAGCGTAGGTTTTTGCATCTCACCTAACTCGGGTTTGTCGTACCAAGAAATCAATGCATGCCATTAATGGTAATTGGCCTATAAATGCTGCTCCCTGCCCTTCATTTTCACCTGAGGCATTCAAATCTGAGAAGAGAGGCAAAGTCCCCCTTTTTACTTTTTGCCTTGCTCCTGCTGACTTGGTCCTTGCTCACTTGTTTCGCTTTTGCCTTCATTTTTTGACTTTGGGGACAAGTTGCCTATGGATTTGGAATGTTTTTGTGATGCCTAAATGAACTGCCAAGGTTTCGTTGAGTTTTGTGAAGTTGTGGGAATTTCCTTGAGGGTCATCGTCCCTCCGTCATCGTCTATGGGAACTTACTTGCGGGCTGTCGTCCCTCCATCACCGTCTACAGGAACTTCCTTGCAGGCCGCTGTCCCTCTGTTGCCGTTTGCAGGAATTTCTTTGCGAGTCGCCATGTGCGGGTTTCTGTGTGTGGATTATCGTTTTAAGGGCAACGGACCCTCCAACTTCCCCCTTCCAAATCTCCGCATTTCCAAAAAGGGTGCAAATTTCAAGTTTTCATCATTTAGGGCCCATAAAATGAGTGTCTTCACATGCCTAAAGGGGTTTGCATCAAATTTTCCATGTGTTTAAACATTGCAGAAATCTCACTGTGGAAGTTTGTCTGCAAAAGTCAGTTTGAGCAATGTCATTACAAAAGGGCGGCAAACCCTCCGCCTTCCGCATTCTAAATTTCCGCATATTTCAAAATGAGTCAAATCTTAAGGAAATATGTCTTGACACTCTTTCTACCCCTTTTCCCACGTGCTAAAATTGAAAAATCTCAAATTTACTAAGTTTTGTGAAGTTGCGGAAATTGTCTTGCGGGTTGTCGTCCCTTCGTCGCCATCTGCGGGAATTACTTTGTGGGTCGCCATCCCTTCGTCGCCGTCCGCGGAAATTCCTTTGTGGGCTGCCATCCCTCCGTTGCCGTCCGCGGGAACTTCCTTGCTAGTCGTTGTCCCTCCGTCATCGTCTGCGGGAATTTCCTTGCGGGCCGTCGTCCCTCCGTCGCCGTCCACGGGAATTGCCTTGCGGGCCGCCGTCCCTCCGTCACCGTTCGTAGGAATTGCCTTGTGGGCCACCGCCCCTCCCGTCACCGTCTGCGGGTTTCCATGTGCTCAATGTCGTTTTTAAGGCAACGAACCCTCTAGCTTCTGCATTCCAAATTTTTGCATTTTTCGAAAAGGCCCAAATCATTGAGGAATAGGTCTAAACACCCTTCTAATGCATCTTCCATGTGCTTAATTTGAAAAAACTCAAAATTGCTAAGAGTTGTGGCTTTGTGGACCATCGTCCCTCCAACGCCATTCCTAACGGCGAACATACGATGGCAGCCTGGTAGCTCCCTTCCGCATCTCCTAAATTGGTCAAACTTTCACACATAGCCCTTAATGTCTGAGGAACCCGTGGGTCCCACGGTGCAGACTTCCGCCTGCAAGTCATTGTGCTCTAAATTTCGTTGCTTAGCAACAAAGACTCCAAACATCCTTCGACCTTCCTACACCCGCATCCCTGAACCCACATTTATGTTTATGGTCCAAATGAGCTCAAAATGTGGAACAATGATGAATATTATGATCTTTTAATGATGCATGGATGGATCTAACAATGCGTTTGCAGGATTTGACTAACATTTGCCTTGATTTATGTATGAAAGCACTTACTGCACCTCTTGTGTGTAGGATTCATGGAACCATGCTAAAGGCATAGATTTTGCTATGCTCAAAGGGTGATTGCGACCACCAAAGGAGCTGCTTATCTGAATATTGACGTCAAGGGGTGTTCTACCTAATTGAATAAGCCCGCTTAGGAATCTGTGTCAGGCAATACCAAGTTGAGAAATGCTTTCAAACAAGGAGCAGGAGGGAGCTGTTCTATCTTCCTCCAAATGATCATCATTCATCAGGAGCAACATGTCTACTTTTTAGTAACACAAATCTACAAGAAGATTCATTTGATTAGTTGAAAGGATGTTGCAAACACATCAAGACAGAAGGCAGACTTCAGTAGTTTCCAGCTACAATAGGGAAGGCAACCACTAAAATACAAAACTGCTACAGTGCCAGGGTCACTAAAAGACAAAATAGGCTACAAGACAAAATAGGGAAGAGGACAAAATAGCTTATTTTAAATTGAAAAATATTAGGGGTAGGTGAAACCCTAACTTGTAATGAATCTTGGCCACACAATGTAAATCAATCCTAACCATTCATTCTCCTTTTGTAAAACTATAAATAGGGGCTTGCCCCTCATTTGTAAATGGTTGGAGAACTGGTGTAAAGGGCATTTTGTAGCAATAAAAGGAAGCATTGCATGATTTTATGGATGTTTTCTTTGAGTTTGCTCATCTTGCATGCATGGTTCAACTTCCATGTTAGTTTTAGATTGTAGTTTCTTGAGTGGTTGTGATAATGGTATTTGTTTTTATAGTATTTGATGAATTTTCAGCCCATACTTTTGGCACTTGATGACAAGCTGCTATGTAAAGTTAGCCTAGCCTTCTTTATTCCATTGCTACAACTTAGTTCAATTGTATGTTCATGATGTGCATGTACAATCTGAAAATTAACAGACCTTAGAAGATTGCACTGGTTTTGTGCAGTTGTAGGTTTCTCTTGGTCAAACAAAACTCAGTTTCAAGAAGTTTGTCTACTGTAGCAGCCTCCATTGTTACTATTCATTCATAGCTTAGGATTAGAACTTCTCTTACCCTTTCCTCTTTTGCTATTTCTTTTAGTCCCTTGTTAGAGTAGGATTCCAAACATCAAAATAATGCTAAATCTAATTAACATGGTGAGTTCCAGCTTGCTGTTTTGAGTGGACAGCCACTGTTCAGTCATTTCCAGCACCACAAAAATCCATTTGTAGACCCAACTTCCCATGCTTTGTAAACCATAAAGGCCACCCTGTGATTACCAACAAATCACATCAACCAACTGAACTATTCCAAGCATTGTAACACCCGATAGACCTTGGGGTAGTGATCTGGAACTTGTTTGTAGATTTCTACCTTTCAAGAGAGGTAGCATACTTGTGTGCTGCCTGTGTTGAGAAGGTGCAAAAAAACCCATCAACAAAATTGGCACTAGAAAGAGGGCATGGCTGAGAACAAGGCTGCAAAGCTGAAAGTTGGAAGTTGAAAAACACTTTCAAGTAAAAATTTGAGATAGGGAGATCTCCTCATATGTTGTAAATTTAAAATCAAAAATTTGAAGACAAGGCAACATCTGAACCAAGATGGAGCGGAAAATTCAAATCAACATCATTCAGTTGCAAGAAGATTTAAATAGGAGATTGAAGAAGCCATTACAACACTTTGCATTGGTAGAGATATGCAGGATCCATGGCACTTGTGGACACAACGAATTGGGATGTATGACATTCTTGGGCATAATTGAAATGGTTTTGGAGGGAGAGATTCCCTTTTGGGAAATATACCAACCCTTGGCTCCGCCAGACCCAGAAGAGGAATTGATTAACATGACAGCCAAGGCCTTCAAAGTGTTGTTCCAAGAACACTTGAACATCAAGGAGGGACTAACACTAGAAGAAGTGTTGATGTCTAGTTGGTACAGATTCCATAATACACCACACTCATAATTTACTTGTCCATCATGTGCAAACATCATCACTCAAGTCAAGGGTTGTTTAGGCAAGTCAGAGCAACCAACTCTGAATGAAGAGGGGTCATCCCATGAGGTAGAAGGGTTGTGACGTCAACATCTGGGGGACAACATATTGAAGTTGAACCAAGAAACTCCACCGAAGTATATGCTGGGATAGCCAATATAGATGTTGAAAATCAAGAGGAAGGAGCTGATTTCCTTGGGACAACAAGGAGCTTCGGTGAAAGTTCAGTAAGAAGGGGATTAGAAAGCCTTTCCTCCATCAGTAAAGGGCAATCCTCCACTCAAGAAGAGGAACCATTGGTAGTTAAAGATGAATCAACAAAGTTTGCAGCAACATACGCTATGACAACCAATGTAGATGCTAAAAATCAGAAAGAAGAAGAGGTTGAAAGCTTTGGGGCAAAAAAAAATGATGATGAAAGCATAAGTGAAATAAGATTAGAGGACATTTCCTTCATAAATGATAGTGATCAAGCATCTAAAAATGAAGATTTAGAATGGGGACAACCACAGGTCACGACTGTCTACTATCAAACTTCCTTCCTAAGTAATGATGAGGACCCGCTGGTGGAAAGATATAATGAACTTGTTTCAAGACTCACGAGGGATTGGTTAGAGCTAAGACACCAAGTTGATTTGGAGGTGTTGTTGCTTCCGAGTTGGTGTAGGCTCCATGATTTCCCACACTCAGAGTTCACTTGTGAGCTATGCCAAGAGGTCATCGAGCAAGTTAAAGAACAAGTGGGGCAACCAAGCGCATTGCTTCCTGCAGTTGCTTCAAGGATTGAACTAGAGGACCAAGAGTTGGAACCAAGTGGCAACTTAGTTGAAAGTAGTCCTCAAGAAGGTGTTGGGACAACAACGGAAGAGGAACAACATAGTCCTGAGCCTTCAAACGATGAAGCAGAGCAAATAGGAATGTTGTCCATCAGACATCAAGAGTCTTTCCCTCTTGAAGAGAATTTGTATACGATGGATGATAGGCTTTATGGGGGATTTTTGGAGGTCGACTGCTCGTCATACATTGATCTCCTTGATGGGCCAGTGTTCCTTGTTGATTTCTTCCCACTTGGAATTGTGCCACAAAGGTATAGCGACACTGAAGAAGAGTACATTTCAGAAGAAGGCAGTGATGAGGATATATTACCTAAACCTCCAGACGATGGAACATTAGAGCTCTCGAATTGGGAGAGGAACTCCTTTTCCATCTATAGCGATAGTGAACAAGAGGAAACGAGTAAACATCATGGTGAGATACATGAAATGCAAAGAGAAGAAGAACAAGACAAGGATGTCCTGGAGGCTCTCGTAATGATGATATGCCTTGTCGTCTACAAGATGCAACTAGAACCCCTGTTGCCTTGAGCATTGTTGATCCTCCCACACACTCCGAGAGTTGCAATAGGACAAATTCGTCCATGTCATGTTTTTATAACATGGAACATTATAAAATTAAGATGAACACAAGGGAAGCGAGATGGGACAATAGGCTGCCTTTTGAAGAAAACAATTAGGTGGATGACAAGTTTGTAGATGATCAACAAGATGAGGTCTGTCTCCTCAAAGAACAGCCGATAGAGGTTGCGGATCCCACACAAGGCTTGGAAGGGTTGTTTGTTGTCCCATTCTCCCAGGCTTATGCAAGCCCAAGATCAGGTACAAAGTTCCTTGCATTTTAATTTTTTTCTTCACAACGTGTACTGCCTGATGAATTGGATTGTGGTCTGCAGATTTGTAATGCAAGAGGAATGTTGCATCATCCATTGCGTCCACTCGAGGATGCCCATGCAATGACCGATGATGCAATGCATGTTCCAGAGCGACAAATATAGCTTCCCTCGTACAATGACATCCAGGTTCTATCTTTCCTTACTCCTATGAATACTCACAACTGTGTTTATCATTTTGATTATGGGAATGAGGGGAGGCAAACTTGTTTATGGATTGACCATGGGTTTAATGAATCACCTCAACTATTGATTTTTCCTAGATGTGTTATTGAATTTGAATGTTGCAATGTTGAACTTCTTTTTTCTAAATACAAGGATGAGTTTGCATGGCTTAGAATTGTAACAATTGTCCATCTGCTTGTGCATGCATTACAAATTTCAATAGGTGTCAATGTCAGTTTGTCTTGCCTGAATGTAGTTCTTTGTGAATATCTTTGTACATAGCTCATTTTTGAGTAGTGTAGGCTTTGTGTATATAGTTCCACTTTCTTGTTTTCATTAGGTTAGTTGGTTTGTCATAGGTTAGTTCGCTTTAGAGTAGTTTCCTCGTTGTTGGATTTCGCTTCCTCGCTTTGGTTGATGTAGGCGTTTTGCTTTTCGTTTGCTTCCTCTTGATTCTGCTTTGCTGCTTTGCTCGGGGTCCCTTTGTTTGTTGTCAGGCATGTTTGTGTACACAACAATCATTTCTTATTGCCTGGGGTTGTTCTATGTATTTCTTCGATAAACTTTAATCAAGTTTTTAGAGTAGACGGTGAGGGTCTTCTGTTAGTGCCAAGTGATCTGAGTGTTTGATTCGAAGGGGATAAATTGTTGGTTGGTCTGATTCTGATGTATTCTAAAATATTATATCTCTCACACATTTTAAGAATCTTGAGGTCGTTGTAGGTCCTTTTGCGAAGTCTAGTTAAGTGAAAAATATAAAATTCTTCTTCAGCGCCATTGTGATTCTCAGCCTTGAACGCGAGCTTCGTTGCTTGCGGGTATAAAAGAAAGAATTTAAAAAAAAAGGAAAAAATCAAAGAAAAGAAAGAAAGAAAATATTGAAAATCAAAAGAAAGAAGAAAATTCAACTTTCAGGAGGATATGAACAACTCTACCGGGGCTATGGACGCCCGAACGACAGTAAGAGCAATGTTCGGGATAATCACAATGACAACCTTGTAGGGGCTATAGATGCCTAATTGGCAGCGAGGCAATGTCCCAGATGCTTTTGGAGTTAGAATAAACTACGTAGCTTAACTTGATGAAGCTTAGGTTCCTGTAGCAACTTAAGGGTGGGAATGAACGCAATTGCACACACTTGGATTTTCAATATGTTGAAGATTGGGTTGACTAGTGGTTTTGACCCTTTGGTTGAGTGTTTAGTTTGTTTTCCCTAGCATGAGGATCAAAACCAGATATTATGGGTTTGTGATTCTAGTTTTTCATCAAAATGCTCTGGAGCATTTCCCCAGCAAGTCGCCATTTGTTATTCATGTTTTGCACATACACACCCTGCCGACGGCAGAAACCCCTTCCTGTTGCTCCTAATGGGTCATTTTGCTTTTGCCTTGCTTTGCATGCCCCTGTTCTTGAGCCCGAGTTGGCCACATGCATTAAAATGATCAAACCCCCCTTGGTCAGGTTCACCTGTCTAAGTTTCATCAAATCATTTTCCTTTGCAAAACTTGGCCTACGGGTTTCCCTTCGTTTTTTTGCCCCGACGTCTATTGAGTTTTGCGGACCCGCAATTGCGGGTCGCCTCATGTGGGTTGCTGCTCATGTTTCACTGCTAAGTAGCAATTGACGCCCAACTTTCGCCCGCATGGTGGGCTCCACACTTAGTTTCTTCGTCCGAGCCTTGACCAAGCATCCAAACGAGCGTAGGTTTCTGTATCTCACCTAACCTGGGTTTGCCATACCAAGAAATCAATGCATGCCATTAATGGCAATTGGTCTATAAACGTTGCTCCCTTCCCTTCATTTTCACTTGAGGCGTTCGAATATGAGAAGAGAGGCAAAGTCCCCCCTTTTCACTTTTTGCTTTGCTCCTGCTAACTTGGTCCCTGCTCGCTTGCTTCGCTTTTGCCTACATTTTTTGACTTTGGGGACAAGTTGCCTATGGATTTGGAATGTTTTTGTGATGCCTAAGTGAACTGCCAAGGTTTCGTTGAGTTTTGGGAAGTTGCGGGAATTGCCTTGTGGGTCATCGTCCCTCTGTCGCCGTCCGTGAGAACTTCCTTGTGGGTCGCCATCCCTCCGTCCTTGTCTATGGGAACTTCTTTGCGGGTTGCCTGTGTGGGTTTCTGTGTGTGGATTGTCATTTTAAGGGTGCTGGACCCTCCGACTTCCCCCTTCCAAATCTCTGCATTTCCAAAAAGGGTGCAAATTTCAAGTTTTCATCATCTAGGGCCCATAAAATGAGTGTCTTCACATGCTTAAAGGGGTTTGCATTAAATCTTCCACGTGTTTAGACATTGCGGAAATTTCACTACGAAAGTTCGCTAGCGAAAGTCTATCCGCGAAAGTCCGTTTGAGCAATGCCGTTACAAAAGGGCAGCGGACCCTCCGGCGCTCGCATTCTAAATTTTTGCATTTTTCAAAATGAGTCAAATTTTAAGGAAATAAGTCTTGGCACTCTTTCTACCCCTTTTCCCACGTGCTAAAATTGAAAAATCTCAAATTTATTAAGTTTTGTGAAGTTGCGGGAATTGTCTTGCGAGTCGCCATCCCTCCGTCCCCATCCGCGGGAATTCCTTTGCGGGTCGCCATCCCTCTATCGTCGTCTGCGGGAATTCCTTTATGGGTTGTCGTCCCTCCGTCGCCGTCTGCGGGAATCGCCTTGCAGGCCACCATCCCTCTGTCGTCGTCTGTGGGAATTGCCTTGCGGGTCGTCGTCCCTCCGTTGTCGTCCGCAGGTTTCCATGTGCTCAATGTTGTTTTTAAGGCAATAGACCCTCCAACTTCTGCATTCCAAATTTTCACATTTTTCAAAAATGGCCAAATCATTGAGGAATAGGTCTAGGCACCCTTCTAATGCATCTTCCATGTGCTTAATTTGAAAAAACTCGAAATTGCTAAGATTTGTGGCTTTGCAAACCGCCGTCCCTCCAATGTCGTTCTTGATGGCTAACATACGATGGCGGCCCGGTAGCTCCCTCTTGCATCTCCTAAATTGGTCAAACTTTCACGCGTAGCCCTTAACATCTGAGGAACCCGCGGGTCCCATAGTGCGGACTTCCGCTTGCAAGTCGTCGTGCTCTAAATTTTGTTGCTTAGCGATAGAGACTCCAAACATCCTTCAACCTTCCTACACCCGCACCCCTGAACCCACATTTATGTTTATGGTCCAAATGAGCTCCAAATGTTGAACAATGATGAATATTATGATCTTTTAATAATGCATGGATGGATCTAACAATGCGTTTGTAGGATTTGACTAACATTTGCCTTGATTTATGTATGAAAGCACTTACTGCACCTCTTGTATGCAAGATTCATGGAACCATGCTAAAGGCATAGATTTTGCTGTGCTCAGAGGGTGATTGCGACCACCAAAAGAGCCGCTTATCTGAATATTGACATCAAGGGGAGTTTTACCTAATTGAATAAGCCCGCTTAGGAATATGTGTCAGGTAATACCAAGTTGAGAAATGCTTTCAATCAAGGAGTAGGAGGGAGTTGTTCTATCTTCCTCCAAACGATCATGATTGATCAGGAGTTGTCTTGTAGGATCAAGAGCAACATGTCTGCTTTTCAGTAACACAAATCTACAAAAAGATTCATTTGATTAGTTGAAAGGATGTTGCAAATACATCAGACAAAATACAAACTTCACTAGTTTCCAGCTACAACAGGGAAGGTAGCCACTAAAAGACAAAACTGCTACAATGTCAAGGTCACTAGAAGACAAAATAGGCTACAAGACAAAATAGGGAAGAGGACAAAATAGCCTATTTTAAATTGAGAAATATTGAGGGTAGGTGAAACCCTAACTTGTAATGAATCTTGGCCACACAATGTAAATCAATCCTGGCCTTTCATTCTCCTTTTGGAAAACTATAAATAAGGGTTTGCCCCTCATTTATAAATGGTTGGAGAACTGGTGTAAAGGGCATTTTGCAGCAATAAAAGGAAACATTGTATGATTTTATGGATGTTTTCTTTGAGTTTGCTCATCTTGCATTCATGGTTCAACTTCCATGTTAGTTTTAGATTGTAGTTTCTTGAATGGCTGTAATAATGGTATTTGTTGTTATGGTATTTGATGAATTTCCAACCTATACTTTTGACACTTGTTGATGACAAGTTGTGTAAAGTTAGCCTGGGCTTCTTTATTCCATTGCTACAACTTAGTTCAATTGTATGTTCATGATGTGCATGTACAATCTGAAAATCAACAGACCTTAGAAAATTGCACTAGTTTTGTGCCGCTGTAGGTTTCTCTTGGTCAAACAAAACTCAATTTCAGGAAGTTTGTCTACTGTAGCAGCCTCCATTTTTACTGTTCATTCATAGCTTAGGATTAGAACAACTTCTCTTACCCTTTCCTCTTTTGCTATTTCTTTTAATCCCTTGTTAGAGTAGGATTCCAAGCATCAAAATAATGCTAAATATGATGAACATGGTGAGTTCCAGCTTGCTGTTTTGAGTGGACAACCACTGCTTAATCATTTTCAGCACCTTGAAACTCCATTTGCAGACCCAACTTCCCATGCTTTACAAACCATAAAGGCCACCCTGTGATTACTAGCAAATCAAAACAACCAACTGAACTATTCCAAGCATTATCATGACCTGACACCCGAGAGACCTTGGGGTAGTGATCTTGAACTTGTTTGCAGATTTCTACCTTTCAAGAGAGGTAGCATACTTGTGTGCTGCCTGTGTTGAGTAGGTGCAAAAAAAACCATCAACAAAAGGTATCTATATTGCATATATATATATATATTGGATCTTTTGGAGGAATGAATCATCACAAATTTGGGAGGAAGACTCTTGTTGGCTTCTACAGAGATGAAAACCTCTGTAAGGCAGTGACCAGGTGAGACAACCACCTCACCCTGGCCATTCATGAACAGTTACTTTTCACATATCACACGGCTTTGATATTCTATTCGGTTGACCAAGTTGTATCGACTTTGCCAGCTGAGGAAGGAGGCAGATATCCATTGGAGGTGGCACAAGCTCTAGAGTAAACAGAGGACAAAAGGTCGAGAGATTGTAATTGGTGGTCGAGCCTAGGCTCTAGCCACACCTATCACCATATGTTGTGGCACATGGTTACAACGATTACAATTCTGGGAAAAGCCAGTGTGATACTGTCGTGGACAAGCGGTTTATAGCGGCTCATTCAACAAATTCCATACATGCAGTTCGTGTGAGTCTGTTCATCAATTTGATTGCCAACGATTATCCTCGAGCAAGTGTACTTCGTCTAGTCATGTAATTCCTTTTGAGTTCGATACATCCTTAATACGGGTTGGGCATACATTGATCCGTGTAATTCATTTGTTGAGTCGTGGAATTGATTGAAGCCTTTGTCATATTGTGCTATGCGCTGATATTACTATGAGTTCACTAATACGATTGAGTGCAATTCCATATTGATCTCTGATTGTCGTGTCTATCATTTCCACTGCTGTGTTGAGATTTCTATACGAGTCTGAATATGAATTGTTATTGAGTGTATCCTGTATACACATTTATTTCCATGTATGGCTGCTATTGTCATTAGTTGATGTATGGGACTGTTATAAGCAAATACTATAGATCTGCAAAATTGTTCTATTTATCAATTTTGAATGCACCTAGGACTGTTATCATATGATATGCATTGATTTTTCTTTGGTTCCACTTAGGAGTGGCCGAGGGTATTCATTTTGTGCCTGGTTTATTGAAATCATTTTTTTGTGTACTCTACACATTAAATTTATGTTTGAAATTAAACAATGATCCTCCTGAGTGCAATTTATTGTTGTGGTGAATTCTATTTGTGTTGGGAACTTTACAAAATTAGGGGTTGCGCATGCAAATTAAGGTGTATAACTGTTGTCTATTATTTTGATTGTCCATTTGTTTGATTTAAATGCTTGTTAAAGTATACTTTTGAGAACATCATGTTGGGTTTAAGCTGAGCCCCAAGAGCCGGAGAGCTTACCCACTCTCGTAGTTAGCCTTTAACCTTACTAAATCTGTAGATGAGCCTATCTTTACTTTCATGATGACAAACCCCTATGTTTGTAGGTGAAGAGAAACTCTATGATTTTGGACCTGTTGTTTTAAGACCTAACACAATCGATACAATATGTTGAGCAGATTTTGACATTTTGTAGCTTCAACTAGACTAGACTATCTTCCTCGAATAGTCATAGACTCACAAGACACCACAAGCTGCGAAAATAGAGTTATGAATAATGTATTTTTGAATGCAATTCTGAAATAGTAAGGACTAAAAATTTACTTGCAACATACCTCAAAAATTTGAGCTTTTTTGTAGCTTATGACCCTTAAACTTTCTGAAACAATATAATTGCCTTTACATTCCATCATCACCGCCATCTATTTCTATAACTTCCACATATAAATCTTTGAGCTAAGGCTGCTCCTTTGCCAGCATATCATCATCATCGGCTTCGATAGTCATCTGGAGTTCATGTTTCACAGATCTCAGATGACAAGGGTCAAAAGTTTGTTCTAAGAAAACTTTTGGAAAGAAATGCTGCAAGGAACCGCACTTGATTTTGTTGAAGTGATTTGTAAATGATTATTGATTTTTTTTTCCATGAAAATGTAAAATTATTGAAATCAAACTCTACAAACTTGACGAGAGCCACAATGTTCTGTCACTAATTGTATCAGGCATATTAGCAAACAGACCCTGTGTTTATCATCAATTTGGATAGTGAATAACGCAAATAGAAGAAAGACAACCAAATAAACTCATTTTACCTTGCATTAAGTTTTATGAAAATTAAGTTCTTGAGGAAACTAGAAGGCAATATACTTGGGAAATAGCAGGATACTATTGATTAACAAATTCTTCATAGCAAATGGCAACCCAATAAACTTAACTTGGTGTGCGAAAACTCACTAGAAGAGTGCTTCCCATTCAGCTTACCTTGTGACCATAGCTTGGAATAATGTTTGGAGAGGATGGTGCCTATAATAATAATAATAAGATTTTTAATATTTCAAAAAATTATTTGTACATTTGACCAATTGCTATGAGTAGGCATTACTATAGTTCATCTCATTTATATTGTTAATAATCATAACACAATGGAACCCATGAGGTAGTGAGGTTAAGAGATAATTTTTAATCATTGACGCTAGCGTAACATGAGTTTAACAATGACCCATTTTACATTGAAACCGTAATATTATTCTAGTGTCATTATCTCTATAGATGAGGACTCTTGTTTTTTTGCTATATCCAATTTGTTGGAATATTGTAATATTTATAATTACCTTTTAACAGTACCACTGACAATAAACATTTGAAACAAAGGCTGACAGTGTTGGGTGACACTTGTAGCAAAGGACATTTTGAAAATACTTCTTATTTATATAATATTTATCAATATTATATATGTATATATATATCCAAACACATCCGCCTATATAATTAGAGAAAGACACTTGTAAACACAAATAGAAAGACATGCAATGCACACAACAACAACAAAAAAACAATCATGGATCCACATACATCCAAATTATTCCAACGACATACAAATATGTTTCTGTCTCTAAGGGTAGATGCTCATGCGGTTGCTTAACTTATTTTGACTAGCAGCCATTGTTCAACTTACTTAGAACTGATGTCCCCATGAATTTATAAATTTTCTGCTTATTTTTAAGCAGTCATCTTAAATTTATATTAATGGTATTAATAACTATAGACATGGAAAATGTACCGATTGATCTTATACACCTGATCATGATTCACTTATTTCAATTCTTCTTTAATCATCCCTCTACTAACCATTTTAATCGAATAATCTTTATCTGATTAAAATTCATCATATTTCCTCTTTTAATCAAATAAATCAATCTTTATTTAATTAAATCATATTTCCCCTTCTAATTAGATAAATCAGCTTTATCTAATATTCTCCTCTTAATTAAATATAGCATTCTATTTGATTAAATCATATTATTCTTTAAAAATAAATCAATTTTATTTAATTAATCTCTAAAGTCATTCTATTAAATTAATCTTTGTTTGATTTAGTCTAACATCATCCCTCTTTAATTAAATAAATCAAAAAAATTATTTAATTAAGTCTAAACCACATTCCTCTCAACTTTGATTTAGATCAATCCAAACATATAAATCAAGTTGTCACATCAACTAATCTCCTTTTAAATTAGTCAAATCATGATTAATCTTAATCTCAACCCATCACATCCTCTAGCTTTTGCAACTTGCACAAGAAAATCATTTAATTGATTTATTAAATCTTCTAATTTCTCTCAACATGGCATCAAAAGGGAATATTCCTCCAAATTTGAAAATCCCTCCAAAGGGATTTGTCCCTCCAACAAGACATTCAATACCTCTTACATGTCTTTGTGCATTGAGCCAAATGGAATTTAATTCATTTCTTTCTCCCTCCAACATGTCATTTCATAAATTTGAAATTCCACCTAATATCATTTTTTGGCACATTCATCAAAATGTGCTCAACCTTCATCCTCTCACATCTTGACAAGTGGCATTTGGCCATTGGTTGATGATTAATCCCACATTCATCCCTTTTACCTCATTCTCCATCACTCTCATCTATAAATAAGAGACTTTCATTTGTATTTTGCATCCACAACTTCATGCAAAGACATTATCTTCAGATTTTAAATTTGCTCATCCATTTTCATCAATCTTTAGAGTTTTATAGCTAAGTTATGTAGGAATTTCTCCAAGGATTATCAAATCTTCATCAAGGCATCATTCAAGCTTACAAGGGATTGGGAAAGGGCCATTTTCCACATCAAAATGACACCAATTCCCCCATAGGATTAAGAGTTTGCTTGAATTAGATAGGATTTGAAAGCTTTTTATTGTGTTCTTCATTCTATTTCCTATTTTGTGCATTTCAAATGTATTCTATGGGGAATCTTGATTTAACTTGTATAATGATCCAATTGTGTGATTGTTTGTTGTGTTTGTGCAGGTACCAAATCACCATTCACATTTTGGCACTAGAAGGAGGACGAATCTAAAGATTTTAACACGTTTTTTTCAAAAAAATTGTCATTTTTTTGAACTTTTTTGTGCCTACAAGAAACTATGCTACTATTAGTCCAGTGTCGCCATACAGCGACGCTACCAGTCCAACGGCGCCATAAAGAGACGCTACAAACTCCAAACTCTGTCGCTGAAGTCTTCCTGCCTAGAAATTTGAATCTCTAACTGTGACGCTGGACTCATTTCCCAAACGACCGGTCAACTAAACTCCAAACTACGTCGCTTGCCAAAACAACGCCGCATTCGCGCTCGATGGTTCTGCTATAGAGCATTGCTGTCAATCCTAGCGATGCCATATAGCACCGCTGACTTCTTCAAACTGTGACATATATGCGGTTTGCACTGCTAGGGTGGGGTAAAAGATTAAATTTCAAGTTATTTTGACATGTGCTTTTTTTCCTTTGATCATTTTGAACTATTAACCTGTTTTTTGCCTCTATGTTCCTTGGACTAATCAGTTTTGTAGGTGGATTCAAGGAAGGAGCAAGGAGAAGTTTGAATTATGACATCATTTCTTTATTGTATCAAGTGTTTTTAAACACTTTTTGAAACAATTATAATTCCAAGTCTAAGGATTTTGTTTCTTCAAGTCTTTAGGACTCACTAAATTTTCATTTGGGTCTAAAAAGAACAACACAAAAGGATTAAAAAGAACCTTAGGCAACTTATTAGATTTTGTTTAAGGTTTAACAATTGAACAAACAACTTTCATATTTCCTTTTAGTGCTTTAAAAGAATCCAATTCTTGCTTTGAACGGTTAAAATGAACATGTGCCTCTATGTTTTGTAATCACTTATCCAAAGTATTATCATCTAAAAGATGTATGCACTTCTCTCGCGCCTCACGACGATTTTGAGAACCAAAAAGGATTTTTGTGATATTAAGTTGTGTAAGTGATTACCTTCACACTTCAAATTGGATTCTTAAAATTGGACAAAACTTGCGAGTGTGAGTGGAATATATCGTGTGTGTTCTCTCTTTCTTTCTAAAAAAAGATTGATCGAACTACATATGTGTTTTCTCACTTTTGTTTATTCTTAGAGGGTCTTCCTTGTGGAAAAAAGTAATCATCCAAGGGAACGAACCAACCGAGAACACGCTAAAGCCAAGCGATTTCCAACCGGTATATAAGTGAGGGTACTTGAGGAAAGTTCAAGTATCACGAGGATTGTTCTGACAAGAAGGGAAACAATGGTCTCTTGCCGCATGGATGATCCCCCACGAACGAAATGCCTATATTAAAACCCCTTGTTTAGAAGACCCAAATCCTTAATCTATTTGTTGATGCAAGAACGGTCATTCTGAAGCTGCCCCACATTTTTATGACTCTTGGTAGAGATGAGAAGTATGCCATGGGAGTTTCAAGGGTATTGATGTTTGGCTGACTCGAGAATTGTGTGCTGTGGAGGGGAGTTAGTGTGGTCAAGCATCTAATCATCCACTAAGAGTAGGTGTAGCTAGAGAAATCCAAGTGGGGATTCAACAAATATTGTCTTTTCATCCATAGGGTTGTGCATGTTCTTGGAATCAAAACACTTTGCTTGGATCTAAAACATTGGAAAGCAAACACTCAACATGAACATCAAATTTCAAACCCTTTAGGAAGCAAATATCTTTGACGAAATTCAAGTGTTATTGCTTGTCCTAGGGATCCTATCCTTAGAGGCTTCTAAGCATTTGAATTTACATCACAATTTTCTTTTACTAAAGTCAACAATAGGAAACTTTTGCCTTGATTTCCACATGGACTTTGTGGGATGAGAAGAAGTTAGGACATTAGACATTTAGTTTGAAAATCTAATCAAGAGTGTTTTTGGTAAAAAGAATTCATTAAGCAAAGCTAAGAAACAATTGGACCCCACACATGTGTTCTTCCAATTGATTTCCCAAAAAATCAAGATCCGAAAACCAAAGTCCAAAGGTCTTAGTAAAAAAGCTCACAAGAAACATTTGTCTATGCTTTATGAGTTTAGAGAAATATTGGCATTCAACTTTTACAAACGTGCATCAAAGAACAATCCAAATTTGTATTCGTTTTACTATTGTCAAAATCCAAGTCTCTTTCAAAGGTTTGAGTATCTCACATAGGAAGTATTACATGTTCTTCAACACTGAGGTCTTGTAAACAAGTCTTTTTAGGTTCATCTTAGGATCAAAACCAATCACTTTCATCCATCCCTCAAACATCAAATAAAAAATCACCTCACCAACAACTCTTGGAAATCTTGAAAAAATCATTCATGATAAACTTTGGGCAAATCCTCTTGAAATCAAAAATTAAAACAAATCCAAAATCATCTTGTTTGATTAGATGTGTGTAGATGCATCCTTCTCCACATATTTATTCAAATTATCAATCCTTGTGAACAAGTCTATCCCTTGATAACATCCAACATCTTGGGATTTATGAGTTCATTATCCAAAATCTGAAATCAAATTGAAACCAAAATCATCTTGTTTGGTTAGGTGTGTATAGATGAATCCTTCTTTACACACTTAGTCAAATTAGCATCTTGTGTACAAGTTTACTCTAGGACAACATCCAACCTCTTAGAGTTTATGAGTTCACTAATCAAATCAAATCAATCCAAAATCAACCATCAAACATCAAAAATCCAAAGTCCCAAAGTCTAGTATCCCTTTCAAGTTTTCTCAAGAGTTCAAAACATTCACATCATCCATCTTTCATTTATCCCATCATCACACTTTGATCCTAAATCATCCTAAAATTTTCTCTTTTGTGCCTAAAGTTAGATCAATCTAAAGAATTAGAGGTTCATCTCACACATTCTTGAAAATTGATCCCTATTTTATGGTGCAAACTAGATCGCAACACAAGAAGAACATGAAAGTCAACAAAAAAACATCAACTTCGAGTGACTTGAGCCAAACTACTCCCGAAATGAATCTCGTTGGATCAAGCAATCCCCTACCTAATCTTCCTCTATCATCACAAAATCCTTAAGAGGAAGGTCGAGTGGAAGATGTTACCAATAATGTCTTAGGAATGTCACAAGATGAAATCATTGAAATGGTTCAAAATCCTGAAACTCACATAATTGTCAATACCATGATGAGGCTCAATCCCTCCCAATACATGCTTGAATTAGCAAAAGAAGGGGATAAACTCCCTTCCAACTATGATGTGAGCACTCTTGTGGAGAAAACTCTTGGGATTATGCCCCCGATCTCATCCACACCTCCATTTCAAAGCATCACTCAATCCATCCCCCAAATCACATCATCCATTGCTCCAACTCAACCAATTGTCAATGAGGGGAGCTCATTGCTTCATGCACTACAAACACACCCCCTTTTGAACAACCGAGATTTGGACGAAAACATTATCTTGGGTCAATTCGTCCCATTAAATCCGCTACACCCATATGTCCTGCTCACATTTCATGATTCTAATGACCCATCATCATCTTTTCAAGCAACACCTCTCCACACACAAACCTCTCTCCTTATGACCTCACAAGGAGAAGGTGGATTATTTGGACAAGGGGGAATCTTTGACCCCTCCTCATCATCATTTCCTCAAGGGAGCACACCACCCCTCTTCCCACCATTCCCACCTTTTCCATTAACATCCACACCCCCTCTTGGTTTATGCCTCCCCCCTTTACCACTCATCAATCAAGCCAATCCAAACAACCCCCCAACCATAAATCAAAACATCATGACCAACTTTCCATTGATATCACAACAAAAGATGGCAATGATCCCAACAACACAAGCAATCATCACAACATCTCAAAACATGGTCTCCCAAGGGCCTATAATATCAATCGCACCATCCACTATACAAGTTCCTATCATCAATATGACGATGCCCCTCATCACAACAATAAACACCATTCTAAATCCACCACCACCACCTCCAAAGACAAACATGACAAACCAATATAGCATCATGTTGTAATCCACTCAACAAGCTACCTATCAAAAGGAACTTCAACAGATTTAGAACCAACAAGCTGCACAATTAGTTGCTCAACAAGCACAAGTGAAATTAGCTACATGCAACAGGCACAACAAGCACAATAGGATGCCCAAGCTCAAGCTTTGTTGCAACAACAAGCTTCCCAAGCCGCCCAAGCTGCACAAGCCGCAAAGGTTGCGCAAGCAGCTCAAGCAGCCCAACAAGCACAGGCTCAAGCTCAAGCTCAGCAAGCGCAAGTGCAAGCACAAGCTCAATACCAGGCACAACTACAAGTAACTCAACAAAAAGCATATCAGCAAGCCCTGCAAGAGTACCAAGCACAACAAGAAGCTGCCCAATTACTAGCCCAACAACAACAAGACCAACAACAAGTGTTGTTGGCGCAATAGCAAATGCAGGCATATCAACAAGCCTTGATCATGCAACAGAGCTTGCAAAAAATTCCCACCAACACATCCAACACTCCACCCATCACTCAAACACCTCGAATTTCTTCAAAACACATTCACTCCACCCCTTGATCTGCAAGACGATGTGACAACACAAATCAAATTGCTCTCACAACAAGTGCTCAATCTCCAATCAAGGAAAATAACAAAGACACCAAGCAACTTGTGCCCCTATCCGTTCAACAGAACCCTTGCAATGGTGTCATTCCCAAATGGGTTTGAAATCCCTAAATTCGACAAGTATCGTGGGATGAGAAACCTTAAGGATCACATCAAGGAATTCCAGGTACATTGCATGGAGGTCGCATATGACGATACCTATCTGATGCGACTATTCCCTAGAAGTTTGGTTGGTCCTACCATGGAGTGGTTCTCTCGCCTTCCTCCTGGCATAAAAAAGTTCCAAGAAATCGTAGATGCATTCCTGAAAAATTACAGATTCAACATGGGTGTGGATGTTAGTCTTGAGGAACTATCTGCTCTTAAACAAGGTAAGGGGGAATCATTCGCTTCCTTCTTACAAAGATGGCGATCTAAGTTCAACAGGAGCAAGTGGACCATGCCAGAGGAACACGTTTGCACTATCATTTCCAATCCTTAGAAAACCTTAGCATTCCATCTTAAAATGCAGTGCATCACCACCTATGACTATTTGATCCCCAAGGTGCTCAACATTGAACGAGCCCTTATTGCACAAGGGGGGGCACCCACATATCCAAAACCTCAAGACAACTTCCCTTCTACCACCTACAATGAGAAGCCTCATACATGGGCGAGAAACAAAAAATTCACCAATAATGGTGTGGTGGATGCCAAGGTCATAATTAGTGCTCTAAAACAAAACACCCAAATATACTAGCAACCGCAAAACCACAATCAAAACAACATGCAAACCAATGCGGTATCACAACAACCACCCACCAATCAAGTCAACAATCTGAATAATCAAGGGGGAACACCCCTGCAAAACAAATATCCCCCCAAGCGGAAGTACACAACCCTTGGGGAATCAATTGAATCCATCATGAAGAAGCTGGTAAACGAGAATCTCATCAAAATATCCATGTATAAGAATTATCAAGAGCCCCAAGTGAAACCACCGTGGTACAATGAGAATCACCTTTGCGATTTTCATAAAATCAAGGGGCACACAACAACTAGTTGCATGAGGTTGAAAAATCTGATCCAGGACCTCATCGATGACAAGATCATAAACATCCAACAACCCGCAAGAAATCAAGACATAAAAATATACACAACTCCGATGCCGAATCATAACAAAGGGAACAACAATGGAAAGCAAAATCATGCCAATGTAAACCATGTGTACGATCATGTTGTCGCATCCCTAGATGAATGAGTCACTGTCATTAATATCAAGGGAGCCAAAGCTAATTGTGGAGTCACCAAACGCAATGAAAATATCACCATTGCTGGGTCATCACAGCCACCTAGGGCATCCACCTCAAATCCAAAATCCGTTCCTAATGGTTACAATGTCTTAGACCAGCTGAAAAGAACTCCCCCTCAGATCTCCATCATGGAGTTGCTGAATATTTTTGCCTGCCCATAAAAAGATCCTTGAGGAGGCGTTGGCTTCATCTACCGTCTTCGCCAATCTTGATGCTGACCAGTTCCAAGCTATGGTCAAAAACATTATCACCCTGAATCTCCTCACATTTTTTGATCAGGACTTGCCCACTCAACCATCTCACAATCGTGCAATCCACCTTGAAGTCCTGGTTCATAAAAACAAAGTCAAAAGGGTCTTGGTGGATGGGGGTGCAGGTTTAAACATCTATTATCTCAACATCATAAAGAATCTGGGATTCTCTGAGGACTCCATTGAAAAAGGAAATGGCATCATAATCAAAGCTTATGATGATCAGGAAAGAGTGTCTCAAGGCACTATCCAACTCCCTATTCAAGTAGGGCCAGCCATTATGGAAACTACCTGCCAGGTCCTTGACCTTGATTTGCCTTATAACATTCTCCTAGGGCGTATGTGGATCCATGGGATGCAAGCAGTTGTATCTACCTTCCACCAATGTGTCAAATCCACATATCAGAATCAAGAGGCCACAATCTATGGTGATCCAGAGCCCTTCGCCTACTGCAAGAGTTTGGAAGCAAAATACTATAAAATCTGCCAAGTTTCGAAGAACGATGAAGGCCCCACAACCCCATATATAGACCCAACTACTTTGGCCTCCACTTCTAAGACAAAGACACCCACCATCCCTGATATATCTGAAATCAAAGTCATCATCCAAGACAACGGGTGTGGGGATTACAAAATGAAGAAAAATTCCTTTGTGATAGGAGAGTTACCCCAATCTCCTAGGTCTCATGGACAACCCCAACCAGTTGGAACATCATCTCAAACCTTCAAAGCAGACCCTTCTAGATTCAGATGTTGGGGAGACCTAAGTCGAGAGGTGGTAGATGAGAGAGACATATTAAGCTTATTATACCAAGATGAAAGGTCTGTGCCTGATCTTCCTATGGATGAAAGTAGCAAAGGACTACAAATGATGCTTGGTATGGGCTACGATAGAAACAAGAAACTTGAAAAAAATGACAATGGTATTCTAGTACCTATCATTTCAGAGAGGCATATGAGAAATCTTGGTCTCGGATGTACCCCTTCGAGTGTGACCATATGTGGCAGAAGTCCCCTGATTAGAATAGTCAATACTTCCCCTCAGCTATCAGTAGCCGCCCTTCGGTTACCCGTAGCTATAGGTTGAGTCATAGACAACTTTACATTTGACATAACCGACATCTGTAGTAGTAGTGATGAGGAGGATGCCATAACCGACTTACCCATGGTTTACAAGGATTCCACCCTTCTCGTGATTAGTACCCTATATTTTGAGTCAACCAATCAAACCCATGAGATAAATTTAGTCTATCCCCAACTCATCGATTACGACCAACGAGGACCACCGGTTCTAGACACATTCAAAAACGATGAGGCGCTCTCAAAATTCATGGGATTATGGGATACTATACCATGTGGAGATCACAAAGTTGGATTTGAAATCATACTGGACACACATGCCTATTACGGGGAAACGATTGAATCCTTTAGTCACAAAAGTGAAAACTTGAGAATAATCTCTAGGTCTTTGAGTGAAAACCACATTGTGCAACTCTCTAACTCAAAAATAGTAAAAATAAAGGACATATCTGACGGTGAAAACCTCTCTTAGGCACCAGAGGATGAAGGATTCAATCTTCCTCTTAGTGCCATTCATCAAGCGAAGTCAGTGGCTCTAGCAGAAATGTGCAATTTGGTCAAGTTGGGAATAGAGGAACTACCACACATAGCATTCTATGCAGAGTCTCTTTTAATAGAAGAATGAGAACTCCTGGTTGCATTCCTAAGAGAAAGGAAAGTAAACTTTACATGGACCGATGTTGACCTGCCTAGACTTCATCCAGAGGTTGTGGTTCACCACCTAGCAATATATATTGAAGCAAAACTTGTGAGACAAAAGCTAAGAAAAATGCATCCCCAGATAGCATTGTTGGTCAAAATGAATTACAAAAGCTCTTAGATGCAGGATTCATACAGCCGATAGATTATTCAGAGTGGGTCTCCAATCTTGTACCTATCTCAAAGACCACTAGGGGCATCCATATCTACACGAATTTCAGAGATTTGAACAAAGCATGTCCCAAGGATGACTTTCCACTCCCAAACATCGATATGATTGTGGATATGACAACAAGACATGAGATGCTATTGCTAATGGATGGATTCTCAGGATATATCCAGATCATGATAGCTAAAGAAGACCAACACAAGACTTCCTTCACTTGTCCATGGGGGACATATTGTTGGAATATGATGCCGTTTGGGCTGAAGAATGCAGGAACAACCTATCAGAGGGCCATGACACTAATTTTTCACGATATGATCCATAAGACTATGGAGGATTACGTGGATGATATATTGGCCAAATCAAAGAAACATTGAGATCACATAGCGGCATTGAGTTCCATCTTTGACAAACTTGAAAAGTACAAGGCCCACTTAAATCCAAAAAAGTGTGTCTTTGGGGTACAATCAGGAAAGCTCCTAGAATACATTGTATCCATGAGAGAAATTGAGGTAGATCCAACCAAGGTTAAGGCAATCCTTGAAATGGAGGCACCAAAAAAATTAAAACAATTAAGAGGCATACAAGGAAGACTCCAGTCCATCCGTAGATTCATAACACAACTAGCAGACAAGCAAATCCCATATTCCCATATACTCCACAAGGGGGTATCATACAGATGGGATGACAAATGTGACCAGGCCTTCAACAAGATCAAGGAGTACTTACTCACACCGCTAGTTCTTATGTTGTCGATTCTGAGGAAACCCTTGATCTTATACATATCAGCAATAGTAGGAGCTCTTGGTGATCTCCTAGCACAACATGATGAAACTGGGAAAGAGAGAGCCATATATTACATTAGCAGAACAATGGTGGGGCATGAGTTAAACTACACACCCATTGAAAAAGCTTGCCTAGCAATCGTCTTTGCAGCTCAAAAGTTCATACATTACATGCTAGCACACCAGATCAAACTCATTGCAAAGATAGACCCTCTCAAATACCTACTGTCCAAAGCAACGCTCGCAGGGTAGATGGCTAAATGGGT
This sequence comes from Sequoia sempervirens, assembly GCA_007258455.2. NCBI lineage: Eukaryota > Viridiplantae > Streptophyta > Pinopsida > Cupressales > Cupressaceae > Sequoia > Sequoia sempervirens. Next base: position 14,806,343 of record VDFB02072274.1, on the reverse strand, counting down.
TATGATCCTCACAGAGCATGATATCGAGTATGTGGAACACAAGGCTATTAAAGGACAAACAATCGCAGATCAACTGGCAGAAGCACCCATATATGCAGAAAATTCACTTGTATCAGAGTTCCCCGATGAATCAATCTTCAACCTAAGTGTAGTAGATCACTAGAAAATGTACTTTGACGGATCCTACATGCAACACGGGTCAGGAGCAGGGATCTTCTTCATCACCCCGCAAGGGGATTGTATACCTAAATTATACAAGTTGTCATTTCCATGCACAAATAACATCGCAAAATATGAGGCTCTTGTCATAGGGCTGAGAATTGCAATGCAATGGCAGATAATGGCCCTCAAGGTATATAGAGACTCACAACTCATAATCAACCAGGTAAATGACGAGTACCAAACAAAGGACGATAAGTTGACTTCCTATAAGAAGCTGGTGGAAAATATCAAGGAGTTCTTCATTGATATCACATTTGAGCAACTACCAAGAGAAAATAACAGAGTGACAGACACCATGTCAACAATTGGATCACTCCTAGAGATCCCGCGCAATGTCCCAAAACAAGAATTCCTCGTAGAGTAGGGTATGTGCAGGATCATGATGGACCAAAAAGTGGCGATATGATGGGTATGTGGCTGATGACCTTTTTTTTTTTATCTAAAATTGATGAAACGAAAAGGTTTTTTAAAAGAGATTCTTATATTTTCACCAATATAAATTATGCTTTACTTTGAATTTAATAAATAATTATTATTCATTTTCTATTTGAATTATGACTAAAGTCTTGATTGATAGGCTGATTGAAAAACATCTATAGCTTTCAAACTATATCAAATATTTTGAATCCAAAACATGTGTCACATTCTATGCTTCACATACTAGGATTAAAAAAGAAAATTAAAATTTCATGAAGTTTTGACCAAGTTAAGGTGAATTGAGACATATATGAGTTTTTATATTTTTTAAAATTTGTAATAAAAAATTCATAATTAATTATTTACTTGGAAAAAAATTACAAAAAAATATGCATCACATTGGGACATGAGTCCTCTACTTATATCTAAAATCTTATAAAAAAATTTATCCTTTTATTGTGGTTAGGGTGATTAGATGGACACCTATTTCTTATAATTTCTCTGAAATTTAAGTACTACTGCATTGAAATTTTAAATTTTCACCAAATAGATTTTATTTTTTAAAAATAAACCTAGTAGTTTAGAAACTACATTCATTTTTCTACAAATTCTATTCTTACATATTTTTGAAATAATATAGATAATTTATTCAAATTTTTACGTCAAGTTGCCTAACTTTGATTTTTCTGAATTTTTTGCCACTTAAGGGCCTGTTTTTTCCATGATGATCCTGCACATACCTAGTAGCTTCTCATACCAGCATTTAAGGTACCAAAGTCTGAATTTGTGTGTGAAATCGTTGGTCTCGATGATCGTTGGTATTATGATATATACACTTACCTAAGAATAGGAATCTTCCCTATAGACATAACCTCGAACCTCAAAAGAGCCTTTGTAAAAAGGTTGAATCCCGTTTTGTCATCCTAGGAGATACGAAGTTACCATAGAAGCATTGAAGGAACCCTGTTATGTTGCCTAAATGCTGACGAAGCCTTGACTGCTTTAACTAAGGTACACAACGACATTTGTGGTTCACATTCGAGCTGTATGACCTTGACTAAGAAATTGCTGAGGACAAGGTACTATTGGCCTACCATGGAAAGAGAAGCACATGACTATTTCAAAAGGTGTCTACAATGTCAGCAGCACGGGGATCTCATCCATGCACCAATTCAAGAGCTCCACCCAATTATTACACCTTGGCCCTTTTTGCAGTGGGGGTTTGATCTTGTTGGAAAAATTACCCCCACCTCATCTAGTGGACATAAGTTCTTCATCACCGCCACTAAATATTTCATGAAGTGGGTGGAAGCCATCCCCATGACCTACATTACTGGAAAGCAGATATCCAAGTTCATCCTGAACTACTTAATATGCCACTACGGTGTTCCTCAAGCCATTATCTCAGATAATGGGACACCTTTCAAGAATCAGGATGTTCATGACCTATGCTAGAAATTCAAAATATAACATCGCTTTTCCACTCCGTATTATCCCCAAGGCAATGGCCAAGCAGAAGCTACCAACAAGACCATCTTGAAAATCCTCAAGAAGATAGTCAATGACGTTGGTCGTGACTAGCATTTGTAGCTAAATCCCACCTTATGGGCCTATAGAACAAGCATCCGCACACCAACAGGTTCCACCCCATTCTCCTTGGTCTACGGATCAGAAGCCATACTCCCCTTGGAGATCGAGTTCCCGTCCCTAAGAATATCACTGCAGAATCTCATCACAAATGAAGAGTACCGGGTGTCACGACTGAATGAGCTATAATTACTGGATGAGACGGGTATTAATTCCTTAAACCATTTACAAGTCTACCAAAACTGACTCAAGTGGAGCTACAACAAGAAGATCAGGAGCCGAGTCTTCCGAGTCGGAGAGCTTGTGCTAAAGGAAAATCAGAAAAATATCCCCAATCCAGACAACAAGGGCAAGTTTGAACCCAATTGGTTGGGACCTTTCATCATCACAACAAGCTACAAATCAGGGACATATCAGTTATCAACACCAGGAGGCAAGCCTCTGTAAGAGCCTATGAACAACTCCCATCTTAAAATTTTTTATGACTAATCTTTCAGGGTATAAAACCAAAAATACCAAAAAAATGAGAAAATGTCTTAAAAAATGATCACCCTGATGAAAACCTAGCAAACAAGCGTCTTGGTGACAACAAAAAAAATAAAAAAAACATAAAAATCCAAAAAAAAAATCAGAAAAAGGATTCAAAAACAATAAACAGAAAAATCGTCCTCTAGTGAAAACCACTTCGGTGGCACTTTGGGCAAGTACCTTGGTGAAAACCTGGCAAACATGCGCCTTATGTAAATAAGCATGTTCCATCCACCAGGATCTCCACGACTTGTTCTTCATCATCCATACATCACGCTTCCATCATCCATCGCATCCCATATCTCCATCCATCATCCATCTACATCCGCATCATAGCTGCTAGTTGCTCATGGGTTCATGTCATGATCCCTCCTAGTACTACTTGGCCCATTCTCAAGGTCAGTTTGTCCTGCCCGTATCAGAGTAGTCTATTGCATCACGCCGGGGGCATGTTCTCATTAGATCAGATTCATGTATATTCTTAAAGTCTTCCCAAAATCAGAAAATCCAAAAACATTAGAAAATCAAAAAATCCAAGAACATCATAAAATCAAAAATTCCAAAAAACATTCAAAACATATCAAAATCCAAAAACAGGTCAAAAAGTCAGTCAAAAAAGTCAAAAAAAAATTTGTCTTGTCGAACTACGGGTCTCTGAGCTCTGAATGTAGGCAAGGTTGATCTTTGATCTTCCCCCGAGACACTTAGGTCAATCCTTTAGGAGTCTGTCATAATAAGCTGGCAATCCATTTGTTCATATCTCATCAATAATCGAGTCTATATCAATCAAACTACGTGGTCTCTGCGTGTATAACATAGGGAAGACTAATCTTTGATAAGCCCCCGAGGCCCCCAGGATAGGTCTTTAGGTTAGTCTCTTGGTCAAAATCTCAAAAAACACAAAAAAATTAAAAATTTTGAAAATCAAAACATTTGCAAAACACCTTGAAAATACCAAAAATAGCCTCAAAACATTTCAAAACTCCAAAAACATCCAAATATTTCAAAAAATCCATCTAATGTACATGGGGGAAAAATATGGATGACAGAGACCCTCTTGGCTCTGTTGACACTGCTCTAAACACATAATGGCCTTTTTATTTACTTTGTAATTTTGGACTTTCAGGCTTGGCCCATGTGATCTGTTTGTTTTTCTAGGTGCTGCCCATATGACTCTCGGGGTGTGCCTTTTTACCACCCATCCTTTTTTTGTGAATATGTATCTTTATCTTTAAATTTATATAGATAACTGCCTATTCATCAAAAAAAAAATCTCAAAAAACCCCAAAACATTTGAAAATTTGAAAATCAAAACATTTGTAAAATCTCAAAAATACCAAAAACAACCTCAAAATATTTCAAAACATCAAAAACATTCAAAAAAACCCAAAAAATCCATGCATCTACATCTCGCTTTCACCCGAAATAAACATCACTCATAATAAATAAATCATCATCCTCAATCTTTGGTGAAACAATCATAAACAAGTCTAGCAGGTCAAAAGTGAAAGCTTAAGTGTCAAGGCCTCAAGTCTAGGTCAATAAGTAAACAAGTTGGTCAACTCTTGGTATCAATAGCTAATCATCCAATCAATCCCAAATCAATCATCTGATAACATCATGTCCTAGGATGAATCCTTCCTACAATGGACATCAACATTAGGCAGCACTGTAGTTTAGTCTTGGCTAGCGGTATGAAGAACATTAGCTTGTTTGTTTTCTTTATCTTTGTCTTTTGACTTATCTTTTTTACGCTCATTTCAATGACCTCTCGATGATGTCCCAAACGAAGGGATTTAGACAGAAAGGAATGGGGCAACGATCATTATCTTTTATCTGTTGTGCTTGTTGGATATTCTTGTAATATAAATTTGTTCATGCGTGCTTTGTTTAGTTTTTAGGGAGGGTGTTTTAGGTTTCTTGTTGACCACATAGGAAGGCTTGCCTTTCTATGTTTTGGTCTGAGATGTTTGGAATACCTGAACTGCATTCTAAATAAGGTTCCACATGCCAGGTGTGAACATGAGTACTCCTATCTGATTTTTGAGTCAAAGTCCATCACACTAGGTGCAACGCCATCCTGGTTCTTTATACCTTGATGCATCATGCCTATGTGTATTATCAAACATAAGGTAAATGGCCCTTTAAAATCTCAATTCCTGGTAAGAAATTCATCATCATCGTCATCATCTTATGACTTGTTGGATCCTCTTCTTTCTTCTTTTCACACTAACATGGTACCATGACAGTTAACCAAAATCATCACTAATGCATCCATAAACTATCAACATAATGCATATCATATCATATCATATAGGAAACATTGATCATCTCGCATGAATTGTATTTCATCATTAATATAGATTGGTTATTCTAAGCATCTTATAAACCATACATTTGCATCCATTACATACACATAAAAGCACCATAACATAAGCATCATCATATCATATCATGTGCATCCTCATATAGGCATCACATCATATCATGTGCATCCTCATATAGGCATCGCATTAAATCATGTGCATCGTCATGTCATCCATAAATGCATCACCATATCATACATTGAAAAGATATTGAAAAAGAAAAAGATTACATCTCATACATTTTATCATCATCATCATCCATTAGGTGCATAATATAGATCTGTTAGTCTAATCATTTGCATATCATAACATCTGCACCATCCAAACATCATCATAAAAGTGCATAGAAAAGATACTAAAGAGGAAACGCATCCATAAATCACTACATCACATCATAAACATCATAGCATCATACATCACATTGTATCACATAAAGATAGAACCATTGCATCACATATAGACCATCGCATATAGAAAGTAAGAACATCCATCATAATGCATAAATAAAGATAAGACACATCATACATTGGATCGAATCATCTCATATATATCATCAAAATAATAATACACTGTCATGGTACAAAATCTGGATCAAATATCTGTGTACATCAATCAGTATAATACAATCGCCCATGGGGCTATCAAAAATGAGCCTGTGGATCTCAAAAAGAATAATATAGGCTAGCCCTGCTGGCTGCTCCCCTCGCCACACTCGGCCTCTCCCCATGACCCTCTGAAGGCCTGTATCATGTCTGTTGTGAATAATATAGGACCCATGTTGCCCGAGGCACAGCCTGATGGTAATGCACATGATAATACTCCCCCTCTCGGACAACCTCTCGGTATGCTCGCATAGATACTGTGCTTTGGGAGGAGGATGTAGCCATACTCTGTAGCTATTGTCTCTAACCCATCTCCTATGCTACCTGTAGCTCAACAACCTGCCGCTACTGAATAGTTTGGTCTCTCTTTGATGTTAAGGTCAAGACCTGTTGTCTCACCTGATATCTCTCTGTGGTCAGCGCCTATACCTGTGCCTGTAATTGTAATATCTGACCATCCCTAGGGTCTGGCTGTGGTGGTGGTTGGTTCTAGTGACCATCTCTCAGTGGGGTCCTCTACCTGTCTTGGTCCTAGTGACCATCCCTAGGCTGATCCTAGACATCCCTCTGGTCCCTGTGCTGCTCGGGTTGTTGCTCTGGCTATCGTGGAGGTGTGTCACCTCCTCCTCTACCTCTGCCTCTGCCACCATCGTCGTCTCCATCTCCATCACCATCTCCCCTACCTGCTCAGCCCCACCCCCACCCTACACCTTGGCCTCTGGGTCTCCTCTGCGGTATCTATGCAACTGGAATCGTCAATCTGATTGGTGAATGGAACCAATCTCTGTATGCTTAGGTCGTCCCTAGGTCTATTGGTCCTTGATCATAAGGCCATGGTTTGGCCACTAATTGCCTAAAACTCTAAACTACCCTGTCTACTAGGATGGTACGATCCCATGTCGGCTCCCTCATAGTACGCGCGAAGATGGCCATGTACTAGTCATCAGGATGATCTTGTGTATCTCCAAACTGTCGCACTACCCTGTCAAGAAGATATCTCTTGATCATCATGTGCCCACGACCCTGCATTAAATGGTCCTGCCTAGGGTAGAATAATTGTTTTGCATCATCATACTAGGTCGACAATCCAAGGTAAGGTCTCCATGTGAAAACTGTTATCTCATTGATGACCCTCTGCAAGTGTCGGATGCCTGCTACCCCTGTGTGCGTAAAGGTAAGAGAACCCCTGTATCTCTAAATGATTGGGTCATTTGGCTCCATTTCGATAGGTATGACTCGAGGGTAGAGCACTGCAATGTGCTCCTAGGCTCAAATGTGCAACAATGTAACCCCTGATTTGATAGCCCTACTATCACAGTATGCGAACTCATGAAGATCATGGTAGAGAGAGGCCAACATCACTGGCCCCCAGACAAAGTACTCTCTCCATCAGAGCATCTACTCCTAGGCGAGACCCCATCCTGGGCTAAAGTACCCCCCATGCCAATCTAATGCTACGAGTCATGAAATGATGGCAGCTACTATCAATCTAAAAGACAGTACTACAGCCCTATACCGCTTTAGCTCGATCTAGCCCTCTGAAAAGACCATCTCCTCCAGACCCATGATATCATAGCAAGTGTCCCTACCTACATCCACATCATAGATAACTCACTCTCCATGGATAAGCAAACTCATAATGTGCCACACGTCCTCCAAAGTCACTGTGGTCTCACCTATGGGGAGGTGGAATGATGATGTCTCACTATGCCAGCACTCTGCCAATGCTGTCATCATGTCGAGGTGCGTCTTGATTGTTGGGACATATGCAACTTACCCGAGTCCAATCGCTCCCAGGTGCTCTTGGAGCACCTCATCCAAAGGGGGGTTCTGAGTCAATCTGCTCAAGATAGATGATTTGTGCTATCGTGAGTGGACCAGCTCCATGTCCTCCTGCATTAGGAAAGTCACGGTGTCAAGTTTCGTAAAAAATTGAGATCCTATTTGAAGTTTGTGTGACCAAAACAACAAATGCATCACTGTTTGTAAGTTTCAAATTGCGCCACTAGAAGCCTAAAAGTTTCAAACTTCGTCGTCGTGGCACAATTTAACAACGATCTGGTTTGAGCCTTGGACCTAAATTCCAAACAGAACCGTCATGACGCTATTTTCAAAAGCAGTGGACTTTGCACCAAAACCCTAATTTCTAAACTCTACCACTGTGGCACAAATCTCATCAACAACGCGGTTTCAGCCCACATGACACCTATTTGAGGTTTTCAATGGTGCTATATAGCACCGCTTGACTTTGTTGACTTCTAAAACCCTAATAAATGCACTCAAAAATAAAAAAAAAGTCGGGACAAGATAACATACCACTGGTCCTGTGCCGAGAAGCCTCTAGTACACTCACACGCACTCGAAAATGTGTCGTAGAAGCACGCATTGCACCATCTCGGTCAGTCTTCAGAGCTCAAATCGCAAGAATCTCTAAAGGCTAGGTGTGCAAATGAATTGGAAGTGGCCCCTCGAGGCCTATTTAAGCTTGAAAGTTAGGGTTTTTGACCCTATTTAGTTGTCCAGCTAGGGTTTTGGACCCCCGAGCATGTTTTGGCTCAATCGAGGGCCGTTTTGCATCATTTTTCGCATTTTTGCACGTTTTTGGCATCCCAGAGCCTTTTTGAACCCATCAGACACCTTGTCCTCTTTTTTCATGAGATCACCCAAAAATCCAAATTTTTGTCTGACTCTCGAGGGGGCAATATATCAACATGTTTCTTCTCGCTAGGGCAGCATTGGGGCATTTAAATTTAAATTTTTTATTTTTTAATTTTGATCGCAACAGTTTATTTTTTGAACCAACGCAACGGGTACATTGCTTCAAAGAGGGGCAAAATGTAGACACGGAAAATGTACTGATTGATCCTATACACATAATCCTGATTCACTAATTTCAATTCATACTTAATCATCCCTCTACTAACTATTTTAATCGAATAATCTTTATTTAATTAAAATTCATCATATTTCCTCTTTTAATCAAATAAATCAATCTTTATTTAATTAAATCATATTTCCCCTTCTAATTAGATAAATCAACTTTATCTAATATTCTCCTCTTAATTAAATATATCATTCTATTTGATTAAATCATATTCTTCTCTATAATTAAATAAATCTATTTTATTTAATTAATCTCTAAAGTCATTCTATTTTAATTAAAGTCATTCTATTAAATTAAATAAATTAATCTTTGTTTAATTTAATCTAACATCATCCCTCTTTAATTAAATAAATCAAAAATTTTATTTAATTAAGTCCAAATCATATTCCTCTCAACTTTGATTTAAATCAAATCCAAAAATATAAATCAAGTTGTCACATCAATTAATCTCCTTTTTAATTAATTAAATCATGATTAATCTTAATCTCAACCCATCACATCCTCTAGCTTTTGCAACTTGCACAAGAAAATCATTTAATTGATTTATTAAATCTTCTAGTTTCTTTCAACATGGCATCAAAAGGGAATATTCCTCCAAATTTGAAAATCCCTTCAAAGGGATTTGTCCTTCCAACAAGGCATTCAATACCTCTTACATGTCCTTGTGTATTGAGCCAAGTGGCATTCAATTCATTTCTTTCTCCCTCCAACATGTTATTTCATAAATTTGAAATTCTACCTAATATCATTTATTGGCACATTCATCAAAATGTGTTCAACCTTCATCCTCTCACATCTTGACAAGTGGCATTTGGCCATTGGTTGATGATTAATCCCACATTCATCCCTTTTGCCTCATTCTTCATCACTCTCATCTATAAATAAGAGGTTTTCATTTGTATTTTGCATCAAAAACTTCATGCAAAGACATTATCTTCATATTTTGAATTTGCTCATCCATTTTCATCATTTTTTAGAGTTTTATAGCTAGGTTATGTAGGAATTTCTCCAAGGATCATCAAATATTCATCAAGACATCATTCAAGCTTATAAGGGATTGGGAAAGGGTCATTTTCCACATCAAAATGACACCAATTCCCCCATAGAATTAAGAGTTTGCTTGCATTAGATAGGATTTGAAAGCTTTTTATTGTGTTCTTCATTCTATTTCCTATTTTGTGCATTTCAAATGAATTCTATGGGGAATGTTGATTTAACTTGCATAATGATCTAATTGTGTGATTGTTTGTTGTGTTTGTGCATGTACCAGATCACCATTCACAATAACGATTTGTGTAGTTAAAATTTGGGAAAAAAATTTGGAGGCAAATATTAAAAAAAGGAAATAAATTTGTGGAGCCGTGTAGCATTTTTGACAATATGTAGTTGTTTATTTCCAACTCCTTTTTTTTCCATGATTTATTTTCAATTCCTAAACAGTAGCTCAAATTTAAGAAAAAAACACACTCAAACAACCACATGAAAACATATATATGAACTCTACATGTACATACATGTGTGTGTAACTAATTCTATATGCAAACCCACACATCCAACAAACTAATTCTATATGTAGACCCACACACATCCAACAACATACATATATGTGCATCCATCTCTAATTCGTCATGCATCTTGCATACATTTATGTGTGTCACTAATTCTATATGTGGATGTGTGTGCTTTTCTGTGTTCCTGTGAGTGTTGTATATCTTTCTATCTGTGTTTACAAGTCTCTTGTCTCTAATTCTATGTGTGCATGTGTGTGGATCTGTGTATGTATAGGGACACACATCTAAATACAGAAAGAAAGAATCATAATATGCACAGGAAACGTATAAAACATACAGACACATGCATATAGATATGTTGGTGAATGTGCATTCGTCCTTGCATGTTATTCTGTGTTGTGTCCTTTTATCCGCGTTTACATGTTTCTCTCTATTTCTATATGTGGATGTGTGGGGACTTGTGTATATATATTTCTATTGATGAATATTAAATAAAAAAAGTACAAAATGTTATTCAATATACAAACACTTATTTAATATAAGTGTCGCTTAACATTCTCACTGTAGTTGTTTTCAATGTTTATAATCCACAATACTATTAAAGCTAATTATAAGTATTACAATATTCCAACAAATTGGATATAGAAAACAAACAGCCCTTGTCTATAGAGACAATGATACGGTTAATTAAAACGACCAGAATAATAGTATGGCTTTAATCATTAATGTAAAATGTGGCATTGTTAAGCCTCCTGGTACGATAGCTTCAATGACTAAAAACTATCTCCCAGCTACACCATCTCATGGGTTTCATCACCAATTTTTGGCCTAATTCTTAATAGAGCGTCCAAAGCTTTGAAAACAAAATCGCAATGGCCTCACTGGCACGTCATCGGTTGCCTAGTTAAACATTGTGCCAAAACTAGCACATGATGGGTTGTCTCAAGAGGCCCTCATTTTTGTTTAGTTTGAACAGTGCTGCTTAAACGATTTCCTATTAATTGCAGAAAGCTTTCCACTCATAAGGTGTTGCAAGCTGGACGCTAATAAGCACAGAGGATGCCACTTACTCAGTGGGAACGAGTTATATGTGAAGTGAACTTTTGTAGATGACCATTAACACTTTGTTCAAGAGATGACAAGGCTTTCACCATACACTCAAAGGTAAGTGTAGTTGATGATAGAATATTTGTCAATTGCTTTCTATCTAGATGGACTAAATAACGAAGGCATGTCCTTTGTTCTAGATGGAGGTTACATATTGTCGAAAAGTTGTGTCGGTCACTGCTTCCACGCTTGTAATAACATCGAGGACGTGGAAACGCTGTTGAATGATGCGAAGGTGCCATTTTGTTTCTGCAGAAATATTGCAGAGAACACAAATGGAGGGGCCATCCATACCCCTTTCTTGCAAATAATAAAAAACGAGCTGCCTATTGTAGAGTATTGTCCAGAGGAAAGAGCTCGGATGTGAGTGTCTCCAAAGATAAAGGATATGACATAATCAATGGGGGAAATCTGGAACACCGCGTTCATATTTGGTGTCTATTAGGCTGCCTTAATAAAATATCTCAGTGAGCGGTGTTAGAATTTGTAGGAGCTTTTATAAGCATGGGTTTCGTGGACTTTTTAATAATTGGAAAGTTTTGAAGTTTTAAGTTCTAAAATTTCAAAAAGTTGGTGATCTAATGTTAAATCTAAAAAATTATTGGCAATAATTTTAAAAATCATAGTTAAATTATTGGTAACGAAATTTTAGAAAGCAGATGACGGAGACTTTCAACCCCGTCCCAAAGACCCTTGCTTAAATTTTAAATCTGAAAAGTAGGGCTTCTATTTCCTTGCACAAGATTCTATTTTATCTTAAAGTATTTTTTTTCACCTTTATCATGAGTAGTTATATAATTTAATTTTGCATAGAGAATGTTATGCTCTCTTAGATGAATAAATATACTTTATACTTGTGTATCTTCCAAGAAAAAATAAAAGTCAAAATTTGTTTAGTTTTTCTAAATTTTTAATTTTATTTTAAGGTTTGAGTTTAGGCTTGTGTCATCTTCTTGATGTCATATTGTGTCTTAGTGCAAGAAAGCACCTCATTCCTTTATATTAATTGCAAGGGATTTTAGTTTGCCATGCTTTCAAGCTTTCCCTTAGCCTTCTTAATGGCTTCAAATTTTATCAACCCAATAGTTTTTGTTGGTGTTAATGGTTTGATAGCTCTTGAGGTTGGCTTTGCCAAACAAGCAACTCAGTCGTCTCCATGGCATTCCACAAGGTATGAACTATGATTCCCCTTTGGATGTGGTGTTTCCCATCTTGGAGTTTGGTAGTTTGTAAATGGCTTGACCAATTTACTTTGATAGGATATTTTTTTGGAAAGGGTTCTCCTTAAAAGCATGCTTAGAGAATGGATCAACAAGACTTGGGCCTTGCATGGGGTCCACTTTGAGGTTGTTTAAAGTCTCACTAAGAGTTTTTTTTTCACATTTTTGAACCTAACCATGTATAAAACATTCTTAAACATGGCCCCTGGTTTCTTCATATGTCTCTTTTGGTCTTCCAACACTTTCAAGAGTTTGTTTTCTTTGAAGAAAGGGCTTTTCATGCCCTTTTTGGGTGGAATTATTGGGTTTTTCTTTATTGTGTTGAATTTTTTTCACCACCATTGACTTGCTTGATAGTTTTTCTAGCTCATCCTAAATTGAGTCTGTGTTGAGGTTGACTTCTCTAAGGATTTCAAAGGAACCAAAATTGGGCAAATGCATCATTCCCAATAGGTTCTTCATTCTCTCTTGGTTTCCCCACACAACAAGCCCACTCCTTGACCTTCTGCTAAGGTTCCCCTTCCTAAAAAAGAAGTGGACCACTTTGGAAGTTGTAAAAACAATAAAAACCCTAGTAATAGTGGAGCTCATGCTAATACTCTAGGAAACACTGGCAAACGAGTTGCAAGGATGTTGACTAACACAATTTCAAAGCCTTAGGACAAGGAGAAATCAACGGTTCTTTGTAATGGAGAGTTATCTAGTGGGTGCATAGGCCTAACTTTATTAGTACATCTTAATGTCTTTTATTTTGTCTTCCCAATTGGACAATATTATTCATTCTCCTTCTTCCCCTCCAGTGAGTTTGTGTCATTCTCGCAATCCTCCTAAGTGGTTCTAAGAGGAGAATATGTCCTAGAGAAAAGAAGATTACATGCCCTTGAAATTCAGTTGGGTAGTTTTTCTGGAGAAGATTTTTTGTAGAATTGTTGTCGCTCTTGATGAGTTAGATAGCGACAATGTTGCTTGAATCTCATCAATGAATTTTCTCTTGAAATGTTCAAGGTCTTATAAACCTCTCTAGATAGTATTCAGTGAGAGATACTTAACAACGGTTTCTAGGTTTGGATGTCTTTTGTTTATAGGAAGTTAAAATTATTAGTTGCTTGATTTTTATTGCTTATGTTATTTGACCATCCAATTCATTTTTGTGTAGCAGTCATGATGCAATTTGAGGAGTTGTCACCTTTCTCTCTCCTAGGTGGTACTTGCATTTAGTGGGTCATGGATGTGACGCCACTAAAAAAGTGTTATGGGTTCTTTTCAATGTTGACAATCATTCTTTTGGAGTTATTAATGTTTGTTCCTTTAATGATGCTATTGAAAGATTTCCCTTTGGCATTGGCTTGTTGACTCAATGTTTGTTGCCATTTGGGTTCTATGAGACTTTAATATGATGGAGATAACATGTGATAAATATGGTATTCTCCTCATGTGCTAGACAACTCGTGAAAGGGGAGCCTGATATTTCATGCATAATTAATTGGGTCTTTACAATCCCAACATGTGTTGTTGCCATAATCATTGCCATTGGTACGTGGAGTAATTTTCAAGTTGGGTTTGATGGAGTGCACAAACAACTTGATCATTCTATGATTTAGCACAAATTTTCTTCAATTTTGCTAGCTATTTCTCCCTTCCAACAAATTTTGCAGGTTGTCCTTTTTTACCACTCTCCCATTTGGTTTTGCATTGAATGTAAAATTGCCAAACCCAAGGTCAGTAAGACTCACTTTTTTTTTTCAACACTTCTTTGTTGACTCATTAACCCACATTGGCCCATATCTTATCTATTTGAAACCTTGAGCCTCAACCCACTGAGTAGACAAGTTGGATTGAATGGTGGAATAGTGCTATCAAGCACACCTCCGATTTCTTTCAAATTTATGATTGTTGGCTAGCACAATTTCATTGTTGCTCATATAAGGCCACCACCTTGGAGTTGCACCAAGTCACTATTGTGTGGGAAGCTCATCCCTTTGCACTTGCTCTGCAGATGCAAGTGGTCGAGCTTTGTCAACAAAAGAAAAATGTTGATAATTGTACAAGCAAAGGTGCTTAGATTAAAGATTGTGTGCATTGACCCAAAGTGGGAGATCACGTCTAAATATTTTTTCCAAGGTCTTTGTGCTCACCACATTTTGTAGACCATTAAGTAAATTAAAGACGGTGATTAGTTGTTGATTGAACCTTTTGATATCCTTTAGGATTTTGTTCGTCATTATGAGTAGGTGTTTAAAGATCAAGAGAATTATCCGAACAAGATCATGCTTTGCAATAATGCCTTTGGGTTGTCCCTTGTAGGTTTTTCCATTCTCAACAATGCTTTTGTGATCAGTTACTTTTGTTGATCTCCATGAAGTTATTTTTTCAATGACCAATGATAAAACTCCTAGATGTGATGAAATTCTACAACTCTCTGGGAGTCGGTTGGAGAGATCTCCATAAAGTTTACCTTGAAGCCTTTCATTGTAATTCCTCAAGAAAAATCATAAACAAAGGAAATGTTAAGTTCATACTTAAGTTCAAAGATATGGAGGATATTTGCAATTGGAGACCTATTACTCTTCTTAATGTCCATTATAAGATCATTGCCAATGCTCTTGCTTTAAAGCTATGCCAACTTTTGTAGATAGTGAATCCTAAACAAACTAGTTTCATTAGGTACATGTATATTTTAGATAATATTATTATAGTCTGGGAAAGCATGGAATGAGCTCAAAGATCACAATAGGCTATTTTAATAAAAAATTACTTTGCTAAAGCCTACGATTGAGAGTGGGCTTTTGTCCTTGCCATGCTTCAAGATTTAGGATTTGGCCCCTCACTTTGTTCAATCGGTTCACATGATTTTCTTTGATGCTTTTTCTTGTCTCACTATCAATGGCCAATAATCTAGTGCCTTTGGGCTTTTTTGGTCCATTTGTTAAGGATGTCCTTTAACCCCTACTCTTTATGTGCTTATTTTTGAGGGCTTTGGATACCTATTTTGTTTCTTATAATTTGGTCAAAGGAATTTATTTTCTTAATTCCTAGTGCAATCAATGAATGGGTATTTTGCTAATGATTTGTTTCTTACTCTTCTAGAGGATGGATATAACATCAAACAAGCCTTGCATTGTTTGGATATATTCTATAAAGCATTGGATTCCAACATTCAATGGAAAAAATGTTATAGGTATTTTTTTCTCTCCTAAACCTCCCTAGCTTGACACTTTTGGGTGGAGCTAGATTGATGATAAGATTTTTTTTAGATTCTTGAGCATTCCTTTTGCTTTCCAAGCAACCATGTCCTTTTAATGGCAAGCTATTATCTCCAGAATTGAAAAAAGTTGGCTTATTGGATCACCAAGCATCTTTCTCTAATAAGGAAATGCTATATATGCTCGAATATTTTTATGGCTACTCATGTTTACTACTCTTGTTGAAGCTTCCTATCAAAACCTTGAAAAGTTCTTAGGGAATTTTTTTGGGCTTCCTCTGAGAAACTTAGAGGCTTCCATCATGTTTCTTAGGAGTTTTGTTGTCTCTCTCACAACTCTAGAGGGTTGAGCTCGATTTTTAATCAATGACAAGGTTCAACCTTGTGTGCCAAATGGATTATGCAAGCTCTCGAAGGCAATGATGATTAGAAAATCTTGTTGTGCTCCATTGCATCTCTTCAATTATCCCCTATGGGAGGCAAGCTTGGAAAGGTATTGGCCATCATACCCTTCTTATCATGAAGGAGACTGTCTAGATTCAAGGTACTTTTATGATGAAAAACATTTGGAGAGATGAGGAAGCCATCAAACCTTGGTTGGTTTAGAATGGAAATGAATTTTGTAATAGACTTTCTATAGTGATTTCCTATCATCTCTTGTCAAGGTCGACCTCTATATAAGACTCCATGGGTTTATACTTTTGAGGTTTGTAAGAAGGGAATCAAGAAACTTATAGATCTTTTTATCAAGGACTATGAATTTTCTTATTTGGCTTCAGCTAAAGATGAATTTTGTTTTTCTTAATCAAGACCTTGAATCCTTCTAGGTTGTTATTGACTCTATACCTCTAGATATTATTCACAAGATTGAGGTTTTTTGTTTCAAGCCCTAGTAGAAATATTGGAAATAATATCTAGGTTGTCGATTGACCTATAATTATATAAAAATACATGACATATCCTACAAACAACCAAGTTTGAAAATTTAAGAATCTAAATGTACCACCATCTAATCCAACCAATTATCCAAATTTAGACCACATGAAATTAAATTTTTTGAATTCAATATATAATTTAAAATATTTTTAAACTTAGGTCCAAATGTCAAAACATGTGTATATATATCTTGTTCCCTGATTTTTAGCTTTCAGCGAAAATCAGGTTTAGTGTTTATTCTTTTTGTGTTGTTCATTTAAACATTTAAAAGATAAACCATAAGTCTGCTAGGTTTAATATGCATGGAAAAAGATTGTCAAATGAAACAGGTTACATTTTTTTCATTCCAATGTTGCAATTACAACAATTGAGACAAGAGAATCATATGTATACAAATGTAATATTTTATTGATAATCATGAAGTATATATGTCCCTCACAAGCCAAGGGACTAACTTTACTTATTCAATGAAAATAAAGAAGCAATTTATACATGAATAAGTAAAACAAAATGTCCATATAAGAATGGAGACCAGTCATTGCCTAAGAATGACTGGTTGTAAAGTTGCCCTGTTGCCTTGTTGTTGCTGCCTCAAGCTACTTGTGTCCTTCCCAGCTCTGTAGTGCTCCTAGCTCCTGCATCTGGAAAAACAATGATATTAGAACAATGCTCTAAGTAATGGAAGATCTCAATCCTTACATACACACCTACTTATGCATGTATAGATTGATCCATAAGTGCATTAAATAAGCATGCAAACCTTGGATGTCCTGGAAAACAACGAAGTCATCAAACACATCCAAAATATGCATCTATTTTCTAATTTGTTTGCTTCATGTGCAGATTTAGGACAAGTCTGGTTACTGTTTTGATTCAGTTAAATACAACATGTGGGGTAAATGTAGCTCCCATGAGGGTAGAGCTCAACATGCTTTGAGAGAAATAGGAAAATTGAGCAACTTGATCAAAGATATACCTGTTATTAATGCTTTAAATCAATGTGGAATCACACCGGTTGATCAACTTTCATTATCAGATTCAAAAGATGCATCAAGTTCAATTATGCATCTCTTAAATAATGAAGGAGAAATCAAATCATGCCTGAAACCATCATGAGGCATGCGGGACAACAAGAAGGAACAAATATAATCATGCATTGTTGCATGAGATACACTGTCCAATTCATCTCACTTCAACCTTATTGGGCAGGCACACATCACTTAGGATGGTGAGCTTTCAAATCACCACCATAAGTGACATATGGTTTCCCAATAGGATTAAAGCAAAAGGAATCAAACAATAAGGATATGGTGGATATGAAATACATGATTCTTTACTAGCAATGACCTTTCAAAGTTACAAGGTGACACTCCCAAGTGAACCAAGAGAGAAAATAATTGCAAAAAATGAATGAACAAGGGACAACATAGTGTGTTCCAATGGGGCAGTCCCATATCTAATCAAAACAGTGGCAACCATTACTTGCACTAGGGGCAGTCATATGCATTGAAAGACATAAATGTGATTTAAGACAAGTCACCAATCAATGGGTAGTATGGTCAATTCAATGCATAAACGATGGAATGCTATGTGTGATAAAGGAGCAGATCATAAAGCACATTGATAAGGACCACCAAATTCATGACTTCAAATGAGGGTTCAAAGGGACAGTGCAAATTGTCAAGGGAACTATTATAAAAAAAATAGAGAGGCATCATTATCTACTATGAAGAAACATAGTACATTCAAGAGGCACAAAAGAGCTAACAGATAGTGTACCTAATCAAACTGCCATAACAATGCCTAGTTGAAGCTCTTAAGGTATGGAGTGCCCTCAATGGAACAACCCTTAAGCAGGATCTAAAGGGGCTATGAACAAAAAGTATGCTTTACAAATGATCCTAACACATGAATAATTAAAGGCATTTGGACTGATCAGCCATTCATATCCAATGGAGACTGAAAAGAGAATCAAGCAGTGGAAGACAAGTTTCCAATTCACAAAGGTATAATATGACCGGTAGTACTAGTAGTTCATTTCCATCGAAAGAGTCTTTTGAATATGAGTTACTTGATAAAGATGCAAAAACAATCAAGACTGTTTCAGCACCGCTCATTCAATCTAATCCTTGGATTGATCCCAGAGTCCTAAAGCTTACACATATAATTGGAAGGGGTCCTTTCGATGATGTGTGGATAGCAACACTTCATCATTTCACAGATGACTGCAGTGATTATAGTGGTCATTATCATGAAGTGGATGTTAAAATGTTAAATTTCGTAAGTGAAGAACAAATTGAGCCTTTGATGAAAAAAATTGAGAGCACATTTTACAAGTGTCAGGGCACACATGTATGTCAGCTATATGCTATATCTATAAAAAATGGCAAGATTTGCATAGTTATGAAGTTTTATGAAGTCTCTGTGGGAGGAAAAATGGCTCATCTCAAAGGAGATCGACTTCCCTTATCATATATTCTAAGGTATAGTGTGGATGTGGCACAGGGTGTGATGGAGCTTCATTCTCAAAGGGTCCTAATTCTTAATCTTAAACCTTTCAATTTCCTCCCTGATGAACAAGATCAAGTAGTTGCAAGAGACTTTGGAATTCCAATGCTACTTCTGAGAATCCCATTGTCAAATTATGATTTGACACTAAGATTAGGCACACCAAATTATATGGCACCTGAACAAGGGGGGGAGGCAGATGTAAGAGGCCCAATTTCATATGAAAAAGGTATCTGGGGATTTGGCTGTAGCATTGTAAAGATGTTCAAGAGGGTCATGCCTTGGTATGCGAAATCATCAGAGGAAATTTATACTACAGTAGTTATTAAACATGAAAAGCCAAGAAATTCCCAGTGGATTGCCTTGTGCCATTGAAAGTGTTGCCAAAGGTTGCTTTGAATATGATTTTTGAAGACGACCATCATTTGCAGATATTCTTTTTGCATTAAAAAGATCCAAATGCAACTTTTGGAAACAGTGGGTGGATTTGTGCTAGAGACAAGATAGAGGGAAAAGAAAATGATGTGTAGAACTACAACTGGTTATTTTTGAAGGAAAAGCTTCAAGTTGGGGATTATGTGCAGTCAAGAAAGATTGCCAGTTTGATCAATTTCGGGAACATCAGCACAGTGGAAGGAACAATAGTTGGAATGAACGGTGATATGTATATGCTTGTGGGGGTACATGACTTGCATGACCCTTTGAGGATACATGCCTCTAATTTAGAGAGTTTCTTTAGGCTTTGCTGCTGGAGATTGGATTCAACTGCATAGGTCAAGTTTGTAGGGTTCAAGTTTTGGGAAGAAACAATCTCTAGTGGGCATTTTACACCCAGATTCAGCCATGAAGGGTTTTTTAAACCCAAAAAGTAGAAAATACTCTCAACCTTGTGCAAATTACAAATTTTTCTCAAGAAAATGAAGATGTGAAACTCAAAATGCTAAAACAGTGAAATACATTTCAAAATCCAGTTATTTCTTTACAGCCGTGACCTAGGTGGTCCTTTTTCTTCACAAAATAACAAAACCCACTTGGGGTTTTTTTATCAGAAGGTATGATGCAAATTATGGAGGGAGTCACTGTTTCCTTTTCTTCACAAAATACAAGATACAAAAAAAAAGGAAAGCAATCTGGTTTTATTTCATGAGATATAAAAGAAATTAGACAATTGTTGCATCGTTCTTTCGCATGGAAGAAGAGCTCAAGTTCGAGCTTTTATTCATTAAAACATAAGGGAATCAATGGAGGTATGAGTCTGTTAGAAAATTACCTGAGTAAAAATTGATCATTTTGTCATTAGGATGCAAATTGCTTCCATTATTAGCTTCAAAAGTCACATCAATGGCGGCTGAAAGCAGATGTAATAACCATAGAGAAGGATGAAACAAATGATCAGAAATATGTCCATGGCCGAGGCCTTTAGCTCAGAAATGGCCTCCAAAAGGATGAAAAAATACAGATTTTTTGCAACAAAAACCATTTACCTGCTGTTCGATGTGTTTCCCTAAAAAAATCACCACAAAACTAGTGTCAAAATCTCCATTTTTCTGTGTCAGCTCAAACCCCACGGCGGTAGCATCAATTTTCCAGATTGTTCGACGACAAAATGATGGTGTTTTCCCATTGTTTTGGTGTTTTGATGATTATGGTTTGACCCTATTCGTTGCCAATGGGATTTTCTTCCCATGTTTTAAAAATTGAAAGCGTGTGTTAATACCAATGGGGGCCGAAACATATGTTCATTCACTTAGGCATTTTATGCCTTAAGGTTTTTTCCCCTTATTTCAAAACATTGCCAAGTCCTCAAACAATACAACATATGGAGTGTCCCAGGTTACATATGATATGCCTTTAATTTTTTACCATGCATCATGTGACTTGGAATATGCTTCCCAAGAAGTGTGTAGGTCGGCCATGTAGGCCATGTTTTTTGAGCTTTCATGTTGCCTTGCAAATCAAGGTGTTGACCACATATACCCTTACAATGCAGAGTGAAGAAGAGGTGAGATGTAATCATTTAAGTGATTTTGATAATCACTTTGACATTTTCATTTGCAAATGAAATGTAATACATATTGATGGCGGGGCCCCTTATTTTGTGCTTTGAAATGTCAAATGACTTGATTAAGTGATGTTTTATGAATCACTTAATCAAGGTTGTTATCTTTAATGCCTTTTGGAGTCTTGTGTTTTCAAAACACACATATTACATGAGGAGAGTGTGGGTCAATACTTGTGTGAAGACCAATGATGGCTTGCAGACATGAGGGGTGTGTGAGAGGTTGTTTTGACTAACTTTAGAGGAAAGGGGGCTATTTGGAGGCATTTTTGTCACAGTTTTAGTGTGACTATTGACTTGGCTTAAATTTTCTTCATGTGGAGGACAGTTTGGAAGGTTTCTAGAAGGTTCTTTTTGGCCTTTTCTGTTGCATCCGACCATGACCTTCTAGATGGACATGTGTGAGGGGTTTTTGGTGGGTTTTTTGCTTAAGTATGTTCATTTTGAGCATTTTGAGGGAGTTGTTTCTTTCCAACAGCAGGATAGCTTTGTTTCTTGGAACTATTTTTCATGGAGCAGTATTGTAACTCATGTGGACTTATGATGTAGTAAGCACTTTGAATTAATAAAGTAGAGAATTTTTACCTTCTCATTTCATGTTTTTCATGTATGTCGTTAATGATTGATCAATTTGTCAAGTGAAAATCTATCTTTCATTGCAAACTTGTCTCATGTTTAGGCATCTGTTTAGCAGAAGATGTATGTTTACAGGTTATAAGTTGTGTTGTTTAGTAGTGTTGTTAGTTGTGAAACCCCTGTTTTCCTTTTAAAAACACTGTTTATAGACCTCCTTATAAATTATTTATGTAAACTGCATTGGAAAGTGAGTTGTGGGAATCAAGTTTTATGATATTAATTTGAATGTGATAGGCTGTTCATAGGTCTAAGTTGTTTTGGTGCATCACCTTAGGTATTTTCATGCAATTCTTACCCTTTACCTCATAGATTAGTAGTTAGGTGACATCAAAAGGGGAAGCCGACCCATAATCCGGAGGTCTGTTTTCGAATAAGACACCCACAACCTGAAAGCAGTCCTATGTTACATCCAAACTTGTTGAGTTCTTTTGCAACTTGGCATTAGGGTGCAGATTTGGATCCCTAACAGTTTTGGCACGCCCGGTGGGATAGGTGAACTGCTTCTCAGTTCATTTTTATGCATTTTGTTACTGTTGTTTGGTGTGTGCTGCAGTAGTTTCAACCTTTTAGAGGCATTTTTTTACATACCTAGCGACTCTGAGAAGTATTACTGGTTTCAGTATGACCAAGTGCTGGTTAGTTTCAATTAAATTTGATGTTGTCTCACATTCCAACTTCTGAATGAACAAATATGTCTAAATTTCATGGAAATATGTCATATTACCCACCATTCCATGAAAATCATGCATGTATGACCTCTTACCAGCCATACCACACATAACAACTTGTTGGTTTTATTTTAAGTAACCCTGTGACAACAAGTTACCAACATCCTCATTATGTTTCTTGCCCTCCCACTCTTGTTCAATCTCAATATCAGCCATTATATGCTCAAAAGTAGCCTCAAGAAGGATATTTTGTTCCAAAACAACAGTCTTGTTCTCATTTGTAGCCCCAAAATGCTAATGATATGGGGATTATCAATATTGACAGTATATTTCTAGATTTTCGCAGGCAGTTGGATGAGATCAATAAAGAACAAGGATATCAAATGTAGCAATAGGAGGCTGACATGCATCAGGAGGAGTTAGCCTTCCAGGCATACATTCAAGAGTAGGAGATGGAGATTCAAAGGAAACAACATGAGGAATGTCTAGCAAAGTAGATGGCTCTAGAGGAATGCCAACTAAGGTATGAAACTCAGGAAACCCCTTCCTTTCCTATTTTCAGCTCAATTCCTCCTGCAATGTTGAATCATCCTGTTAATGAGGAGGTTTCCAAGTGCAAGTTCCCCAGTTTTAAACAAGAGAAACCTTTTGAGCCCATTAGTGAGCCTACCAATGAACCTTCTACCCGTAGGTTTCCAAGTTGGAAAGAGTCATCTGCTTTACCCTGTGAAGTTCCTCCATCTATCATTCAATTGGAACAATGCTCTAATGTCTAGAGAGTAAAAGAAGAGAAAACCCTTGGCCCGCACAACTCACTCAACATGGAGGAGATTAGGAATGTGAACTTGCTGCATTTAGCCATGGAGGAATACAAACTACAACTGCAAAAGGCTGAACATGAGAAGATTTCTCAAAATGTTTTTTGCAATGTTTTAGCTAATGATCCTCCTGTTGTTCTCCATGATGGTGAAAATGTTCGAACAGGACAACAAGGTGAAATGGTGAAAAAGGCTGACGAAGAGGAACAATGTACAGTTTGGAATGAAGAAGGTGTGTGTTTTCCCACTCTAAATGTTGTTTCAAAATAGCAAGAAGACATCAAGCAGTTGTAGGTTCAAGAATCAAGACAACAACTTGAAGAGGTTGAAAAGTGTGATGTAGGCTATGATTTCACAGCTTCATTTGATGAACTTCCATGCTTCATTGAGCATGATGAGGAGAGCATAAATTTAGTCATAAGTCAACAACATGAGGTTGAAGAGGAGCAGTGTACAAAGATTTGATATTTTTGAGCATGTTATGCATGAGAAAGTTGATGTTGAGCTTTATGAAGAAGTGTTTACTGATATAATTGAACATTTTTGTTCAAAATTGGATGACAAGGAATCAGATCTGCTAGAGTTTGGCACTCATCCATAAATTCAACAACAGGTTCACAAGTTTGAACAAGAAACTTCTCATGAACCTAATGTGCAATGTCTCGTATGGTTTGATGAGCTTCCTTTCTGCTGTACAACAGAGCTTGAAGCTGATATATTAGCTGAAAGTCTATTTCAAGAAGCTACTTCACTGTTTGAACACTTTCCTTCCTTCATTGAAAAAGAAAAGCTTGTTTTGGAGTACATCTCTTTGAGTGATAATGTGGATTTTAAGGTTAAACAAGCTGACTTTAAGAGCCTTCCAAGAGCTGACAACTTTGATAAGTTATTAGCTACCTTGGAGGAAGGTGATTGTTCATTAACCATGGAGGAAGAATCAACATGGAAAATCATTATGCAAGGTGAAGCCACAAAGTAGGACAACCATGAAAGCAAAAAGGAAGAAAAGTAGCCAGCAAAGGCAGTTCAACCTTTGTCATTTCAAGAGGCCGCCCAATTAGATATTTAGCCAGTTCGGAGGCCACTGAAACTTACTAGAGGTCATGCTTGTACCCAAGTATGAGGATGTAATTGAAGAAGAAGCTAATTTTGGAGTTGCAGCTAAAGGTGATCGAATTCACCTCACCTGTCCAGTTCAGGACAACAACAGGAATGATCGAGATCAAGGTGTAAGTGAGTTTCTTCACATCTTTCATGAAACATTGCAATAATATTTTGAATATTTGCATGTGTTTCATGTTCTTTCAGCAATGAATAATCATGTAATGCATTAGTTGCTGATTAAAAAAGGGTGTTATTTTGCAAAACTTGTCAATGGTTTTGTTTGACCAGCTTCTTTGCTGGTTAAAGTAGGTTAGTGTAGTTTCATTTCATAGATGCATTTTTAGTTTTCCCTAAGTGTTGTTAAGCATAGTTAGATAGTTTTCATTCTGTAGTGTTGGGTTTTCAATAAGTTTTCAAAGTGTCTCTTGCTGGTTTAGTGAGTTACAACAATTTGCAATGTTGTTTTCAAGTGGTGTTAGCTTTCTGAGTGACCCCGTGCCCAATGGATAAGCTTAGGCAGTTGGTCTCATGTTTAGCAGGCAAACATATAGTAGATGTTGCCAAAAATGTTACATGATTTTTAGCTTTCAGCTGAAATCAGGTTTAGTGTTTATTTTTTTTGTGTTGTTTGTTTAAACATTTAAAAGATAAACCATAAGTCTGCTAGGTTTAATATGCATGGAAAAAGATTGTCAAATGAAACAGATTACATTTTTTCATTCCAATGTTGCAATTACAAAAAATGAGACGAGAATCATATGTATACAAATGTAATCTTTTATTGATAATCATGAAGTATACATGTCCCTCACAAGCCAAGGGACTAACTTTATTTATTCAATGAAAATAAAGAAGCAATTTATACATGAATAAGTAAAACAAAATGTGCATATAAGAATGGAGACCAGTCATTGCCTAAGAATGACTGGTTGTAAAGTTTCCCTCTTGCCCTATTGCTGCTTCCTCAAGCTGCTTGTGTCCTTCCCAATTCTGTAGTGCTCCTAGCTCTTGCATCTGAAAAAGCAATGATATTAGAACAATGTTCTAAGTAATGAAAGATCTCAATCCTTACATACACACCTACCTATGCATGTATAAACTGATCCATAAGTGCATTAAATAAGCATGTAAACCTTGGATGTCCTGGAAAACAACAAAGTCATCAAACACATCCAAAATATGCATCTATTTTCTAACTTGTTTGCTTCATGTGCAGATTTAGGACAAGTTTGGTTACTGTTCTGATTTAGTTAAATACAACATGTGGAGTAAATGTGGCTCCCACGAGGGTAGATCTCAACATTCTTTGAGAGAAATAGGAAATTGAGCAACTTGATCAAAGATATACCTGTTATTAATGCATTAAATCAATGTGGAATCACACCAGTTCATCAAATTTCATTATTAGATTCAAAAGATGCATCAAGTTCAATTATGCATCTCTTAAATAATGAAGGAGAAATCAAATCATGCCTGAAACCATCATGAGGCATGTGAGGCAGCAAGAAGGAACAAAGATAATCATGCATTGTTGCATGAGATACACTGTTCAATTCATCTCACTTCAACCTTATTGGGCAGGCACACATCACTTAGGATGGTGAGCTTTCAAATCACCACCATAAGTGACATATGGCTGCCCAATAGGATTAAAGCAAAAGGAATAAAATAATAAGGATATGGTGGATATGAAATACATGATTCTTTGCTAGCAATGACCTTTCAGAGTTACAAGGTGACACTCCCAAGTGAACCAAGAGAAAAGATAATTGCAGCAATGAATGAACAAGGGACAACATAGTGTGTTCCAATGGGGCAGCCCCGGATCTAATCAAAACAGTGGCAGCCATTACTTGCACTAGGGGCAGCCATATGCATTGACAAACATAAATGTGATTTAAGACAAGTCACCAATCAATGGGTAGTATGGTCAATTCAATGCATAAACGATGAAATGCTATGTGTGATGAAGGAGAAGATCATAAAGCACATTCATAAGGACCACCAAATTCATTACTTCAAATGAGGGTTCAAAGGGACAGTGTAGATTGTTAAGGTAGCTATTATCAAAAATAGAGAGGCATCATTATCTGCTATGAAGAAATAGAGTACATTCAAGAGGCACAAAAGAGCTGCAAACAGATAGTGTACGTAATCAAACTGCCATAACAATTCCTAGTTGAAGCTATTAAGGTATGGAGTGCCCTCAATGGAACAACCCTTAAATAGGATCAAAAGGGGCTATGAACAAAAAGTATGCTTTACAAATGATGCCAACACATGAATAATTAAAGTCATTTGGACTGATCAACCATTCATATCCAATGGAGACTGAAAAGAGAATCAAGCAATGTAAGACAAGTTTCCAATTCACAAGGGTATAATATGACCGAAAGTACTAGTAGTTCATTTCCATCGAAAGAGTCTTTTGAATATGAGTTGCTTGATAAAGATGCTGAAAACATCAAGACTGTTTCAGCACCGCCCATTCAATCTAATCCTTGGATTGATCCTGGAGTCCTAAAGCTTACACATAGAAATGGAAGGGGTCCTTTTAGTGATGTGTGGATAGCAATGCTTCATCATTGTACATATGACTATAGTGATTACAATGGTAATTATCGTGAACTGGCTGTTAAAATGTTAAATGTTGTAAGTGAAGAACAAATTGAGCCTTTGATGGAAAAATTTGAGAGCACATTTTACAAGTGTCAGGGCACTCATGTATGTCAGCTATATGGTATATCTATAAAAAATGGCAAGATTTGCATAGTTATGAAGTTTTATGAAGGCTTTGTGGGAGGAAAAATGGCTCATCTCAAAGGAGATCGACTTCCCTTATCAGATATTCTAAGGTATAGTGTGGATGTGGCACAGGGTGTGATGGAGCTTCATTCTCAAGGGGTCCTAATTCTTAATCTTAAACCTTTCAATTTCCTCCTTGATGAACAAGATCAAGTAGTTGCAGGAGACTTTGGAATTCCAATGCTACTTCTGAGAATCCCATTGTCAGATTATGAATTTACACTATGATTAGGCACACCAAATTTTATGGCACCTGAACAAGGGGAGGTAGATGTAAGAGGCCCAGTTTCATATGAAAAAGGTAGTTGGGGATTTGGCTGTAGCATTGTAGAGATGTTCATGGGGGTCATGCCTTGGTATGTGAAATCAGTAGAGGAAATTTATATTGTAGTAGTTATCTAATGTGAAAAGCCAAGAAATTCCCAGTGGATTGCCTTGTGCCATGGAAAGTGTTGCCAAAGGTTGCTTTGAATATGATTTTCGAAGACGACCATCATCTGGAGATATTCTTTTTGCATTAAAAAAACCCAAATGCAACTTTTGGAAACAGTGGGTGGACTTGTGCTAGAGACAATATAGAGGGAAAAGGAAATGATGTGTAGAACTACAACTAGTTATTTTTGAAGGGCAAGTTTGAAGTTGGGGATTATGTGAGGTCAAGAAAGATTGCTAGTTTGATCAATTTCAGGGACATGAGCACATTAGAAGGAACAATAGTTGGAATGGACGGTGATATGTATATGCTTGTGTTGGTACATGACTTGCATGTCCCCTTGAGGATAAATGCCTCTAATTTAGAGAGAGTTTCTTTAGGCTTTGTTGCTGGAGATTGGGTTCAATTGCATAGGTCAAGTTTGTAGGGTTCAAGTTTTGGGAAGAAACAATCTCTAGTGGGCATTTTTCACCCAGATTCAACCATGAAGGGTTTTATAAACCCAAAAAGTAGAAAATACTCTCAACCTTGTGTAAATTACAAGTCTTTCTCAGGAAAATGAAGATGTGAAACTCAAAATGCTAAAATAGTGAAATACATTTTGAAATCTAGTTATTTCTTTATAGTCGTGGCCTAGAAGGTCCTTTTTCTTCACAAAATAACAAAACCCAGTTGGGGTTTTTTATCATAAGGTATGATGCAAATTATGGAGGGAGTCACTATTCCCTTTTCTTCACAAAATACAAGATACCAAAAAGAGAAAAGCTATCTAGTTTTGTTTCATGAGATACAAAAGAAATTAGACAATTGTTGCATCATTCTTTCACATGAAAGAAGAGCTCGAGTTTGAGCTTTTATTCATTAAAACAAAAGGGAAACAATGGAGGTACGAGTTTGTTAGAAGATTAGTTGAGTAAAAATTGATCATTTTGTCATTAGGATGCAAATTGCTTCCATTATTAGCTTCAAAAGTCACATCAATGGCGACTAAAAGCAGATGTAATTGTAGACATCTAAATTTAATCACTCCCATATGATTAAGTTTACTCCCTTTTCGTCTATCATATTAAATATTAATTTATTAAATTAATATTGCACTTTTTGTCTAATATCTGTAAAGTATTTAATTTAATAATTAAATGCTTTATCTTTCACCTTCTTCCTCTCTAAATTAAATAAATACACAAATTTATTTAATTTAATCATTTTTTTCCTTTTTTATTTAAAATCAATTTAAAATTCTTCATTCTTTCTCTCCTTGTCACATCCTCCATGATCTTGCTCTAATCTGAATTAATTTAATTAATTCATGATTATGATGTGCATCCCCTTAATCAAAGATTAATGTCACATCCTCCTACATTTGCCACTTGCCTCTAATCTTCCATTAATTATTCTAATCCAATATTTGCACAACCTTAACCAAGGTAATTAGCCATATTTAGCACCACCTTTTTCGTCAACCTTTGCATTTATCTCTTTTTGGCATTGACCCTCTTTCCCATGTGAATTTTTAATTCACATTTATTTATCTTAGATTCTATGTGAATTTTTAATTCACATTCAATTTTCCAAGGCTTCTAGAACCTTGGACTTGTCACATCATCCACATGTGACCAAGTCCCACCTTTTTGGAGCTCACCTTTTATCCTTTAGACTCTCCTAAGAATATGAATTTTTAATTCACATTTATATCCCCAACCACCTCTCCTTTTCCCATGGGGATTTTTGAGGAATTCCAAAATTCCTCAAATATCCCTTTCATTCTCACTTGGGGACAAAGAATCCCTTTTTGAGGAAATCTTCTCACTCCCCAAGGTACTTGGAAGGTACTTGTCCTTCCTCCACCTCATGTACCTTTTGGCCACCTCACTTACACCTCATCTTTTCTTAGCCACTTCACCATCCACATGTCAAAATGTGAGGGCTTGTGAGTTCTCAACCCACCATAGCCCTTCGTCTTGACCTTGTTGGATGAATCTCAATCGTTGAATTCTCTAGAGAATTCAAATTCTCTTATAAATCCCCCCTCCTTAAGGGCATTTTCAACACTTTCATTTTGAGCAACCTTATGCTGTCAATTTGCATTATCAAGCACTTACTACCATTTAGCCATCCATTTAGTCATTTGCATTATCAAGCTTGCATCTAATAACATCAAAAGCCATCTAAGGATCACACAAAGTCATCCAAATCAAGGGCCAACCAAGGAGTCTTCAACAACAAGGGAGGTATAATCAATTTACATTTGTATTTCATCTATTTTCATCGTTTTATCACTCTTTAAGCTAATCTTGAAGTGTCCTTAGTATTTTATCATTTGCATCTTTAGTTATTTTGCACATTAGAATAGGGTAAAATTCTAAGGTACACATTTTTGGCACGCCCGGTGGGACCCACAAACGGGTTCCTTGCATTTAACCTTCATTTTTGCTAAGTATTTTGCAGAAAAAGGTCGCAGAAAGGCGGAAGCGCCCTCTGTTTTACTGCAGAAAGGCGGAAGCGCCCTCTGCTTTACTACAGAAAGGCGGAAGCACCCTCTTTTTTTACTGCAGAAAGGTGGAGGTGCCCTCTTGTCTGCTGCAGAAAGGTGGTCACGCCCTATATCTGAAAATTTGATTTTGGCTAATAGTTTACTGCAGTTAGGCGTATACGTCATTTTGCTTAGAAGATCTTTTCTAACACTTTCTTGCAGTAGGTCATACAACTTTTCTTTTTCCAAAATCTGATAAAGTTTCTTGCAGAGGGGTAGCTATGCCCTTTTATTTTTGAAAGGCTCTTTTCCCCTAACTTTTTGTTGCAGAAAGGTGGAAATGCCCCCTGATTTTTGCTGCAGAAAGGCGGAAGCGCCCCTGTTTTGCTGCAGAAAGGCGGAAGCGCCCCTATTTTGCTACAGAAAGGTGGAAGCGCCCCTGTTTTTTCTGCAAAAAGGCAGAAGCACCCCTGATTTTGCTGCAGAAAGGTGGAAGCGCCCCAAAATAGCACAGCTTGGAGGGTAAAACAGTCATTTTAGCTTCGTTTTTGCTCTCGTTTTTAGCTATTTTCAAGTAATAACCCTCTAACATTGTTTTGGCAAGGATATTGGTATTTTTTGCTAACATTCTGCAGCATATTATGGCATAATTGACCAAGAACGAAGGATAAGATAGCTAACGTTTGCTTGCAGGGCCATCTATTTGATCAAATTTTTAAAAAATTATCCTTGTTGTTGAACATAGTCTAATTAGCGGAAGTAACCTTTATTGCTTGCTGTACTTGTTTATTATTGTGTCACCCAAGGGGGCAGTAATTTGTTTTCACTTTCCCCTTGCACTTTGTGTGAGTCTGGGGAGTAGTTGGAAACAGGTTGGTGTCTTCTTTTTAGTGGGACCTGCTTGGGGATTTCATCACCCCAAGGGACGATTCCAACCACGCGTATCGGCGAGGTATATAAAGGGGGGAGAACGAAATTTGTACCCCAATCTAGTCACGTCGTAATTGGCAGTGTCGAAGCTAGGGTGATACCTAGATAGACGTGAAGAGTTGGTCCGAGCCTTTCAGTATCTTGCTGGGGTTCCCGACTCACGCTTGTGACGGGTAGTGTTCACGGTTGTGCCTCACGTATCGAGAGTATATCGAGGACTCCCTAGAAGCCTTATGCATCCTAGATTAAGACCTTGCCTGACCATACCCTTAACATTAATCATAGGATTGTGCTAGCTTGAAGTGTTTTCTTGTGAAAAACCCATAAAATCTTTGATACATTGGCCTTACTTTATCATTTTGAGTCTTTTCCATAACCATTTCCATCAAAACCAAGCTTTGTCTTACCGCAGAAAGGCGGAAGCACCCTCTGTTTTGTTGCAAAAAGGCGGAAGCGCCCTCTATTTTGTTGCAGAAAGGTGGAAGCGCCCTCTGTTTTGCTGCAGAAAGGCGGAAGCGCCCCTGTTTTACTGTAAAAAGGCAAAAACGCCCCTGATTTACTGCAAAAAGTTGTCAATGCCCCTGATTTACTACAGAGGGGCGAATTTGCCCTCCTGAACACCCAAAATCGCCCCATTTGGATCTGTTTAGCCTCTAAACCATCATTTAATCATTCCCCACCATTATCTCATCATCCCAAGCCTCCGTTTCGTCACTCTAGGTCTCCCAAAACCTCCATTTGATCATTCCAAAGCTCCATTTGATCATTCCATTCCAAGCATCCATCTCTTCATTCTAAGTCATTCACTTTTCTGAAAATCATCATTTCATCACCAAAATCACATAAGTGCCACTTAGAACATCATTAAAGCCCATATCTAGCATCAAATCATCCATCCCAATCACTTAGACTTCATTTTGAGAATTTTAATTTTTTGTGCTGAAACTTCCGGAGGCCATAACTTTTGACTCGGGTGTTCGTTTGAGTTGAAATTTGACGGGTGGTTGCGTTATGAGATAACAAGTGGATTCCCAATTGGTTTTGAGAGGAAAGCTGTTGGAACTCGTTTTTCCACATTTTTGGGGCCTTAAACTTTCATCTTGACTCTCAAAATCACAATTTAATATTTTTTTCCAACATTTTGAAAAATTGTTTTTGCTCATAACTCGAAATGCATATCTCAAATTTGGGATGTTAGTTGGCAATTCATCCTATCTCAATATTGGGTATTTATTGAAAAAAAATTGGACTCACAAAAGTATATCCATGAGGTTTCCTAAAATGGAAAAATTTAAGAATTTTTAAAAATTGCCAAATCTGGAAAAATCTGATTGTCAACACCTTACGGCCCTTAAACTCTGGAAGTTGGTGTAGAATCAATCCCATCACATCCTCCAATAATTCTAAGCTTCAACCCAATCCTAATCTGAGCTTTAATCTAATCCCAATCTAAGCTTAACAAAAACCCTAATCTGAGCTTTAGTCATTTCAACCTTTCAATCATCCATTCTGAACAGTTATTCTCCCTTTTCGATCATCTGTTTCCCTGTTCTGAGTAAACACTCATATATTTTGAACCTTCATCTATCATCTCAAACTCTGGTTTGGTGATTTCGATCATCTGTTTACTCGTTCTGAGTAAACCTTCATCCATTTCACACCACCTTCAATCATTTCGAACTCTCATTCTACAATCCCGATCAATCATCTACTTGTTCTGAGTAATCTATCATTCATTCTGAGATTTCATCTTCTTGTTCTGAGAATCATTCATCTATTCTTAGCAATCATTTACTCATTCCAAATAATCATCCATCCCGATCAATCATTTACTCATTTTGAGTATTTGTTCATCCACTTTCTTTCATCCATTTCTCCAATCAAATCGTCATTTCCCCCATCCAAATCCCTTGAACTTCGTCTCGGGTTATTATCCAAATTGACCTAAGTGTCTGATCTGATCGTCATCATCAACATCCGCTTACGATTGTCATCCATCCTAAGTTAATCATCATCGTTGGCCCAATCAATTCACCTTCAATCTCAAGGTGGATTCGGTGCTACAATCATCCATTTATCCTTTGATCCGATCAATCAGCATCCTAAGTCACCTAGGATAATCTTCGAACGGGGTTTTTCAATCCCTCTCATCATCCTATCCGACCCATCAGTTGATCTTATCAATCATCAATCAACCTTATCCAATCCAATCCAATCCAATCCAACCACATCACCTTCGACCCAATCAATCTACTTCTATCTTGAAGCAGATTCGGTGTCGGTCATCAGAATCAATCCCATCACATCATCCAATCATCCTAATCTGAGCTTAAATCCAATCCAAATCTGAGCTTAACCTAAATCCTGATTCGAGCTTTAGTCCATTTCCATCCCAAATCGTTGACCCATCCTCTTTATCCTTTCACCATCATGAATCCTTATCCTCCATCAATAGTGGTCAAGGGAAACCCTAATTACATTGACAACGATAATGAAAGTCTTGTCGATCAAGAGGAATATGACATAGATTCCCTTGACACTATCATTGCTAGTAAGCTTTCTCCACCCACTTTCCAAAATCCAATCACCCTTTTCGAGTTATCCTGTTATGTCTTCATCCATGCCTAATCATGTTGCTTATGCTACCTTTGACAAGGGATATCCATCATACCCTTCATCTACATCATCCTCTTATCCAACACCCGCATCCTCTTATCCTAGTCTACCATCTCAATACCCCTATCCTAATCCCCCATCCATATCCTCCTATATAAATCCTTCATCCGCATATACCCACTACCCTAATCTTCCATGCCAATCTGCTCACTCTAATCCTACATTTGTACCTTCGTATCCTAATCCAACATCCACATCAACTTATCCTAATCCGACATCCGCAGTTCAATATCTCCATCCACCACCCGCATCCTCATGTCCTAATTCACCATTTCTTAACCCTTCATCTAATCTTAATCCCCGATCTATTCCAAGTCTTGCATCCAATCCCATTCCCCCATCTATTCCAAGTCTTGCATCCAATCCTGTTCCCCCATCTAATCCCAGTCCACCAATCCATAATCCTTCATCCAATCCTACCACACCACCTCAACCTAGAGCATTCAATTTCTTCACTCCAGAAGTTCTCCAAGGACTTATAACAAAGAAGACATCTCCCACTCCACACCTTGAAGTTGTGGAATCATGCCATCCCAACCCATCATCCACGGTCATTAGAGACGAAACTCTTCTCCACCCAACACCTATCATTGATGATACCACCCCTAGCACCACTCAAACTATTGAAACCATCACATCCTCTAAATCCACCGAGCCCCCATCTCCTACCATCACATCTACCCAATTCATTGAACATCCACTTCCTACTCCAAGAGTTGTCGAACCCATTGACAAAACCCTAATCCAATCCACTTCTTCCACTCCTAGTGTCACTAAAATACATTCCCATGAATGTTTTGAATTTTCCATCCCTCCATCTTCCCCACTTGAAGAGTCCCACCAAGACTCCATTATCATGCCTCCCGCACACTATGAGTCATGCCAAGAGCCTGATCCAAAGCATGCCAACATATCCCCCCTCCAGATCAAGATCCTACCATCCCATCTAATCTACCGCAAGATCACAGTCCCCCATCCATTCCATCCCATGATCCTCTTGAAATTCAAGATTCTACCGCTCCATCTCCGTCTCCATTGGATGAGCCTGCTACCACAAAATCAGATCCTATCATATCCCCTACTCCCTCTCTAGATACCACCCATCCAAATGTTGTTATCCCATCATCTCCTTCTCAGGATCCCCCATCATCGCCTAAAAATGCTATCCCCACACTGCTTGCATATCCCTGTTGGTACTGTGACATTCTTAGATGGTGGCCTCCTTGCAGAAGAAAAACACAGTGTATAAAACACCCATTGTCCCCCACCTAATAATGGACTCGCATCATGTTTTCAGAATAACAAAAATCCTATCATGGATCGAATGCTCAAGAACATGAACTATCAAGGAAAAGGTCTAGGCCTTCATGAACAAGGTATTTTAGAGCCCATCCAAGTCAAAGAACAAGTTTGCATGCAAGGTCTTGGACCTATTTCCCAAGACTCACAATCTAAGGATGTTGGTACAACCTCTAGACGTCCTCAACGAGCCTTTTCCAAAAGAAATGTCGGCTCTTCCCATCGCTCCACTAGATCATATGTTGCCATCCCTCCTCTATCGTATCGCCTCAAAACAACCATCCATATTCCTCCCTTATCTGCTCCATCCATTTTGGGTCCTTACATCCCTCCATCCGCCATCTCCTATCCTTCATCTACTCCATTTGTCTTGGGTTCTTATGTCCCTCCACCCACTCCATCTATTTTAGGCCCCTATACCCTAATATCACCTCCTCCATCTCGTCCTATCCATCCTTTCATCCATCCATCACCTATCCATGCCACCCATCATAAACATCCCTTTCGCATATCCCATAATCCAGATCAACAAAGGCACATACCTAAACATCCTCCATCTACACATAATCCCCATACTCCTACCTCCATCACTCCAGATCATCCATCTTCTCACACCCATCCCATTGCTACTAAAAGCACTTTGGATGCCAAAGTAAAAATACATCAATCTAAACATCCGCATGAATCTAAAGCTCCCCATGTCCCCTCTAAAAGACATGGTGAAGAGAAGAATCTAAATCTAAATCTAAATCAAATATGTAGGCTAGAAAGGCCCACCAAAGCAAAAATCAAAACCATGTGGATCCCAAAGAAAAAATATGCAATGCAATCAAATGGAAAATCTATAACATCCAAAGTTGCTAATCCAAAAGCTAGTCATACACCCCTTTCATGTCCTAAGTCTGTGTTGGGTCCTTATGTTCCAAAGTTCACCACCCCATCTCTTCCATTAGCCACACATTCTCCATCCATTAATCCTCTTATCTTTTCACATCCACCACCACATGTGCCAATGTTGGTCCTGAACACATCTCCCCATCACATATCCACCCCATCATTCCATCCATACCCTTTACAGCATCCCATCCATTATCCCACATATCTCCCCCATCAAATCCCTCTCATTCATCCTCTTGCATAATCCATTTATCCTAATAAGGTTGTACTAACATCCAACAGTCGGTTCGAACATGGGCTCTTAATACCTCATATAGAACTTGATGCTTGAGTCCTTCATCCATATCCTTATCATGTATCTTCTAAATTCCCTTATCCACATCCCTATCCTTATCCATTTTCATCCCCCTACTATCCAAAAATCCAAAAAGTCAAAAAATCCAAAAAATATCAAAAAAAAATAAAAAAACGTCAAAAAAATAAATAGTAAAGAGAAATAATTCGTCCAATGGTGAAAACTTGGCAAACAAGTGCCTTGGATAAGTACCATGATGAAAACCTGGCAAACAGGCGTCATGGGTAAATCCCCATCTGCACTTGGGGGCAACTTCCTGATATGCATTCCCTCCATCCGCTATGCACTATGCGTCTTCCTGGTATCTGTCCTCTTCATAAATCCCCTCCATCCCACCTATCTTTTGCATCCTACCATCATATCCCATTTAT
This sequence comes from Sequoia sempervirens, assembly GCA_007258455.2. Lineage (NCBI taxonomy): Eukaryota > Viridiplantae > Streptophyta > Pinopsida > Cupressales > Cupressaceae > Sequoia > Sequoia sempervirens. The sequence continues at coordinate 14,769,729 of VDFB02072274.1, read as the reverse complement.
CTCCCATCCCTCCATCCTTCTTGTGATCTTGATCAAAACAGGGGCACCTATCTATACATGCTTTGGCCACCTCTTGGTATACATTCCCTTCATCCATGCTTTGTTGTATTCCTTGGTCACTCATCCTATCCACCTCTAGTTATTTCCTTTATCTTCCCATCCACTCATCCCCCATCCCTCATGCCTCATCATATATGACATCTAGAGTGGGGGCATCTGCTTCCTTTGTGACATATTCCTTGGAGACATCATCTATAATAACATCCCTTCATCTCCCTATCCATCTATCACAGCATCACTTCCATCTCCCCATCCTTATCTTCATATCCATCTATCCTAGCATCCCTTTCATCTCCCAATCCTTATATCCCTATCCATCTATCACTGCATCCCTTCCATCTCCCCATCCTTATCTTCGTATCCATCTATCCTAGCACCCCTTTCATCTCCCGATCCTTATATTCCTATCCATCCAAACAATCTCTCCCATCCCCCATCCCTATATCTCTATCCATTCTTTCATCTTTATCCTCATCCCATCTCATAATCCCTTGTCATTGGTATCTAGCTATAGGCCTCCCTCCACAACCCAATGCCATTTATCTAATCGTCATCACTCCTACTTCTCTTCCACATCTTTCCAATCCCCTATCCTTTCTCATCATTCATCTCTCCATCATACCATCCTCCCAATTCATCTTTTGATGATTTGGATAACTATCCCATCCCTGAGTTTTATGTGATCATCATCATCCTATCCAATCCAACAGGTCTCTCCTATTTCATCATATTGGTCATATCATTTTAAACTTTGGTCTAACTACGTTGCCCCTGCACTTTCATGTAGGCAAGGTCGATCATTTGATCCGCCTCCGGGGTTCCATCATCGATCTTCATTGTCCACTCTACTCCTCTATCATCTAGCGTCAGTCTTTCTGCTTTCTCTGTCCACTCCTTTATCGTCTATCATTAGTCTTTGCTTTTGTCTCTCCGGTCCTTGTCATCTATCATCATCATTCATCATCCTCTTTCTACTTTTATCTGTGGTTAGTCGACAGCCTTTTACCGAACTACGAGGGCTCTGCATTTTCACGTAGGCAAGGCTAATCTTTGATCGGCCCCCAAGCCCCTAGGTCTTTAGGTTGTGTCTTGTCTCCCTTGTGTCGTGTCGTCAAGCTATCCAGCTGGTTCTTAACCAACAAGATCCACTTGTATCAACATATCCAATCAGTTCTGAATATCCTACATCATATCGATCTTTTAAGCTTAGTATCCATCATAGGTCTCAACAGGATGCATCCTAACAGACCTCATCAATCCCGTCTATCCCCTTGATCCTATGGAAAAGGACATTTGAATTTGATTGCTATCTTTTGATGCTTTTGACTTTTGTTTATCATTTGAGCTCCCTATCATCACTTGTCAAGGCCGCCATAATCCATCATATTATGGCGTGTTTTGATTGGTCCACATAGGGGCATATCTTGATCTTTTGTTTGATTGTGTCTTCTCGGTTGTCCCACGTAGTACCCACCAAGATCCCCGAGATCTTGTGTTATGTTGGGGCATCCTTTTGTGCTTGTGGTTATCTCAATACCTGGCCCGACCAAGGTCTTTGTGACTTTGGGGTGTTGAGATAGCCTTCTTGTCTGTTATGTTTGTTTCATGCATTAGACACTAATCTATCTTGGTTCTCCATACCTTGGTGTATCGTGTCTTATGTTATAGCAAAAATCAGTGCTCCAAAGATGGCAAATTGTATTAGGATTGCATTTCATAATCATGACCATTGCATTACATTCATCCTATGATTTTGGTTGTGCAAAAATTTCTCCTCCATCCCCTATTCTTCTCAGGATACTAAAAGATTTTGACAGGTGCACACTCACACAACGTCCGCATGCATCTTCCACTGTTACCTATGACCCTATTGACACTCATCATGAAATAATTACATTTTAGATCCATACATTTACACACTATCTTAGGTCCATCCATAATATCGCCACCTGCAATATCAAGTGTCAGGTCCACCATCAATACTGTCATTACATCCTGCACCACACATATTAGTCGCACATGCACATAACCATCATAAGCATATAAAACATAAGCATTTGTCGTGTCATCATAAGCATATCCACATTTATCTTAAACATATACATCATACAACATAGGCATTCATCATACATGAAAACAAAAATCACCATACATTACATCCTGCATCACACACATTAGTTGGCACGCATCAAATCCCTCAAAAACCATCATATACAAAAATATGTATACAAAAACACCCATACATATAACATCCACAAAAGTCATCATAGATAACTACCATCATATGACCATCCACATATGCATCAACACAATCATCTATAAATCTCAAATCCATCACACACATAAAACATGAGGTCAATAAGAGCTATCATATATATAAATATACCATAAGTCCACAATACATCTCATAGTCAAGACTAACATATAATAATGCCGTCGATGTCATCACAATTTGTGACCATCGTATACAAAAATCATCCAATCAAAATACCAGTACAAGGTCCTGCAAATATCCACTGCACCTCTGCACTATCCATCTACCCTGCACCTGTCAAAAACATGGTATTCTGTCATCTACCAAATGAACTCCCCACATCTGATCTCTGTGGAGAATCAAGTACTGCTCCCCTGCCTAGTGAAACTCCTGGTGAATCACTGTAACCTCGAGTCTGTGTCCCCAATGACTGAGACGGCGTTGGCATCTGAGGTGTCTATCGAGTGTAATGAAATGTCCGCTGTGCCGGATCAGGAACTGCATGATAATGTGCAGCCATCCAAAATCTTGCCTCTCTCATATTCTCCTCTCACTCTGCAACCTGGACCCGAGCGGAATTCTGCTCCTGACGATACCTGTCTCGGTCCCTGGTAATGACTCTCCTCTCCTGCTCCCATGCCTCCTGAGCCAACCGGCTCTGTGCTAGCTCTGCCTCATCTCTCCCCCTCTGCAGTGACTGTATCTCTGCCTCTACCAATGCTCTCTCACTCTAAATGCGCGCCTGTGCCACATCCCTCTCCGCCTCCATCGCCCGCACCTGTGCCTGTGCTACATCCCTCTCGGCCTGCATAATTCGTGCCTACTCCCTAGCTTCCTCCTCCCTCTCCTGCATCAACCCCATCTCTCCAACTGTCTGCTCAAGGCACTATACTCTATCTTAAAGCTCATCCCAATCTCGTTGGAGATCTCCCGATTGCTGACCAGTACATCCTGTCCCCTAATCTGCCCCCTGCTCCGTCCCCCCATCTGGCTTCCCTAGCCTGTAAAACCACGACCTCCGCCTGCAATTTGTCGCGATCCCACGTCACACTGGTCAACTCACCCTGCATCCTCTGCAGCTCTGTATGTGCCCTGTCTCTCTCCCTCACCGCTTCCCTCACCTGTCCAGCTACCTCGAAAGCAATGGCATCATAATCTCTCAGTGCCTCTCGCTGTACTCTGGCTAGCTTGGCCTCAAGAGCCCTCACTCTCTGATCTGCAATCTGTAATCTCGCCTCCACTCCTCTCACCTGTACAGTGGGATCCTCCGGTACCACATAAGGAACCAACACTAATGACTCTGCCTCCATACCATCCCCCTCTGCCACATCCATGTCTACGTCCATCGCATCATCCTCCCCACCCGCCTGCTCCGTATCATCCTCCTCACCCGCCTGCTCTGTCTCATCCTCCCCACCCACCTGCTCCTGTCGCCCCCTCATAGTCCACCGCAATATGGCGAACCCAGAATTGTCCCGCTTGTCCCTGTCTCTCCACCACAAACCGACGTCGTGTCGACCTCCTCTCCTCCTCTGGTGCTGCTGTAACATCCTCATCTCCTCTGTCCTCCTGCTCCTGTGGTGCCTCGTGACTCTCCGCAGTAGGCAGAACCCGCAACCGCCGTGGCTGACCATGTCGTCCTACCACTAACTGTCTCCTCCCCTCCTCTGATGCCTCCCTCGCACCTACCACCTCCACATCCTCCTCATCCTCCCCATCATCCACATCCCTCACCTCCTCCACATCCTCCTCATCCTCCCCATCATCCACATCCCTCACCTCCTCCACCCTCTGCCCCCCCTAGGCCCTCTGTGGTTGTCCCCTCCCCTGCACTCTCTCCCGCTGATGGCCATCTCTCCGACCTTGCCTCTGATGTCTCCTCCTCCTCCTCCCTAGTCTACCCGCCTACTCTATCTCATCAGGCTCCTCCTGTCCCTCCTGATCTACCACTACCACAACCTCTCGTTGTTGTTGCACCCCTCCTCTCCTCTCTCTCCGTAGTCTCTGCTCATCCTCTGGTCCACAACCCACTACCCTCAAAATAGGCTGAACAGGAATAATCCTCTGTCATAACCTATTCTGGAACCACCTCTGGTATCGCTCAGTCACCACAGGCACCTACTCTCCTCCAACTCTCCCTAGATAAGGCACATGTCCTGCTGCCATCCATGATGCCCTGGCTGTACCTGGTGCTATGTGGCCTCCCCATGGTATCTCTCTACTATACCGCCGGAACATGATAGGCGCTGCTGGAATATCCTATATCACTCCAAACTATCTCAACACTCTATCTGGTCGATGCGACTCTACTACGCGTGGCAAAGTCCCAATAATAAAACACCTGCTCAGAAAGTAACCCTCATGTCTCCTCGTATCAGTCCATCCCCTAAACTGACGTGACCTATATGGCTGCCTCTCTATGTCCCTCGAATGTAGATCATCAAACGCTCTCCTCCATCCCTCCATCTCTCCCTGCATCTCATAGCGCAGAATCCAACCTCTTGCCTCTCCATACTCCCACGCCATGGGCTCACGATCATCAACCGTCCCTGTCCTCACCACTCTCAGCCTTGTCACTGCAATATGCTCTCAAGCCCAAATCTGCAGCAACGTCATATGTGTCAAGCTCGATATCCTCCGGTAACAGATCCTGTGCATATCTCTGTATAGATGAGTCAATACACATGACCCTCATGAAAATGGCCCCCCTCGCCACTCGACAATGTGTTGGATCACCTCCATATAACGAAGGCTATATGTATGTCTACTATGATTTGGCAGCAATATCCCACTAATCAGATCGCATAAGAACAACGGTAAAGCTGGCACCCCCACTGACAAACACTGGTCCAAATCCAACTGACCCTTCACCAGGGGTAGCTCCTCGCGACCAAAAAATACTCTCATGGTCTCCTGTAACTTCGCCCCTATGGACACCACCTCACTCACTAACCGTCCAGCTATCGACAGCCTCAAAATGCGCCACACATTCTCCAACGTCACGGTCATCCCTCCTGTAGGGAGATGAAACGTGGATGTCTCTAAGCTCCATCTCTCTATCAACACTGTCAGCATCACTGGATGCGCTCTGACTACTGAAAACTAAATACAGTGACCTAAACCCGCGTGATCCAACGCTCCCTGATCCTCCCTGTTCATCGTTGCTATTGACGCGGCCATCACCTCTGATCATCGCTCATGTGCTTGTATCCGCTCAAAACTCTGCACACAAAAACATTCTCATTATTTCATTTCTCATCTTTCTTTTCTTTCCTTTCTATTTCCTTTTTTCCTATCTTCCCCCATTTTCTTCTCCCTTGTTTTCTTCTTTCCTTGCCCCCCAGTTGGGTTGGCTCCGCCCACTAACGGGGCAACTCTGCCCTCTGGTCGGGCACTCCTGCCCCGGGCACGTCCGCCCGCTGTCCGGGTGGTTCCACCCCGGCTCCGCCCGCCCGCAGTCAGGCGGCACCACCCTCGGCTGGGCCGGGGCAATAACGCCTGGTTACCGGGTCCACCGACGGGCGGATGGGGCGATCGGCTTCGCTAGGGCACGGCAGCTCGCGGTGGCCGGCACCCCAAGATCCTGGGCGGCTCACGGCCTCGCCGGCACCACAAATGCCAGCCGCCTTTGGCTAGCCGACTGGGAGCAGCCGCTAGCCAAGACGATCACGGCACCTCCACCACGGCTCAGCAACTTAGTCGTATAGGGCGCTTAGGTAGGGCGGCACTCCTGCTTCCTCCCATTTTCCACTATTTTTGGCCCTTTTTTAAACAATCTAATCCCGACCCATTTTTTTAATTTTGCTAACGAACAAAACCCAGGTTTTTAAATTTCCAAAATCTATCAAATATGATGTGAAAAATGCGTAAATTACATTAACAGGTTTTGTTCCCACTCACATGTTGTCCGCCCGTGCGCCCGTTGTATAATTCGCGCACCCCGTCTGCCCGGTGCACAATCTCCGTGTCGTTATCTGTCGGCATCGTTTCTCCTTGGTCGCTTTCTCTTCTCTACTCTCCTCCTCTCAACTGCTACAATGAAAATGACTAAGGTAATTTTTAAAATTACCTTTTTAACCCCTTCTTCTTAAAAGGTATTTTTTACCTTTTATTTATCTTTTTCTTTCTCCAACTAATTCCAAACTTCCCGAGGCTGCCATTTGCACACCATGCGTCGGATCACATTTGTTCAAAAACCAAAATTGCTTGATTTTTCAAGCTCTATCCAATGGTGTCCTTCTTTTCTTCCTATCACGACATTGTCCAGGGACCCCTTTTTTTCCTTCCCCAACCGCCCTCTTGAGGGGGCATACCCTCCTACCATTCCTTCATCCCTTCGGCTTAGTCATTGGGTAATCATCAACCTTTTCCATGCTAGGGGCATCACCATCTATCATTTCCTCCCTCATGCGCATTTTATTTTTCTTCGAAACACTGTTATTCTAACAATATTTCGAAGAGGGGCAAAATGTAGACATCTAAATTTGATCACTCCCATATGATTAAGTTTACTCCCTTTTCGTCTATCATATTAAATATTAATTTATTAAATTAATATTGCACCTTTTGTCTCATATTTGTAAAGTATTTAATTTAATAATTAAATGCTTTATCTTTCACCTTCTTCCTCTCTAAATTAAATAAATACACAAATTTATTTAATTTAGTCATTTTTTACCCTTTTGATTTAAAATCAATTTAAAATTCTTCATTCTCTCTCTCCTTGTCACATCATCCATGATCTTGCTCTAATCTGAATTAATTTAATTAATTCATGATTATGATGTGCATCCTCTTAATCAAAGATTAATGTCACATCCTCCTACATTTGCCACTTGCCTCTAATCTTCCATTAATTATTCTAATCCAATATTTGCACAACCTTAACCAAGGTCATTAGCCATATTTAGCACCACCTTTTTAGTCAACCTTTACATTTATCTCTTTTTGGCATTGACCCTCTTTCCCATGTGAATTTTTAATTCACATTTATTTATCCTAAATTCTATGTAAATTTTTAATTCACATTCAATCTTCCAAGGCTTCTAGAACCTTGGACTTGTCACATCATCCACATGTGACCAAGTCCCACCTTATTAGAGCTCACATTTTATCCTTTAGACTCTCCTAAGAATGTGAATTTTTAATTCACATTTATATCCCCAACCACCTCTCCTTTTCCCATGGGGATTTTTGAGGAATTCCAAAATTTCTCAAATGTCCCTTTCATTCTCACTTGGGGACAAGGAATCCCTTTTTGAGGAAATCTTTTCACTCCCCAAGGTACTTGGAAGGTACTTGTCCTTCCTCCACCTCATGTACCTTTTGGCCACCTCACTTACACCTCATCTTTTCTTAGCCACTTCACCATCCACATGTCAAAATGTGAGGGCTTGTGATTTTTCAACCCACCATAGCCCTTCATCTTGACCTTGTTGGATGAATCTTAACCGTTGAATTCTCTAGAGAATTCAAATTCTCCTATAAATCCCCCCTCCTCAAGGGCATTTTCAACACTTTCATTTTGAGCAACCTTATGCTGTCAATTTGCATTCTCAAGCACTTACTACCATTTAGCCATACATTTAGTCATTTGCATTATCAAGCTTGCATCTAATAACATCAAAAGCCATCTAAGGAGCACACAAAGTCATCCAAATCAAGGGCCAACCAAGGAGTCTTCAACAACAAGGGAGGTATAATCAATTTACATTTGTATTTCATCTATTTTCCTCGTTTTATCACTCTTTAGGCTAATCTTGAAGTGTCCTTAGTCTTTTATCATTTGCATCTTTAGTTATTTTGCACATTAGAATAGGGTAAAATTCTAAGGTACATAGTAATAACCATAGAGAAGGATGAAACAAATCATTAGAAATATGTCCATGGCCGCGACCTTTAGCTCAGAAATGGCCTCCAAAAGGATAAAAAATGCAGATTTTGTGCAACAAAAACCATTTACATGATGTTCGATGTGTTTCCCTAAAAAACGCACCACAAAACTAGTGTCAAAATCTCCATTTTTCTGTGTCGACTCAAACCCCACGGTGGCAACATCAATTTTCCAGATTGTTCAACGACAAAATGATGGTGTTTTCCCATTTTTTTGGTGTTTTGATGATTAGGGTTTGACCCTATTCATTGCCAATGGGATTTTCTTCCCATGTTTTAAAAATTGAAAGCATGTGTTAATACCAATGGGGGCCGAAACATATGTTCATTCGCTTAGGAATTTTATGCCTTAAGGTTTTTTCCCCTTATTTCAAAACATTGCTAAGTCCTCAAACAATACAACATATGGAGTGTGCCAAGTTACATATGATATGCCTTTAATTTTTGACCATGCATCATGTGACTTGAAATTTGCTTCCCAAGAAGTGTGGAGGTTGGTCATGTAGGCCATGTTTTTTTGAGCTTTCATGTTGCCTTGCAAATCAGGGTGTTGACCACATATAGCCTTACAATGCAGAGTGAAGAAGAGGTGAGATAACCATGTGCCTTATTTGACCTTATTAATGCTTTTAAAAGCATTTTTTGCATTTCATTATTTCTTTTTCTTTTGTTTCAAAAACATTGAAATATCATTTAAGTGATTTTGATAATCACTTTGACATTTTCACTTGCAAATGAAATGTAATACATATTGATGGTGGGGCCCCTTATTTTGTGCTTTGAAATGTAAAATGACTTAATTAAGTGATGTTTTATGAATCACTTAATCAAGGTTATTGTCTTTAATGCCTTTTGGAGTCTTGTGTTTTCAAAACACACATATTACATGAGGAGAGTGTGGGTCAATACTTGTGTGAAGACGAATGATGACTTGCAAACATGAGGGGTGTGTGAGAGGTTGTTTTGACTGACTTTAGAGGAAAGGGGGCTATTTAGAGGCATTTTTGTCACATTTTTAGTGTGACTATTGAATTGGCTTAACTTTTCTTCATATGGAGGACAGTTTGAAGGGTTTCTAGAAGGTTCTTTTTGGCCTTTTTCTATTGCATATGACCATAACTTTTTAGATGGACATGTGTGAGGGGCTTTTTTTGGGATTTTTGCTTAAGTATGTTCATTTTGAGCATTTTGAGGGAGTTCTTTCTTTCTAGCAGCAGGATAGCTTTGTTTCTTGGAGCTATTTTTCATGGAGCAGTATTATAACTCACGTGGATTTATGATGTAGTAAGCACTTTCAATTAATAAAGTAGAGCATTTTTACCTTCTAATTTCATATTTTTCATGTATGTTGTTAATGTTTGATCAGTTTGTCTTGTGAAAATCTATCTTTCATTGCAAACTTGTCTCATGTTTAGGCATCTGTTTAGCAAAGATGTATGTTTACATGTTATAAGCTGTGTTGTTAGTTGTGAAACCCCTATTTTCCTTTTAAAAGCACTGTTTATAGACCTCCTTATAAATTATTTATGTAAACTGAATTGGAAAGTGAGTTGTGGGAATCAAGTTTTATGATATTAATTTGAATGTGATAGGCTGTTCACAGGTCTAAGCTATTTTGGTGCATCACCTTAGGTATTTTTAGTATTAAGTTTATTTTCATGCAATTCTTACCCTTTATATCAGAGATTAGTAATTAGGTGACATCAAAAGAGGAAGCCAACCCATAATCTAGAGGTCTTCTTTCGAATAGGACACCCACAACCTGAAAGTAGTCCCATGTTACATCCAAACTTGCTGAGTTCGTTCACAACTTGACATTAAGTTGCAGATTTGGATCCCTAACATATCTAATCATAGAAAATATACGAAAATAACTTAAAGCTCTTGGTACATATAATTTGGATCCTCTCCACCTTTTATTCTCTAAAATATTTTCATGATCTTCAATAGACAACCTCCACTTTTGTTGACCACATCCTCTTTTTGGTAAAGTTTCAAAATTTATTCTTATTGCTATAACTAAGTGACTGTAATGTAGAACCTTTTGTCCTGTCGTATAATCAATAAATATAATACCATTTTTATCTATCTTTATTTGTTGATAATGTGTGCCTTCGACAATGACTGATCTAGTGGGATACTCTTGTCCATCACCATCTATCATTGATTGTAACAATTTGCATTTTGGTTGTGTACATCTTAGTAGATAGTAATCTACACCTTATGTATTGTTAGGATCTACAACCATAGCGAAAATATCTTCTATACACCATGTAGTAAACGTACACATGATCAAATTAGAGTTTTAACAAATCATTCAAATATTTTTAATTGTGCCAACTTAGGTAGAATATAAATCAATTTTAATTTAAAATTTAATTTAAATTTTAAAATTTATGTATAACAACTAAATCAAATACACATTCATAATCAATTGAATATAGAGGATCATAGACATCTACAATGTCATTATCTTCAGAAAGAGGCATTGATACTAATTGTTTTATTTCCCATTGTAAAACATACCCATCTCTAATATTTTCACATTGTAGAGTATTTGCATTGTTCTCAATGCAATCAACACAAAAACATGATTTTCTTTGACTTGAATAATAAGAGGCTTGCTATGTCTTATAGTCACGACTTGATGCAAACTTCTAATACCATTAATTGTTTGACAATTATAAGGATTTGATCAATTAATATCTGTAAATTTTAAACATCCATTTAAAAAGTGTATAAATGAAAATTTAATTCATGTACACTTAAATCAAATTTAAATAAAAAATTCAATTATGTACCTTTAACTTCCAAAAAATAGTGTTTATTGTATATTGAGTCGCGAGTGCCAAAATGACTTTTGCACCATTCAACAATTTGATTTGCATTATGTATGGTGTTACCTACAAGTTCATGTTAGCGAAATTTCAGGTTAAAAGGTCTAAGAATTTTTTAAAAATATTATATTCCATATGATGTTACAAGTTCATGTTGGTGAAGTGCACACTTCACACATGCTCTTGCTCCATCGCGCTCTCATTTTCCATGTCCACTCTCATAAAATTCCACAAAAACTTTATGTTACATCTAGCATGTTGTTGGCTTAACCAATTAAAATATTTTGCAGACTTAAATTGTCTTGTGAAGTTGCAAAAAATTTCATTCAAACCAAATTAGTTAAAAAAAACTAATGTGTAACATATAAGTAACTGAACAATTCAAGTCTTAAAGTTAAATAAATAAATAGTTATATAAATTAAAAAAAAAAAATCAGCACTTATCAACATATCCATCAGAACATATCTAGTGTTGTAAAACATTTATGTCACGTTGTCTCAAGTCTTCAAAAAACATTCTAAAACAATGAGCTACATAGCTTATATCATGATTTGTATCATCATTGATATAAAAGTGGACCTCTTTGATGATAGTTTGTATTTACTACTTTCTACACCATCCACATGTAGCTCGACATGTCTATAGAAAACTTGTACACAAATTTCAACTTGCTTTTAATGATAATATTGACTTTGAATCTCAGTTTGAAGACTAAATGTATAGTTCTCGAAAATCTACAATCTAGAGAGAATACAACCTGGTTGAAAGCAATTCTTTGAGTCACGAAATTGCTTAGCTTGCCATCTTGCAGCATGACAATGTTGGATATGTGGATATATGATATTGCAAATTTTATTCATAAACTCATTGTAAGACAATTCACTCTCTTTCAGATGAATTTTTTTGGCCTCAACTCTTGACTTTGTTGAGTATTTCTCATATTCAAATTTCTTCCAAATAGCTTCCATTGAATGATCAATATTCTCAAATTGTAAGAGATTCTTCAAATTTCCACAATCATTACATAATTTTTTATACATTGTACATTAAATTCATTTGAATCTTTTGATTTTTCACATACAAGAGACTTCAAAAATTGTGCTGTACTTCTAGGGATGGCTACATTTGATTAATTACTACCATAGTTTTTATATGACTATAAGTGTAGATGAAATTCAACATGATTTTGACAAGTTTCATGTACTTTATTTATATGTACAAAACATGGTAGTAATCTCTCAAACATCTTTTGATAAATCTTCACATATGAAATTTTTTGCTTGAATACTTCACAAAGTTCACTTTGTATTGTATCTATAAAATGTTTTGAACGAGAAATTTGTGTACCATCTTCACCTATTATTTGTATAGTGCCCCTTCTATTGGAAGAAACACGAGTGGTTGGTCCAATATTCAATTGCCTCTTTCTTCACATCTTCTAAAATTCTATCTTTTAAGGGAACTCTACAAATATTTACCCAATTATTTTCAATATTTTCAACTAATCTATTTCTCTTCGTAATATATCTTTGAACAATTCTCCTAAATACATTTAGTAATCAGGAAATTGTTTGAACTTGTCTTCTATGTGATCATTTCTTACTATAAATTATAGTCATCAATGCTCTACATGTAACACTTAAATCAATAGCTTGACTCTTTCTTTCAATACAATTCAATGCTTGCAGGTTTTCAACAATTGCTTGTTTTAATGAATCTGTTGGCTTTTTATTATTAACCACTAACAACTCGAAAATGCGGTTCATTTCTTTTCTCCTAAAAATAACTTTGCACATAATTGTGCTCTTCTAAATAGAGCTTTTTCTTCACAAAAATTATCCCATATTTTTTAGAGTGTAATTTTATTGTGCTTTTAGATAACATATTTTCAAGTGAAATCTCCTTGAAAGGAGAATCCTAATCCATCTCCATCTGATTGTTCATACCATGCAAAAAATTCCTCACTATCATCAATTTGTTCTTGTACCTCTACATTAACTTGGTCATCAATAATTTCAATGGGTTGTTCTTGAGTAGATTCTCCTTCATCTATTTTTTTGGTCTCTCTTTTTTAGTCATACAACCTTGATATATTCCTTTTATTCCCCATCATAAATTTCTCAAGTTTGAATTCACCTACATACAAATGTACAAATACATATACTTTAACCTAAATTCTATTTTTCTTAATGTACAAGATAAAACTAATAAAATGAAAGAGATAGAGAGAAGTATCTAAAGAGAGAGAGAGAGAGTAGACCAATCTAAGGAGAGAGTGAGAGAGAGGTTAGCTCACTATGGTAGAAGGAGAGTGGTGCAGGAGCACCATTAAGCAAATTTTTTCTATCAAGGTTAATGATGAGTAGATTATAGGATTTTTGAAATTTTGTGTTAAAATAAGGTCTCAAGACCATTTTATGATGTAAGTTGTCAATATTGAGTCATCTTAGGAGTCTAGGTGTTTAAAAGGTCTAGTTTTTGGAAATTTCAAATTTGTGCAAAATGCAAAGTTAAAAAAATTGTAAAGTTGCCTTTTAAGGAAGGCAAACGGTCATGATGTTTGAATGGACAATTGAGGGAAGTTAGACAGTTGGTCTTGAAAGGAAAAGGCATAAAAGGGAAAAAATCATCGATGTATGGCTGATTTTTGAAGTTTGGAATCAATAAACAATTGGAAAGAGCATTGTTTTACCAGATTTTTCTGTTTTTCTCTTCTTGCACAGACTTGTACATCTGTACAAATTCTCCTTAATTCATTTTTGTTTTGGGATTGTATTGTAGATTGTTCTAAATCTCATTTGAATCCTTTCTAAAGGTCTCTCATAAGATCTAGAGCATTTTATTGAGTGTTTCCTCTAGTCGGTTGAAATAGGGTTTTTGCAAGTTTTGTAAGTTTCAAACATGTATTAACTCCATCCCACCTACTATGAAGCTTGTAACTCGGTGGGATGGATAGGGAACAATAGGTTTAGGTGTGATAACAGTGAATTAATGAAGGGGAGGTCTGGAAATGAGTTGGGTGTGAAGCCCTAAGAGTGAATTTTGAGTTTTCCTTATGAAAATTGGAGGTTTTAGTGTGTCAAATTGAGTTTTGTGAAAGAGCAGCATTATTTTATGATGTTTTGAGAATGTGTAGGCTAAATAGGCCCTGTTGGAGGTGGTAAGTTTGTAAGAGTGAGGGAAAGGCGTTTTTCAATAAACCCCTAGGGTTTAGGCTAAAAAGGAGGGTTTTATAGTTTATCCTTTGTATGGAGGTATGTCTGAGATCTGGTCATGGATTCTGAGGTTTTAACACATTAGAATTTCTGCCCCAATATTTGGTAGAGTTTGAGAAATTTTAGAGAGTAGTCCCTTTGTAAACGAGGGCTAATTTGAGCCCTAAAAGGCGTGGAAAACCTGATCTGAGCAGTTTGGTACAAAACAACCATTGGTGATTGTTTGATATTTTTTTATGCTATGTAATGGGTCCCTGATGTGAGTGGAATTGTGGATTGAAAGGAGGTGTTAGTGAAAAGATACCCGATTGAGTGGATTCCCTATGCTACAAGGGAAAGAGTTGATTTGGTGAAGTGAAATTTTGAAGAGTTTGTGATATGATAATTGTGTTTGTAGATTGGAATTGTGTGTTGGTGTGTTGCATGCCTCCCCCTACTGCATCAGAGAGGGACCAACTCATAGTTCTAATTTCTTAATTTGTACAAGATAAGACTAATTAAATAAGAGAGAGAGAGAAGTATCTAAGGAGAGATAGAGAGAGTATACCTATCTAAGGAGAGAGAGAGAGAGGTTAGCTCACTATGGTAGGAGAGAGGGAGAGATGAAACCAACTCACATATTTTTTTAATTTACAAGATAAGACTAATATAATGAAAGAGAGATAGAAGTATCTAAGGATAGAGAGAGTAGGTATCTAATGAGAGAGAAAGAGAGGGTGGTGTGCTACATGTATTGTTAGGAAAAAGGTGTGTTGTACACCTTGCATAATACATTTAATGTAATTATTCTCGGGGCCACTTTATGTTGCATGTAACATTGGGACATAAGTTAAGTTGCTAAAATATAATTATTTAATATTGGGGAAAATAAATAAATAAAGTACCTAATATTAAATAAGGGGACATGGTTTGTAATCTCATGGTTTTAGTCACATGGTTTTGTGTAATACCACTTAGTGGTTTTGAGGGAGCTTGCTTCTATAAAAGCAACCACAAAGGTAGTTATTGTGAGATGCAATTTTGCATGTTAGCTCTGGTTAGCGTTTGTGAGAGTTTGAAGCATGGCATAAGATGTGTGGTTGCATGCTTGTTCACATGGATTGCTTGGAGAGGGCATGTTGCTTCAATGGTGTTCATGGAGACTCAGAAGATGTATTGTAATATTTATTGCTGAATAATACATGAGAGATGGATGCTTTTGGAGGATGGATTTTTTCCCTCTTGAGGGTTTTCCCAGTGTATATCTTGTGTCATATTTTCATGGGTATGTTGTCTATTCTCTTGCATGTGGATTCTGAATACTTAGATGCATAGATTTATTTATGGGTTATGTGGAAATTGTCTTTAATTGGCTGCAAGTTTCCAACAAGTGGTATAAGAGCTTTGGTTGTGGTTGTATAACTCTTGGTAGAGAAAAATCAGAAAAATCTTGTTTAAGTTTGAATCTATGCATTGCATGTGAGAATCAAAGGCATGGAAAGATATAAGGGTTTTGTAGGTGGTTTATTGTAGATCTGAGGGTTTTGGGTTTGCTATTTTGATGAGTTGACTATGATTATGCAGATATGTGGACACGGTTGGGTTGAGTTGTTGTTACATTTGGTGGTGATCATGGTGTCATGGATTTTTCTTGTGCTTTAGAGACTTTGGCATGTCATGATGGTAGTGTTGGGTAGTGTTGGATTGGTTCCTAATTATGGTTGTGGTGGTGTATCTTCATGGTATGAGGATTGTGGTTTTACTTTTCCTTTTGGGAGCTCTTGTTATATTTGAGTTCTTTGGTTGTGTGAGGACCTTTGGTTGATCTTCATGAGGAGATTGCTATCATGATGTCATGGATAGCTTGATTACACTTTTCAATGGGAGCTTTTGACAGTGATGGTTTTGGTGGTGATGGATATGTTTATGATGGTTTGGTGGTTGTAGGTATCTTCTTGGCTCAGAGATTATGGTTCTACTTTTTATGTTACTAACATTTAAGTTGTGTGTGTAGACCTGGATGATCTTCATGGAGAGGATGGTTGTCATGATGCCTTGTGTGACTTGGTATCACAGTTTAGTAGGAGTTGTTGGAAGTGATGTGGATTTACCATTTGATGGTGGATGGTCTTTTACAGTGATTGTTGGTGTCATGGATGGACTCTTGGATTCTACTTTTATACAGTGATAGTTCATTGGCATCTTTGGTTTCATTGACAGGGGATGGTTTTATTCATATTGATTACATATGTTGATTCTTGGTTTAGGGTGTTATTGCATTATGTCATGGTTTACTCTTGATCATATGTTAGAGTTTTGTCATGGTACTTGCTCTCTTGATAACAAGATGTATGCATTGTTGTATGAGATCTCCTAGTAGGAGATGGTTAGATCATGTTGTCATGCTTATGTTCCTGATTCATGATTGGAGCTTTGACATTGATCTTGTGTGGTTGTCTTGGTATTCAGTACATCTATCATTTTCTTGATTACTTCATGATGATGCTATGTTGCATTTGGAGGTTGGCATGGATTGGTTGGTTACAAGTACTCATGGATACTTGGAGACATAGTCGAGGCTTGAGTTCTCTTGTAATTAGAGACATGTGTTGAGATGATTACTCTTGATGAGATTTCAGCAGGAAGTTTGAGGAGCCTAAACCTTGGTTGGAAATGAGTTCAACATGGACCTATGAGGAGAGTGTTCTTGGATGAGTCATGATGACTTGGATGTCTTGGAGGAGCATTCTCATTCCGCACTCTTGGTCTACTCGACAGTTTCACTTGAGAGGTATTTCTCATTGTTACTTTCAAGTGCTTTATGTTTTATGCTTTATCTTCTCATGCATTTGGATCTTGAGCTATGGATATATGGTTTTAGAGGGTTCATTTGAGGAGTGTTGGTATGTTTATCTCCTTATGCATTGTGATTACACTCATTGATGTTGATTTTAGGAGATGTAATGGGCTTATTTCCTTCATTGGGAATGAATTTAGTTTGATCTTCTTTGGTTATGAGAGGCTTACATCCATGTTGATTACATGATACATATGTTATGTTTGATCTTCATGATTGAACGGTTGGGTGTTGTTATGGCTTTTCTTTTGGGGTATTGTGCAGGAGATCATACTTGACACAGTTGGCTTTTAGAGGTGTATGTAGGAGATTTTGCTTATAGGTTATTGATATACAGGTTTGCATATCATTGTGGATGATTCCTTGTTACTACATGATGTAGTTTACACTTTCTATATGATGCTGTTGGTAGAATTGTTATGCCTTGATCTTTTTCAGATTTTCATTACCCATGCAGTGGGAGCTCTTGTATGTGTATGTCATTCTTTGACAGGTTTTGCACATGGAGTTTATGATTGCAGTTTATGGGTGTATATGTTTATGGAATGAGTTTACTATGTTTTGTATACCTTGGAGGTATGGATAGTTGGATGTATTGGCACTTGTTGTGGGTGTTATTTCAGCTTTGGGTTTTTGTATCTTGACAACTACTGGTGCATATTGATACCTTTGGATTGAGTGTTTGTGTTTGGGATATCAGTTGAGCAGGACTTATGCTTCGTTGTGACATATTGTGTGGCTTCTCTATTGGATGGCTTTTTATCTTTGTGCATTGGCATGATGGAGGATGAGAGAATTCATGCTTGGGATGGTGGTCACTTTGATTCTTGTTGCAGGTATCTTGATGGAGCACATGGAGCATTTTGATTCCATGATGGTATATGTGGCTATATGGATTGTTCATTTGATTCATGTTTTGAGGTTACTTGTTCCCCTTATGCAATGCATACAACAAGTGGGAGAATGTTAGGAAAAATGTGTGTTGTACACCTTGCATAATATATTTAATGTAATTATTCTTGGGGCCACTTTATGTTGCATGTAACATTGGGACATAAGTTAAGTTGCTAAAATGTAATTATTTAAATTGGGGAAAATAAATAAATAAAGTACCCAATATTAAATAAGGGGACATGGTTTGTAATCTCATGGTTTTAGTCACATGGTTTTGTGTAATACCACTTAGTGGTTTTGAGGGAGCTTGCTTCTATAAAAGCAACCACAAAGGTAGTTATTGTGAGATGCAATTTTGCATGTTAGCTCTGGTTAGTGTTTGTGAGGGTTTGAAGCATGGCATAGGATGTGTGGTTGCATGCTTGTTCACATGGATTGTTTGGAGAGGGCTTGTTGCTTCAATGGTGTTCATAGAGACTCAGAAGATGTATTATAATATTTATTGCTGAATAATACATGAGAGATGAATGCTTTTGGAGGCTGGGTTTTTTCCCTCTTGAGGGTTTTCTCAGGGTATATCTTGTGTCATATTTTTATGGGTATGTTGTCTATTCTCTTGCATGTGGATTCTGAATACTTAGATGCATAGATTTCTTTATGGGTTATGTGGAAATTGTCTTTAATTGGCTACAAGTTTCCAACATGTATGATAGAAGGAGAGGGGGAGAGATGAGAGAGGGGTATATAAGGAAAGAGAGAGAGGGTAGCACTATGCTCATGCCCCCAAGGTAGAATCTAAGAGAGAGATCAAGGTATCTAAGGAGATAGATAGGGTAGGTATCTAAGGAGAGAGAGAGTTTAGCTCACTATGTTAGGAGAGAGGGAGAGATGAAACCAAATAATAGTTAGATAATTTATTAATGTACAAGATATGACTAATAAATTGAAAGAGAGAGAAGTATCTAAGGAGAGACATATATAGAGTAGACCTATCTGAGAGAGAGAGATAGAGAGAGTGGTTAGCTCGCTATGGTAGAAGGAACGAGGGAGAGATGAAACCAACTCATAGTTTTAATTTCTTAATTTGTACAAGACTAATAAAATGAGAGAGAGAGTGGGTATCTAAGGAGAGAGAAAGAGAGGGTAGCATGCTACATGTATGATGGAAGGAGAGAGGGAGAGATGAGAGAGGGGTATATAAGGAAAGAGATATAGAGTAGCACTATGGTCATTCCACCAAGGTAGAACCTAAGAGAGAGCTCAAGGTATCTAGGGAGATAGAGAGGGTAGGTATCTAAGGAGAGAGTTTAGCTCACTATGTTAGGAGAGAGGGAGAGATGAAACCAACTCATAGTTAGATAATTTCTTAATGTATAATATAATACTAATAAAATGAGAGAGAGAGAGAGAGAGAAGTATCTACTTAGAGGGATGGAGAGAGGTTAGCTCACTATGGTAGAAGGAGAGAGCGAGAGATGAAATCAACTCATAGTTCTAATTTCTTAATTTATACAAGATAAGACTGAGAGAGAGAGATAAGTATCTAAGGAGAGATATAGAGAGTAGGTATCTAAGGAGAGAGAAAGAGATGGTAGTGTACTACATGTATGATAGAAGGAGAGAGGGAGAGGTGAGAGAGGGGTATATAAGGAAAGAGAGAGAGGGTAGCACTATGGCCATGCCATCAAGGTAGAACCTAAGAGAGAGATCATGGTATCTAAGGAGATAGAGAGGGTAGGTATCTAAGGAGAGAGAGAGAGAGAGAGAGAGAGAGAGAGAGAGAGTTTAGCTCACTATGTTAGAAGGAGAGAGGGAGAGATGAAACTAACTAATAGATAATTTTTCTTAATGTATAAGATAAGACTAATAAAATGAAAGAGATAGAGAGAAGTATCTAAGGAGATCTAGAGAGAGAACTTATGTATAGATAAGGAGAGAGAGAGAGGTTAGCTCACTATGGTAGAAGGAGAGAGGGAGAGATGAAACCAAATCATAGTTAGATAATTTCTTAATGTACAAGATAAGACATAAAATGAAAGAGAGAGAGATAAAGTATCTAAGGAGAGATAGAGAGAGTAGACCTATCTAAGGAGAGATAGAGAGAGAGAGAGAGGTTAGTTCACTATGGTAGGAGAGAGGGAGAGATGAAACCAACTCATGTAGTTCTAATTTATTAATGTACAAGACTAATAAAATGAAAGAGATAGAAGTATCCAAGGAGAGATAGAGAGAGTAGGTATCTAAGGAGAGAGAAATAGAGGGTAGCACTACATGTATGATAGAAGGAGAGAGGGAGAGATGAAACCAACTCATGGTTCTAATTTCTTAATGTACAAGATAAGAATAATTTAAAATGAAAGTGAGAGAGAGAGAAGTATCTAAGGAGAGATAGAGATAGAACTTACCTATATCTAAGGAGAGAGAGAGGGTATCTCACTACATGTATGATAGGAGAGAGGCAAAGAGGGGTATCATATGAGAAGTGTAAGAGAGGGGGACCAATCACGTCAAGGCTCTAGGTCATGGAGAGCCAAGAGTGGAGGACTGCCCTAACTTACCTCACTCTAAAATATGTCTTAGGGTAAGGATCGAGAATGATGAGCACTATAACGTACTTCTACCACCCTACGGATCTCGAATTTAGGTTTGGGCTAGGCGAGTTGGTTTCTGGAGTCACTATTGTGTCTCAGACAACTCTCTATCTAAGGACAACAACGCGGTTCTAGGACGATAGTGTGGTGTGCTGGCATCTCTCGGGTGTGCTGGCATCCCGCACGGTTAGAAAAAAGTAAACACAATACAAACTACTCAAAAACTAACTAACAACTTAGCTAGTTGGTTTTGATGGAAAAAAATAGAATGATAAAGTATGAGAAATAGAGATGAAGATGATAAAGCAAATAAATAAAGGCTAGGGTGACGAATATAATCTCACAAAAGCGCATGTTCACTAGCTAGCTCCACACGTACATTGATCTACACACAAGAAAGAGGGAAAATTGTTGGGGCTGTATAGGGGTCTGCCTTAGTTAGACCCCCATTTTGGTGTTTCCACCTCCACAGACAGCCAGAAAACAATGAAGTAGAAATATGTGATAAAGGAAAGAAGAGAGAACAAAAATACTACAAATAGTATTATGCTACCTCTATCAAATCACAAAGGAGAGGAGTGAAACATTACCACCTCCACCCAAAAGCTCACTAGCCAATGGAGGATAATACAGACTTGGCAAGGTCACCACAGCTGCAACTGTGATGAAGGGAGGTCTCGCAAGAGTCCAAGCCCGTGCTTCTATGGCTTGCTTCACACTTGCTATGTGGAGTTGATGGAGTATTGCTACTGCAATGGAGTGTTGAAGTGCTACTTGAGAGTGAAGTGAATGCTGAAAGTGCTAAGAGATGGCTTGATAATGTGTGTAGAGATTGCAAGAGAGATAAAATGGAATGAGAATAGATCAATTTCAAGGAAGAATGAGGAAGAATAAGGCATTTTTCAGGTTGGTTGGTCAAAGAGGGATGTTACAATTCACCCCCAATTGGGAGTGTAACACCTTTGCCAACTTCAGATGCATGAATCCGTTAGGATGACAGCATGTCGTGCGTGCGTCCCCGACAAATATTCTTTCACTGAGGCACAAGATAGATGCCAAGTGGATGGAAGGCAGGAGGGTGATGTGGAATTTTTCCTTTGGATTTGATTTACTAAGGTGAGGGTGGGCGAAAGGGGAATTTGTGTAAGGGGTGAAAATTCGCTCCTATACATTTTTCCCCCACTTTAGCGAGCATGAATACTAATGAGTGCTTCGGTAAAGTAGATCAAAGAGTTAGTAAGGTTAGAAATTTATACCTGAACTGTCGAGGAAGTAGACCGTGATCTGGAGAGCTCGAAAGCACAAGACAAGAAAAGGACTCCACAGGTACTCTCCCTGGGGAGTTTCAGACAGAAGACTCCATAGCCTCGCAAAACTATGAAGTTTCCCAAAGTACACTGAAGGCCCTCAGACCAATGATGGATAAATCCCGCAGGATGAAAGCGTCTCACAGGCCTGTAGACCTGCAAGGAGGAAACCCCCAAGATCTCTCACATGAAGGAAGCCTAGAGAAGTAAGCGCCTTACAGGCCTGCAGACCTACAAGGGGGTATCCCCCAAGATCTCTTACATGGAGGAAACCCAAAGAAAAAAGTTCCTTACAGGCCCATAGACCTGCAAGGAGGTATCCCCCAAATCTCACATGAAGGAAACCCAAAGAAGGGGACTCCGCAAAGTCAAATAGCGGTTTTACAGGCACACCTGCAAAGCGACATGTTTACCCGTTGATAGAACATGTTCAAAAATAAAGTGGCCATGTAGGAAAATAAGCGGACAGTCACGCAGACCATCAATAAATTAGAATACTTTCAAAGGGCTCCCTTAGGAACTCAGTGTGAAAAAGAAGGGGGTCCACTAGAGGGACGCGCTATTTGAAATTGCAAGAAAGATATTTTTTCTCAAATCGATTCACCATCAAGGAATCCCTTCAAAAGATTCACTTCATCAAGGAATTTGAAAGGAATAAAATTCCCCCTTTTGAGGGGAAGGTCGAGGCTCCTCCCATAGGAAAAGGCTGCTCCCTCCTTAGAGGAAAATTTTCAAGCTCTTTCTTTGCGAACCCATGATGAGGGAAACAAGTTCTGTTAGGGGTCCAAGTCGTAAATGTGATTTTTGAAAAAGTTTGCAAAAATTCTTGAGAAAAGATTCATTGGCAACAAATACATTTTCTGAAAATCAAATTATCATAGAAATGGCGTTGTCACACATGAAAGAGACAACTCAAGCAAAGAAGAGAAAAAGATAAGAAAAGAGCGAAAAAGAAAAAAATCACAAACAAAAGATATAGGGGTGATCTGATATTTCGGGGTTAGAGCTGCTCATGAATATATATATAGTAATAATATATTAATGAACTGCCATCAACCCCCTACTATATCAGACCATGTGAAGAATGCATGAGAAGACAAAGTAAAAATAAAAAATTGGGTCAATATGTAAGGGAAGCCTAAATGCCCCCAACACTTTGCATCGTCCCCAATTTGCCGAAAATCAAGCACAAACATGGAAGAATGATGATATAGATAGAAGAAGGTTCACAAAATGAAAATCACTCTTGTATCCAAGCACCAACAAGGGTGACAAGGGTCATCCAGGAACACATAACATGATTACGGGGGAACACATTACAACACACACACACTTCTAATCTACAGATAAAGAAGAGGCCTCCCTCTAACACTCATCAACCAAGAGGTTGTCCTCTTCCTAATATAGATCATTATAAAGGGAAGGAGGACGAGCCTATAGTGGTGAAACATTAAGGGGAGGAGCTTCTAACCCTCCCACAAAAAGGGCTAAGGAAGAAGGCCCCATAATGTCTTCTCCACTAGGCTCTTGTGGAGCTATGGTCAACGATTTTGCAAAGATTGTTGATATGGCCGAAACTTCATCCAAAGAGTTAAACATGCATTTTACAGGAGTGCCATGTCATATCTCAATGGATGGAGAAGATGGTGCCTAAGATTCACTGCTAGGCTCATCGAGTGACTCAGGAGTGGTGACAAACTCAGGGGAAGTCGAGACTTGCTCCGTTACTAGGACAAAACAAGCTAGCAAAGGACCACCTTTCAGAGAAGGTGGTCTCCTCTTATGCCTTCCATTGTTGGAAGGGCCATCCTCCACCTGACAAGGCCAAAAATTCATCCAGAGAGTTAAACATGCACTTTACAGGAGTGCCATGTCGTACCTCAATGGATAGAGAAGATAGTGCCTAAGATTCACCACTAGGCTCACCAAGTGACTTGGGAGCGGTAAAAAACTTAGGGGAAGCTGAGACTTGCTCTGTTACTAGGATGGAACAAGCTAGCGTGGGAGCACCCTTCGGAGAAGGTGGGATCCTCTTATGCCTTCCCTTGTTAGAAGGGCTATCCTCCACCTTCTACTTCATTGGGGGATGTGAACTCCCCATAGACGAGGCAAGAGGCGCGAAGGAGGAGGAGGAGGAGGAGAAAACCGTGGTAGATACCACCAAAGTATTCGACATATCCACGAGGGACATCAACAAGGGTGGCTCAACCAAAGGAGTGATGAACACCTGCACCTTTTTTAGGTCAGGCGCATTCACACTCATAATGGAAGCCAAAAGCAAGATAAAACTAGATTGAACGGAAGCAAAGGGTAGGAGAGAGGAGGACACAACAAGAGGCCTTGAAGCAGGGGTCGTCGTCTCCTCTTCCTTCTTCTACAAAGTGGCCTGCTCAGCTACGAGATCCTTTCGTCGACACTTGTGCTCACACGCAAGGTGGTTTCTATGACTCTTTGAGCTAGAGGTCAGGAGCTATGAAGGGACAAAAGGCTCTTGCTCAGCCATAAGAGTGTCCATTACAGCCATTTCTGGTGGAGGGACAGACTCCTAAACGAGAGCAAGAGGAGCAGATTGAGAAACAACAGGGGGATTCAGATCTAATGCCTCGATAGTGGGCCTCTTCCTGTTTATTGCTTTGGGAGCAGAAGCGGTGGGAGGTCACGAAGGTCGAGACATAGAGGATTCTCCGTGGGGACCTTTTCTCCTGCCATATCAAATGGGCCTAGGTTCTATGGGCAGAACAGGAAGCTCAAATGCGAGACTCTTGGGCTTTCACCAAGTGGGCACCATAAGATTCTCTCGCAAGTGCAAAACAGAATCTGATGGCACCACAATAGGGCGAGAGGGAGCGTCAGGTTGACCAGTGGAAGAGGAAGAAGGACCTTGAGAGGGATTTTCTTCTTCTCTTCTACTGGCCTTGGCAACATCACTATCATCTTTTAAAAAAAACCTATGCAAAACAACATAAGGAGATGGAGGGTACCTCACTCTAGGAATTGAGTGCCCTTTCTTGTACTTTTGATATGTCTTGTACAAGAGGTCCTTTCTAGGTGGGAGAGGACCAACGGGTGCAGGCCAAAAGTGATCTAAGGGATAACTACCACGTGCAACCGACGGTCTATAACCAGTGTCATGGATCACATGCACGAAACCCTCATGAATAAACTTCAAACATTTGTGCACAACCGAGGGAATTGTGTTCATAGCTACTAACCAGGGGATACCCAGCTTCAATCTGAAGAGTTCAGACCCTGATATTATGTCAAACAACAGATTAACGGACTTAGGTCCAACAAGGACTGACAAGGTGATGCTACCCAAGGGAGGTACAAAAAGACCGTTATGCGTACATATGGTGTTCATAGGTGCGTTGTTTCCATCTTTATGTAGGAAATTAATTAACATGATCTCCTTGGTTATAATATTCACTTGAGATGCCAGATCAACAAGAACACCTGCTACAACATTCCCATTGATTCGTGCAGGAATATAAAGAGATGGTTCTCTATTAAAGCCCATCGACAGATCCTACGAGGTGAAGGTTATACCTGTACTGTACTGCTTGTAGGTTGCACAGAGGGGATATGCAGATGCAAAAAAGAGGCCATCAAGTACACTAAACGATGCTCTCACAAAGCCCCCTAAAGGTTGTAAAGTAGGATAGTGATGCAATTGAGGTTTCGTTATGCAACACTTACGAAACCTTCCAACTACGCCTACTAGGGATCGCAGGTTGGGTTGCAAGGCAAAATTCCCAACGCTCATACCTACAACACTCCTAGAACATAAGGAAAGGAGCTTTCAATACTACTAAATAGAACAAAAATGGTTCATGTTGGGTTCACCAAAAATGTAAGAGAGGGGGACCAACCACGTCAAGGCTCCAGGTCATGGAGAGTTGAGAGCGGAGGGCTGCCCTAACTCACCTCACTCTAAAAGATGTCTTAGGGTAAGGATCGAGAATGATGAGCACTATAACATACTTCTACCACCCTATGGATCCCAAATTTAGGTTTGGGTTAGGCGAGTTGGTTTCTGCAGTTGCTACTGTGTCTTAGACAACTCTCCATCTGAGGATAGCAGTGCGGTTCTAGGATGACAACGCGGCGCACTAGCGTCTCTCCAGCGTGCTGGCGTCCGTACGGTCAAAAAATAGTAAACAAAATACAAACTACTCAAAAACTAACTAACAACCTAGCTAGTTAGTTTTGACAGGAAAAAATAAAATGATAAAGTATGAGAAATAGAGACGAAGATAAATAAATAAAGGCTAGGGTGATGAATATGATCTCACAAAAGAGCATGTTCGCTAGCTAGCTCCACACGTACGTTCAACTACACACAAGAAAGAGGGAAAATTGTTGGCGCTATATAGGGGTCTGCCTCAGTCAAACCCCCGTTTTGGTGTTTCCACCTCCACAAACAACTAGAAAACAACAAAGTAGAAATATGCTATAAAGGAAAGAAGAGACAACAAAAATACTACAAACAGTATTATGCTACCTCTATCAAATCACAAAGGAGAGGAGTGAAATGTTACCACCTCCACCCAAAAGCTCACTAGCCAATGGAGGAGAATACAAACTTGGCTAAGTCACCACAGCCGCAACTGTGATGAAGGGAGGTCTTGCAAGACTCCAAGCCCATGCTTCTATGGCTTGCTTCACACTTGCTATGTGGAGTTGATGGAGTGTTGCTACTGCAATGGAGTGTTGAAGTGATGCTTGAGAGTGAAGTGAATGCTGGAAATGCTAAGAGATGGCTTGAGAATGTGTGTAGAGATTGCAAGAGAGATCAAATGGAATGACAATAGATCAATTTGAAGGAAGAATAAGGCATTTTTGAGTCGGTTGGTCAAAGAGGGACATTACAATTCATCCCCAATCGGGAGTGTAACGCCTCTACCAACTTCAGATGTAGGAATCCGTCAGGGATGACAACGTGTCGCACAAACGTCTGCGCACCGCATGTGCGTCTCTGACAAATATTATCTCATCGACGCACAAGACAAATGCTAAGTGGATGGAAGGTAGGAGGGTGATGTGGAATTTCGCCTTTAGATTTGATTTTCTAAGATGAGGGTGCACGAAAGGGGAATTTGTGTAAGGGGTGCAAATTCACTCGTATACAAGAAGAAAGAGAAAGAGTAGTACTATGGTCATTCGCCCTAAGTAGAACTTGAGAGAGGGAGAGAAGAGAGAGGTAGCATTATGAATTTATGGTAAATTGAATATGGTTTATATTGTTATCTTTCTTTAAAGAGAAACCAACTCATCTAGAACTCTAATTTCTTAATGTAAGATAATCTAAGTAATAATAAAATGAAAAACAATTGCTAAATTTTATAACACAAATAGTAGTTTTCACTTTGAAACCTTATCAAATGTTTAATTTACTTAATTAAAACACATTGCATGTTCAATCAGCACTATCTTGGAGATAGGATGGGAGGGAGATAAAGATTGGTAGGAGTTAAGTATACATTCAAAAAACCATAAAATGAGTAAATAATTGAGCACAATCCCATGTAAACGTTTTAAATTAATCAATCACAAGTCAAAAATCATTGTACCTAAAAATTTAGCTCTTCTATTGAAATAAGTCATTTTGTGTATTTTCTCTAGATGCTTGAATTGAAAAAATAAAAATAAAAAAGTATTTATATGGGTGTTTTCGCCTAGAAGGATTTTAGCCAATAGGTGTCCGACCAACGTATTTCCAGTTGAGCAGGTTTCAAATGAAACATTTTTGACCGAAACATTTTTGGTTGAAAAGGTTTCAACTAAAACTATCTATGTGACATCCTTGTTGGTAGCCAACTCATCTTTTTTTCATAATTTTCAGAAGCTTTCCACTTTAAGTAAATATTTCTTCAATCATAATGATTTTCTAAAAAAAAACCCTTTCTGTAGAGCTTGGAGTCATGAATCCAAAGGTATACTTTTTTTGATATTTTGATTAGTTTTTATATGTTTTTTTAAATAATGCAAGTAGGTTGTTATAATAAAAAATGAGGCTGATTAGAAATTAAAAAAATACTAAACCATATAATTTTTTTTAAAAAATATATGGTGCACTAGAGGAGAGAATCCTCTCCAAAAGGGTTTTTTTTTTTTTTGAAAATCATAAAATAAATAGACAAAAGTTGATGTCAAGTGAAAACTACCAAATTTTAGTAATTTTGACTTTAAAACGTTATTACGAAAAATTATACATCAATTTTTTTGAATTTTTTTCCATGCACTAGATATTAAGGTTATCTATTTGGGAAAAAAATAGGGAAAAATAATATTTTTTTTCTCTTTTTTCTTAACGTTGACTCGAAATCACTTTTTCTTGAAAATTTTAGCAATTAAAAATCTTATTAATTTTTTTAAAATATCAAAATAATTTTGATTTTTTTTGAAAAATTACAAGCATAAAATTCATCAAGAGTTTTAAATTTCATTAGTTTATACCATTTTAAAATTCAAAACATAAAGTCCACTTTTATGTAGTTGAAATTGAATTCTTTTATTTATGTTGGCTGATTCCTTTCTACAAGTGACATGGGTTTGTAATTTTACCCATATTTCTTCTTTAATGTTCATTTTTGCAACAACTCTTTCATATGACCCTTTTGAAGTGCAAGGTGCATGAGGGAGACAACATGTTGCACATAAAAAAAATAGGCTCTCATATAAAGTGCATATGATCCAACTTCACATTACTTAATTGCAAACTCTTCATATTAAACATCATCAACTATACCAACATCCTTTGTGACATTTTCATCACCATGTACATATGTGCCTATGTTGTCCTCATGAAAAAAAAATAGTTGCAACTTCAAAATCAAAGAGACAAAGGAGGGGAAAATATCAAACAATAAAACACTTTCTTGTTCACCATTTACATCAACAATTTGTGTAGGTTTGGTATACTTAGATATATGAGTTGATTCATCTAGTTTTTATTTTATTTTATACACATCTTCTTCACTATTCATATTGTTACAACAAACAATAGGGACAATTTATTCACTCTTAAACTAGAAATCATCGTGTATCTTTTATTTATATCATCCATAAATGACCAATCCAACTAGAGGTAAGTACAAACACTATCATTATCCTCTATACTAATTTTATACCTTGCACCAATGATTTCTTCCACTTTCCTGCAAACACAACCATCACTTTATATAATATCCATGCTATTACTATTCACAATAACCTGCTAATTACTAGCAACCTCCTCGCTTGAGGATAATTATTTTGCAATCATATCCCTCCTCAAGACATCATTGCAATCAAGGTATCTGTATGCCTACTACATATTGACCAAATTAATTCTTCCCATATTAATCTTAGACTAGCATCATATTCTTCAAGGAACATGTCAATACCAGTGGGTGTGTTAGGTTAGAAGTATTTTGGAACCTTGTAAAGAGAAACAACAAAATTATCCTTGCTACTCTCATTCTTTCCATTTTATTTGTTCTACCTCTTGGACAAGAATAACAGGGTCTAGATGTAATGCAAACACTTCTTCAAATGCAACTACAAGATGGTTTTAAGGAGAATAAGAATACTCTAGGAAACCATTAGACCAACTCTTTTCCTTTTCTTGCAGTGACCTAATAAAAATATCATCCATATGTCTTCATTTTGGAATTGTAATTCTTCCATGAAATTTGAAAATATTTCAACATGTGCATCCCCTCTTGAAAATCATACCCATCAAACCTAGGCATCAATCTGTATATATTAGGTTTCATTATTTATCTTTCATGATTGACCCAAGAAAGTTTAAGCTACTTGTAAATTGGATCGAGTGAAACTATTGTGGATGGAGAAACATATTTCTCTATAATAGTAGGGTACCTTTTTTATTACAATCCCTTGACTCTTTCTTCACAATATCTTCTAAGATTCTTAAGCTCTTCTATCATTAATTTGTTTTCAAGTATGGATGCATGTAAGTTTGAATGTGAATAATTATTTTGTGCTAGAATATATGAATAAAATGGATATTC
Organism: Sequoia sempervirens; assembly: GCA_007258455.2. Taxonomy (NCBI): domain Eukaryota; kingdom Viridiplantae; phylum Streptophyta; class Pinopsida; order Cupressales; family Cupressaceae; genus Sequoia; species Sequoia sempervirens. Next base: position 14,739,827 of record VDFB02072274.1, on the reverse strand, counting down.
ATCCTTATAATATTGTTAAGCATTTGATCTATCCTAACATATATGGTCTAAATTATATGATACGTATACTAAAGAAACCCTAGGGTAAATGAGTCTATTCCATTGATCGTGGTTGATTACAAATCAATTGTAGGGTAGAAAAGAGAACCATGAAAGAAACCATGCTTCAAATATTAGAGAGAGAACTTGTAACCAACTATAATCACTCTTATAATTTGAAACATTTGAACAACATTAAAATGTTTGTTCTTTTATATTAAAGTTGTCACCTCATTAACTAAGGAAATCCTTGAAGCAAGAAAATCTCCAAGGAACGATAATGATTATGGGTTTCAATTTTTATAAGACCCAACAACAACTAAAGTAACTCGATCCCTAGCAATGAATATGTTGGGCTTGAAAATTTTTGCTCTATTTCCTATAATAAAATATTTCTTTCAAGGCTAAGTCATCATGAAAGTAAGACCTATTCATCCACAAACAATGGAGGGTTAAAGGTCAACTCTACAAGAGTGTATTTTCTCTCCTATGTACTTCGAGATCATCTTAGACGCGGGAGGGTGTTCCTAGAGGTATACCTAAATACATATTAAATAAACAAAATGGACATCCAAAATAACCACAACCAAACCCAATTACATTCTTAACCTTGAATACCATCACTAGGTCAAGAAAGACTAGTTGCAATAACCTCTCTATATATAATTTTTTTTTACAAGAATTGTCGGAGAATGCCAAGATCAAAGAGATCAAAATTGATAACCTTCCACAAGTAAAATTATGAACACAATGGTATGTATATCAATATAATTTATGAAGAGTGTGTAATTGATCAGTCCTCGCATATATAGGAAAGGATGAGGAGGTGAGAAGGTAGGAATGAAACTCTGACTACCCAGGTCCAAAGATGAGACACTTGTGAGCTCACTTGAAAAGTGTGTGAGCAAGTGTCAATAGGTGTTTCAAGTCATGAGGACACATGTCTCAACCATATGAAGTGAGATAAAAATAAAATAAAATTAAGTAAACTTAAGCTAGGTGTGAATAGGTCAATCCTAGAAAGGTGATTAGCTAATTAGGTATGATAATGACTCTATTTACACTAACACCCCCCTTAAGTGCAACTTAGGGAGTAATGTTGTTTAGCGTTGGTGGATCATATTCAACATCCAGTGTCAAACATCTACCAACACTACATACATCATTTTGAGGGGAGGCTACATGATTTCTTTTCTCTTATCAATTTTGGGAGGAAGTATTTCCTCACATGGAGTTCATGAATTCACATTTTATGGGGGGTCACATGAACTTCTCTCTTTTCTCTACTATGGGGGGGACATTTCTTGTACTTATTTGTTATAAGTAGTCCTTGGTAGGTCATCATGAGTCCTATCTTCTTCATACATTTTATTCCATTGCATCATTTTAGTCTTTGGATCATGTGCATCATCTAGAGACATTCATCTTACTTCCTGCACATTCCTATCTGGAATGGGAGTTCATTTTACACACATTTGTGGTGTTGTTTCTTCCCAAGGGGAGAAATGTTGTTCAACATTTGTGGATTATCTTCAACATCCATTTGTAGTATTTTGAACTCGTCAACTATACCAAAGAGATATTTAATATTGTCCCATATTTTCTTAGGAGTTTTATATTCTAAAATGTGAAAATGCAAATTATCAGAAATAAGAAGACCTGTTATTCCCATTGATTCATCTAACTTGTTTCAATAAGAAAACTACTCAAACTCTCTAGTAAATTGCATTTTTTGTCCACTGATCATTTGCCATAATCCCTTAAATTGAAGTAGTTTTTGTATTTTGACTTTCCATCTGTGTAAATTATATGGTGTTAGCAAATCAAAGATTTCCAAGCCAATGTTGATGTGTGACAAATTTTGATAAGATGGATTAGGTACCATATGTGATTTAGGAACAAGGACCATGGATGTATGGTGATATCTGGACTGATTTGAAATTGATACTACTACAGATGATGATAACTAAGTTGGATAGGTCAACTCATAAATTTTTGCATAATTTATCATGATAGGAGTTGATGTAGGTGAGGTAAGAGCAATATCTAAAGATTGAAATGGTGATGCAACTTCATCAAAGTTATCATAAAATAGAAGATGAATATCCTCAATAGTGTCATCCAAATTAGTAAGGTGGGATTCTACAAACAAAGATGTGATGTTTGGTAGATATGCATCCCAATGTGGTGGATTTGGAATAACAATATCAATGTCCTGATGCAAAGAATATGTGGAACTCATGAATGAGTCAACAATAGATTCTGATGTAGCAACAAGTGATATGGGTGATGAGATATTAATATAAGCCATCATACTACATTGTTCATCCCAAAATGATGGTTTCTCACAAGATGCCTTAGTGAGATTATTTCTTGCAAGCTCCAATAGTAAGTCAATAATTTGATGGGAGACATGAGGAAAAAAATTCATCCACATGTTAATTTCTCCCATATGCACTTCTTTTTGCATTTTCTAGACATAGTCTACTTATAAGTGAAAAAACAATGTGAAATGCAAGATTGACCCCCCAAAAAAGATTAGTGCTAATTGTATCCCCCCCCACAAAAATGTGCAAGAAAATTTTACAAGTTATGAAGATTCAATGCTAAAATAATCCATTTATAACTCATAGAGATTTTTGAATTTTTGTGATAAAATGACAATCTAAATCTTATTTTGACATGGAAAATTGAATTCCTTGTGAAATTTGGATAGACATCAAACAAAAGTTTGCAAAATTTTGATAATTAGGGTGAAAGTTATGCCCCATTGAAATTCGCTTACAAATACGACTTTGGAGGTTAAAAATGCTATTAAATAGTATCAAATCAAAAAATGTCTCAACGTCAAAATGTTGACGACAAAACCAACTTCCCTTTGACTATTCAAAATTGAAAATTCGATCTTCCGTTTGAAAGTTACACAAAAAAAGAAAAACCCCCCCTTTACAAACACTTGAAATGACCTGGTAATTAATCCTAACTGTGATTGTTAAGTGGCTTCTTAGCATGAAATATTATGTTTACAACACATATTACATTAAAAATAACATGAAATGTTGAAGCTTTCGCAAGAAAACATGTGTAACCATAAAAAAAGTGGCCTATGATGGTCAGGGTCTTTATGCCAAGTGGGAGTTTGACCATTACACATGCTAAATGGAGGGTCTTTACTTCAAATGGAGTATCTTCATGCCAAATGTGGATTTACACAACTGGTTTGACTATTCTTTGTGCCTTCGTGTTGGTGAAAGGAGGCTGCATGAGGAAGTGGAGAGTCACTAGGACAGTGGTGTGAGACAAGGTCAAGTGTCCTTAAGAATAGGTAAACAATGAACTACCAAAAAACCTTACAAAAGCCCATCAATTTCCCACACAATAATTCATACAGTGTAGAGGAAAGGTCATATATCTTAGATGTTACAAATGACCCTTTGTTTTTTCTATTGAATGAGTCGATCATACCTATGTAAGTCGTGTGATTTCTTTTCACTACCATTGCTTGCACTATCAAAATTGACAAAATGAAAGATATTTTTCATTTCTCGAGCCTTCTGGATGCAATGGCAGTGTCCATTTGGATCTATGATGCTTTATCAATAGGGTTATGTGTGGGATTCACTTTGATGCAGGAAGGAATGTGATCTCATGGCTCTAATACCATGTTGGATAACACCAAGATCAAAGAGCTCAAATTTGATAACCTTCCACAAGTGAAACTATGAACACAATAGTATGTCTATCAATATAATATGAAGAGTGTGTAATACAATGATCAAGCCTTGCATATATAGGCAAGGATGAGGAGGTGAGAAGGTAGGAGTGAAACTCTAACTACCCCTCAAAAAATGGGACATTTGTGAGCTCACTTGATAAGTGTGTGAGAAAGTGTCAATAGGTGTCTCAAGTAATGAGGACACATGTCTCAACCATATGAAGTGAGATAAAAGCAAAATAAACCCAAGTAAACTTAAGCTAGGTGTGAATAGGTCAATCCTAGAAAGATGATTAGCTAACTAGGTATGATAATGACTCTATTTATACTAACAATAATAACCTCATGAAATAGGTTCATTTCACAACTCTCTTGATGATAAGTCCTTGGTTATATTATGAGGTCATGAATACACAATTGATGGTTCTATCTCTAAACTATTGAATGTTTTGATTTATTTTTTATGATGTGAGATTGGTAAAATAGTTCCAGATCATTGCCTACTCCTTGGGAAATGGAGTCATAGTTCATTATGACAAGAAAAAACTAAAATCACAAGAATTGTTCAATTTTTGTATTTTATTTACACCAAATATTAGGAAATTCATAGCAAAGCATACTTAGTTATCCAAAAAGTAACTGTACATATCTATATATAATGAGAGAAAGATCATTACAAAGCTTTCAATATTTTTATTATGGTGTTGCATTCATCTAACTCAAAATTAAATTATTTCCACCAAACGTGGAAAAGGAAACTCCCTACCTACGACTAAGATACCCTCTTGGAGATATACATAATACCATGGAGACACTCTATTACAAAAATTAATTACTACATTTATCTTTCAATATTATAGACTCCTCATGCACCCAATGAGTTGAACTATCATTTATGGTTACCCTACACCACAATGACAACCTTTGGATTTATGGAGATCACCTATAAGAACCAACCTCTCTCTAAAAATGATCAAAATCCTCTTTATCAAAAACATGGTACCAAACCCTAATATGTAACAATATAGTTGTATCAAATCAATGACATATAATCAATCCCACCCAAAATGAGTACCTCAAATGAGATGCAATTATGCAAGGTAGGAAAGGTAGCTATGAGAGCTCTCTTGCATTTATGGTGGGTATGTGATCAAGTAAATATAGTACCATTACATTTGGCACTCAAAACTCCTTTAAAAAAAGCTATTAAAAATTGATACATATTCCTTTGCAAATATCTTTCCATTGTAATTATGATCCATCATGTACATATTTTGGTTTTGAAGTGCTTGAAAATATCATAGAGTGATGTAATTAGTATTATTAGACCCCCAATGATGTATCTAGGAGTCATAGCTAGCATAATTGAACCATCAACAAATGTTGAGTTTTTGGCCTTGCTGAAACATTCATGATGTGACATGAGCATAAAATTCTTTGATATCCTAAACAGAAATAGCAAATTCCCTCTTCTTATTAGGCCATCAAACCATCCTCAATGTGCTTGTTGTGGGATAGGGGTAGATTATACCTAGATACCCTAACAAATTAAACATTCCATATATGTTCAAAGGGGAGACAATACCACCTTGATGTCTCGATAAAATCACTTAAAAGTACTTTGTTGTTTGACATCATCTATCAAAGATACCCCATCGGACATCCCACTAGGTAGCATACCACTTGACCTCCTAATACTAGGGATGCAAGCACATGAAACCCTGACACCCTGCCAAATACATTCATTTCCATTTGTATCATATATCTCCTTACTATATCAAACATGGGATGGGAGTAATGAAAACTCTAAAATCTTGAAAAACCAAACACTTAGAAATTTTTTGTGAACATTAGATTTAAGATCAAGAATCAAGGAAACAAGGGAACAAGTATTATGGTAAGGGGTGACCTGAAACCCTAACACCTGAAAAATATCTCACTTAGGAAATATTACCTCCTCTAAGGTGTATCAACCTTCTTCAAAAAATGATACTTGAGATGGGAGCACAAGGAACCCTGAAAGTCCGTTGAACAAAAGGAAACAACCCAACAACTCTTAGAATATAATTTTTTTGGTTTTTCCTAACAATGGTCATTTTTAAGAAAAATGAAGGATACAAAAACCAATACAAGAGAAATATTGAACTAACACATACAAAAAGTTTCAATTTTAGTCAAAGGCCCAACATGAAGGAAGATGTATTTTGTGCTTGCTAGGATGATTTTTAAAATAAAATGTTGTAATTATGTATTTGATTTAGTATTCAATCATGTGTTCTTGTTATAAAAAAATTAATATTATCTTTGGTCTAATACATGTAATGGAAATTCTCTTTAGTATTTGGAATGATAGAAATATTTTTATTCTGTTTAGTTGTTTCGTTGATGCTCACTTTTTTCATATACTAAAGCCGCATGTGATTTATTCTAATGTGCTTATGCATATTTAGGTACAAGATTTTAGAGTTGGACTCAAAGTTTTTCATCTTCAAGAGTTGACGAACCATTGAGGATTCCCCTTGCATTATTGCCAAAGTTATCTCTAATCCCTCATATCCTCCTTAAGGTCACTAATGTGGGTGCAACCAACCTACCGAATGTGGTAATGGATGCCACTCTTGTGGTCCCCATGGCTCTTAGCCTCTAGTTTTTAAATATATTTTTTTCTCATGGGGCATGGTCCTAGCCTTCCAAGCCACTTTCTACTTCTTCTTAGGGGCATGGTGGTGCTCCAAGATGGCCTAACTCAAGTAGTTTTTCCCTCTTGGAGTTGGCCATTTCTCTAGTTTGTGCTTAATAACCCTTAGATAACCCTTTTGAAGAAGGTGCTATGGCTAGTTGAGCATTGATTTATGATTTTATTTTTGGAGATATTTGGGGCAATCCACATGATAAGGACCTTCCTAACTTTCCTTTAGTTTCTTAAGCTTTGTTGGGCTTGGTCCTAATAGACTTTATAGACATGCTTTCTACTAGCCTCCTTTTTTTGCGAGTATTGTACTGTTTTTCTTTATTAAATAAAATTTATTAAGAAATATTCATCAAAAAATATGTGTATGATTGTGAATGGATTGCTATTTTATTTATTATCATTAAAGAGTCTTTAGGAGGTTGGTTTGGTCAAGAGTAAACCTTATGAGTGTATATAGATTGAAACTTTGGATTTATGTTTAAGTTGAGTTTAAGGTGGTCATAGAGATTTGTGTGGCAGACCTTAAGGGTGTGAATTTAAGTTTCTATGGAGAGAGAGAGGGCACAAATTTTTAGTGACTACTACATGTTTCTCTTATCAAGGAATCGTATAAATAAAATGTCATGTATTGGGATAAATTTTATTTGTTATTTATAATATATTTATTTAGTATAGGCATGACTATGTTGTAATATTATAGCAATACATTGAATTTAAAACTCAAGCTTCTCTTAAGTAACCATAGAATTAATGGGCCTTGGTTTTTTATTGTGATTGTATCGATTTTTTATTATGTGAGATATGATAGATTATCTGGTATGTTGTCCAAGTCATAACCCTAGATAAATTTTAAGAATGTAATTAATATTAAATTTAAAATTTGAATTCAAAGTTATTTAGAAAGCATGAAAGATAACTTTCAAGATTGATGCATTCATAATTTTTACTTGAGTTAATATGATTTTTACTTGAGTTATTATTAATCAATTATTTTGGCCAATGTTCTATTTTGTGTCATCCTATGTTGGTGACTTGGGTGTGGGTGGCTATGACTATTCTATTCATGGATGGTTAAAATATTGAATAATATTCCAAAAATATATTTATTACCTTTGTGTTCTAGTTACTATTCAATGCTACTATCTTGTTTAAATGTGTCTTTTCTTGTTGCAAATATCATTCTTCCTTGCACTTTTACTAATAATTATAAAAAAAGTTGGAATTGTAATTCTAATTTATGGTTGTAATTATATTTGTACAATATAATTTAATGAGAATCATAAGGTCATGTTTGTAGTTAATATTTGATGAATTGTAGAAAGCAAAAATAATACTAATGCTAATTCAATTAGCCAATTTCTTATAATGAATTGTAAATGGTTTCACTTAAGCCTTACTTATATAATTATTTCATAATTATTATATATTTCCCTTATATATTTAATTAATTGAGTATTTACAAGTGAACTAGGATAAACAAATTAATATTATTTATTCATTATTGAATTTGGTTATATATCATTAGATTTAAGAGGTATTTAATATGAAATTAATAAATTAATTAATTATGGAAAAGATTGATGTATTATAAAACTCTAATTATATAAATTATAACTTGTAGGACATTGATTGAATGAAATTGTAAATTTTAAACGTTGATTAAATTTCATTATTAAATCTCATAAGCTTGTAAGTCAAATTTAGAAGTTGTAAGTGAATTAATTTATTTTAATAGTTCAATTGCAATAATATATTCTTCTATTATTTAAATAGTTGAGACCTATCCATTAAAAATTATATTTGACAAACAAATAGATAAATTGATTACATTGATGGATTAGATTTATAGATTTATTATATGAACAAATGATATGAAATATAAAAATAATTCTAAAGCAATGAAAAATGTATTTTTTGGTCCAACCTAATGATAAATTATGATAAGTTAGGACTATATGTCTATGCGCAAATTCGAAATAGCTAATAATGTACTAACCAATGATATTAACATTAGAAAACATTATTAAAGATCACATTCCTAAGAAGGTAGATTATGCGTATAGTCAATTTTTGGACCATGACCTATCTATTGAACATCTTGAACATGCTATGTTTTTAATGGCCCCTAATAAAAGTCATGGTTTTGATGGGCTATCAATTGAAGTTTATCAATCTATGTGGCCATGTATTAAAGATGATTTTTATCTTCTATACTTGGAGGATTTTGAGAAAGGATCTTTAGGGCCTAATATTAATAAAGGCCTTGTTAAATTCTCCCAAAAGGGAAGAATGAAGACACTATCTTGGTATGGCATCTTATCACTTTTCTTAACACCTCGTCTAAAATTATAGCTAAATCCTTAGCTACAAGGATAAAACTAGTGGACAAATGGATAATTAGATCTAAACAAACAAGGTTCCTTGGTGGAAGATTTATCCTTGATAACCTCATGTTGGCTTGGGAAACTAGTGAATGGGCCCAACAATCAAGTCAAAATGCTTTTCTTTTCAAGTTAGATTTCGATAAAGCCTTGATAGAATGTGTTGAAGCTTTATCCTTAAGATGTTGTAATGGTTGAGTTTTGATCCCAAAATTTGTAAGCATGTCAAATGTTATCCAAGGATGTTGATGCTCAGTTGGTAATTAATAATCCATTATCTCAACCATTCCCTCTTCAATGCCCAATCAAACAGGGTTTCCTTTAGCTCCACTCCTATATGTTCTTGTTGTTGATGCACTTGGTTATTTACTTCAAAAATATAATCCAATAAAGATGATAAATGGAATTTATATCCCCAAAAATATGGTTGTTCTTAAATCTCATTTTACTAATGATAACCTATTATTTATGCAAAAAAATTGAAAAGGAAATCACTAATGTGTTGGAGGTTTTAAACTTACATTTCTCTATTGTGGGTTTGAAGATAGCTCATCATAAAACTAAATTCTTCTTGATTCAACTTGACCTAGCACCACATTGGATTCCTAAAGAATGGAAACACATCCAACATGGACAAATCACACATTATTTTGGTATACCCTTTACGTTGGGTGTTCCTCTTTCTAAAATGTGGAATTGGTTTATTACTAAGTTAAAAAAAACTTTGGAAAATTAGAGAAATTAGTTTTTACCATTAACCAACAAGATCCAATTCATTAATCAAATATTCCTCACTTCTCATGTGTATTATTCCTCTTGTTGAACACCTTCCAAGGAGGGATATGAGGAATTAAATAAAATCATCTGCTAATTTTTGTGGTTTAATTGGGATAAAAAAATTAGTTTTAAATTGACTTCATGGTTGCACTGTATTGAACCCAAATTTACAAGAGGTTTGGGTCTTCTAGACCTAAGACAAGGGATTTTTCTTTCTACTAAATGGATAGTCAAGGTTGTTTATAGAGAGGAACCTTGTAAATGTTTGATCTAAAATTGAATTAACCTTGTTGTAAAAAGGAAATGGTATGATGTTAGATAGGTTGGAAAAATCCTTCTTGCTCCCTTTTCTTCCGTACATGAGAGCTTCATTTCCTCTGCATTCTATTTGGAAGGCATGTAAATTAGTTTTCAAAATTTTAAATTAGAAAAATATTTCCTTAAAACATGGGCTCAATTTTGCTTCTTCATCCATTTGGTGGAATAGGTTAATTCAATATCATCACCAATCCTTCCATTTCATATCCTAGAAAATCTTACTATTTATTCAAAAAAGGAGTTAAATAGTTTAGTGACATGAGATTTTGATATCTCAAATTGGGCTTCTTGGAAAAAGTCTCAAAACATGTATTAGTTAAACAACACATCTAAAGGGTTCTTGATTATTGTCAAATATTTGGTGCTAGTTGACCTAGTTATGAAGCTATGCACCCCCTTACAATGCAATTTTGTAAAAGACTGGTTGTGGATTTCTAATTTCCCCTTCTCTTACTTTTCTCTAAATAATTTATTTAAGCCTTCTTTTGGTTATGTCATTAAACCCAAGATTGAATGAGAAATAAAAATGTAGGCTTCATGAAAAGACATGGATGAAGTCGAGTGCCCAAATATGGAGGTCTAAAGCTAAGGCTAATGCTCAAATGTTGGTTTCGAAAATCCTACATTTCAAACTACATATTGGGGATAGGCTAAAATGTATGATGGTTCAAGCAATCAAATGTCCTTTCTATTAACATAATGAAAGTATTATCCACATTTTTGGGAATTGTTTTGCTAAAAAATGGAATGCTATTGTCAATCATTTCCCTATTATCTTTTATCGTGATTTGCATTGGAAAACTACCATTTTGGGTCTTGGAATTCATAATAATGTGGTGGTAGATACTTTGAGGCATATTTTTTTCCTAATGTTTGGAAAACCAAGTGTTTGGCTATATTTTTAAATCATTTGGTTCATCAAGAAGTAGAAATGTTATATTTTTACTCTAACATCTTGTTTCAAATTATTTCTCTTTGTTTTTAGTTGCATAGGGACTATAAGGAGCAATATAAGCCCAACCTTCTTTTGAACAAGATTAAACTTCAAATTTTGCAATTGCAAAATGAGTATTTCACCTATTCTAGATAGTCACAATTTTTTTTAAAAATTCATATTGTAATATGCCCTATTGTATAGTTTTGTACAACACCTTTTGTAGGCCTTTGGTTGGTTGTAATCCTTGTTTCAATTTGAGGGCTTTCTATATTGTTTGGGTATCATGTAGTGTGATGGTTGATATTTCTTTATTGGTAGCCTATTGATTGCCCTTTTCTTATGTAATAATTTCTTTGTATTGTTTCAATGTAAAAGAAATCATGTAGTCACCATTTGATCTAAAACATAACCAATTTAACTACTTTAGTAATCTTTCAAATTTTATATCTATAAGCTAAGTTAAAGATTCTAAATTTGATATACAAACTATTGTTATAAATTTATGATAATGAAAAAAGGAATCATCTCAAGTTGAAATAAAGGCACATCTTAATTAGTCATATGTATGTGGCTTGGTATTGACAAGAATCAACTATCCATCGTATCCTTCAACAAAAAATGATATTTAAGGGAGGAAATTTAATTCATCAACTAATTTTTCTATCAATTATGCAATCTTGTTCACTTAAATTATGAGATGAATCATTGATTAATGTTGTAACATATCATGTGACAAGTACCTACAATGTGTATGCATTCACACTCACTCAAATTATGAGATGAACATTTGATTAATGAAGTAACATGTCATGTGATGATTGCGTACAATGTGTTTTCACTTCAAGATGAGATATTCGTATATAATTAATCTAATTTTAATAAATAAACAAGTTTTTTTATTTATTTTTAGATCATTTTATAATTAGTATGTGCTTGAAAATAATTATGAAATTTTTCAAAACATGTTTAAAAGATACAATTAATCTATCAATGATTATGTCATTCATTTTCAAATTTTTATAAGGTAAAATAAAGTATTAATTAGATGATGATTAGCTACAAACTACATTTCATGAATGATTCCTTCCTATTATAAAATATAGTGTGTGCTTGAGTAGTTTTCCTTATTTCATGGATGTGTACTTGAATACAAAGATTATTGAATTGAAATTGATTGCATCCAATCCACTTATTTATGGTTCATCTTCTCATGATTTCTCCGCATATTATTATCCTTCAAAATCTAAAGTTCTAATATTTTTTTAAGTTGATGATTATAAAGAGAAAAATGATAATATGCATCATGTGGATAATACTTCCAATGTGCCTTCTTTAAAGCATCATACTCCTAGAAATTTTATTAAGTTACAAGAGCCCTTGGGCACTATGCTTCAAATTTTTTGAGCTCAAATTTGATTTGTATTCCATCCAATTTTTCCATTAGATACAAGTAGAGGGATACCTAAGAACTACAATGAGATTGCATTTTTATTTTTTATAGAATTAATGGACATCATACTTAGGGTTGCAAGATGTTCAAAACATAAAGTGCAATATTTTATTAATAAGAACATAGCTCATATTGAGGGTATTAATAGTGGGGGCAATCATTTGGCTACTTCCCTAACAAAAAATAAATACTAACCATTTTCCTAAGAATTCAAATAATATCAATGCATCTCATGAATAATATTCTCTTGCTATAGATCATACACATATTTAATAGACATATTGTGAATGATTTTTCTATAGTCTTTCATGAACCATCACATACAAATACTTTTTTGGCTAATATATATTTTAGAGATACATCTTAGTTACTCAATTGATTATATTTTATAATTAGGAGACCCTCCAAAAAAATTTATGGTCTATCATATATTCTTAGCATTATTAGAGGCACTTCACCTACTTAGTTTCTCACCGATCTTGCATGTCAACATAGCATATGAATTAAGGAGCATTTATTTAGTAGTCACATTCAACATCAAGAATATGTATGTTTTGGAGAACCACTGAAGATAACTAGTGGGATTTTTATTGAAACCTTAGATTGCATCATTCTAAATTTGAAATTTGGTTATAAATAACTACTAGTGTTGTGTCATATAATTTCAGCTCTTTAGATCATAGATTTGGTGGATCACTTCATAGACCATTGAACAATGAAATATAATGATTTCAATTTTACATTGATGTGTCAAAATAATATGTGAAGGTAAAGTATTCAAAATTAATAGATCTCAGCACAAGATAGTACCCATTATATTATATTAGTCACTTTACATTGAACAAATTAGTACAGACCTATATATCTAAGTTTCATATGAATGAAAAGATGATATACATAATTTATGCAAGTTTCGATTAGAAGAATAATTAAGGAGAATATAAGAAAGAATTATGAAGATAAAATACATTAAGAGCCTTGATTTGTATATCATATGATATGTAAGCATAAATTTCTAGATATATGTATTCCTTCCAATGCACCTTATGAAGAGAAAATCACTCATGTGCCAAGGAAGGAAGGAAATAATATGAGCAATATATTTAAAACATGCACATTATATTCTTGCAACATCCTAGATATATTATACAATTTCTTGTTAACTTTGAATTTTATACTTAGAGCTATAAAGTTGGTCTAAATAGGGGTCTAACTAAAGGGAGATCAACCCTCACAATTCAAAAAATTCCCAAAATTATTCTTAAACAATACTAGTTCTTGCATAGCTATTTGAAGGCTAATGCAAACAAAATTTAATAGTTAGTAATCTATCATATTAGTCATGTAAGTTTTAGTTCACATATATCCACGAGGTTTAGGTTTGCATGCATAAATATGGGGTTCATACATACAATGGTGAAGTGGGTTGAAACAAAACTAGTTCTCATAGAATTATAAATCAATCATCTATGTAAGCACTAAAATTTTAGTTATTTGACAAATCAATTATAGATGTACATTTGAAACTTTATTTTCCCACCTTCAAAATATAGCTAAACATTGTAAGTTAATTTATTTAATTTCTATATTTAATATCAATATTTATTAATTGTAATATGACCTTATTTATCTAGTCTAGTTGTTCATATAATAGCTTGATTATTTAATTAACCTAGATAGTTATCTAAGGTGGTACATTTTTTCACCTTTCACTAAAATAAATTGTGGAGACAAGATATGTATGTTTCTTTTGAAGGTGTTTCCTCTACAAGAGGGAGTAAGCTAATTCTCATGATCAATGACTGATATTGTCTAAGTACAATACAAGACAATTGCAATGATCTCAATCATCATATTTTTTCATTTTTTTCCATAAATTTTTTGTTGTTTTATTTTTGGAGATAAGCTATGTAAGTTTATGTTGAAGGAATTCCCTCTACAAGAGAGGGTGGGCTAATTTTTATGATCAATGATTGATATCATTTGAGTATAATACAAGATGATTTAAATGATCTCAACCATCAATTTTTTGTTGTTTCATTTTTTGTTCTCATTTTTGCCTCTACTTTGTGTGTCTTATTCCTTTGCTATCACCACCTCTAATTTGTCTCTCCCATTCCTCCACTATCACTACCTTTGTTATGCCTCTCTTGTTCCCCACTATCACCTCCTCTACTTTTCTTGTCCCATTCCTCTACTATACTGTTAGATATTTGTGGCCAATGATAGAATAAAACATATCCATATCAAATATTTCATCATCCCATGTGCAAGATAATTGTTCAATTGGATATGGACAAGATGGTTTTTTAAAATAATTTTTTCCTTCACATGTGATCCAAGGGAGCAACCCATTTAAAAAAATAGTGTCAAATTGAATGTTTCATATTTCATATCTTTTTCTAACTTATGATATATAACACCAAGCTTATATGCTATATTTTTTTTTTATAGATAAACTACAACCTCGAGGCTTTCTCCTGTATATATTGATCAAAAAAATATAAAAAATATAGAGTTTTGTTTTGGGACATTACCTATTTTTGCCCCAAAATATGAGTCAACAAAATCCTAGAGATACATTTCCTGAACGAACCTATCAATAGACATTTACACTAGACATATATCCAAGAAAAGAAAAAAACTTAGATCCATACAAACCATACATTCTAAAGAAAAATTATGATTATAGACTATGAAAAAGACAATTATAATCTATCACCTATATAAAAGTACATGTCACCCATCTAGATCCTCATCAATGAACTCAACTAGCCATTCAATTCCATCGGAGGCCTCCAATCCCAAAATTTTCTTCAAAAATGATGTTCCTTTTGAAGTTTTATGGTGGTGATGGGTCATAGAGGATGACCTGAAAGTGGAGAGAAAGAGGAACTATTTCTCCATGCTCAAGAAGCTTTTAAAAATATTAAGATAAATGGACACTAACACCATAGGGAGCCAACCCTAACACCTCGTCCAAATCACCCAAAAAATGTTTCTTAATTAGAGCTTCAAAAAGGGATTTCACTATGCCTTTTAGCTCATTGAGGTCCAATAGTGAGGCCATGAACATTGAGGAAATATTTGTATTAACCTTATATTTTTGGTTTTCCTTCATGAAATCGTTCCCCAAAACCCATTAAATGGCTATGAGGATTAAGCCATGGTGCATTTTGAAAATAGACATTAGCCTTTTTGCTAAAATAACCCCCAAAAATCCAATTGTTGCTAGAAGCTTACCAAATGAATTGGGGAATCCATAACAAGGCACTTGAAAAATCTAAATCACCAAAGTAGAGCTAAGGGAAAAGAAAGCTTCTTGAGCAATATAAACTCAACCCAGTCCATTTCACATGCACAAGAAAGGCCAAGGGTGATGGAAAATGAATACTTTAGGCCTATCACACCATTGTATAGCATTAACTTAAGGATGATCAAGAAATGATTAGTATTATACCTATTAAATCAACTCATGTCTACAAGAGAACACCTATCCAAGTCTTGATGCAATGACACTACATCAAACACTTCATTACCATTGAATACCAAGTTGGCAAGAGAATTTTCCTCCATAATGGCCTTGTGATAAGCATTATTAGCAATATATTCTTCTAATTTTAATATAAAATATTTAGCAACATCTAACAAGGTATTGAGTTTCAAACATTGTAAATAGTTTTTCCTTATTGTATTAATCACAAGGGTTGAATCCCCTTCAATATCAACTTTGGAAAGGTCAAGTTTTTTGCAAAATTGAAGACCAAGGATAAGTGCCTATAATTCTACCTCATTATTAGTTCCTTTCACTAGATGCCTAGAAGCTCAATAGATAACCTTCCTAGTCCAATCACAAATTAGGTATCCAATACTTGAGATTCTAGGGTTTCCTCTACTGACACTATCGAAATTGAGTTTAAACCACCCATGCTGTGGTGGTTGTCACTTAACCTCCTTGTGTTTGACCAAGGACTCAATTCCATTACCCCTTTAATGGGGAGAGTTTGAAGGTTGAACCACATTTTTTACATCAAGTTGTCCTACCCAATGAAGGTCCTGATCTACATAGATTAGGATTCTACTCTTTTATTTACCATTTAAACAATTATTGCTTCAAACTTATTCAAGGAGGGCATTGAAAGTTCCTTTTTTTGAAATAATCTTCTATTTCACTCTTTCCAAATTTTTACCACATGAAAATTGAAGGACTGTAGACCCAAAGATAGGAAAAATTCACTTCTTATAGATAATGGGCCAATCATCAAAGAAGTTGTGAATGTCATAAGGAAGGACTCCAATCCAACCAAGTTTAGCACATAACCACTTCCAACATTCTTGAGAAAATTTGTATCCTAGAAAAAGGTGATCCAAATTTTCTTCCCATGATTTGCAAAGAGGACATCTTGAAGGGCCATGAAACCCCAACTTTAAGAATATGTTTTCTGCTAGGATTTTATTTTGAAGAGTAACCCAAGTGAAGACACCTACCTTGGGAGGAAAAAAATTGTCCCAACAAAGATGAATGGGGGTGCTATTTTTCTCAGACCCAAATTCCACCATCATGTATCCATCTTTTGCATTATATTGACTAGACTTTGAGTGGTTCCATCTAATGCAATCTTTGCCATATGAAAAAAAATCCTCTCCTTAAGGATGACCTTTAATTTTTCTTCCTCCTTTGTATTGAGATTAAGGTTTCTCAACCTTAGAGAGTCCCAATATTATTTAATTAATTAAATTATTCCTTTTTTGTATATTTTATTAATTAAATCCTAAGTGATATGTTTCTAAGTTAATAAATCAAATTGTGGGACCCGTTTGCAAGTTGGCTTCCTACAAGTTTGGTGGAGAGCACAAAATTGTGCCACTTACCACTTGGGCACTCAATTGGGAAGATAAGTTTTTAAAAACCTCCCAAAGGTGCACCATAGTGACATGTCCTTGATTTTTAAAGTTTTCACTTGGTAGGATTTGGAAAGATACTAAACATGACTATGACAACTAGTCGGGTTGACTAGAAGTCAAAGGGGAGTTCTAAATTGGCAATCGGCTTGATTTTATCTAGTGGGATGCCATGCATGTCAAGGATAATTAATATTTGCATAAAATATTGGATTTGGATGCCTTGCATGTTGGTGCATGTTTGACACATTGCATTTTTGGTTAGATAGGAATTGTGCATGTTCTATGTTTCAATTTGCATGCATGCAGAGACTGTGGAGATGACACATGGCAGTCTTGGGTGTCCATGATAGAGGTTTATAAATATGTGAAATGTTTATGCATTTGTAGAGCTGATTTTTGTATTTTTTGAGAAGCCATTATGTTGTCAGAATTACTCCAGATTTGTATCATAATGGAAACATACATGTAAGAGCATAGAATTTGATATTGTATTGTAACCTCCTTATTACTGATAATACAATTGATATGTGCTATAGTGTGTGTTTTTTTCTCGAAAGGGTTTTCCCATGTAAAATCTATGTGTCGTGGTTTATGAGTTTAAATCCGAAATTAATTAATGAATATGCATCTAAATTGTAATAGTATAAAGATTTGAAATATACTCTTTGCAACTCTCTCTTGCTTAGATAAATGTTTGGAAGTTCTTTCCACACCTAGATTTCATTTTCAATTAGTATGAGAGCTTGGCCAACTTTGTTTATGTTGTTTGGTTGAAGGGCTTTTTTATTGAACTTAGTTTTAGTGGGAGTTTTGCAAGAAAATAATTTGTATTCTTATTTTAGGATTTATGATGGCAAGCACATCTGGTAGAATAGAGATGGAGAAGTTTAATGGCATAAATTTTGAGTTGTGGAAACTCAAAATAGAGTATATGCTCATAGATAGAGATCTATGGGTTGTAATATCCAAAACCAAACCAACAACAACCTCCCAAGATGATTGGGATCTAATGGATCAAAAAGCCAAGGGTTTGATAAGACTTTATTTGGTTGATTTTATTCTCCTAAATGTCCATGAAGAGAAGACTGTAGCGAGTCTTGGATGAAACTTGGAGACATTTATCAAGGGAAATCCTTGGTAAATAAGTTGTTTCTATGAAAGAAGTTGTATTCTCTAAAGAAGGAGGAAGGAGGATCTATTGCTGATCACCTCAATGCATTTAATATGGTTGTTGCATAGTTGGGTTTGGTTGGTGTGAAAATAGAGGAGTGAAGACCATTGTATGCTCTTATTGTGTTTTTGTTGGACTCATGGGATCAGCTGGTGATGGCTATTGGAAGCACAACAACCACTTTCAATATTGATGATGTGGTTGCTTCATTGTTGTCTAAAAAGATGTAGAGGAAGTCTTTTGAGATGACCAAGGAGGCCCTTTTTGTTCATGGAAGATCAAAGGAGAAAGGAAAGAAGAAAGAAAAGAAGTCAAAGTACAAGTCTTCGGGGAGATCTAAATCTCTTGGTAAAAATTCCAAGGAAAAATGCTAGAACTACAAAAAAATCGGTCATTTCTATAAAGATTGTAAGGAGGAGAAAAAAAGAACAAGAAGTCTTTCTCCAATTTTGAATCTGATAAATCCTCTTAAAATGATGTAGATGCTTTTGTTGCAGCCTTGAAAACCCATGCATCAAAAGATGTGTGGTTGATAGACTCAGATGCATCTTTCCACATGACCTCTCACATAGGTTGGTTCTTGAAGTATGAGGAGTATGGTGGTGGGAAGGTGTATTTCGATGATGACTCTCAATTGAAGATTATTGGTCTTGGAAGAGTCAAGATTTGATTCCCTTATGGTAGAGTAAAGGTATTTAACGATTTCCTACATATCCCTAGTTTGGAAAGGAATCTACTTTCAGTAAGTAAGTTGAGTGATGTGGGTGTGCAGGTTGTTTTCTCAAGTGGTAGATGTAAGATGACTAGAGGTTTTATGGTGCTTTCTAAGGGTGTTCAGATTGACACCTTGTATAAAATAGATGCATGCACATTTAGTGTAATAGTACTTCTAGGAGTCCAAGAAGAGGGCTCTGGATTCTTCATCCTCACCATTAGATCAAGAAGAAAAGAAAATTATGGTTTCTAGATTTGATGGCTGTGATTTTTGGGTACCTAAAGGTTCCAATGCTTTGGAGATGAAACTCCTAGTTGAGAAGACAATGTTATAGCACCAGAGACTTGGCCATATTGGTGAGAAGGATCTTAGAGACTTGAAAAATAAGAGCCTTGTTGAAGGCCTTGATGATTGTAATCTCGAGTTTTATTTTTGTGAACATTGTATATATGGAAAACAACACCGTGTTTCTTTTTATTCTAGTTCTCATAAGTCTTTTGGGGTATTAGATTATATTCATGCAGATTTGTTTGGTCTTGTTAATGTTAATTCACTATCTAGATCTATGTATTTTGTCTCATTTATAGATGAATTTAGTAGGACATTGTATATTTCCTCAGAAGTAAATCTGAAGTTATTAGTCAGTTTAAGGAATTCAAATCCTTGGTTGAAAACTAGACTAGTAAGAAAATTAAGTGTTTGAGGATGAATAACAGTGGTGAGTTTTGTTTGCTAGAATTCGATAGGTTTTGTAAGGACCATGGGATTGAGAGACACAAGACAACTCCATATACCTAAAAAAAAATGGAGTTGTGGATAGGATGAACATAACGTTGATGGAGAGGGCTAGTAGAATGCTAAGTGGTGTTGGCCTTGAACAAAATTTTTGGGTTGAAGCTGAAGCTACTACATGTTATTTAATTAATAGATCTCCTACTTTGGTGCTTGTTGAAAAGACACCCATGGAGGCATGGTCTAGTAAGAAGCCCTCGATGATACATCTTATAGTCTTTGGTTGTGAGGCATATGCTCATGTGCCTAGTGAAAAAATCTAAATTAGAGAACAAGGCAATTCAGTGTATCTTCATCAGCTATGGTGTCAATTTGAAGGGTTACAAGCTTTGGGATCTAGTTGCAGAGAAGGTTCTCTATAGTATAAATGTGATCTTCTGAGAGTTTGAACCTTCCACTATTGTCTTGTAGCCAGAGAAAAAATAGAAACATAAAAAAGAGGTAGTTCAGATCCCACCTACTTTGAAGAAAGATGAACTACACACTCTTGTTGTACCTAATGATGAGGAGAGCTCAAGCAGCTATGAAATCTCTAAAGAAGAGCAATAACTTCAACCTCAACAATTGAGGAGGTCTATGTGTGTTAGGTGGCAACCAAAAAGATTTGGATATTCTATGTTGGATTCCAGTTGCATATTTGCTTTGATTGCTAACACTTATGAGCCTAGGACTATTAGAGAGGCTATGGGTATGCATGATGTAGATTCCTGGATGGAAGCCATGTATGAAGAGATAGCTGCATCAAAGAAAAATGCTACATGGGATCTGGTAACATTGCTTGAAGGACAAAAACCCATTGGATGCAAATGGGTGTTCAAGAAGAAAATTGGTCTAGATGGTAGTGTTGAGAAACATAAAGCATAGTTGGTTGCAAAGGGGTATTCTCAGGTGGATGGAATTGATTATGGTGAGATATTCTCTCTTGTAGCGAAGTTGACATCTATTAGGTTCCTACTATCATTTGCAATTGCTTATGATCTAGAAGTGGAACAAATGGATGTGAAGACAAAATTCCTTCATGGTGATTTTAAGGAAGAAATTTATATGTCACATCCAGAGAATTTTGTTGAGAAAGGTAAAGAGAACCTAGTATGAAAGTTGAAGAAATCTTTGTATGGTTTGGAGCAATCCCCTAGAATGTGGTACCAAAATTTTGACACCTATGTGTTGTCTTTGGGATTTTTGAGATCAAAATTTGATTATTGTATCTATTACAAGACTAACAATGGTTGCATTCTCATCATAGTCCTATATGTGGATGATATGTTGTTTATTGGGAATGGTAAGAGTATGATTTCAGAGTTGAAGTCTCAGTTGTTAGCACAATTCGAGATGAAGGATCTAGGTGCAGTGAGGTATATTTTGGGATGGAGATTAAAAGAGATAGAGCTAAAAAATTTTTTTGGTTAAGCCAAAGCAAGTATGTGAATTTTGTGTTGGAGAGATTCAACATGACAACTTATAGATAGTTAGTTGTTCCTGTAATGCAAGGAACAAAGCTTTCTGTGGAGAATTATCTAAAATATCCTATTGAGATGGAGGACATGAACAAAGTACCATATGTGAGTGTTGTTGGAAGCTTGATGTATGCTATGGTCTATGCGGGGATAGACATTTCCCAAGTAGTGGGAGCCCTTAGTGGGTTTATGGATAATCCTGAATAGGTGCATTGTTATGCAATGGAGAGTGTTTAAATATTTGCGGGGTACTGTCGAGTATGCCCTATGTTTTCATGGTTATCCTGTTGGATCTCAACATTTAGTAGCAATTCATGAATATGTGGATTCTGATTGGGTAGGTGCCATTGACAGTAGAAGATCTACTTGTGGTATTTTTTCATGATGTTTGGTGGTGCTATAAGTTGGATGAGTAAGTGACAAGTTGTAGTTGCTTTGTCCACTATAGAAGTAGAGTACATGGTAAGCACTCATGCTTGTAAAGAAGTTATTTGGCTTAAGAGTTTGTGTTCTGATATTGGTTGTGATGCAAGATAGATTACCATCTATTGTGATAGCCAGAGTACTATTTGTTTTGAGAAGAATCCAACTTTCCATGCTAGAACAAAGCACATTGATGTGTAGCTTCACTTTGTTCATGATATGGTGGAAGATGGAAAGGTGGAGTTGAAAAATGTTGATACTTTGGTGAATGTTGTAGATGCACTGAAAAAGATAGTGAGCATAGACAAGTTTAGATGGTGTGTCAGTTCTATGGGCCTTATGGCCTGAGCAGTGATACAATGACTTTTGTAAGGTCTTCGACAAGTGGGAGAATGTTGGGATTAATGTGTCTCAATCTTAGAGAGTCCTAATATTACTTAATTAATTAAATTAGTCCCTTTTCTACATATTTAATTAATTAAACCCTAAGGGATATGTTTCTAAATTGACAAATAAAATTGTAGGACCCGTTTGCAAGTTGGCTTCCCACAAGTTTGGAGGAGAGCACAAAATTATGCCTTGTCACTTGGAGGCTCAATTAGGAAGATAAGTTTGTAAAAACCTCTCAAAGATGCACCATAGTGACATGTGTCCTTTCTTTTGAAAGTTGTCACTTGGCAGGATTTGGAAAGATGCTAAACAGGACTATGACAACTAGTTGGGTTGACTAGAATTCAAAGGGGAGTTCTAAATTGGTAGTTGGATTGATTTTCTCTAGTGGGATGCCATGCATGTCAAGGTTAATTAATATTTGTATAAAATATTGGAGTTGGAGTTGGACGCCTTGCATGTGCTTGCATATTGTTGTATGTTGGTGCATGTCGTTGCATGTTTGACATGTTGCTTTTTTGGTCAGATAGGACTTGTACATGTTCTCCATTTTAGTTTGAATGCATGAAGATATTGTGGAGATGACACATGGAAGCCTTGGGAACCCATGATAGAGGTTTATAAATATGAGAAATGTATATGCATTTGTAGAGCCAATTTTTGTATTTTCTGAGAAGTCGTTATGCTGCTGAAATTACTCCAAATTTGTATCATAGTGTAAATATACCTGCAAGAGCATAGACTCTGATATTATATTGTAATCTCCTTATTACTGATAATGCAATTGATGTGCTTTGGTGTGTGGGTTTTTTTCTGAAAGGGTTTTCCCACAAAAAATCTGAGTGTTGTGGTTTATGAGTTTAAATATGAAATTAATTAATGAATTTGTATCTAAATTGTAATAGTAAAAAGATTTGAAACAAAATTTTTGCAACTCTCTTGCTTAGACCCATGTTTGGAAGTTGTTTCCACACCTAGCTTTCCTTTTCACTTTGTAGGAATGTCAATAGAGCCAATAACTTTTCAGATCCATTTTGTAAATCCCAAGGAAGTGTCTTTCTTCACATTATCAACCACATGAGAGCCCTTGAGGTCAATAATTTTGGAGTTGATTTGTCAACCCCACAACTCCCAAAAATAACTTGCAATCAAACACCTATCACATAGAGATAAAATCCAAAATATAGAGGCCAAAGGAGAATTAATCCAAAGATGAATCATGTTGATTATACAAACAACCTCAATAATGAAATAATGACACAATGAATCCCTATGAAGGAAACCTAACAACTAATAAAGCAACCCTAAGAAGAACTTAGTTGAGGGTAGAACTAGATCATGACATGTCTCCTCACCATATGACCTAAGTAAGATTAAGCACTATAATAGCAAATTACTCCAACAAGTGAGGATCCTTTTGGCCTAAGAAAAGGAGTCTTATTTTTCTATTATGGGGTAGCCACCCCATGAGTCTTCCCAAAAGAGAGTTGAGCATCCATCTTGCACATCCCAAGTAAGGTGATCAATGATTAAAGGTTTGCAAGATATCATGAAGTTCAAAATCCAAGATCTTGGGGCAGGGTACATGAGGTAAGAATCCTAATAGAGTCTTCGCTATCCAAATATTTATTTTGCAAAATCCTTGCCCACTTCAGGTGAGGTTAAGAGAACACTTCCCAAACTAGTTTTTCCCCAAGAACTTTGTTATGTGAAATCTAATTTCTTATTCCAACACCATCTTCATCCCCGGGCTTGCAAATGGAGTCCTAGGTGATGAGAGGAATTTTCTTATCCTCTAAGGTGCCATACTAGAAGAATTTCCTTATTTTTTTGTTCAATTGTTTATTTACTCTAGTAGGAAGTGAAAGGAAATACATGCCAAAGATAAGGATGGCCAAAATGAAATTTTTTAGCATAATAATTCTAGCAACCCACTTCAAGTGAGGTTGAGAGAACATCTTCCAAACTAGCTTTTCCCCAATAACTTTGTTTTGTGAAATCTGATTTCTTACTCCAACACCACCTTCATCCCTGAGCTTGTAAATGGAGTCCCATGTGATGAGAGGAATTTTCTTATCCTCTAAGGTGCCCTTCCAACATAATTTCCTTATTTTTTGGTTCAATTGTTGATTTACTCCAATAGGAAGTGAAAGGAAAGACATGGCAAAGATAGGGATGGCCAAAATGACAAATTTTAGCATAATAATTCTACCAACCCATGAGAGCCAATCATCCTTCCTTGAGGAATTTTTTGTGTAAATCATTTCATAATTTGGTTTTTTGAGCCTATTGGATAGGGGAAGACCCAAATTGGTACTAGGAAGACAACCTTTTTTGAACTCCAAAACCTTTAAGATTTCCAATAACTTATAGAATTAGTAGAAAAGAAGAAGAATTTAGATTTGGTAGCATTCACCTTTTACCTAGAGACATTAGAGTAAGAGGATAAAATCCTTTTCATTTCTTTTGATTCCTTTCTTTTTATAGATCCGAAGAGTATTGTGTCATCGACGGATTACTGATGGGAAGTAAGAGGAGATATCCTAGTGATAGAAATGCCTTCCAATCTTCTAGAAGAGACAAAAAAGTTGAGTGCTCTCCCTAGGGTGTTTTCCACTATTATAAATAAAAGGGGGAGATTGGATCCCTTGACATATTCCTCCAGAGGCATCAAACAATCCTTGTGGGATACCATTGATGAGGATTAAATACCTTAGGCTAGAAACAAAACTAAAAATCCAATCCAAATAGTGTTTATCAAATCCAACTACTTCAAGAACTTTTAATAGAAATCTCCAATCCACTCTATCATAGGCTTTTTTTTATGTCAAGTTTGACCAGCGTATAGTTCTTACATGTCACTTGGGATGAATGAACAGTCTCCTATTCTATGATAACTTTTTCAAGAATAGATATTCCTAGAACAAAGTTGTTTTTCTTTTCAATAATGATGTTGGGAATAATTAGCTTTAGTCTATTTTACATAGCCTTAAAAAATTTATAGACTTTATTGCAAAGAGATGTGGGGTGGTAATTGTCAAAGAACAATGCTTGCTCTTTTTTCAAGATGAGAGATATGAATGTATTATTCAAGTCTTTCAAAAGCTTTACCTTTTTTCTTGACTCTTAAATGGAATCTAAGACATCCTACCCTATAATATGCAAAAAAATTATGAAAGAAACTTGTTGGAAAGTCATCAAGTCCCATGGATTTATCTGGGTGAAGCTGCATCACCACCTCTTTTATTTCTTGTTTTGAAAAGGCCTTTGTTAGTAATTTATTGTGGCTTTCTTTGACCAATTTGGGGATGTTGCTAAAGTTCGAATTCATATTTGAGCCTTCCCAATTATTAAGAAGTTTCTAGAAGAACTAAACAACTTCTAATTTAATGGACTTTAGGTCTTCTAAGAGGGATTTTCCAATTGCTCTTATCTTGTCGATTCTATTCTAGATTCTACACACCTTGGTGGAATTATGAAAAAAAAAAATTCTATGTCTATATTTCAACCAAACTTTCTCAATATTTGATGCCAAAATATTTCTTCTTTGGCCAACACTTTAGAGCAGTTCCTCCTGAGTTCCTTTTATGCTAAATATCTCTCTTAATACATTCTATTCAATATGACGTCTTTGTTTAACTTTGTGACGTTTTCTTCCATTATCCCTTTCTCTTCAAAAATATTCTTAACACACTCTTTATTCTAGAGTTTCAATTTATCCTTCATGAACTTCAATTTAGTGAATAGCCTAGATATTTTGGCACTAGGTTGAGAGTCTTCATACCACCATTTTTCTATGTAGGAGAGGAATTCTAGATCCCCCATCCATATATTTTCAAATTTGAAAGGGCACCTTGTCAATTTATTTTTTCCATTATGCTTAATTGAATAGGGTAGTGATTTGAACTAGAGTAAGGAACCCAAATCACCACACTAAAGAAAATTGTCTATTTTTTTTGAAATATTACTAAACCCTGACTTTTTGATAGTCTAGGTATAGGACCCATTTCTCATAAGGATTTGGATCACATTATTTCTTTCAAAAAAATATTTGAAGTCCAATTGTGATTGAAATCTCCTCTGAACCCCATTGAGCTTGTCCCAATCATGAAGAATGGCATTGAAGTCCTCACCAAGGATGAATAAATAATTAGGAGAGGATTGTAATAATTAATTTCTCAAGTTCTTTCCAAAATTTCTTCTTTTTCAAACAAGTGGATGAACCATAAATGGTGATCAAGGTGAAATAGATATTTGATTAGAGACTTTATCGTGTAGGCTAGCTAAAATCCAGTTTCAACAATTTTTACTAGTGACAAGTATGAGGATTCTAGAAGGTGGTGATAACTCAAGAGGCACCATTAGCCTCAACAAATACGACATCCCAAAATTTTAGTTTCGCTTTCATGATATATATTTCTTCATTTCTTAACCTAGTTTCCTATAGCATATAGATGTCAACATTTGAGGATTCCATTTGGCACTTGACCAAGCGCTCTTTTTTAGGGGTGTTTAGGCCCCAAAAATTCCATGAAGAGATATTCATTGCTCTCTAGGAAGGGTTTTTGCTTCCCATATCTCAACATTTTACTAATTTTCATTTGACCATCATCCCCATCTTGTCATAGTTTTTATTTGTTGGATTTACACCCCTTCTCCTTTAGATCACCATAGTTAGGGGAATCCTTTGTTGTCTCTATTTGGATTAACCCTAACTTCTCAAGAGGATTAGATTCTCCAACTTCTGCTACAATGATACTGGGGGCTAAAGTTTGTTCTATTTCATCCTCAACTACAATCCCACCATCCTCCAAATAGTTTTTCAATTTATCCTTTATTTCATTGATGATAGAAACCTAGGTGGGCATCATAGGGAATTCCCCAACCATGTCCTTCTCAACCACATTAAGGGATTTGTTCTTGTTGGTGATTCCAAAAAGATCATAAGCCACATCAAAAGGGTTGGTATTCTTATCGATGTCTAAATTTGAGATCAACTATGGATCAAAGGGGAATCAACAATTATCATTCTCTAGTTGATTGTTGATAGAGCTAGGGAACCCCTTTTCAATTACTTCTAGCTTGATCAAAAGAGGGGAAGACACTTGGTTGTATTTCCCCTAAATTATTTCTTTGGCTATATTTTTTCGATATTTTGCAATCTACCACCGAGTGGCCAGTCATCAAACATTGTTTACATATTATTGACATCATTTCCACATCCACCTTCTACCTCCAGATTACCTACTCATATTAAGCTCTAACTTTTATGGGGGAATTGCAAAGAAAATATTGACATACATTCCAAAATCGCCATCATAAATTTATTCATTTTCTTTGATAAAAGTTACCAATGCTTCACCAAGGAATCAAAGGGTTGCTTCATTCTAGTATTTTGAGGGAATATTGTAGAGTCTTACCCACATTGGATTTTTGCTTAAATCTCATTATTGATGGGGTTAAAACTTAAAACCTAGTCAATTATGTAGAAGTCTAATCCATCCATCATCAAAGGTTTTTGACTGAGAACTTCCTTCCTTATTTTTCTAGTGGGACATCCCACCAAGACGAAACCTTTAGGGAGGGATTTGATCTTAATTTCTAGCCCCCAAGAATCAACACACATTTTTTGTAGTTTTACCCTAATAGGTCATTCCCCATCCTTTTTTATGAAAAATCACAATCTCTAAGGTGGCCTAAAGAAGATGAAAGATCATTGGAATTCAAAAAAATAGATTTGTATCTTACCAATTTTCTTTGTTGGAGAGGAATTCGATTTGCATCAGTTGCTATTTCCCAATTTTTTGGAATCCCGATACCATTGTTTCCTTGTGACCAATATTTTATCTTCTCCAAGTTAATTTGCTTCTTTGTCTAGGGTTATGGGGTTTGTTTCACTCCAAGATTTCTCCTTTCTTTCATTCCAACTTTGTGAAGCTCCTTGCCTTATTCGGAAGGGAAAAGTTTTGTTGACTAAGTCTTTCTATGAAATTGGTTTGTTTCACTCCAAGTTTTCTCTTTCTTTCATTCCAACTCTATGAAGCTCTTTGCCTTATTCTGAAGGGAAGAGTTTTATTAACTAAGTCTTTCTATGAATTTTTTGTCACGAGCCATTCCTTCTATTAATTACAAGCTTATATGCTATATTAGTTTCATCATTTTCTATTTTTATTTTTTTGGAGAGGGGTAAATGCTTTTGACCCAAAGCTATGAACTGGTGAGGTCACAAATGGGGGGTCTCATCCCCAACATAAATAAGTTAAGTAATGACAGTCTAATGGAGTTTGAACCTTGATATCAAGAACCACAAAACCATAATTTAATCATCACATTATACCAATTTGCTAGCATTTTCATCATTTTATTTATAAATTAAATTATTATTATTTTGTAATTATAAAATAATATCTATTATATAATTATATTATATTTAAATTATTAATTAACAATAAATTTTATTTAATATTATATAATAATTTATACATTAAATAGATACTAATTATTATATAATCATATTACATATAATTATTAATCGATAATAAACATTACTTAAATTCTATTTAATATTATAAAAATTTATAGATTAATTTAATATTGTTTTGTAGTTATAGAGATAATCTTAATTTTAGTTAATAATTAAATTTACAAATAATGTATAGATATAATAAAAATAAAATAAAATTAAACTTAATATGATTATTGCATAGAAAATTATATCTAATATTAATTCATTTTAGAATGTGATTATCAACACAGACAAAAGTCATTAGAAGGGTGCAAGGTTGCACATGCCTTAGGAGGACTTCACCTCATAATGCATCAGCATTCAAGAATATATAATCAAATTAGTATCTACACAGTCATAAGGTTGTATGTAAAGTTGAAGAAAATAAAGTATTGGTATAAGGAAAACAATGACATAATGTAATTTAAGACTCCCAAAGGTGAGAAACAAGTGCAAACAAGAGAAGTGAGAAACAAGATACATCAATTCAATCACAAGGGACTCAAACCAACAAAAAAATTGTAACTTAGTACATATTCAATAAAAAATGATAAATCCTATGCAATTTCCAAGTGACCTCCTCCCTTGGTACTCTCTCTTTTACAAATTCCAACTCACCAATTAGTACAATTATGAATGACATGTTAGATGTTGTTGTTGTAGATGTTGGTGGAGAAATTAACATTGAGGGAGAGGGAGACATATATTTAGAGAGATAAAAATAGAGGAAATTAGAGAGATACAAAGGGAAAATAGAGAATGAGAGATAGAGAGAGATAAGAGTGAGAGGGAGATAGATAGAGAGAGACAGAGATAGAGAGGGAGTCAACTAGAGTGATAGATAGAGATGGATAGAGAGATAGATTCCCATGGACATGTGTCCTCTTTGGATTTTTGGCACAAAATACTTGATCAAAAGTCATTCTCTCTTTTCTCCATCTCTCTTTCCCTTTATATCTCTTATTTATTTCTCATGCCCTATGTCTTCTCTCTATTTTTTCTCTTTTTCTTTCGCTCCCTCTCTCCTACTTTTCTCTATCTCTCTTTTCCTTTATATCTCTTTTCTTACTCTCTTTTGATCTCTCTATCTCTCTATGTATATATTCCCCTCTCTAAGTTGCATGGATTTTACTAATGACAAACCAAAGAAAAATAAAATGTAAAATTTATAGTAAAGAGGCACCTTCTCTTTAAGAGAACAAGTTGGATCTACTTTCATAGGTTCTTATTTCCTAAGAGTTGCTTTGATATCAAGATACCAATGAACCAAAATTTAATATACTAAAAAGCATGAACATTTCATCTCATTACAAAAGAAGGGCCCATTTTTATCATCACAAAATTGTATGAGTGTCAAGTTCAAATTTACAATCTAACATGGCTTAAAACTGAAAATTCTTTGGGAAAATTCCTATGTTATATCGTATCTGCCATACTTACATATAAACCTAAGTTGAGGTCATTGTTAATGTATTGGCTAGAAAATAATTTGCCCATAATTTTTTGGAAAAAAGTAATGAAGCTTGATAACATGAAACCTATGTTACTTTGAGAGTAATTAGATGGTCCGCTTTGTCAACATGAATCTAATGGATGACACTTTGAGCCTAAAATAAAATTTGATCAAATTTTATGGGAGTAAATTTTATGGAAAAATGCCTCAAAGATGTGTTCTCATGGCCTACTATGATCATAGAATATGCACAAAATGGATTTATTGAAAAGTCCTTGGAAACTTTGAAGCACATGCAATCGACATGTATAAAGTCAGTCTAAGCAAACTTTTCTTGCTTTCTCCTTGCTTGTGTCAAAACATGAGCTCTAGAATGACATCTATCACATTGTAATTAAAGGGGATTATATTATATTTTATAGATGAAACTACCTTGGTGTAAATGTACACAAAATGTGGAACCATAAACATGGCACTTTAAAATTGTTAATTTATCTTCTCTCTCTCTCTCTCTCTCTCTCTCTCTCTCTCTCTCTCTCTTTCTCTAAATTATATCTCTTATCTATCTATCTTTCTCCCTCTAGCTCTTGGTCTCTCTATCTCACTATATATATATATATATCTATTTGTCTCCACCTCTCTCTCTCTATGTGTGTGTGTGTGTGTGTTTCTCTCTATCTCCCTCTCCCTCTATCTCTCTCTACCTCTCTCTTAACTCTCCCCTCTATGTATATCTCTATCTTTGTCCTACGCTCTCTTTGTTCTCTATGTCTCACTTTATTTTTCTACCTCAGTGTGTGTGTCTCTATATATACACCTCAAGTTTGAATTTTGGCACAAAATGATCAATCAAAGTTTAGTTTCTCTAAATTCTTAATTTTTCTTTCCATTTATATCTCTTATCTCTATTTCTCTCAACTACTTTACCTCTATTTTTTAATTCCTCTTTCTATCACTCCCCTCCCTCTCCCTCCCTTTTGATCTCTCTATCTCTCATACCTATATCTCTATATGTATTTGTATCCCTCTCTGTCTCTCTATTTATTTTTATATTTGTCTCTATCTCCACTGAAGAAGTCTTTAAGGTGAATTAATGAGCCTTAAGAAAATTATGTATTTCCCTAAGCATAGCTTTTTATGGACACATGCCATCTTTAGATTGTTCCTCCCTCCCTCTTTCTCTCTTTTATTTTACATCTCTCTACTAATAGATCTCTTATCTCTATCTTTCTCTCACTCTATCTCTCCCTATTCATGTCTTTGTATCAATTACCCCCTTCTCTCCCTTTCCCCCCCTCTCTCTCTCTATATTTTTATCTCCCTCTCCATATCTCTATTTCTCTTTATCTATTTGTCTCTCTCTACCTCTCTCTATCCCTCTATCTCTATCTCTATATCTATCTCTCTCGCCCCCCTCTCTCTTTCCTTACCATGCTTTCCATGTTCCTCTCTTAGTCTCACTCTCTTTTCTCTATCTCTCCTTGCTTCTCTATCCCCCTCTTTTCCTCTATCTATCCACCTCTCTTCCTCTCTATCAATTTCCTTTGGCATACTTTCATTTTCTATTCTCCTTATTTCTCTTTGTCTCTTCTCTCTCTCTCTCTCTATTGCTCTCCTCTTCTCTCTATCTCTATGTCTCACTCTATGTAAATGTTGGTGTTTGTAATTTTTATTTTGAATTGGAATAAAATTGAGTAATTTTTTTATATGTAAGCACAAATTCCTTCCTTTTAGACTTACAAATGCAATGATAATTCAAAATTACTACAAGTAAACACAAGGATAATTATAGAAAAATAATAATAACACAAATTTGAATATAATAAATACACAACTACTAAGAAGCTACAATCTCAATTTTAATTAATTGACATCGTAATTGATGCTACTATAATATATATATATATATATATAAATTAAATTCATTTAAAAGCAATTCTCACTTAAGCCTACCACTGAGAAAAGTGAGATTATTGGAGAATGATGTTGTTCTAAACCCCATCTTTCCAAGTGGTTATGCAAACTTTGCTTTGGCAAATGTAAAAGTGCAGGTACACAAATCACCCTTTTGTTTTGTGTTTTGATACCTTATATGTCTTCTATCTTGAGAAGGATGAGGGGGTAAATGCACTAAACAATAATGCATACACAAATCTAAAAAATCAAGATGAGAACATACATGTTGATAACAAATAATTTAATATTCCATTGAACCTATTACCATTGGTCCAAGATTTATCAAAGGTATAGCTACCATACTATGTGCCAACCTATGTCAACATCCCTGTTGATGTATCAAATACTAATTGACCTCCACATATCTCTAATTTAATATACTTGTATGCTTGCAAGCTATGAATGCCATACATTAAGGACTTTTCTTGTCAAGTTTTAGGTAAGAAGACACAAAGACATGAATTACACACTACTTAAAGTGCAATCAAATAGTTTTCATATTATGAATGTACATCTAATTGGTGGCACTTGGAACACATACTCAATCGCTCTTCATGTACAAGAGAGAGAAGGATAGGAGGACGAAGGGTGAGAGAGAGGAAGAGAGATAGAGGTAGAGAGAGACATGTAGTGAGAGATCTGTACAAAAAGAGGGAATATTCTTATATATGACAACTCTATGTTTAATTTCTTTGGGCATTCCAAGGATGTTCCACTTAGAAGACTAAATTTTAAACATTAAATAATATATAAATTAACGAATTATATGAATGCATGTAAAAACAAGGAAAACCAACTACTCATTGACCTTCCACACCTCTATAGTGTATCTATTGGTGTGATTGCTAGTTTATACTATGGTTATAACAAATGGATACAATTTCTTATAAAAGAGATGAATTTGTAAAATAAAAAATAATTTAATCAAAACTAGTGGTTGTTGATCCATTAACAAAGTTGCTTAACTCACAAATATTCCACTAAAAATAAAATCTTTGGAATAAAACTACTTGACAAATAATACTAAAACTTATGTCCTTATTTATTTTAAAATTACAATAATATAAATTTCAAATTATGTACAACTACACACTCACTATTTAACTCCCTAATAAAAATATTTCAGTAATATATGAAAGTAATTCTACATATAATTACATAGAAATTTAACATCAATTTTTTAATATAAATATTTTATTAAAAATAATTGCAAAAAAAAATTTCCATTTCCAATCCATAAAATTACTCTCTTTCAAAAACTATTTAAAATTATTTTTTTACTACTTTAATTTTTTCAAACCCCATATGTTTAAATTCAAAAACGCTTAAAAAGCAATCCTTGCGTTTAAAAAGATTTAAAAAAGGATTGTTTCCGTTTCAGTCCTCAAACCAGTTCAAAAAATAAAACGGATAAACACGATTTCAATGCCGTTTTATAGAAAAAGCCAAAAAACAGCAGTGACACATTTCCCGAAGCATTTTCCCGGTTCTTAATATAGAACGTTTGTGTGATCGTACTCTTCATTTCACTTCTAATGGTAATTAATGAGGATTTCTGTGATGTCTGTACGAATTGCTGACACAATTTGCGTACATTTTTATGCTCCTACAAAATCCTCAAGTTAAAAAATCAAAATCGGTAAATATCTACATCACCTTGCTTGAATTTCGCAGGGTGAATTAAAAAAACCTGATATCGCAGAGCTTTTGTTTGATCCCTCCTCTACTATTGGGCTTTTCTGGGAAAGAAGGCTTTTCACGGCCTGTTTCTTTGCATGCCCGTGAATGCTCACTGATCAGGCTCTGGTTCAATTTGCGGGAGGCATTTGGAGTCAATCTGTGGAAAATGGCGGTCTCTGAGAGCGTGAATATGGTGGACATGGGCAGAGATGGCGTCGCCCGTGTTGCCGGAATTGCATTTGAAATTCAACTGGCAGAGTAGAATAGCAATCATAATCATAATCATAATAATGGGTTGCCGCAAAGTGTGCCGAAGAGACTGAGGCAGCTGATGGAGGCAGTGGAGAAAAAACCCTCCACACTCCAAGAAATCGAAGCTAAGCTCAAAGAGGTTAACCTCAGGCGCCAGGTTTTTTATTCTCTATCCCCCGTGCATTGTTTAACTGCAGGAATTTTGATGTGAAATTCATGAATTTTTAAAGTTCTCGTATGATGATGAGGCTTATGTGTTAGAATTCTCCCAGTCCTGCTATGCACAGGGTTTCTTTCATGCCCGCTTTCAGTTTTTCAATTTTTACCCTTTTTTTTTTCGGTTTGGCAGTACACCCGGGCTGTTTCCTTTGTGTGCATCCGTCACGTAGCTTTAAATTTGAGGAAATTTGTTGTGGAATTGATGAGGTTTTAATATTTTCCGAAACTGATGAGGTTCATGTGTGAGAATTATAGCAGGCATGTTACGCAAGGGTCTTGTTTTCTTGCCTTTTTCCCACTTTGGTTTGGGTGTTTGCAGTGTGTCAGGGTTTAATCTATTCTGTATTCTTCACAAAATATTTTATCAATTATTAAGGAAAATAATTGTTAGGAAATATCATTAGTGCTGTTAGGAAATATCAATAGTGCTTCACATTGTGGTAGTAATTATTATGTGTAAATGTAATATTTATAATATTACATTAGTGCGAGGATGTAAATAAGTTGTTATAAACAACTCATATAATAGAATTAGCATATAGTTAGCATAACAATATGATTAATCTATTGTTATTATAATAGGCTTGGAGGATATTTGGGTTGAGCTAATATCCTAGAATATAGGAGACATCCTCCTATATATATGTCATTGTATTGAATGGAAATTAAGGAAGCATGTATTATTTTGTATTTTATTATTGTAGCTTCTATTTTCCTGTGCTCATATTTTCTAATAATAATTACACTTTTACGTTTTCCATAACTGGTAAGTAAATAGCAAATCTATTTTGTTTTACCCCTAAATTGACGAAGTTTTTGTTTTAAAATTGTTTAATTCTATCGAAGTTTGCTTTCATGCTGTATTTTTCTTTTCCTTTGGTTTTGGGCTTTCGCATGCCAGCTTTTGTTCATTATGTATTTTTCAATTTAAATAATAATTGTGAAATTTATATACTTTGCTGAATTGCTAGTGAAACTGATTATGTTAATCTATTGGAACTATCCTTGCCTGGATAGTACAGTGTTTTCTTTTTTTTCATTTGTGATTTTGGAAACATGGCAGGCCATTTTACTATTTTTTTCTTTTCTTCACAGAGCCTCTATTTTCATGAATTTTTCTGTGAAAGTTCTCATGTTTCCTTGAATAGATTGATAAATTTTAGGTGTTAAGAAATATTGTAGGGCCTAAAAAACACAAGATTGCTTTCTTTTTATTTCCTTTTGAATATTTAGTTTTCACAAGATTTTTCAGTTTTGACCTTCTTTTATTTCTATTTACACCATTTTTTTTTCAGATTCTTTTTTTAAAGTTATTATTCATCCTGAATTGCTAAATATGCTGATCTGATTTATTATGTGTTGGAATTATCTATGTGTTGTATTCCCAGGGTTTCTTTTATGTTTTTCTTTTTTTGTTTGGTTTTGAGATATTGGAAACATGGCAGGGTTTTGTCCTTTTTTCTCAAGGGAATTAATTATCTAGGGATTCAAATTTGCAGCAATTTCATGAGTGGCTGGCAAACAAAGCTCATTCAAAGCTGAAAAAATCTCGCACATTCTGCTAATCCTGAACTCCAATTGTCCTCTTATTGAAATGCAAAGTCTCACTTGCTGATGTTTACAAAAAAGCATTTCTTTGCTTGAGACTGGGAAGAAGTGTCTTGAGCATGCAGGGGTTTGAAGTGGTATCCCTAGATTCATATTGGGTCTCCATCATTAATTAATTTACTTCCCTATAAATTGTTCAAAAATAGAGGTCAAGTCTGCGTTGTTACAACATAGTTTATTACAATGCATCTAGTGACTACAATTTACAATGTAGTGGATATTATTCATAACAGACTTATCTCGAATATGCCCAAAATATAAGAACTTAGAAAGGAATGTTTTTTCTTGAAAGCTAAACTTATTGGAACACCCTTTTATCTTACATAATGGAATTAGATCATCCTATTCAGATGGAGGTTTCCCAATGCTTATAAGCCATATCATATAGGCAGATGGTTCGATAAATTACAACATTTATTTACCTCAAGTATGCTGTTTTATATTCATTTCAATTCCTCAGATGGGGAACCATGAGTTATTTCTATATTAAAGGAAGTTTTATAGGGTTTCAAGAAAAGAATTTACGTGGTTCATTGTGTTCATGCTAGACAGTGGTATGTACTTTCCATAGTTTAAGGATCCTATCACAATAGATCAAACTTCACTACATAATTGGGGTTTACCCTTGCTCTTAGTTCAAGCAAATTACTGTCAACTTCAACTAGTGAAGCAAGGGGTAGAACAAATAATATTATAATAGCTATTATTTACTCCTCCCAACAGTTACACTCTAGCTGTTACATGACTGTAATGCAGTCTATATTGGTTTGAGAATCCCAAATTGAGTCATCTGATAGTAAATATAGAATGTAGGAGGTTTCATGGCAAGAAAACCATATTGGTCAGCTCAGATCCATTCAAGTTTTTATACCTCATTTTACATTAATTGGTACAAATCTGTCAACATTTGTTTGTTAACACACCAATAGTCTTGGTTACATTAATTTCATGACTTAATTAATCTTGGTTTCATTTATCAGTAGTGTTTATAAAAGAGCAAATATTGTTCCTCAGTGCGTTGCTAATTACAATACGAAACTGATCTCCCAAGTTCAGAGTATTACAGCATTTGAAGTTTGGCACAAATGATAAATCTAGGCTATGATTAAATAAGCTATGCTATTTACATGCCATTTGTATAGGTATAGAGAATCTCCTTTTACTGGTATAACTTGGTAGAAATCCAAAACCTTCTCACATGGTTAAAAGATTATATTCTGTGCAAGACCTACAACTCATTAAATTAAGGCAGTCATAGTTGTTAAGTTTTATGATCAGATTAATGCACAGAAAATTAATTCAAATCAGACAAGATAACACAGCAGATACCCTGGGAAAACCCTCCTCTTGAGGGAGAAAAACCCAGCAACAAAGATCTCTCTTATATATATAAACAGTGACAACAATTCACTTTACAATGAGGCCGAACACAAGGCCAATATACAGCACCAACTGTAGATGCAAGAACAGATGATAAACTGTCACTCCTTAAGATTCAATTCAGCCTTAGAGGAATTCGCAAACTGCTCTTGAATAATTCGCAATCTGCTCTTGAATGATTCGCAATCTGCTCTTGAAGGATTCGCACTTACATAGAATAAACTTTATGATTGTACAAAGGAGTGAAATGATCTTCTATATATACATTGCTATGTGAGAGGTCGCACCTCTTCAAGAACAAAGTCGGCCTCAAGAATAAATTACAAATTGAATGAATCAATTAACAAGTCGGCCAAGTTAAGATAAGTTGTCTTCTAGAATGAAGTCGGCCACCAAGAATGATCAAAGAGAAAATCACAAATAATATGAGTGAGGTCGGCCTCATATAATCTTCATTCAATATGACTTCTTCAAAACTCGAGCCAAGTATAAATAAATTAAATAGCTTCCTGGCTATTATTTAATTTATCAAGCTAGAGCATTATCTCGACGCTGTCTATTATCATTAACACTCCCTCTCAGCTAGAGAGAATGCTTCTAGCTGCTCAAGACAAATCATCTCAACATGATGTCCATCACATTGGTTACAACCAGATGTGAAAAGAAGAATATCACCTCAACGTGATATCAACCATAATATGGTAAGTACAAGTGTTCATCACTTGCGTGATGTTGTCACCTCATCGTGACTTTCACCATGACTCTCTTAGAGGGTGAAACACAAGTACAACATATGTCATGGAGTCTCACACATGACATCCACCATGACTCAGCTCAGAGGGTGGAAACAAGGGCTTTCACCTCAAATTCTTCCGTCTCAGAAGAAAATGCATTAACAAGGGCTTGCACCTCAAATTCTTCCGTCTCAAGAAAATGCATTAACAAGGCTCACGATACGAGACTCTTACTCGCAAAGGCTGGATTCTCCACCATACCAAGCTTATCTGAAGTACACAAACTTTATCTGGCGAGAGGCTTGGTGAGAATATCTGCCGTGCTCATCGTGCTAATGTACCTCAACATGCACCTTCCGCGTCCATATCTCTAATATAGTGGTACTTGATCTCAACATGCTTGGATCTGTCATGAAACAGGATTGAGAAGGCTTCACACAACTCGATTATCACAATGAATGATAGTAGGCTCCATTGATTGTCCAAACAATCCTGCAAGGAGCTTACGAAGCCACACTGCTTCCCGAGTTGCCATACAAGCTGCAATATATTTTGCCTCTGCTTAATGCTACAGATGATGCTTCCTGCTACACCAGGAAATCATAGCTGAACCCAAAATAAAGCAACAACCAGAGGTGCTCTTCCGATCTGTGACACAATCTGCCCAATCAGAATCAGTGAAACCAAGTAACTCCAAGTCTGCATCTGAAGTATACCTCAACCCATATCCAACTGTGCCACGCAAGTATCTCAGGATATGTTTAGCTGCAATAAGATGTATCTGTCTCGGATCACACATAAACTGGCTAAGTGCACTCACTGCATAGCAAATATCAGGTCTAGTGTTAACTAGATACATCAAGGATCCAATCAGCTGTCTGTACAATGTAGGATCCACCAAATTTGAACTAGCTGCAGCCTCCTTCAATTTATGTAGATTGGTCTCCATAGGTGTAGACATGGATTTGCAATCCATCATGCCAAATCTCTTAAGTATATCAATGGTGTACTTTCCTTGACTTAGAATCATCTCATCCGGTTTCTGCCAGACTTCTAATCCAAGGAAGTAATGCATGAGCCCAAGGTCCTTCATCTCAAATTCAAGTCAACTCCTTCTTACACTCAAGAATCGTGATCTTCTCCAGTGAGGATCAATCGTCAACATATAAAACCAAAATTAATGCATCACCATTGATTACCTTGAAGTAGAGATTTGAATCAACATCATTCTTCAAGAAGCCCAAACTTGACAAGTACCGATCAATCCTTTCGTACCATGCATGAGGAGCCTGCTTAAGACCATACAAGGCCTTCTTCAACTTGCAAACATGTGACTCCTTCCCATGAACCTCAAATCCATCAGGTTGCTCTATATAAACCTCTTCCTCAAACACTCCATTGAGAAGGGTTGTCTTCACGTCCATCTGGTGAAACTTCCATCCTCTAGATGCAGCAATGGCAATGATGGTTTTGACGGAAGTATAGCGAGCAATAGGAGAAACATAATCAACTCCCTCTTTCTGTGAAAACCCATGAGCCACAAATCTTGCCTAGTACTTCTCAATGCTCCCATCTCTGGTACTATAGAGAGTTCAAGGTAGACCTCCTTGACCTCATAGCAGATCATTCTATTCTGAATAGGTTTGCGGAGCTACCAATATCAAATCTAGATGACAATCTTTGAGCAATTCTGATCTCAGCAGCTGAAGGGAACCTCTAAGGATTTAGCACCTAGCCTTGCAATACAGTAATCTTCACTTCTTCTCAGTGAGTTACAAAACTCCCACTTGATCCCTGCTTCAGAGATTGCAAAGAAGACTCTTGAAGTGAACTCCCTCTAACCACCAGCTCAGTCCCATGGCTGCAAGTTGTGACTTCATGCTTGATCATTTCTTTGGTTAGTATGACTTCCTTATAAGATGCCTCAAGCTTTTCATCGCTAAGCAATCTCTCATCACCTTCATGCTTCTAGCTGTTCACAAGGCATTTTAGAGAGAGATTACTAACAGTTTATAACTATCAAAGAAATATCAAGACTAGAATCATACAAGGTTTACTATATTAGGTTGTAGCATGAACACATAAGAATTTATGCACAATGCTAAAACATGAATAAATAGATAAATCAACCTGAAAGAGAAATATATCAAAAGATCAAACTGAAGGGATAAAGAAACTTATCTTTATATAATTTTGATATAACTCTTTCTTTCATCTTTTACTCCTCTCGATAGTGCCAAACTTAGCACAACAAAAACAATCTGCACAACTACAGATTTCTTGAATGCATTATGCGGTTAGCATGTAGAACTAACTCTCTCCAAGAGTTCATGGTTCTATCACAGATCATGCATTGTAGAATGATATCGATGTGACCAATCACCATCGAACTTTCAATTCTCTTTTATTTCAGAGTTACGCTCAGAAATCTTCATAACCAACATGAAAAGACTATCAATAAATGAAATCTTCAAAGGATCTTACACTAGTGAACACAATTCAAGAGAAACCACTCTCTCTTTACTAATTAGAAGATCCAAAAAAATAAAAATGAAAAAAATATATAACTCAGCAACCAAAGAATACTTATCTCTTTAAATATTCTGAAGGTACACCAAGGATCTGGATCTGTGGCTGTGACACATCTTTGCCACCTTCAGTGATGCCATCCTTGAATTAACACCTATCATAGAAGCCAAGACACGGAGTTTGTAGTGACCCATAGGTCGTCACCAAACATAGATAATAACCAAAGCTGCCCAGACTTCAGATTATATGATGAAATCTTATCAACACTGAATAGATGATCTCTCTTCATATCCAGAATTGATTTCTCATGGCCTTTCCTCCACCAAACCATATGTTAAGGTTCGCTGGCTTATTCTTTATTAAGCAGACCAGACATCATGAAGGAGCGATCTTCTTAACATTTATGTGGTCAGAAGACCATTCAAATCTTATTCTGACGCTGACAGGGAGATTGAACTGACCACGATCTGCAGCTTCAGAAATGTGCTGACAACTTCAGTAAACATAACCAGGTGATGACTTCCATAAAGCTGAAGCAAATTTAACCAAGGCAGTCCCAGCCTTGTGCCCTGATGGTGTTGATCCTGGGAGAGAATTACAAGAGTTCCCTCAAAGAATTCAAGGCCCACAACAAAGAAATCTGATCGGATCCTCACACACTCGCTCTGATACCATGTTAAGTTTTATGATCAGATTAATGCACAGAAAATTAATTCAAATCAGACAAGATAACACAGCAGATACCCTGGGAAAACCCTCCTCTTGAGGGAGAAAAACCCAGCAACAAAGATCTCTCTTATATATATAAACAGTGATAACAATTCACTTTACAATGAGGCCGAACACAAGGCCAATATACAGCACCAACTGTAGATGCAAGAACAGATGATAAACTGTCACTCCTTAAGATTCAATTTAGCCTTAGAGGAAGTCGCACACTGCTCTTGAATGATTCACAATCTGCTCTTGAAGGATTCGCACTTACATAGAATAAACTTTATGATTGTACAAAGGAGTGAAATGATCTTATACATTGCTATGTGAGAGGTCGCACCTCTTCAAGAACAAAGTTGGCCTCAAGAATAAATTACAAATTGAATGAATCAATTAACAAGTCGGCCAAGTTAAGATAAGTTGTCTTCTAGAATGAAGTTGGCCACCAAGAATGATCAAAGAGAAAATCGCAAATAATATGAGTGAGGTCGGCCTCATATAATCTTCATTCAATATGATTTCTTCAAAACTCGAGCCAAGTATAAATAAATTAAATAGCTTCCTGGCTATTATTTAATTTATCAAGCTAGAGCATTATCTCGACGCTGTCTATTATCATTAACAATAGTATCATCTCCTTGGTATCATTTCTTATAGTTTTTTCTTTCATAGAAACACTATGGGATTATGAAATCATCTCTAAACTAAAAATCATACCATGTAATGTTTCCTTTTGAATTTTCCTCGTTTTCTTTAAATATAATAAACCCTAACTCATAATAATAGTTGTACAATTAATTACAAGTATGAAATTAACCTAGAGATTGTAGCTTAACAGTTTATTCTATAATTCAGATTTAATGCTTAGAATGTATCTCAGAAAACATAGAACTTATCCTCTTATCTCTGCTGTAAATCTTCCTCCAATCTGCTTAGAGTTGGCTGAATCAGGGGTTTCCGTCCACTAACTTAGTGATGAAAATTAAGGGGTTTTTGTCCTTTAATTTAAAATCTTGAGGGGTTTCATCCTCAGGTTGCTGAACCATGATTCAAATATAAAAATGAATTCTCAATGATCTCCTTCTCCTTTGCTTGGTCTTCTGTAATTATCTTTTCACCCTCCAAGAGTCACAACTACCTAGACGTCCCTTGATCAACATTAATTATAATTCCTTTTTATTGTATTACTTAATTCTCCCTTAAAGCTCAAAATCACATCTCTCCTTGGCAAAAACTTTTCCATAATAGAAACAGTGTGCTCATCACAGCCTAATTTCAAGCAGCTGCAAATATGAGATCACTAAGAAGAGTATTCTGTGCACTTAGCACCTCATTGCCAAATTTGTATTAGTCTTAGACAATAGTAGCGTTTCTGCTTGATGGCAGAAATTTGTAAATCTTGTAGGGATATCCCTGTCCCTTGAGCTTTGTTGTCTGCTTGGTATACTTATCTGGCTCATTATGCTTAACATTAACTCTT
This sequence comes from Sequoia sempervirens, assembly GCA_007258455.2. NCBI lineage: Eukaryota > Viridiplantae > Streptophyta > Pinopsida > Cupressales > Cupressaceae > Sequoia > Sequoia sempervirens. Next base: position 14,697,155 of record VDFB02072274.1, on the reverse strand, counting down.
GATGACTGCAGAACCCTATACGTGTCTTTCCTTTTGCTTCTGCACTAACTGTTATTTATATAAGAAATACAAATGCAATACCTCTTCCCTTATCTCAGATTTGTATCTTCCTTCATTCCCATCGATCAATGTTTATCATCTGATGTAGAAGAGTAGCATTGCTGATTGCAACAGACTTAGAATCAACAGTAAACTCCAGATCGTAGCAGCGCCCTTGCAGACTACAGTTAGCACACAAAAACCAATAGCGTGCATGCCTTATATGATTATTTGTATGGAGGGTGCTGCCCATAAAATGAACACCTACTTCGTGTTTCTCCAGCCAACATTCAATGCGAACCAGTTTGACATTCTGGAACCATCTCTCTCTCTAAAGATGAGAAAAATATCGAAGTTCTACTCCTGGATGCAATGCATTTGGATGTAGACCATGAATTTGTTTCATGTTTGTAATGGCTAGACTTCACTGCAATACACTCATTAGAGGCAACACAATATATTTAAATTTATATCTCATTTAGGTTGAATGCATACTTTAAGCTGAGAAGTGGTAAATAACAGCTGCCTTTGGATGATTCTTGTTCCTTTCCCTAATTTAATCAGAAGAGTTTCTTCCTTCCTCAAGGAATTAAATCTCCTTTAGACTATCAAGAGTTTGAATTGAAATAATCAAAGCCTGTTCCCTTAGTGCGAAACTCCAAAGGCCCATGGGAAATAATGGATGCTAGGTTTAGTTTTCATTTAATTTTGAAAAGGGGACATTAAATACCCAAAATATGGTTAACAATAAATTAGATCTAGAGCGATCATTGTACAAAATAAGAAATAAAACACGACTTGTTTCAACTGTCACCCTTTTATCCTCTTTGTGCAATTTTCTATAAGTATGAATGAACAAGTCAAATCTGAGTGAGAGGGAGAGCGAGAGGAAGAGAGATTGTTCAAATTTGAGCTTCAATTGGTATTGAGGTGTCTTCGAGTTTGACCTTCTTGTAGGTGAGGAGAGAAGATACCATGGGAGTGAATAACCAGCTGACTTGAGTAATCTAACATAATATATGTCTTTTATTAAAAAAGATGCAAATAGCCATGATTGTTGCATAAATGAGTGGAAACCCTAATTGAGAAGAGTACCAACACAATTAATAGAGGAGTAATTTCAAACACACTAATGCATGGAATTTTGAATTAAAATGATTCTCAACACCTTAAATAGAGTCAAACCAAGATTTGGTAGAATCCCACCAAAAGTAAGAGAGTGTGGCTTGAATTTGAAACTCAACAACAATTTGGAAGCTTGGATAGGAAAATCAAGCAAAAGTAACACAACACAAATTGAAACTCAATAATAAAGAAGTTTGGATTGAGAATATTTTTGACAACATTGTGAGCACACATAACTTCAAAACCAGCGACTTGTAGAAAAGCAAAATCAAGTAGAATGTTGATAACATAAAAGGAGAGTATGAATTGCAATGAAATAGCATGTGGGAACTCATATTGGAAGAATAACAAATAGAGAGGGTAAGAGTTGAATCGTATATGTTGATGGAGGGCTTCTAAGAATCCCCACAGCATTAATATTGGTAATTAACTAAACATTGAGAATGCTTGCATGACCAATTTGAGAAGAATCTCAGCAACAATCATATAGAGGATGGATTAAAACTGAAGAATACTCGGTTTGTTGGAGTCATAATAATGACAATATTAATAGAGAAATAAAAACCTAACAACACATGGGATACTGAACTTAGAAACATTTTGTCAACATTTACAAAGATGTTTAATTAAAACTCAGCAATAGATGGCAACTCAAATTGAGAAGAATCAGGTGACAACATCAGCAGAGAGGACAACAAGAAAATTTAGTTGATAATACCAAAACTAACTTCCAATTCTAGTTTGATAGATTCAACCAATTTATTTAGTTGCTTGGTGATTCATCCATATTAAATCTCCACTTAAAAAATATCAAATTCAACCAAAGACATTATATTTCCACAATCCATTGTAAATGAATTGAAATGATTTGAAAAAGCTCACATAGTTTTTATCCAAGAAGCATTTCAATTTAATATTAAAGTCATTGCATTTGTCAATTCAACTGAGAAGAATCCACACAAGATTTATAGAGGAGAAAGAGTAAACTGAAGTAACAAGTAGAAATTCTTATATATACATTGAGATTATTATAAGCAATAATAATGAGGATGTATTGAAATTCAACACAAAGTGGAAGCCGAAATTGAGAAGAATATTAACTTCGTGAGAGAATATGAACACTCAAAAATTCAAAATCTAGATGGATAAGAATATTAAAAATATAAACAAGTAGAATTGGTTGAAACTCAACATATGTAGACATTCAACTTTATAAGAAACACAAGATATATATAGAGAGGTTAAGTGGTCAAACCTAAGAAATTCATTGAAAGTCATGAATAGAAAACATGGAGTGAAGCTCAACAATGCATGAAAACAACGAATAAGAGGGATGTTATTAACTCTATGGAAACTCAAACACCTTTTAATTGAAAATGAATCCAAAAATGTGAATATGCAAAATGGACACCATGGGAAACCATAATTGAGGAAATCCCAACAACACTTTGTAGAATGCATGAAATTTAACTATTGAATGTGAATTGAAAGTAATCCTGACAGCATTACCATAAAGGATTGAAAGACAACATGTACAAGCTATGATATGGGTCAGTGAGTTTTTCCTATCCATATGATAATTGATAGGTTGATGCATGTATTGGTTAGTTATAGCGTGCATTACATAAATGATTTGAAGTGGTAGATGGTGCATAACATAAATGAATTGAAGTACTTGGAGTTCCTTTAAAGGGAAGAAATTTAGTGCATAAATATTCCAAGCATCATGTGTAAAGAAGAGATTGAGTATGTTGCACGAGGTGAAACTCAACAACACAAGAAAACAAAGAGTAAGAGGAATGCCAATAAACAAATTGAAACTCAAAAACACCTTTGAAGTGAAAACAAATGCAACAATATGGATGGAGAGGAAATATACAAATTGAACAAAAACATTGGAAAGCATAATTGAGGAGAATCCTTACAATAGTAATCGAAGAAAACATGAAATTGATCAATGATAGAATATGCATTGAAAGTAATCTTGACAACATTAACATAAAGGATTGAAAGGCAACATTTAGAATCTATGCTATGGGTCAGCATGTGAATCTCTCCCATCTGTAGTAGAATCAATAAGTTGATGCATGTGTTGGTTAGTTAGATGGTTGGTGTAATATTTTATTCACCTTGGATATATTATATCCTAAAGTGTGATATTTCACCTATTTAATAAGTTTACGTAGGATAATTAGGATATTTGCTTATTCTCACCTATGTAACTAATAATGATGTGTACATTTTGACTTGAGGCACACAAGTGTGTAATGTCTTGTGCATGAAGGGCTAAACCCCGGTGAATGTAACTCGTCGTGCTGGCAGGCGTGTACCTGATAACCAAATGACGGGGCTCCACGGCCACGTGTCCATTGTGCTTGTGGCTTCATGCCTTCACCTCCGAGGCTGGTGGGACACAAACCTCACCGTTAACACCCTGGGTAGCCGCCCTCACTACTAGGTTGGTCTTTTGGTGTAGTGGTTGGGCCTTTGTGGTATCAGAGCCAAGGTTTCAAAGTTGAGCCCTACGAGGCATGGTGGGCTGTAATGTCCCGTGCGTGAAGGGCTAAACCTTGGCAAATGTAACCCGTTGTGCTATTAGGCGTGTACCTGATAACCAGATGGTGGGGCTCCTATTGGAAACAAGCAACACTGAGAGGAGGGGGGGTGAATCAGTGTTGTGCAAAAATTAAATTTATTATTTTGATCTTTAACTCACTTAAGCTTTCAACAAAAGAAATATGTATTAATAGAAGGCAAACAAGCACAACACCATAACAGTAGGATTTTTACGTGGAAACCCTGTTAGGGGAAAAACCACGGTGGATGGCCAATCCACAATATAATCTGAGTATACCCAAAAGAAAGATTACAAAATGGGAATGCACTTGCATTCAGGCACACTGCCTAGAGCTCACTGCTCAAAATAGAAAGGTTCACTGCCTTACAATGATTTGGATTAGATCCAAGAGAATGAACTGAAGGAATAGCATCTACAAATGCTTGATTACAGTTCCAGTTAAGCTCAACAGTCGATCTTCTGTCCTTCTGATTGAATCAACAATTTTGCTCTGCTTTGCACAAACTCGCACTACAAAAACCTTGATGCACAAGTGAAACTGTGCATAATCGCTTAATTGACCTTCTGATAATCGCAAACACCCTTCAACACATTTTTCGCACACACAAAATGATATAATTGATCACTTATATATATACGCAACAAAGGATTTAGTTGCTACAAGTCGGCTTCAATAAAACTTAAAAATATTAGCAACTGTCGGCTCAAATCTTGAGTAATATCCAATGCGCATCCACAACAGTTGTTCACAACTTAGCTTGGACCCAAAACATAATGATCAAACACAAAATATTTGAATAAACATTCCTCGAATATCTGCAACACATTATATCAACTTAGTCGGCCACAAAACATTGATAAACAAAAAGATATCAACCAGATCTCCAAACTTACACATAGCTTGGTACGAGGCACTAAGATTTCCAGATAACATAAGAAATATACTTGATAAACCTCCCATGAGATCCACAACTCAAAATAGTAACAAACAATTTGCACGTGAATCGATGATCACCAAACTGTCGGATGCTCTGTTCTTCTGACTGTTTGCAAACTGTCTGCCAGTGGGAGCAAATGATGATGTGCGGATCAGTCACCGACTAGGGTTGCCATCAATGACAACACCTGAAAGCATTTGTAGTGTCTCTTGCCAACAATCTCCCCCTTCGGCATTGATGGTAACACTTAGTGAAAAATGACTGTGTCGGATCAGTACCACGATGAACTACACTGCCACTTCAAAACTCCAAAAAGAAACTTTAGCCTCAGCTTAGAAATGCAACTCCCCCTAAGATGAATGCACATTTTTCACTGTACAACTCTCCCCCTTTGACATCAATGGCAAAATTGGGGACTCGAAAAACAAAATTTCAAAAACTGTATAAGCATAACCTGACTTACACAAATTTGAAGACATCCGCAAAATCATTTTTTAACACACTTAAATTTGTGTCCCAAACCTTTTTGAAACTCTCCAGAATTGTTATGTGACCACAAAGTAAATAAGACAGAGTTTCTATAGCTTCAAGATTTACTGGGTCACGAGCTGCCATTGCATCTTTGGCCTCTTTTAGTGCATTTACCATTATTTTAATCTTTGGACTAATTAGTCCTCTGAGTTCGCATGCTCTCCCTACAATCCTTTCATTTTCATTCTTCAAACTCCTTATTTTGTCAAGCAAAGATATTACCCGACCTTCATGCTCACCAACATTACCGACTAATGGATCAAAAGCATCAGAAAGGGTAGCCAACTGTTTTTCAATATCCTTCACCTTTTTCTCATTGGCTTCAGTGAATTTTGACAAAACTAAACATGACTTATACACTTTTCCGCCTTCAGATAAAGTATCTTGAATATTTCTCATGCAAGTGGCTAGTAGAGTTTTATCTTTTGCAATTAGTTCTTTCAAACCACCAAATCTCTTTTCCTTAAACTCCATCTGAACTTTAATCATGGCTGATTTTTCAAAAGATTCAAAGTGAGAACTTACAAAATTTATGAGCTTCTTTAGCTCACCGGAAGAGGAACCAAACGGATCCTTGACATGAGTAGGCATTAATTTTTGCAGGACTCCAGATCCAAGGCTTAGCAATTCACTATCCTCTATGTGAGACTTCAGAATATTTTCACTGGCCTTAGCTTGAGCAATTGAAGTGACCTTCATCATCTGAATTGGGGATAAAGTAGATAGATTGATTGAGCTTTCATCCAATTCAGGATCAAACTCCCCTGCTGTTCCATCAGAGATTTCTTCACTGCCTCTGCAGTGTCTCTTGCCTCCACTCTGTTTTCCTTGATTTGAACCTTTTCTTCTTCAACCTTGGGTTCTTCAGAGATTGTTTCCGGATTGCCTTTAGGCACTTCAACTTCTTCATTTTGTACCTCCTTCTCCTCAACTAGTACCACCTTAGGAACTTTAGTTTCCATAGGTATTTCTGTATTTTCCACATCAGGGGGAATTTGAAAATCCTCAGCATCTGCATTCACTCCCTCATTTTTTGGAACATTTTCAGTATTTACTTCCTCAACATTAATCTTATTCTTTAACAAAAACGCTTCCAAAATTTTCTTGGTTTCATTAACAACAGCATCAGTTTCACCGATCATGAGTTTATTCACCCTTGTCTTGCTTTTAAAATCCTTCTTGGCCTTTTCAAGGAGTGAATTCATCTCCTCAATTGACATTTTTGGACATAGATCTGCAATAATTCTTTTCCTCAAATTCTCTTCTTCTGTTCTGGCATTTAATCTTCTTGACTCCAAAACATCATACAAACTCTTGGGTAAGCCAGACATGATTTCAACAAGAACTTTATTGAAAATGTTCATATGCTTAATTGTGGCTTCTTCAAGAATTCTTTGACCAAATTCATCAAAAGTTTCAAACCATTCACAAAGGGGCTTAAGATTACCATCCTTAATAATTGCATTCTCAACTTCCTCAATTGACATGGCTGGTATGTCAGTTTTTGCCTTCTTCTTTTCTTTTTCCTCTTCACCGGAGGATTTGCCCTTGGTTAGCTTTGTAGCTTGAGTCCCAGTAGCCTTCATTTCTATCACATATTCATCTGTATTAGTCTCCTCACTTTCTGAGACGCCTTCATATATTCTTGTGCTTTTATTCTTCTTCCTTTTACCAGAAGCCTTGTCTTGAGCTAGCTCGGCTACAGGAGTTGACAGGGATGGGGAACTCCTGGTAGATCTAGTGCGGGCAGAAGATACTCCCGGACTAGCAGACTCGGTTTTTGCTGACTCTTTTGTTGCTTCAGCCTCATCTCTCTTTCTTCTTGCTTCTCTCAAAGCTTCTACAGGTAAGCCCATGCTCTTTGTGGAGACTTCTACTTCTTTCCTTACTCTTCTAACTATCTTAGGCTTTTGTAATTGATCATGGACTTGCATGCTCTTTTCTGCATAGGTTCCAAACCTTTCTTCTGCCGGATCCAGGGGCATGCTCAACAAGTGTTCTGCATACATCTTCAAAATGTTTTTCTCTACTTCATATCCCATGGGCATTATCCATATTGTTCTGGGATCAACAGCTTCCATATGGCATTGGTCAATATCCACCATGAAGCAGATAGTATCTTTGTACTGTTCCACAATTGAAATGGGAATTCTTTCCCTGGCATGCATCATATTCTCGAAATTTTTGAAGTACCCCCAGAGGGTAGTATTCCTGAACTGTCGATCACCAATTCCAAACAACATGTTCCTTATCTGAACAGCTACAGGCTCATCATTTTTCCAATGTACTTCTCCAACACCCAAAACCTCATTCATGAAATAGAAGAATAAACATAGCAGTAAATTACCGTATTTGAAAGTATTCTTCTTGTCTTTCTTGATTTTACTCAGATTCTCCATCAACTGACTTCTGAGCAACTCACACAAGTCATAATCAACATTTTGTTTTACCATCTCATAAGCTGTATAGATGGCCGTACCGGATACAAAATTATCCCGACTTGAATGATAGATCTTGTAGCCAATGACCATTGATGCGAATTTTACATCCACTTCAGCAATGTCTTCTATTGTCATTGCCCTTCTATGCCATTGAGCACCTGTTGCTTTAGTAACCTCATTCTTCACGGATTTCAAGACTAAAAGTTTACCGGTGGAATTCAGACCTGTAACTGCACATATAGCCTCTTTCGTAATTTTAAATGGCACATCCAACCACATGAACTTGGCATGAATATGGCTCAGAACATATCGCACCCATTCATTTTCTTCGAATATGGGAAATTTTGCAAACTGCGTGAACTTCTCTTCTAGGGTTTGAAATTCTGGCTTTATAGTAAGATCATCTCTAATTATATGATGGGAATACAGATTCATCATTTGAGAGCTTCCTAATTCTTCAATATTGGCATGTATATAAGCCCTAATATCTTTCGAATGCAATACTTCGTACGGTATAGATGAAAACTCACCTAAGGGCTCGGTCTCAACATACTTATAAGGATGCCATTTGAACTTTGGACGGGGTTTGTCCTTGACTTCGACTACCAGAGGAGTGGACATGATTGCAAATTCACAAATTCACAGGCTTTTCGATAAATACCTTTCCGTCGGATCGAAGTTTAATCGCAAAACCTTCTTCACGCTTGAATCTCTCCACAATTCAGCAAAGTTGATTCCAGGGCTCTCCAAACTGCTTTCCTCCAAAATGCAAAGTGACAAATGAAGGATGAAAATGTTCTTTTATCGTCTGCACACCTAACCCTTTTGTCGCAATAAATGCTTTTTCCCTAATTCATTCAATTACCCTGTTCCCATGTACTGAGATAGATGATTCTTCTGCGGATCTCCAAAACTCTGCAATACTGCTTCCAATTGGTTGAGCAACATATGAAAAGTATCAATTCACTTACTGGACTTGTCCATATTCTAGTATCAATTTCCTACAGGGGGTTAATAGATTTTTCTAACAGCTCCCCCTAAGCCAAAGGCCTAAAACTAATTCCCGGAGGAATTACCTGAAGTAGATTCTGGTGCTGGCGTATTTCCTTCAACAGAGGGATTCTTCTTCACCCATTTCTTCTGCATTTGTCTTCTGATCACATCAGTAGTGACTTTACCTTTTCCCTTAACATCCTGTTGCATGTTCTGTTTTACTGGACCTCTTCTGTTCCAACAGAATCTAGCAGTGTGGCCAAATTTATTGCAGTTGTAACACACAACATTTCTCTGTCTAGGCCAATTGTTCTACTGAGTTTGTCTTGATTTGCATTGGTTGGCAATATGCCCAAATCTATTGCATGCATAGCATATGACATCTTTATGAAGGTTATTCATCACAACTCTGCATTCACTTGACTTATGACCATACTTATAGCAATTAAAGCACTGACCTGAGAATGATGGTCGACTTGTGTTCATCCTACTCCTACACTGAGAAGCCATGTGACCAAATTTGTTGCAAGCAAAACAGTAGCCATTGAATCTTTGAGCATTTGGTTGTCTTACCGCATTCCTTCTAGCTCCATTCATCCGATTTCCTTGCCTGAATCTCCCTTGTCTGGATTTCTTTTGTCCAGATCTGGAACTTTCTCCTTCATATCCAAGACCTCGCTTGCCACCATCAGTCCTTTGTCCTTTGATCAGTTCGTCAAGTTTGGTTGAGCTTTCTTTGAATTTCTCCTTGTACTCATTTGCAGCAGTGATTTCATTTCTGAGATCATCAAGCTGTTTTTCAAGTGCTTCCTCATTGTTTTTAGATTGGTCCAGTTCATTGTCCAATCGGCTGCATTGTTCACATTTTTCTTTAAAGGATTGTGCAAGCTTTTCTTCATTCTTCTTTCTATCTTCAATCTCCTTGGTCATCTTCATCATGATAGATTCCATCTCACGCTTCAGAGTAGCATTTTCTCTAGAAAACTTTTCACATTCTTCTGTTTTCTCCTTCAAGGCATGATTGAGTTCTTCATCTTCCATGCTTCTGTTCTTCTGCTCAAGCTGAGCACACATTTCATTTCTTTTCTCCCTTGATTCATTGATTTTGTCTTTCAATGACTTAATGAATTTCTCTGCACTCTCAAGATTTTCTTGCAATTCCCGGTTCTCAGATTTTGATTGATCAAGGTCATCCAGGGCCACCATAAGTTGTTGTTGAAGACTGCTTGTATCCATTGAAAAACTTCTTCCAATATCTCCCCATGCTGTTAGACTTCTTTCGAGGAACTAGCTTTGATACCAATTGTTGGAAACAAGCAACATTGAGAGGGGGGGGGGGGTTGAATCAGTGTTGTGCAAAAAATACATTTATTATTCTGATCTTTAACTCACTTAAGCTTTCAACAAAAGAAATATGCATGAACAGAAGGAAAACAATCACAACACCATAACACTAGGATTTTTACGTGGAAACCCTGTTAGGGGAAAAACCACGGTGGATGGCCAATCCACAATATAATCTGAGTATACCCACAAGAAAGATTACAAAATGGGAATGCACTTGCATTTAGGCACACTGCCTAGAGCTCACTGCTCAAAATAGAAAGGCTCATTGCTTTACAATGATTTAGATTAGATCCAAGAGAATGAACTAAAGGAACAACATCTACAAATGCTTGATTATAGTTCCAGTTAAGCTCAACAGTCGATCTTCTGTCCTTCTGACTGAATCAGCAATTCTGCTATGCTCTGCACAAAATCGCACCACAAAAATCTTGATGCACAAGTGAAACTGTGCATAATCGCTTAATCGACCTTCTGATAATTGCAAACACCCTTCAACACATTTTTCGCACACACAAAATGATATAACTGATCACTTATATATATATGCAACAAAGGATTTAGTCACTACAAGTCGGCTTCAATAAAACTTAAAAATATTAGCAACTGTCGGCTCAAATCTTGAGTAATATCCAATGCGCATCCATAACGGTCGTTCACAACTTAGCTTGGACCCAAAACATAATGATCAAACACAAAAATATTTGAATAAACATTCCTCGAATATCCGCAACACATTATATCAACTTAAAGTCGGCCACAAAACACTGATAAACAAAAAGATATCAATCGGATCTCCAAACTTACACATAGCTTGGTACGAGGCACTAAGATTTCCGGATAACATAAGAAATATACTGATAAACCTCCCATGAGATCCACAACTCAAAATAGTAACAGAAAATCTGCACGTGAATCAATGATCACCAAACTGTTGGATGCTCTGTTCTTTTAACTGTTTGCAAATTGTCTGCCGGTGGGAGCAAATGATGACGTGCAGATCAGTCACCGACTAGGGTTGCCATCAATGACAACACCTGAAAGCATTTGCAATGTCTCTTGCCAACAACTCCACGGTCACGTGTCCACTATGCTTGTGGCTTCATGCCTTCACCTCCGAGGCTGGTGGGACAAACCTCACACTTAACACCTTGGGTAGCTGTCCTCACTACTAAGAAGTTGAGAAGCCCAACCTCACAAACCCCAAGAATCACCTGCATGCAATTACCTATCACATACAAAAGATATTCGGAACCAAAGAAGATGTTCTGTAAGCCTCAAGCAAAAATGCATTAAGAGAATCTGATAATTACAATGAGATCAATCCTTATGAAGGAGATCAGGAAACCCTAAAGGAAACCCTAAAAGGCAAAACCCTAGTGTGCACACTTAATAATAAATAATTAATTATTAATGTGCCTAAGTTTAGCTTAAGTAACTAAAGTGATAAGTGACTTAATTAATTAACCAATATGATGTAATTAATTAAGTGTAATAAATTATTATTTTAACACCCCCCCTTAAGATGAACTTAGGAAGTAGCTAAAACACTAAGTAAAAGATGCATGAAAGCAAAGATGGGTTCTGGCAACAAGGCCTGATTAGGTACCCATGTACAAATGCAATGCAAACTAAATCAAACGGGGTAAAAGAGAAAACCACGTGGGAACAAAACTCCTCCCCAAAATAGAATGCAAAAACCAACTAAGTGATGAAAGATGGAGGACTCCTTAAGACCCCCCAAGTACACCATCCATCACAAAGATACATGAATGAACCCCCCCAGAAGAGAGGAATGAAGAGACCACATAGCCCCCCAACATGAACCCAATGGGACAAAACCCCCCTACAATGAGATGACCTGCTGCAAAAAAACACTGGAAGAACACTGGAACCTGAAACCGGCAAGCAAGGAAAGATACTTCTGTCTACAAGAAACCAAATGAGTCATTGAAGGACTCAGGCGGAATCATAATAATGCAACAATAGACCCGATGCCACGGAACACTGGAAAACTCACAAATTGGAACAACCCTAGAATCCATAAAGCAACAGTAGATGATAAAATGATGCCCCCCATAAGAGGGAATGATATGATGAAAGAATTTGGAAGCGAAGAGTATCTCGATGCCGATGCCAAACTATGACTAAAACTTATCCATAGGAGCAAGTACCATGAAGACTCTGGAATATTAACCATAAATTTAATGGCCTTCAAAATGAGATGTGACCCAATGCGGATCAATAACCATAGGCTCTCAATCTGAAGTGTGAACTGATGTGAATCTGATATGTGTCAAGCTACAAGCAAGATGTGGCCAAAAGAAACTAAGAAACTATATACATCCCATGCGAGTTGTCATCAAAATCAAGATGGAGATCAAAGTGCGACTACACTCTAATCAGATTATTATGCAAGAAACCCCCCTGATGGAACTTTATATCAGTTCATTTATTACAATAACCCATGATTGTAAAAGGAGAGTGCAAAACATGCATAAACTAGAGAGAAAAAAGTAAACCTAGTGCAAGAAAACAAGAATGAGTGCATGCACAAACCAAAGTTCACAACTGCCTCCTTGATAAAAATGGACTTCAAATCTGTGTAGAGGAATGAACCAACTTTCCAACGCCATGAGAATGGCGAAAAAAGGATAAGTGAGTCAAAAGATATGCCCTCTGGAGTGAAAACATCTGAGTTCAAGGACCTGCAAAATAAAATTGGAGCAAAATCTGGAAAACTACCTTCACCACTGGATCGGCGTCAGAATCAGCTTTCCAATGGTATCTCGTTTGCGAAAAACGGACACTGTACGCAAGAAATACACCCGATTTGGTGAAAGTTGCTCCATGAAGGTCAATATGGCCTATAGGCAGCCTAGGGGGCTTAAAAACAAAAGCCCCTGGTCTTGTGCACGACCAAGGGCTGGCGGGCTAGGGACTGGGGCAGAGCCCCTGGTCATACATATGACCGTGCAGGGTGTTGAGGGGCCGATACGCCCAGCCCCCCATGAGACCGCGGGCCGCAGATACAAAAGCTCTCAGGGGCTAGTGGAGGGCCCCCAGTCCTCCATGTGACCGGGGTGGAGCCTGAAGGAGCCCGCGGGGGCTGAAGGGCCGAGTGGTGGAGGTGGGGGCGTTGCCCGGTGGCCGCTGGGTGGCGAGGCGGTGGCTGAGCCCAAATGAGCGGTGAGCGCAGAAATTTCTGCAAAAAATCAAAGTTTTTAATTCTTTTTTAAATTTTTCCACCTCGGAGTGCGTGTTGGGTTGGCAATTTTTTTTTGCCTCAAAATCAACTTTCACCAAAATTGACGAAACGACAGGCATTTTAGGGTTTTTGGCTACTGTGAACGCGATGGTGACCTCCGTTTGTGCCAAAAATGCTCCGAAAAATCAGCTACCCCCAAAGCTTGCAAAAATTCATCGAGCTTGAAACCCTCACAGATTTGGCAAACAATGACCAAAATCAGAAAAATAAAAGCCAATCCTAACTTTTTCCAGCGCTCTAAATCCAATGGAGATGCCTGATTTGATCCAAAACGCTGCATCAATAAACTCAAGGCATGATACCTTCGAGGAACCCCGAACATGCTCTGCAATGATTTTCTCCAAAAATCTGAGAAGAGGCTGCATATCAAGGCTCTGATACCATGTTAGAAACCAAGATCAGACATGCAAACCAAAAAATCTTCCACAAAAGAGAAAAACAAATAAAGCAAAGCTTTGCATGAAGATAAGCAAATAATATTATTAAGGAATTTAATAAATTACAATGAGATCAATCCTTATGAAGGAGATCATGAAACCCTAAAAGACAAAACCCTAGTGTGCACAATTAATAATTAATAAATAATTATTAATGTGCCTAAGTTTAGCTTAAGTAACTAAAGTGATAAGTGACTCAATTAATTAACCAATATGATGTAATTAATTAAGTGAAATAACTTATTACTCTAACATAGTGGTTGGGCCTTTGTGGTATCAGAGCCAAGGTCTTGAGGTCGAGCCTGTAATGTCCCCTTGTTAAACTTATCTAAAAACATAAGAGTACAAGTTAGGACATATGATTTATTTTACCAACACATCATTTTATTTATGTAAGTTTGCCTTGAAGTCCTATATACACTATGAAATATCAATAAATCATATAATTTAATGATTAGTACATTTCAGTTTTGCACATTTTCAGAATAAGACAAATAAATGCATTATCATCTAGGGCATTAACTATCATGATCAGGAATGACTCCTTACTCCCAAGCAGAATAGATCTTCACCTCATTCCTCTTCCTAACCTCGTTGGATGGTAGATTTACTGTGCCAAGGGCGTGTGCATGATCTCAAGTTGGACACCCTCAAGGTTTATTACCCGTCTTGGGCTCCGTGCAACATTGGATCGATTTACCCGCCTTTCCCTCCACACACTCCCTATCCTTATCGAGTGTTAGCAAAAGGGAATTTTGGCCCGAAGTCTATTCTCGTGGTAGTAAAGTCATAAAAGCATTCACTTATCCTATTGAATTCACAAATCATCGCAGATTAGAACATTCACTGATATTGATTCTAATAAGATATGAGTCAGGTACTGTTGGTGTACGTTTTATCATCCACCGAACACACAGAATAAAATGTCCAAAGACACTCTGTCCTCTCTTGAAAAATCACCGCGTATGCTAAGATTGCGAGATCATATGGCGATTCCAATGTTTCTTTTGTCGGGTCTCGACGTGTGGATAAGCTCAATGGGCGTTGTGATTTGCTGGTAATAAACAAGGGGACTTACGTTAAAGGAAATCTTCACAAGTTCGGAACTTAGGCGGATTTATCATGAAAGGCTTCTTCAATGTGGATTTCAATTTGGATCTCAAAAAAAATAGCAAAAAGGATAAGGGTTTAGGAGGTCTATTCTATTCCTAAGAATTCAAGAGACAATAAAGATCCGGTGAAGGGGATAAACCACACTTTGTTTCGCCTCCTGCTGGACAACATACACAAAATGGGTGCAATCTTCAAGGGGTGTGATAATAATTTTCAAACCTCAAATGAGGTTGAAGTTAAGCTTCCACAATTATAAGCTCAGGCTAACTTTATGCATCGAATGCAAATCATCCATTCGAAGAAAGTATGAGCAATACTTCACCATTGAATCAATACGATCAATCTCTCATTCACTTAACCAACTTTCAAAGCAAATTCTATTTAGCTTAATTCTAACTTTAATCTATGGCAGAAGAAGATATGCAACCTTGCTTACTATTTGACAATAAAAGTTATTCAAAGCAAATCATGCATAAGAGCTTTTATTATTCAAAATAGTCTCAATGCAACAATCTCATACTCTGTCTCCACACCAATGAAAGTGAGAGAGCACCAGTTTATATAGAGTTTCAGAAATCAAATGAAGGGCTGAGATTAAAACAATATCAACGGCCAAGATTATTACAATCCAACCCTAATTAGGGTTACCCAAAATAACATGAGTTATCAACTAGTAATCAATCAGTAAAGTGGCAGTTGCAGCTATTATCTAGGAGAGGCGTCCTTATCCTTCTGAGCAACATTGCGTTCGATGAACCTGGACACTACTGCGGTGACCTCCATCGTGATAGGTGGCAGCATGCTAATCCGGAATTCTAGTCCGTCCAACTTCTCAGCACATTTGGCAAAAGTATTTTCCCAATCCTCCTCCTGTTTCCCAAAATCATTTCGGATGGCTGAGAGTCTTGCCACTCTCGCAAAATCTTGTCTCAGAAATGGCCTAGTGGCTGAGAAGAAAGTCTCTTGAACTTTACGTTTCAATCTCTCGAGCTGCATGTCGTTCTCCAGGACAATCTCGCAGTCGAACACTTCTGCAGCTGTCATGTAAATCCTCTCCTGGATTTCTTTGACCTGCTCTTCAATTCCAAGCCCATCCACTTTTGCCTTCTCCAAAACTTCTTCTTGTATAGTCACTGCCCAAAACCAGTGATGGAAATCATATGCTGCTCCTGCAGCAATCACCCTTCTATCAACCAACTCCTCCCTTGGAGTGCCTTTCAAGGTCCTAAGGCTTGGAATAAGCCTCTCCTGCATGTCTGGAATACATTCCCATGTCTCTGCCATATCCATAAGTCTGGAAAGAAAAGCAGAGGTCCGCCCATAGGCAAGTGCCAGTTTTTCCATGAACAAGGCTGTTTCCGTGCCTTCGCTCACCATCCAGTCCTGAGCCTCCCTGGCTGTAACCATTCCTTGCTCTACATCCTTGGTCACCTCCTGCGATGAATTGAGGAGAAGAGGAGCTGCCACATTACCCTAATCAAGTGGTTGGGTCAAATGCTGTATGTACTCCTTAAGGCGTTCAACCTCCTTTTTATACTCTTTCTTCTTAGCCACTTCTTTTTCCAATCTCACTTTGATGGTCGAGACGAAATTATCCAATTCCTCCACTTCTTGGCCTTTTGAGGTTGGGCCAAGATCTACAGTGGTTATGGCATACTCTTGAGGAGTAATCTCGTCTTGTGGCTTGTCCACTGTGGGTATTGCAATGTGTACGGAACGGCTGCCTGTCTCGTCCCTTTGAATAGTAGAGAATTTCTTGGCGGGCTTTTTGACTGTAACTTGCTCCAACCTAGCCAAGAAATCTGCAGTATCATCCTCCTCTTGGGTTTCTGCAGGTGGTTGAATCTTCATTCTTTCTATCAACCAATCCGGAATGGTCGGCTGCTCAATTCCATCTTCTACCTGAACCTCTTCCTCATTCGGAACATCAACAACCTCCCTGAGAGCGGAAATCATTCCCTCCTCGAAGTCATTATTTCGGACTTCTATCTCATTGTCTGAACCTAATATTTCTGTGCCCGTAGGTGATGGGGGCTCCTCGTCATTCTGCTGAATAGGTTAAATATTTTCTTCTTGAACTGTAGGAGGTACAATTATTTCCACCAAGGATTCATCTATAGTAGCCATCGGCTCGTCAATATTCCAGGATGCTGCTGAACGAGATGGCTCTCCCTTCTGTCTTTTCTGAACAGGTTCTGTACTTGGCGCTATTTCTTTCCTTTTCTCTCCAATCTCGGTCGGGCCCTGATGAGATGCATCAGCGTTGGAAGAATATGATTCTGATTCGCTCAGTAGATCATACGTGAGTGTTATTCTTTTCTGCCTCATTTCTTGGACATGATGGTGAACCCACCACTGAGAGTACTTGACTACTGGCCTCATTAGCGTTGCTAAGTCCGCATGCTCAGGTTCTGACCATCTCACGGGAGGAAGAGGTCGACTCTCCTCAAAATGTGGCTGGATATAGTTCCCATCATCTTGTAACTGATCAGGTATGTAATGTCCCCTTTTTCGTGAGCAATGGAGTTCAGAGGAATTAGCCTATTAACGGCTCTCGTAGGCTAATGAGGCATGATGAGAGAGTCATCTGGTAGTCATTCGGTGATTACTTGGCTCAGTTTTCGGTTGGAGTAAGGTTTTCCATCATATATTATTATTATTTCTATTTATGGAAACCTTATTTTATAATTTGATGTTGAGATTCACTTGATTAATAATATAATATTTTAATATTTTATAAAGTGCAAAAATTAAAATATATTGGAATCTTCTAGAAACAAAAAGATAATATTATTTTATTGAGGCCGACCTCTAGAGGAAAAAGCATAAATAGACCTTGAGGTCTCACTATTGAGGCAGGCAGATTTGATGTTGATGATTGATGATTTCTTCTTGAGTATTTGTGGAGCCAAGTGGTCTGCAGATAATCAGTGTCTTTGGGAACGAAAACTCCCATTGATAGCAATTTTGAGGGTGTGCAATATCACCTGAATTATTGCAGCTTGGAGGTGATACTTCAGTCACTTCATTAGGGCAGAAATTTGTGGCCTAAGGCCAATTTTGAAGACATACAATTTTGGAGTTGGCTGGCATTAAAGATTTATTATGGAATATTTTTATTTTGCTGGCTGCTACAGTAACGCTACAGTGCCACGATTTGCTACAGTGCCGCGCTACAGTTCCGTGAATAGTACCCTGTGCTACAGTACTTTGGCCAAATTTGGTGATAGAGAACCAGCTTGTTGGGCATTGTCAGCTGTCATAAAAGGGCAGATTGCATAGGGAAAGTCTGATAATTCAAACATCTGCAACAGGGACGACCATTAGAGGAGTTCGGTTTAATTCAAGCAAGAGTCTTTTGGTATGGTATTTGTTTGCTACATCAAGGCACACTTCCCTTGGATGATGGAGATGAATTTTGATGGTTGAGAAGAGATCAAAGAGCTGCAGATTATTTGATTTTAATATTCAGACCAGAACAGGAAGGTTATTGGTGGCTTCATAAATTTATTAACAGAGGTCAGATCTGAGAAAGCAGGGGCGACCAGCTGGGGGCGATTTTCAGCAAGGAAGACGGAATAAATCTGAAATAAAGTTTGGAAGCTTGTCAGTGGATAAGACAGCTAGGCGCTGTCTCCTTGAAGGCATAATCATTGCATATGGTGAGAATCGAACTAGTCTTCCAAGCAAGTAACCATGCGTTCTCCAGGTTCTTATCAGCCATCATGTAGTTTCAGTTTGATAGTGAATTGTCATTGTAATATCTTTGATTAGTATTGTAGGTCGTTCAAACAAAGAGGTAGATAATTTTCAATAGTCATAGTGCTGCTGTAAGTAGACATTTCTTCAACATTGTATTCATCATTGCAATCTTCAGACTTACTATAGAGTACAGAGCTGCTGTAGGTAGCTATCTTGCATTTCAGACTTGGCTTTATTTTGTAACACCATTATATGCCAAGAGTCTTGGTCTGTTCATGTTGAATTCAAATGAGAGATTGCATTTGGGAAACTATATATGACTGTTCATGCATCAATTGTATCACCTTAATTGAATGCCTGCAAAGTGTTTGGCAAAATGCCAATAAGCTGTAGGTGCATGTTTCTAGAGGAAGAAAAAATCATATATGTATTTTAAATGATCATAATTAGTCATTTATGCATTTAGTCTATAGTGCAAGCATTGAGCATTGAATTACAGGCAATTGAAACACTTTAAAGTCACTTTTATCAAGCAAACATCAGACTGTAACCACAGACCAGCAAGCTACAAATTTACATCAGAAGTGTTTGACGAAATTATTTGAGTCTTCAATCAGCACTTTGAGGTCAGATTTGAGCAGGCTCATTACAGTGGTATCAGAGCGGTTTCCTGCCATCCTGTTGGGTGAGTTTCAGCTGCAGTTCAGTGTACAGCATGGCTATTCCTCGGAAGCAATTAAATGCCATGATGGGCGAATTGGAAAAGCTTAAACAAAGTCAAAGAAAAATGGCCGAATTGCTCTCACCTGCAAACATAGACAAAATTGCAAGGTATGTGACTTCCATTTCTAAGAAGTCTACAACACAAAATGAAAAGGAAGAAGAACAAGAGGTCTCTACAAGTGAGATATCTAGAAACCTCTACAAGGAGTTTGCAGCAGTTGATGACCAGCATATAGCTGATCACATGGAGAATAAAAATCAGACCAGCTTGGAGGAAGATGTTGGGCACAAGATACTTCAAGAGGACTTCAAGGTTGAAGAAGAACAAATGGTGTTTGAAGACAAATCAGTTGCTTTGGAGCAGCAAGATGAGGATGTGGATTTATGTTATGCTTCATTGGTTGAATCTTGCATTGCTTCATCTTATCATAGTGAAGAAACAGATTGTGATTTAGAGGAGGATGTGGAATTTGATCCTCTTCTTAGTGGAGCAGCCACTAGGGTTTTGTCTTCACATGATGATGGAGGCATTCTACAATGGCATGATGTCATTACAGATTTGTTTGAGGACAACAACATGATGCATCATCATTCTTATGAAGAAGCTTGTGATCATGAACAAGCAAATGATATGATAACAACTTTTGATAGCAGCCCTACATTCATTCATGGACACGAAGATATCAAGAGGACTGATTTTGTGTACTTCGGCATTGAAGAGATTAGACGGTCCGAAATGATGAATGAAGAATGGATGAGGAAGGCCAAGGAGGCTAGGTTAGTGGTTGCTAAGGCAAGACAACGCCTTCAAGATATGAAAGAAAAAGTCAATCTCTCCAACTTGGCAAGACAAGAAGGGATAGATAATATTCGAAGACTCCTTACTCAAAGGAGGGAAGCACTTTGTGATGAGGTTGATAAGTTTGGGCAATCGAAGGACATGGTACAAATAGAGGTTTCTTCATGTGTTGGGGAGGTTGATCATTCTCTTGAGGAGGATGAGGTTGTTGGTAATGACACTCTTAGTGGATCAGCCACTCAAGAGTTGTCCTTGGAAGGTAATGAAGGCATCCTCAACTCATCTTTGGATTTGTTACCTATGTCATATGATAGGGCAGCTATCTACTTGTTGGTTGGTGATTTAATCTTCTTTGATTCTTCATTGATGGATGGTTGTCCTACTTGGGCTTTCATTGCACATTCATACTTGCAATGGTTTACATCAGCTATTGAGTTGATTCAGCGGGGTGTGCTAGTACTGCAAGAGTTGCTTGGTGATGTGTGGGACATTACACAGTTTTTCACTTGGGATCCAGGTGGAGATGAGTTGTACTTGTTGCTGAGATTGCTTGGGGACAAGCAATTTCAGGGAGGGCGGACTGTAATGTCCCCTTTTTCGTGAGCAATGGAGTTCAGAGGAATTAGCCTATTAACGGCTCTCGTAGGCTAATGAGGCATGATGAGAGAGTCATCTGGTAGTCATTCGGTGATTACTTGGCTCAGTTTTCGGTTGGAGTAAGGTTTTCCATCATATATTATTATTATTTCTATTTATGGAAACCTTATTTTATAATTTGATGTTGAGATGCACTTTATTAATAATATAATATTTTAATATTTTATAAAGTGCAAAAATTAAAATATATTGGAATCTTCTAGAAACAAAAAGATAATATTATTTTATTGAGGCCGACCTCTAGAGGAAAAAGCATAAATAGACCTTGAGGTCTCACTATTGAGGCAGGCAGATTTGATGTTGATGATTGATGATTTCTTCTTGAGTATTTGTGGAGCCAAGTGGTCTGCAGATAATTAGTGTCTTTGGAAACGAAAACTCCCATTGATAGCAATTTTGAGGGTGTGCAATATCACCTGAATTATTGCAGCTTGGAGGTGATACTTCAGTCACTTCATTAGGGCAGAAATTTGTGGCCTAAGGCCAATTTTGAAGACATACAATTTTGGAGTTGGCTGGCATTAAAGATTTATTATGGAATATTTTTATTTTGCTGGCTGCTACAGTAACGCTACAGTGCCACGATTTGCTACAGTGCCGCGCTACAGTTCCGTGAATAGTACCCTGTGCTACAGTACTTTGGCCAAATTTGGTGATAGAGAACCAGCTTGTTGGGCATTGTCAGCTGTCATAAAAGGGCAGATTGCATAGGGAAAGTCTGATAATTCAAACATCTGCAACAGGGACGACCATTAGAGGAGTTCGGTTTAATTCAAGCAAGAGTCTTTTGGTATGGTATTTGTTTGCTACATCAAGGCACACTTCCCTTGGATGATGGAGATGAATTTTGATGGTTGAGAAGAGATCAAAGAGCTGCAGATTATTTGATTTTAATATTCAGACCAGAACAGGAAGGTTATTGGTGGCTTCATAAATTTATTAACAGAGGTCAGATCTGAGAAAGCAGGGGCGACCAGCTGGGGGCGATTTTCAGCAAGGAAGACGGAATAAATCTGAAATAAAGTTTGGAAGCTTGTCAGTGGATAAGACAGCTAGGCGCTGTCTCCTTGAAGGCATAATCATTGCATATGGTGAGAATCGAACTAGTCTTCCAAGCAAGTAACCATGCGTTCTCCAGGTTCTTATCAGCCATCATGTAGTTTCAGTTTGATAGTGAATTGTCATTGTAATATCTTTGATTAGTATTGTAGGTCGTTCAAACAAAGAGGTAGATAATTTTCAATAGTCATAGTGCTGCTGTAAGTAGACATTTATTCAAAATTGTATTCATCATTGCAATCTTCAGACTTACTATAGAGTACAGAGCTGCTGTAGGTAGCTATCTTGCATTTCAGACTTGGCTTTATTTTGTAACACCATTATATGCCAAGAGTCTTGGTCTGTTCATGTTGAATTCAAATGAGAGATTGCATTTGGGAAACTATATATGACTGTTCTTGGTAAGTCGTTTGCTTTGTCTTCTTTCATTCGTTTTTGTATGTATTCTAATGTTCTTCATATGAGTTTTTAGCTTTGTATTCGTTTTACCCTACGCGTTTTGTTCTTCTCCTTTCGCGTTTTTACTTCTACGCGTTTTTGTTTTCTGTTTGCCTCTCCTGCGTATTCCTTCTCTCCATTCTCGCGTTTTACCTTTACATTTTCTATTCATTGTTTGTCTTCATCGTGCAATGAATGGCGAGCTTTTGTTTCCTCACGCAATGGAACCCTACGCGTTTCTTTCCTTTCCTTATGCATTCTTTCCTTAACTTTTCCTCCGCGTTTTATTCGCATTCTCCACCTTGCCTTTCTTTCTAAACGTTTTCGTGTTGGTAACCCTCACATCGCCTTCTTCATTCGATTTGTTGCAAACATTGAAAGGATCTATCACTTGGAAAGAAAGAAAATTTAGCTTTTGAATGCGTATATAATGATGATATGAGTTGCAACCTTATCCAAAGACAAGCAAAATTGTCTTCAAAACTTTCATGATTCAAACAATTGCATTTGCCAAGCACGAGCGCCATCGCCATACATCCCTACATCTGCTTTTCAAAATTGCCAAAAAATACTGAAGCGCTGAATTTTAGCGCTATGACATTTTGAACTTGTCAAAAATTTCCTAACACTGAAAAATGTAAGGGTGCTAAAATTCAGCGCCCTTGCATCAAAAGTCAATTTCCAGAGATGTACGGGCGCTGAATTTTGGCGCCCTTACACTTTTTCCAAGTTTTCTCTAATCCTTCCCGAATGAGCTTCATTTTTGACCAGTGCACTCCGGAACCTCGTTTTTCCGCCTTTGTGCATCGTTTTGCGTGCCTCGTCATCGGCTTCATGCTTTCCCATCCTCGTTGCTCGTTTCGCGCTTTCCCATGTTTCCTAACAGTTAATGTTTGTTCTGACTAAACGGATTGCAGTCTCTTTTCAAGGATCGTCAAGTCAAGAGTGATCAGAGTTCCAGTTCTTTTTGATGACGGCTACTAAGCCTCCTTCTTCGAAAGGAAAAGGCAAGATGAAGTACAAATATCAAGGTGTCTATCTGCCCACTGTAGTGCTCTCCAAAGTCGAAGAGATAAAAGACATGGAGGTTGGTCATCAAGACTTGGTTGACTTCGCAAAGCAAACCGAGACGAAGCCTCTTCCTGATTCAATGAGAGCGATCGTACATAGCAACCTTCATTTGGTGGCAATGTTTCCTACAGCTGCGCACAACACCGAGTTTGTTCTTCAGGTTGCGTCTCATTACATCAGAGAAAGTAGGAGTGTGATCAATTCTTCTGGGCACGAGATTCTGAGACTTGACCCCGATTTCTTTGATATTGTCTTCAAGGTCCCTCATATGGAGAAATACATTGACATCTCTATATCAAAAGCACAGGAGATCTTTGATGCTGATCCCAATAAAGCTAAACAGTTGATAAACACTCAATGGTTAAAGAAGCCTAGATCATCTGTTTCGGATGGCTGAAAGGACTCTGAGAAGTGACTTCAAAGATGGCGTCAAGGATATGATCACGTTTCTAGCGGTGAAAGGCTTGCGGAATCATCCACTTTCACGATTGGATGTATGAATACATCAGGATCATAAGGAAGAAGGTGCATATTGACTGGGGTAACAAATCAGTGATGAAATGCATGAGCAGTTGATCAATGCTCCTTCTACATTGAAGTTCTACATGACTTCTTACCTGGTGTACGCAGCGGCTGTAATGAGACAATTCCCAGGTCTATCTACAAAAGGGAATCGGATGATGGTGCCTGTGTACAGATATTTCTATCAATTGGAGTTGAAGGAAAGCTTTCATCATTTCAGACGGGTCACGATGCTTTCTTTGCGCCTTTACTCTTCAATTTTGATCCAGCTTTGGAAAGAAGAAGAGTATCTGATGAGGCTTATAAGGTGGTAAGTAAAGTTGGATGCATTTTTCTCCAATTCCCAACGTTTACTTACTTGAGAGTAGGCTGCTACACTGGTTGTCCCTACATGCTACCACGTTATCCTTCGATAAGTGGGTTCTCATGGAAACATGCAGACAGCTGATGTCAGTGCAGAAAGAACGAAGAAGCAACCACAAGCGTGGGTTCAAGTTCCCACTGACCATCGGCCGATATACTATCCAAACTGCACAAAAGGCTAAGTCTGTCTATGCTGAAATGCAGATCATGACCATCAAAACCTACAGGTATAGGTTTGATTTCGACTACCGAGATGTCGAAAAAAGTTGCAAAGGGTCACCAACAAGGTACCGTTTGAGGACATCTGGGCAGATTGCGAGATGAAGAAGCCATTCGCAAAATGGACTATTGCAGGTTGACGATTCAACAAATCGAGATCTTGGTATTGCTGACCTACCAGAGGATTTTGAAGATCCAGGTGATATCATGAATGGCTGTCTATGATGAGCAAGGCATTGCTAAAAGGCCGTTGCCTGCAATACAATGGTCTAGGAAAGAAGTTACCAGCATGAGAGAAAGGTTGAGGCCAATCCTAGCCAACACAGAAGAATGGTTACATAAACATGGTTATGCAATGAAAAGTTTCAGGACATACTCAAAAGGAGAGGAATCCGAAGCAGAAGCTCGCCAACAGCAAGAACTCCGCGACAAGAATAAATCAGTGGCCCTTCCCACTTCTTCACGAAGAGGTCCTAGGATCAAGTTCACTGTTGGCAAGAAAGATACCCAGGCTGTCCGAGAGACAGAAATCACGGAATCTAATCCCTCTCGCTCTAAGGGTAAAAAGCCTATTCTAGAGGAGATAGATTTCGATGAAGAAGGAACTTCAAGTGACCAATCCGCTGAAGATGAAGATTCAGCAGAAGCAGACTCCGATGCCGAAGAGGTTTCTGAAAGCGGGCAAGAGTCTGATGGAGATTCTGAAGAAGGATCTGAAGGTGATTTTGAAGGTGAACCAGAATCAGAGAGACAAGAGGGTGATCAACAGGAACCCGGGCATGATCAAGAAAGAACTACTCCTCCTGAGAATATAGTTGAGGAAATTCACAGAACATCATCGCCCGTGACTTCAAATGTTCCTCATACCCCTCCAGATTCAAGAACTCCTCCACCTCCTGTTCCCTTGTCACCTATTCCTACCACATGCATTCCTGTAGCCGAGATATCCCCTATCCCTGCAGCATCAACCCAGCTTGATACTCCTTCAGTAACAAGCATCCATACGGTTGATATACTGTCAAGCCCTCCATCGTCCATTCCTAGTTTGTCTTCGCCAACGTATGATATCACTTCTGAAAATGAATTCAATCGTTTCATGAATGAGTCAATGCGTGATCAGCTCAATGTGTCAACTACAGGAGCAATGATGACAAACACTTTTCCAATTGTCACGATACCTATGGTGAGTTCAGATGTGACAATAACTTCAGAAGTAGCAATGGCGACTGAATTGACAGTAAATCCAGAAGTTCACACTTCTTTTCTTCCTCCTTGGCTAATATCTCAAGTGTCGAAGCGTAAAAAGCAAATGATTTCTCCGGAGGAGCTCGACCTCGAAGAGATAATTCTTCCAAAAGCCAAAGGGAAGAAAAAGGCGAAGGTATACTCAAGGCTAAACGTTGATAAGTCTGGCCACAAGTATGCTGAAATTGGCATACCACCAAATGAAGAAGGTGATGTCAATATGGAGGACTACACAGAACAAAGCTCGCAAGGTTACCAATGAAAGTGCAAAAGCCGATGCCAAGTCACTTTGGATATCTTGGCTGGAAGGTGGATAAAGTAGAGCAAGCTCGTAACATGTACAAACAATGAGCATTATGCCTTTGTTGTAAAGAGACTGCGGTTCTCAAGTAATGCACAACCGGCATGGTAAATATTGAAGACCTAGCTATCAAGAAAGCTGAGAAGTTCACCTCAAAGGCGGGTGTTATATGATTTTGTTGAGAAAGATCATTGAGCACGGTTCTCGATTATATTAGATGGATGAGAAAACTACCTTGTTGGCCAAGCTCACCCAGAGCTTGATAAAGAAAAATGTACTTTCGAGGGCGCAAGACATGGAAAAATGCATTGTCATGGTGGAAATGAAACGAGGTAAAGCTCAGCAAATTGGTGGAGGTTAGGGTAATTCGACAAAGAAAAATTCGTTGAGGTAAGAGAATCATTGAAACACAGAATTCAAGTGGTTCAATCTCTCACAAGATCTTCACCAAGTAAGGAAGATGTTGGACGCATCAGCCATTCTTGAAAAAGGTATCAAAGAGTTGCCTGGTCAACTTCTTGAGGAAAATCGTATCTTCCTACCGGCCACAGAAATATCCCAGATCTTCAAGGAAGCCATCATGAATTTGATTGACAGTTCAGACTTCTCAGAAGCTTCATTGAACATCATTTGTGATACAAGGCTCACATTGGACAACCTGAAGACGCATCTTGACAGGTGCAAGAAGGTTCACTCATCTGCCATGAGATTGATCACGAGAATTCACACCATTGTGGATTACACCGTTGGTCCAGATGAGAAATTCATGCAGGAGACTAGGAGGAAATTTGAAGACTTCCGCACCCAATGCGAAGAAACGTGAAGCAGCCCCCTATTCTCTAGTGTTAGACATTTCCGGTGCATCCTATTATGCATCGTGTGCCAAGGAATTTGCTACTTGATTGTTTGATCGGTTCATAGATTGAATATTGAAAGCATTGAAGCTCTAAATAAGATCCCACACTTTATTGCGGTAATCAGCTAATCTCTTATCATGGCAGACATACTGCTTCCTCACCTGCCTCACGACTATCTCTGAATCTCCAAGAGCATGCAATACTTTTTCTCCCTTCCTCAGTGCTAGTAGTAACCCATGAATCAATGATTCATATTTTGCTACATTATTTGTGCAAGGGAATTCTAGTTTGTGAGCTGCAAGGTACGCTTCTCCTTTCAGACTGATTAATTCGAAACCAGCTCCGACTCCTTTCTTTGATCGGGATCCATCAAAGCTTAGGATCCAAACTTGTTCTTGTTTCGGGGTTTGTGGAGTCTGTGGATCTGCGTTTCCTTCTTGAGGATCTTGTTCAAATTCTATCTCTTGTATCCTTATTGAGGTAAAGCCATCGATGTGATTGACCTTTGCATGGTTTGAAAGGCCCAATGTTTGTGGAATTCTTTCTTGTACCACTTCTATGGCTTTATGGCACATCTTACATATGAATTCAGAATGAGCCGCATTGTGGATTTGACACCAATTCGGCAACAATAGATCTTGAATATGGATATTTTTGTGCAATTCTGCCTTCATTTGAACACTTTTCCAGACAAAGTTTATGAAATTTTCAAACATTCCTTCATTATTAACCTGGGAGCTTTCCCCCTTTTCAATTAATGCATCTGTGGAATCAGTCATCCAGTTGCTTTCCTGAGTTGATCCATGCAACATGAGAACTTCAGTCACTCTAGGCCTGTAAGAGCCTAAGTCTATCTCTAGAAACAATATTTCATTGTTCTCCTTGTATTCAGTAATCATCAGCTTGAGCCTCGGTGTGCTGTCAACCCTTATTTGGTTCGGGACTCCTTTCCACGGTAGCCACATGTGAGAAAAGTCGGTAGAAATATATCCATTTAGCCTCCTTGACTAATCTCTACTCAAAAGCATGCCGTACCCATTAGGGATATCCACCACTGAAATGTCGATACAACTTTGTATTCTCGGGTCTGCTGCTAATTGCATGTGAATGTTATTTAATTCTTCCATAACCGAGACTTCCGTCTTATCTAACTGGGTGACTTTCTTATTGGTTCTTGCAGGCACAAGTCCTAACCTGTGGTAGACAGCTAGTGGCATCACGTTGCTTGAAGCACCAAAATCCACTAGGCAACTGTGCAACATTTTGCCAAATATTCTGACTGGCAACAAGAATGGGGCGGGCTCGTCTTTTCCCTGGTAAAAGACTACTGGGTGTTTTTCTTGATTGCTGATATCTCGATTCTTTTCTTTTTGTGCTCCCGGGACAAGTTCTTTCTTCGATGGGGTCTGTGGTCGCTCACTTGTCAAGACTTCTTCTTGAAATATGTCCGTGTCCATAAGAACTTCTTCTGGCGACATGTCTCTCTGATTTAAATTTTTAGACGATGTCTGGGTCATTCCCACAACATTAGGAGGTCGTTGCGGAGCATTAAATATGTCACCTGACATTTCTAACTCAGCAATATTTGTATTTTCCGTAGCATTGGATACTCCTTGAAAATAGCTCCAGGCGCCACTTGTCTTTCATGCAATTAATGATGATGATATTTTTAGAAACCCTAATTAGGGTTGATGTGTATTGATCTTGGCCATTAATTTGTTTTAATCTTGGCCTTTCATTTATTCTCAGAAACTCTATATAAACTCTTGATCTCTCATTTTCATTTTGTGAAGAAAGTGTATGAGATTGTTGCGTATAGCTACTTCCGATAATAAAAGCTCTTATGCATGATTTGCTTTGAATCCCTTTTATTGTCAAGTGGTTTGCAAGGTTGCATATCTTCTTCAACATTAGATTAGAATTAAGATAGAATTTGATTTGAATGTTTGTTAAATGAACAAAAGATCTGATAGTATTGATTGGTGAAACTTAGCTCATACTTTCTTTGAATAGATGATTTTTATTCAATGCGTAAAGTTAGCCTGAGCTTATGATTGTGGATGCTTAACTTCAGTCTAGATAATTATTGTTCGAGACATGAAAACTATTATCACACCCCTTGAAGATTGCACCCACTTTGTTTAGTTGTCCTAGGGAGGCGAAGCAAAGCGTGGTTACCAGTTTCACCTAATCTTTACCGTCTCTTGAATTCTTAGGAGTAGATTAGAACTTCTTAACCCTTGTACTTTTTGCATTTTTTTGGAATCCTAAACTGAAAATCCCAAAAGAAAGAGTATTTTAATGTTAAATCTGTCTAAGTCCTAAGCTTGTGAAGACTTTTTTAACGTAAGTCCCTTTGTGTATTACCAACATATCACAACGCCCATTGAGCTTATCCACACGTCAAGACCTGACAAAAGAAACCGTGGAGTCGCCATATGATCTTCTCGCAATCTTAGCATATGCGGTGATTTTGTTCAAGAGAGGATAGAGTGTCTTTGGACATTTTATTCTATGTTCGGTGGATGATAAAATGTACACCAACAGGACTCCAGGTCATAGAAGAGTCCTAAGGAATGGACTACCCTAAAGTACCTCGTGTTGACTAGACAGGTTTGAAAGGACAAAAGACTGAGGCTGAAAAGGAAGGGCAAGAAACACACCACTTTCCTTCTGCTAAAATCAAATGCTTACAAAACCAAAAGAGCTGGCTACAAAGGTTTCAGTTTGCTGCCCAAACAACTCATTGTTTGAGGAAGACAACGCAGATCTCAGACTTTAGTGCGGTGTGTTGGCGTCCTGTATGAACAGAGGTCCAAAAATAAAGAAGAAAACACTATGAGCCTACTAACTATTTGTTTGATTATGTTTTGCTATTTGACAGAAAGTACTAAACATGTAGAAAGCAAAGTACTTGAAAGGAAACTATTCGAAATGAACTGTTCTAGAAATGACAAAGAGAGGATATAAAAGAATAATGTGCTTCCCACGACTTGATTCTTCAATTAGCTCTACTCGAACGTGCCTACACACACGGAAACGAGAAAAATGTTGGGTTGTGTTTGAGGTCTTCCTATAATATCCCCCTTAGTTTTTTTTGAAAATATCAACACAAGTTCACCACTGTTAGCATTAGCTCCAAATATAAACCAGCAAGAATAGTAACCCTTCACCTTTTGATCATCAAGATCCCAATGTGCGCGAGGTGAGAGCATACAGTGCCGGGGATTGTTATCAAACTAGAATGTAATTACAACTGAACATAGGCGGCAAGCCGACCATAGAATTAAAGGGAATTACAAAGTCAACCACTTATGCCGTGGGAGTGGAGATATTAACAATTAATAAGGCGGCAAGTCAGCCATGAATCCACACTACCACTTATTCAACGGGGGGAATTAAATACAAGTGCTAAAAGTAAAAATCAGACTCAACCACTTCTTCAGTGGGAGTATAAACAAGAATATAAAGTGCAGATTATAAATAGCTGTTAGTACTACTAAACCAACTTTACAAAATAGATAATCAGCTGCACAACAATTCAGTTTTTTGAGACTAATTACATTAGAATGGTAGAGACATGTTCTCTATTTGATATAACATGAAAATGATTGGGAAATAAGCTCATAACAGCAATAAATCAGATCTGATAAGAAACAGTAATGTACAGAAAAATAGACTAGCAATATAGAACTCACCAAAATATTCATATCTCTCTCCAAACAGCTCTGATGAAGATGAAACCGAATGCAAACGAAAGCTAGGAGCTGGGCGATCAAGTACTAATGGAGAAACCTTGCCAAATATCTCTGGATTATTTGTGCACGCTTCCCAATGCAGCCACAGTAAAAAACCCCAATCTCTAGAAAGGGGCGACGAGCTCTAGAAATTCATAGATACCTTCAAAAAATATGAAACTTTGTGCAAAGGGGCGCCCTAGCAAGGAAAAACCATAGAGCCAATACCCAGAACCAAGAGAAATTCACCTAATGAGCTATGAATGAAAACGTGCTATAGCCAAGCACGAACCAACAACAGTAAAACAGATTATACAATAGCAATCTGCTTAAATAAATAAGAAATTGAAGCTCTAGCTGCACTCCTGAGTGAAACACAGTCTTCAGTAAGTCCAGCTAGGTACTATCTTTCAAGCACGAAGATTGAAAAAAGAAGCTAAGAGGTATGTATTCCTTGAAGCAAAGCTCTGAAAATATTTCAGCAGTATAACATTATCATAATTTCCAAAAGATAAGAATGAATGAGCAAGGCTTGAATAAATAGACTTCTCTTGGCATTTGAATCACCTTTGTAACTCCCAAGAAGGAACTGAATCATTTCATCTTCCCAAGAGGGATGCCACCTTTTTTGAAAGAAATGAATTATTAATAGAACACTTTATTTCACAACTTAGGCGTCCAAATAAAGTAGCAACTAAAACTACTTTTAAAACATTAATATTCTCACTTGGGTGTCCACTTAAGAAGTCCCACTTTCTAAAACAACTTGAAGTTGATCGCCTAGGCATGAGGTCCAAAAGCAACACTGAAAAATGGCTAAGTTATTAAAACTTAGCTCCAAGAGGAAAGAAGAAGCCAATGCCCCAAACTGAACTGCCTCATTGCCAAAAATAGAATGATGGACTAAAATGACTGTGTTGCTGCTAAGATGACATTGCCAAAAATAGAACTTACCAAAAATAGCAAACTGCTATAAATAGTAACTGTTTGCAAACTTCATTTGAACAACAACTGAGCAGTTATCATGACTTACTAAAAATAGTAAGTGTTTGGAAAGGTTGACAGAATCAGATGTATGTTATACCTTAGTGGAGTTCTTTGGAAACCCAGAAAAACCTAGAAACATTTTGTGCATGCATAGTATCAGATAAAAATGCATGCCATTTTCATATCATGCATGTTACCACATCATGAAGCTCTCCAAAAACCTAGAAAGCTCCACAAAACTCACTTCCAAACTCCTACATGTAAGCCTTCAAAAGCTCATGTGAAACCTCCTGCAAAATAAGAAACTCTAATTTCCACTTCTGATTAGCCTACGAGTTTCCGAAAATAGGCTAATAGACATTGAAGAGAATAGGGCTAAAATAGGTACATTACAGTCCACCCTTTCCAAAATTGCTTGTCCTCAAGCAATACCACTACACTCCAAACTAATCCACATCCAAACAAGAAGGATCCCAGGGTCCCATGTCCATCTCTGAAAAGACCCACCATGCTCATGTTGCACCACTCTGATTACACAAATAAATCCCTTGTGCCAATTCTGCTCTAACCTCCTTTGTAACCCCAAAAGGTTACCATTCAAGAAACTCAAACTGGAAAACGCGGAAGGATTGGAATCAAAACCCTGCGGCATCTGTAATGTCCCCTTCTCATCAGTGATTTGTTCTATCACTCATTAGCCTATTTCGGAAGCCTGTAGGCTTGTTTGAGGTAAAATTAGGGTTTCCAGTTCCGGGGTTCTTTGGCATTTCAGAGAGTTTACTATTTATAGTAAATGCTATTTTTAGCAGTATGGAGTTTGTCAGCTTTCAGAACATCATTTCCAGTTGGAGCAATTATTTGCAATTCATGTCTGACTTCTTAAGGTATTTTTTATGGTGAATAAAGGCATTAAGGTTGTAATTTGCAGTTGACCCCTTGGCCTAGGAGAACAAATTTAAGTTGTGTTTAAAAGAGGGTCTTGGAAGGGTGACGCCTTCATGAGGTGATTTATTAATTATTAATAAAACATAATGCCTTGGGAAAAGTGGATGCCACTTTATTGAAGATTTATATTTTTAAAAAAAGAATAAAGTGAATTCTTGAAAAGGGACGCCTCTTGGAGAAATATTGGATTTTTGGAAATATGAAGAGTCTCCTGGTGACTCTTGGCGTGCCTTCTTGTGAAGTTGAAGAGTTTTCTACTCTTCTATAAATTGAATGCTCTACTTCAGCTTGGTATCCATTCATGTTATCATACTGTTATGCTGTCGGAATGACAAATGAAATCTTGCTTCGAGGATGCTACCTCCTAGCCAATTATCCAATTTCGTGTTTGAAATACAACACCTAGTTGGAATTTGCTGCTTCTCATCCAGACTAGCAGATTGAGTTCGATTGTGAAGAATTTTTGGAGATTTATCAGTTTTGGTCTTGCTGATTCATCAACTGCTGAAGGTGATTTTGATTTATAGCTTAATTTTTCAGTTGGCTTTTGGTTCTGGGTACTTTATCATTGGATTTGTTGACCTTGGGCGACTCAACCAGCTAAGTTTCAGATTTTATTGTTGAGAGTTTGAGTTTTAAAAGAAAATCGCCCCTTCAAGGAGGGCCGTACCATTTAGTTTGCATTGGGAAGTGTGCCAATAATTAAAGACCAAGATTTGTTGCTGTTTCTTCATCCTAGCATGGTCGCCTACCTTCCAGAAGTCCATTGCATTCAATCTCATTTGATTTGGAGGTGAAATGAGTGAGTTATGAATACTTCATTGGTTTTTACAATTGCCAATTGACATGTTCAGTTTATTAATTTTTGTATTAGACTTTAGAAGTTCTGATTTTTGATTCATTATCAGTAGTTAGAGAGATAATTATCTATATGAGATCATCTATTACTCTTGTGCTTTGAAGCTATTGAAATTCATATGTAATTTGCAGTTTTATTCCTTATTTGTAAGACTGTAAATAGTGGTACTGTTCCAGTCCTAATTGCTGCAATTAATTCTTCTTTCTGTTCACATTAAGTACCCCTGGATGGTCTACCGCCAGTGAGGATAATTGATTGTATCTCTCTTTGTACCCACTTTCAAAGTGGAGAATTCCCACTCTCAAGTGGATGCCCGCCGCAGCGGACGAATTAGATTGTTGTAGCTTCAATGGCTGGTTATCCGCCTATTAGTTTCAATTACAATTAATCACTCTGTCATATGTTAGCACCTCGCCCTCTGTGGGATCTTGAGTGCACATTCTTGACGTTGAGTAGTTTCATTCAAGTACTATTCTTTATTTTTTCTGCCATATGTTAACACCTTTCCTCCATTTGGATTGAGTGTGCATTCTTGGCGTTGAGTTTCTTTTAAGCTTGGATTTGAGTTTGATGCTAACGCTAATCTAGTTGGCTAGTGCTGGTTTATGTTGTGAAAATCCTTCGAAAAAATTGGTTAGCATATTTCAGCATCTCACACCCAAAAAACTCTTAAGGAATTAACATTTGCAATGCCAATAACTATCAACATTCTGAGAACAAAGAAGAATAATCTAATCAACTGAAAAATATTCTCATCAGCATAACTCTTCAAAGCATCAAATAGAGTCACAACTGCATAAGTGACTCCTTCAAGATTTCTTGCAAAAGCAACCCTTTGCAAGAGCTAAACAGACTCATCCTCAAAATTTCTCAAGGATGTACAATGACTCCTCTGAATAATTCTGATATATCCGAAAAGACTCCTAGAAACTCTTACAAGTTTCTCTTCAAGAATCTCAAAATGACGAACCCAATCGAGCAATGGTTTGCTGCCCCAAACATTTGTACAAGAAAATGTACAAGGATAGCCACTAGGAAAGAACTTGAACACTATTCAATACTGATTCAGATCACCCCGAACCATCATTTCTCCCATTTGAGGCCAAAGATCATCTCTGAAAAGAGATTGAGAAGTAAAAAAATGAATGTACCAACTGCCCATCAAGTCTAAAATGAACGACTTAAAATCTGATTTAAGAAAAATCAGCATGCAAGGAATTGAGCAGCTGCTGTAACACTAAAAATCAGCGTCCAAAATATCACAACTGCTCATACCCAAGGTTGAAAACACCCTTTCAAAAGACTCCCATTACCGCAAAGAACCAATCTTTGCTCAAATTGTCTCTCCAAACTGCCAATTGGTGAGTAGAAAGAACCCCAAATTGACTGATAAAGAAGGAATCAATACCCAAAAATTTGAAAATCTGATGTTTATCTTTCCAAAAATCTTTCTTTCCACACATAATGATCTCCATCAAAACATGTTGAAAATCCCATGCCTGGATGATCAACCATAGGTGATTATCAACACACCGAAACAAATACTCTTCACGATCCCAAATGTTAGATAGAGCCAAGAACGATCTCCAAGAATTGGTGTTCCCTTTAGTGAACCTTTGAAGTCACACCATGAAGGCTTCAGCAACAAGAGTACATGGAACAATTAATGTCTTCAAATCCCATCCCGAGAACAGATTGGAGTGAATTGAATTAACACTCAACTCGAAAGATGGATTATTGGACATATAAACTCCTTGACCAGGTTCTTCTTCTTCCGATGCTTCTAGAAGTATCGAATGCCAATTGATACCAGGATCCCAAATCATAAGCAAGGAGGAGCCATTCCGCAATCAGAGAACTATTCTAACTTGAATTCTCTGATCTATACGTTCCATCTGAATCATTACTTCTTGAAAATTCAAAAAGTATTCAACAAATCTAAATTCATTGAAAAAAATGAATCCAAAATCATGAGACATGAATTGCCGAAAAGGTTCAATGAATCCATCATCAAACTCAATACTGAAATCAGTTATTCTCAAGGAAGCTGGTGCAAGCATGAAAATCTGATAGAAATCTAACTAACATCCCCATCAAATATTGAATAAACTCTTCATCGGAATGCCAATCGATTCTTTGATGCCAATCAAGAACAATAACCTCATTCCTACTCATTCCTTGATTTTCCACTTCCTGAAGAGTGGATGAATTATTATCAGCAGGAGTTTCATCATTATGTAACTCATGTATCATTAATCCATTGTTGGAAGATGTGCTGGAATTCCTCCCTTCATCAATAGTATCTGAAATAATTTCCTCAGTAAACTCAAAAAATAGATTTTCATGAAGCACATTAGCACCAACTTCAAATAAAGGATTATCATAAGCCTGAAAGACATGTTGATGAAGATTTGAATTCCTTGTTCTTTCAGGACAACAATTCAAATCAAAATTCTCTTGTATGAGATCAGGATCTTCAAGGACTTCTTGAATTTCTTCAGCTCTTTTTTTGTTTTCTTGTTCCTTGAAATAGTGAGTAGCAATGATTTGATCTTCAACTTCTCTTAAGGCCTCTTCAACTTCAAGCAATTTAGCTTTTGTTTGCTTGTTCCATTCCAAAGCCTCATCAACAACTTTAGCAACCTTGTCCTTATCACCAATGATGTGCAAAAGACTTGTTTTGGTTTCTTCCATAGCATTCTTAATAGACTTCAAATCAGCAAGAGGAATGTAGCACACATCTTGACTCCTTGGCATGTTACAAATCAGATTTTCCACATGCCGATGAATGTCATCTAGTCTGGACAAAACTTGAATCTTCTTATCAGTAGTTAACGAGCTTTGATTGCTCCATTCATGACCTGGTTGAGTTGATGAAGTGCTGCTATGGGGTAAAAAGAAATCAGAAATCTTATTAGCTGTGCTCCTCAGATTGTCACGCATCTGTTGAACACTTCTCCTCATCTCACCAATGGTGCTCTCAAGGTCATTAGCTCTTTGCGTCAAATTGGTTTCAAGCAAAAAGAAATCAGTCTTGCGTCCACTAGAAACAACTCCCTCTATGTCTTCCTCAATGCATGATTCAACATTAGTGTTGGAAGAATTTTCTACTTCTACTTTCTCAGTTTTTGCTTGTTGTTCAAATGAAAATCCTCCTGAATTATGTCTTCCTGATATCAACATAATGCGCTACCCTAAACTGAGGACAATTTTTTTTCGGTTTTACCAATAGGACTGTTCAGGAATTCCGTCAAACACTTAGGCTCCTTGCTATTTTTGAGTTTGTTTTTCCCCAATTTACCAATTATCTTTTCAGGCATTTGTCATACAGTTAAACCAGGTTGTTGCTCAACTCATTTTCGATATACTTTTATAGAGCAAGGATTCTTTAAAACATACCATTCACAATATTCTTTTCACGTAATATCCGAGTATAGCTAACGACTCATATTAAAATTAATACCACACAAAGATTTGTCACATTTAATATATTCATTAAAATCCAATTGGTATTACATACACAACTTTAATCATAGCTATTAAATATTATCCAACATTGTTGGCCTGATAAGCTGAAGATGATTTCACAAATATTAATACTGATGCTCAAGGAAGTGCGGCCCTCTGGAATACACAACCATTTCCTTTCTAAATTTAATAGACTCCCGTTTTTTCATGTACAGGTCCTCCAATCAAGCAAGGGTGGCTATTTCCAGCATCCAGAATGGAAACTTGGCAGCGCTAAAAGAGTTTTGAAAGGTTCCACGACACCTCTGATATCTCCGATACTTATAAAAATATAGCGCTAGCCTTCACCATGAATTACTTTGCAACGGTAGGTAGAATTATCGTCCCCTAAATGAATCGTCGCTCCAAACTTTATTTCCTTGAATGAATTCAAAATTCTTTACGAGTCTCATTGTCTCCAAGAATCTTTGATATTTCTCCACTCACCCTTTTAATAGATGTGGTCAAACTAAAGGCAATGAAGCTACCCTATTTTGGCCAAAATAAACACGACTCCTCTGTTTTCCCGATAAACTTGAAGCTCTGGTTATCTATAAATCCAGGCGACTCCCTGAAATTGTCGTCTTTTTTTTAATACTTTGAATATAATTATATGCATCAGAATTTCTTCGGCTTCTTAATACGCTGTCTCCAAAGCTGATGTTGCTTCACTGGACTCCTCTATAGGATGCATGGACACCTCATGTGTTTCCAAAACTGATGTTGCCTCATTGCACTCTTCTGTAGAATGCATGGACAAATGCATATCCGAAGGTACAACCTGATATTTTGCTACAAAATTATTGACAGACCAGATTTCATTCCTCTCTTCGGCATAAGAGTTCTCATTTTTCTGAACTATCTTCTTCAAGAGTGGCTTCAATTTTCCCTCACATTGATTGAACAATTCTTTGATTAATATATCAGTAGTAGGAGAAATATTTTCTTCACTCTCATATGCATCCAAAAGAAGAGATTGGACGTTTTGAGGAATAACATCACCCTCATTAACAGTCAGAACAAGAATAGTCCTTACAGCTGCAAAAACACCCTCCTCTTGTTCACTCCAAGTCAAATTGAAGAGGTAATGGAACAAATAATAGATTTGATCTTGCATTTCCAAATCTGTTAACAAGATACTTGTTTTGAGTTTTGAAAATGTCTTTAATATAGCAGCTCTTCTGGAGAAATGACTGCTACTAGTTTCATCAAGATCCTGGAAACTTTCCACAATCATATGAAGAACTTTCTTCATAGTATCATCATCATAGGGCATCGAGGGTGCCAGGATTCTCATCACTTCACTGAGGCATGAAGAAATCAACAGATTGATTTCTTCGTTAGGATTCCTCAACCAATACGAATGAATCAAAGAGGTCATTGCAGGTGATAAAGCCTTCTTCATTATCTACGAAGGTGACTGCTTCACTTGGCTCAAACAATGTTCCAACACACAAAGTATATTCACTTCCTCTTCCATTGACTGACAATCTTCTTTGAGCCTTGTTCCTTCAATGAAAAATGACAGGCTGCAAAACTCTTTTCTTCTTCAGAAGCCATGATCAAATCTAACATCTCACGGTTTCTAAACCTCATAAAAATGTATCATCTTTAGGAACTTCTGGAAGTTGAAACTAAATTCTGTTCTTCCCTTTGGTGTAGTATTGGATTTCCCTGTCACTCATCTGACAAATGAAGCACCGAATTCATAGGATGGTAGGAAAACAGGCTTTGATACCACTATATTATCCCCCTTAGTTATTTTTTGAAAATATCAGCACAATTTCACCATTGTTGGCGTTAGCTCCAAATATAAACCAACAAGAATAGTAACCCTTCACCTTTTGATCACCAAGATCCCAATGTGGGCGAGGTGAGAGCATACAATGCCGGGGATCGTTAGCAAACTGGAATGTAATTACAACTAAACATAGGCGGTGAGCCGACCATAGAATGAAAGGAAATTACAAACTCAACCACTTATGCAGCGGGAGTGGAGATATTAACAATTAATAAGGCGGCAAGCCAGCCATGAATCCACACTACCACTTATTCAGCGTGGGGAATTAAATGCAAGTGCTGAAAGTAAAAATCAGACTCAACCACTTCTTCAGTGGGAGTATAAACAAGAATATAAAGTGTAGATTATAAATAGCTGTTAGTAGTAGTACTACTAAACCAGCTTTACAAAATAGATAATCAGATGCACAACAATTCGGTTTTTTGAGACTAATCATATCAGAATGTTAGAGACATGTTCTCTAATTGATATAACATGAAAATGATCAGCAAATAAGCTCATAACAGCAATAAATCAGATCTGATAAGAAACAGTAATGTACAAAAAATCAGACCAGCAGTATAGAATTCACCAAAATGTTCATATCTCTCTCCAAACACCTCCGATGAAGATGAAACTGAATGCAAACAGAAGCTAGGAGTTGGGCGATCAAGTACCAATGGAGAAACCTTGCCAAATATCTCTAGATTATTTGTGCACGCTTCCCAATACAGCCACAGTAAAAAAACCCCAATCTCCAAAATGGGGCGACTAGCTCTAGAAATTCATAGACACCTTCAAAAAATAAGAAACTTTGTGCAAAGGGGTTCCCTAGCAAGGAAAAACCATAGAGCCAATACCCAAAACCAAGATAAATTCGCCTGATGAGCTATGAATGAAAACGTGCTACAGCCAAGCATGAACCAGCAACAGTAAAACAGATTATACAACAACAATCTGCTTAAATAAATCAGAAATTGAAGCTCTATCTGCATTCCTGAGTGAAGCACACTCTTTAGTAAGTCCAGCTAGGTATTATCTTTCAAGCACGAAGACTGGAAGAAGAAGCTAAGAGGTATGCATTCCTCGAAGCAAAGCTCTGAAAATATTTCAGCAGTATAACATTATCATAATTTCCAAAAGATAAGAATGAATGAGCAAGGCTTGAATAAATAGACTTCTCTTGGCATTCGAATCACCTCTGTAACTCCCAAGAAGGAACTGAATCATTTCATCTTCCCAAGAGGGATGCCACCTTTTTTGAAAGAAATGATTTATTAATAAAACACTTTATTTCACAACTTAGGCGTCCAAATAAAGTAGCAATTAAAACTACTTTTAAAACAATAATATTCTCACTTGGGCGTCCACTTAAGAAGTCCCACTTTCTAAAACAACTTGAAGTTGATCACCTAGGCACGTGGTCCAAAAAGCAACACTGAAAAATCACTAAGTTATTAAAACTTAACTCCAAGAGGAAAGAAGAAGCCAACGCCCCCTGCCTCATTGCCAAAAATAGAATGATGGACTAAAATGATTGTGTTGTTGCTAGGATGACATTGCCAAAAATAGAACTTACCAAAAATAGCAAACTTCTATAAATAGTAAGTGTTTGCAAACTTCATTTGAACAACAATTGAGCAGTTATAATGACTTACTAAAAATAGTAAGTGTTTGGAAATGTTGACAAAATTAGATGCATGTTATACCTTACTGGAGTTCTTTGAAAACCCAGGAAAACCTAGAAACCTTTTCTGCATGCAAAGTATCAGATAGAAATGCATGTCATTTTCATATCATGAATGTTACCACATCTTGAAGCTCTCCAAAAACCTAGAAAGCTCCACAAAACTCACTTCCAAACTCCTGCATGCAAGTCGTCAAAAGCTCATGTGAAACCTCCTACAAAATAGGAAACCCTAATTTCCACTTTTGATTAGCCCATGAGTTTCCGGAAATAGGCTAATGGACATTGAAGAGCATAGGGCTAAAACAGGATCTTGATCCTATAAGGCAAGCTTGACGAGGTGCTTGGTTCTACTAGGCAAGCTTAATTGTAGAGGATCCTTACAGGTTCTCAGTGCTGCAAAGCAACATGTTAAGCTGCAGACAAAACATGTTAGGCGAAAAAGCCAAAACAGACACACACATCATAGAGCATGCAATTGAAGGAGAAGCTTTCAAAGGGGTCCCTTCGGGAACCCTTCAAGACAACAAGGGGCCCACTCAAGGGGACACTTCGATTTGAAAGACATGACATTTTCCGCAAATGATTTTGTCATCAAGGAATTCTTTTGAAAGATCTCTTTCGTCAAAGAATTTGGTAGAAAGAATGCTCCTTCTCAAAGGCAAAATTTCAAACTTCATCAGAAAAAATACTCCTTTGTCGAAGGAAAGTTTTCAGATCCTTTCGTTACGAATTCATTTCCAAAAGAAAAATTTCACCGAGGGGTCCCTGTTGAAGAATGTGTTTTTTGGAAAATGAAATTTTTTTAGTAAGGGATTCGTTGGCCACCGAATTCACCTTATTAAAAATCATAAAAGCATGGTAGCCCCCCCTTAGGATGGTGCGTGCTAAACAGAGGAGTGCGTAGCATCCTAAGGAGAGAAAGAAGAGGTAGAGGTGTTATGGCCCGCGAGACATAGCAAGATGTGATCGTGGAATGTTGACACGCACATGAGGGAAAACACAAGCACCACAACATCACTAAGTAGTGTTATCACGGAATCTAGCAGCGCTCGTTCCACGGATAACCCCCCTACGAAACTTGTCCGTTTCTTAGGATTCGTGAAGTTCAAGTACGCATAACGAGGTGATTTTTGAGCCACCTCGAAATGCGTTCCCAAGTCTCGAATAGTCAATTCGAGCATTCCCCCTTGTTCGCCTCGCAAAGACCTTCGAAACGAGATCTTTCGCGACGTTTCACTGTTCATACTTTGCAGATTACGAAAAATGCAGTGGCACTGAAAAAGTGCGCTCCTGCCTTCAAGCAAATTTTACTAAGTCTGGAAATGCAAGGGCGCTAAAATTTAGCGCCACTGCATGAAAGTGAAATTTCTAAAAATGTAATAGCTCTAAATTTTAGCGCCATTACACTTTTTCCTGACACTTAAACTTTTTCTGGCCTTGGCGCGTTTCTTCATCTTTTTCGCATTTTTCGTCAATCGTGCCACTTTTCGTGCCTAAATTTATTGCTCGACTTGAGTTAGGTTTTCGATTTTCTCTTTTGCTTAAAGGTGTTTTAATTCGCCATTTTCATTGTTATAATTTTTGTTCTTCCTCTCTTCATGCTGGGCGAGTTTTCTTCAAACTGCAAATACGTTTTTTGAGTTTTTCGACATCCCTCTCCAGCGTTTTTCGCGTTTCATCTTTGTAAGTTGTTACCCTTGCTTTCTCTTTATTCTCCAATTTCAATGGCAACTCCATGCAGACAAACACTTTGCAAACCTCGAGCGCCGTTTTCATTCACCATTACATCCATTTTCCAAAAAAATGTGCTCAAGATGCTGAAGCGCCAAAATTTAGCGCCATGACATGTTGAAAATGCCAGAATAAATTCTAACTCTGAAAAATGCAAGGGCGCTAAAATTTAGCGCCCCTGCATCAAAGACTGAAATCTCCAAAAATGTAAGGGCGCTGAATTTTAGCGCCCTTACACTTTTCACAATCTTTTTCCTGACTTAGTCATTTTTTGTGCAATGGAGCTAAATTTTAGCACCTTTGCACTTTTTCCAGACTTAGTCATTTTTTGTGCAATGGTGCTGAATTTTAGCACCTTTACATTTTTGGCAGTTTTTAACCTAGTTTCTTCAAAATTGCTCTGTTTCCATTCCGAACCCCATTTCTTCGCTCCCGCATCGTTTTGCGTGCCTTGTCATCCGCTCCACGCTTCCCAATGCTACTTTTTCTGCTAACGCTTGTTGATTCACCATCCTTGCAGTTTCTCTCCAGATCTCGTCAAGTGATCCCGAAGGTGATGTCCTTTGATCTTGGTTCTTCCAAATAAAAAGTTCATGCAGGAGACCAGGAAGAAGTATGAAGACTCCGCGCCCAAGCAAAGAAACATGAAGAAGCTTCCTGTTCTCCAGTGTTAGACATTTCCGGTGCATCCCATTATGCATCTTGTAAATATTTCTCGACATTTTCGAATGTCTTATTGTAAATTGTAATTACACCAAGTCCAAAGATGTAATATTTTGAAAACAAATTACACTTTGACTTTGGTCAAAGTTAGGTGAGATCTCCTAAAATC
Source organism: Sequoia sempervirens (assembly GCA_007258455.2). NCBI lineage: Eukaryota > Viridiplantae > Streptophyta > Pinopsida > Cupressales > Cupressaceae > Sequoia > Sequoia sempervirens. The sequence continues at coordinate 14,654,324 of VDFB02072274.1, read as the reverse complement.
GCTCACCTAACTCTCCCTGATTTTCTCAATCTCTTTCCTTCTTTTGCTCATCCCTCTTTCTATATAATGTGAGGGATTTTCATTGTAATTTATCTTTTAGTCTTTTGCAACGAAGTGCTGCCCTTTTGTAAGCAAACTTGTGAAACTTTGCGTTCATATTTTGTGAATGAGATTCAATCAATAAAGGAAAGGATTGCAAGCCAAACTTTGTGTTGGATTCGATACTTTTGTAAGTTGATTTGATTTGGTAGTGATTAGTTCGAGGAATCTGAAAGACTCTAAGTGGTTGATGTAAACTTTGTGTTACATCTTATTATTTAGATTGCATTGTTATTTTGTTTATCATTGGTTGAGTGATCTATAAGACTTTGCGCTTATAATCATTCATGCTCATGCATGTTCTTGTTGGATAATCTATAAGACTTTGTGCTTATAATTATTCATTCTCTTGGATACTTTGTCGAAAGATCTACAAGACTTTGTGCTTGTAATCGTTCGTGCTCGTTGACATTTTGGTTGGATGATCTACAAGACTTTGTGCTTGTAATCGTTCATGCTGTTCGAAGAATTGTTGCGTCTAAGAAGACTTTGTGCTTCTAACGTAGCAAACGGTACGTTTATGCAGATCCGACATTGATAAAGCTACGGAACGACTTTGTGCCTTCGTGAGCTTTCCCATTTTATTTTCTTTTGTTTGTTGTTAATTACTTCTGGTATCTCTACGCTTCGCTTTGACGAGATAGAGATATTGGCATTACTGCTGGTTGTTAGTTTTTAGTTATCAAGAATTTGGAACTTCCAACACGTGAAACATTGTAAACATCTTCTCTGAAAAAAGAGAGAAGTATGAATGTAACACACCCCCCCCACTCTGTGACTTTCGTGTACATTGTGTAATTACTTTTGTGATTTACTATTGTTTCTCTTAGCAGTAAGAAGGGCGCCTCCCCTTTCCGAGAGGAGAGATTCATTTCTCACATAGCTGTGGCTGAAGTCCAAGTTGCGTAATCTGTCGAAAGTTGATTACATAATTTTCACCCAACAAGTAAATAGAGAGAGACAAGCAAAGACAAAGAAAATGAAAGACAAGCAGTTACGAAGAAATCAAGAGATAGAGGGGTCTAGGAGTTCGGGATCAGATCTGTTCATATATATAAATAAGTAACATATGATGTATGAATCGGAAGATCATCAATACCTAAAGTTCCTAGATCGTGAAGAAGAGCACATGACAAAAAAGAAAAGAAAAAGAAATTGGGTCAACATGGAAGAGGGCCTAAATGCCCCCAACGCTTTGCATCGTTCCCAACTGTTGAAAAGAAAATTTACAACATATAGAAGAATGATGAAACCCATAAAAGAAGTTTACGAAAAATTTTCTAGGCTTGTATCCAAGCACCTACAAGGGTAGCAAGGGTCCTCTAGGCAGGATCACAAACACATAAAAAAAAGGATGGGGGAAAACAAACACACACACAAATCTAATCTATAGATAAAGAAGAGGTACCACCGTACTCTTCATCGACCAGCAGGTCGTCCTGCTCCCAATCTAGATCATTATAGGGGGAGGGAGGATGGTCTTGCAAGGGTGGGATGGCGAGGGTAGTACCCTTCGACTTTCCTGCAACAAGGGCCAAGGAAGAAGGCTTCTCAAGGTCTTCTTCATTGATCTTTTGTGAGGTAAAGGTCATCGATCTCACAAAGATTGAGGAAAGAGTTGGGATATCATCCACCGAGTTAAACATGCACTTAACTAAAGTGCAATGTGTTAACTCGATGGGAGAAGGAGGTGCCCAAGATCCACTGTTGACCTTGTCGAGTGGGGCGGTGACAAACTTAGGGGATGCAGGGGCCACCTTCGTCATGAGGACGACACAAGCCAAAACAGGTCTAGCTCTCGAAGAAGGTGAGCCCTTCTTTCGACCACCACTTGAAGTGAGGTCATCCTCCAGCTTGCGCTTTAGTGGAGGATGCTGGATCCCCACGAAAGAAGCGGAGGCAGAGGAGGGAGAGGATAGAGCCACAACTGACATCTCCATTGTGTTCGACATGTCTATGAGTTGGGAAAAGGGAGGGATGTCCGGGAGGGACATCAAAAGAGGAGGCTCTATGGAAGGAGTGATGAAGACCTGCACCCTTTTGGGGTGATGATCATCAACACTTGTCGGGGAACTAGAAGCAGAACGAAGGCGATTGGAACTGAGGCAGAAGGAGCGAAAGGAATAGACACAACAGAAGAATATGCAAAAATAGGAGCTACTGCCTCCCCCTTTGTCTTTTGCGAGGCAACTTGTTCTGCGACCAAAGCTTTTCTCCTGTGCTTGCACTCACGCCGGTTATGTCGGCTCCGGGCACTAGAAGTTGCAGCTTGAGAAGAAATGGGAGGTTCCTATTCTGCCATAGGAGTGTTCTCCACAACTGTGGCCAGGGGAAGGACAACCTCCTAGATAGAAGTAGGAGCAGGGAGCACAGGAGCAGAGACAGCAGTAGGTTGAGAAGTAGACATAGGTGCCTTGGCAGCGGGCCTCTTCCCACTCATTGCTGGAGGGGCAGGAGGAAGAGTAGTAGAAGGCCGCGGAGGCCGAGACACAAAAGCAGCCCCACGAGGACCTTTTCCCTTGCTGTAGACAACGGGTCTAGGAATCGTGGGCAAGACAAGAAGTTCAAAAACCTGACGCTTATCTTTTCGCCATGTGGGCACCATGGGGCTTCACATGAGAGGCATGGGAGCAGGAGCCGAATACACTACAACAAGGCGTGAAGCGGAAGGCCCTTGGGCATGAGCAAGCTTACCCTTCCCCTTTCGCTAGGAGGAGGAGGTAGCTTGCTGCTGTGCAATTATTGTAATGTCCCCTATCCTGATTTGCCCTAGAATTTGCCTATTGGACACAAATTGCAGCAACTAGGGTTAGGATTCGTCCTACCAATTAAAATATCTCTTTAATAATGCAATCTCGGGTTTGAATCATGCAAACACCATATGAACAAGATATGCAAATATATATATATGTATATATATATATACACACACACACACACGCTTATGAGAGTTAGAAAATTACATCACATCCATAGATTATCAACAATGCAAACATATTAGAATTTTGGGAGAAGGGACATGATGGGTCCACTCGAAGCCATATACCAAGCCTAAGATGGTGTATACCACAACCCTCCCCCTTGGTGACTTGTACTTGCTTTCCCCGTCAATGCCTCAACTCCCTGAAGACACTTGCTATTTTGTGGAATTGGGTGGGGGTCGTGAGCTCTCTGCGTAAGCGTCCTTACTTAGCCTATCAACCACTCCATTGAAGGCCCATCCTACAAGATGGGTTTCAGACAATCAAGCACATCACAGAATCTATCACAAGAAATCATTCATTAAATATTCTTATTATCATATAGGCAATATGCATACGTGTGTAAACAATGATTTGCAAAAAATACACCTGAATATAGGATATATTTGATAATAGTAATCTGTGGTGATGAACCAAACTGATTCTCTTTTGTTTCCTGGTATGTATGTTTCTTCTCCTTAATCGATCTGTTCTTAACACTCAAAAGATATCGTTAGTGTAATTCAAACAAATAAGAATCTATTATCTGTATTTATATTAAAGCATCATAATTACCCATAAGGCTCAATAACTGCTGCAAGCATCATTATTGCATATATATACGAGTATATGTATGCATATATATATATATATATATATATATATATATATATATATATATATATATATATATATATATATATATATATTTATATTTAAACTTACTTCCCTAATATATTCTTGGCGATAATTCTTAATCCAATTCAATTTGCTGCTTATTCAGATTTCTGACTGATCCATATATCCCTTCCTATATGTTTCTTCTTCCAAATCTGATTAGATCATATTAATGTATTTGCTATCATACTCAGAAACTATTCCTGTTTCTCTCCTTATTTACTCTTCATATCCCTATGTTTTAAATCTCCATATTCCTTAATTCCTTCATATCAGACTTTTTCAATCTTATTCCATGGTTCCTTTTCCCACTCATCTATCTCCCCTTTAATATCTTCCATGGTGGGAAGAGTCACCTTCATTCATTAACAATAGACACGCTTTTTGAAAAGAGTCATGACTATTCATCCATCAATTATTATTTCTTTATTTACCACAACCACCTTTATTATTTAACTAGTCCAAAACCTTTAATAACTGCCACCTTTACATATATTGATCGCTGCTTTTTATATAATCGTTGCTTGCTGCTATTACCTTTATCGCTGCCTTGTATCTATTTGTTGCTGCTCCCTGGAACATGATTTCTGCCTCCTTGTTAATAGAAATCGCTGTTGTTGTTTATATCTGCCCTCTAATCCTTTTAATCTCTGCCTCCTCTTTGCCTTTATCGCTGCCCTTAGTTACTTCACTAATCGCTGCCTCCATTCACTACAACTTATCATATGGTTTTCTTATTTTAATTATATTTATTTTTATATTAGTTTTTATTTATATTTTATATTGTTATATTATAATAATTATAATAATAATATCAAATTGTTAATATTTATTTGATATTTATATTTATATTTGATAATTATAACTATAATATTATCTTATGATAATTATAATTAGATTATCAGAGAAGCTATTTCTGGATTAGATTGTGTAAGCTTTTTTGGATCAACGTTTCGGATCACACTCCGTGATCCATCATCAGGATAGAGAGCTCAAGGAGATGAAAATGGTTTGTTGCAGACCCAACAGATATAAAAAGAGGCAGAAAGATGGTAGAGGGATAGAAGGCACAAGGCCCAAGAGAGACAGGAAATAAATTACAAATAATGAAATTAGAATAAAAATGGAATTAAGAGAGCCAATTGACCATTGGATGAACAATTTCCCATATGAAGAAAAGCCAACCATATGAGAACAGAGGAACAAT